>CM074724.1:9298544-9963544 GCA_037306005.1 Rhinophrynus dorsalis
GATATGAGATAGATAAATAGATAGATAGATAGATAGATAGATAGACAGCAGACAGACAGCTAGCTAGCTAGTGAGATAGACAGAAAGATAGACAGACATATATGAGATAGATAGATACACAGACAGCAGACAGATAGATAGATAGATAGATAGACAGACAGACAGCAGACAGACAGCTAGCTAGCTAGCGAGATAGATAGATTATTGTAGTAGTAAACCGTTTTAGTGAAAACAATATATGGCATGAGGCTTTTCTTTATGGAAGAAAAAAGAAGAAAAAAAACTGTGATGCGCTTATTCCATGAGTGATAAGATAGATTATGAATATAAATGAAGTGCAATAGAAATTGTGCCGCTGTACTGTGTGGGTTATCACATTCCTCTCCCCACGTCTCTGAAGAACTACAACGAAAGAATAGAAGACAGCGCAACAAGGTGCACTTCTAAGAGTAGTATTTGGTCACAACAAAATAAGTCCCTTAGCCCCCTATAGAAAACTACTCACTTGTCTGAGAGGTTTCCCCTGCCTCTCAGTTTGTAGGTCTATTCTGGATTTATAGGGGGGTCACACCAGACTAGTGACACTTCAGATGGAAAATTCCCCTGGATGGATGGATGAATGTGGATCTTGTATGTTAGCCCATATACATATAATAATAAAGTATAGGGTCCCCCACAGATGGTGCTGGGGATACAGGAACCAGATATACTGAGTAGTGTAGGTGTAGTGGGGTTGTGGGACTTAAATTAAAAACTATATAGTATTTATTGAAAGTATTTAAACACTCAAGTATATGAGTGGGAATTTAAAAATAAATAAATAAAAAGCTGTACTGTACTCAAATATAAGTATAAAAAGTCAGCAAAAAACAATTAAAGATGATATAGTAGAAGCAAAATAAGCCAGAATACTTAGCTTGTATAAACTGGTCTTAGTGGAATCTGGAATATATATTAAGATAGCTCAACGCGTTTCGTGAATAGTTTCACTTCCTCAGGAGCAAAAAAAAAAAAAAAAAAAAAAAAAAGTGAGGAAGTGAAACTATTCACGAAACGCGTTGAGCTATCTTAATATATATTCCAGATTCCACTAAGACCAGTTTATACAAGCTAAGTATTCTGGCTTATTTTGCTTCTACTATATCATCTTTAATTGTTTTTTGCTGACTTTTTATACTTATATTTGAGTACAGTACAGCTTTTTATTTATTTATTTTTAAATTCCCACTCATATACTTGAGTGTTTAAATACTTTCAATAAATACTATATAGTTTTTAATTTAAGTCCCACAACCCCACTACACCTACACTACTCAGTATATCTGGTTCCTGTATCCCCAGCACCATCTGTGGGGGACCCTATACTTTATTATTATATGTATATGGGCTAACATACAAGATCCACATTCATCCATCCATCCAGGGGAATTTTCCATCTGAAGTGTCACTAGTCTGGTGTGACCCCCCTATAAATCCAGAATAGACCTACAAACTGAGAGGCAGGGGAAACCTCTCAGACAAGTGAGTAGTTTTCTATAGGGGGCTAAGGGACTTATTTTGTTGTGACCAAATACTACTCTTAGAAGTGCACCTTGTTGCGCTGTCTTCTATTCTTTCGATGAGGCTTTTCTTACCTAAATTAAGGGTACTTGACTTTTGATTGAAAAGTTATTATATCTCAAAACATGTTTTATATTCATACTATGGGGATGCATAGGCTATATGTATCAAGCTGTCCCATTAAGTGCATGATGAAAAAAATGGGACACTAGATGGCACTGTTGCTACAGTTTCATTAAAAAAAGTGTGAAAATTGTTAAATGTGATAATTGTTGCTAACATTAAAGAGTTTAGTTACATTTTTGCACATTTGACAGATTCTATCTCATGGTTGTCTAAAATACATGCTATTGTTTCTCAGTGTTTTGTGTAACTCTGACATTCAAAGGGTTAAAGCTATCTCTATGTATTGGATTCCATTGCAGTACTATGACTCCACAGATTTCAATAAATATCTGTTAGATAAAAACAGTGATGACACTTGTCAGTTACAATGTAATTGACGTCCTACTGATCATTGACTCATCTTTCCTGGTGAAGACATGTAAGGTGGCAGTCATTGTACACACGCTCACTGAAATGCATTGCAAGCCATCCCAAACCTCATTGCTGTGTGTGTATATATATAAACTGGGTGATGCAGGGCACTCCATATTCAAAATAAACAAAAAAATACCTGGGTGGTACTTAAAAAAATCAATATAGTGTACGCTAGTCTTGAGGAAGGCCCATTTGAGGCAGAAATGTCGACTAATAAATTCAGTTTTTTTGAAATCATGTTGAGTGCTCTTCCACTGGTTATTTATTTAAATAACGTACACTATATATATATATATATATATATATATATATATATATATATATAAACATTTAGCAGAAAGCAGGCAGTGGCACTCATAAAACAAAAAAATAGCAATAGTTAAGTACAAAACTGTCTGGTGCACGTCCCCAAATAATAAGTACAAAGGTACTCAGCCTAGGATGACCCTTATGGTTGAGATGAGACAGCGCACATCTGGAAATACATGACAAGAAGCGGAGTTTATTTCATCATCAGGCATATTATGATGAAATAAACTCCGCTTCTTGACACGTATTTCCAGATATGTGCTGTCTCATCTCAACCATAAGGGTCATCCCAGGCTGAGTACCTTTGTATAAAGGGATGGTGGCTGGCACACTGGGCCAGTGTCTACTGCGCATGACTGAATTGTTCAGCCAGTCTCTACTGCACATGACTGAATTGTTCAGCCAGTCTCTACTGCACATGACTGAATTGTTCAGCCAGTCTCTACTGCACATGACTGAATTGTTCAGGCAGTCTCTACTGCGCATGACTGAATTGTTCAGGCAGTCTCTACTGCACATGAGTGAATTGTTCAGGCAGTCTCTACTGCGCATGACTGAATTGTTCAGGTAGTCTCTACTGCACATGACTGAATTGTTCGGGCAGTCTCTACTGCGCATGACTGAATTGTTCGGGCAGTCTCTACTGCACATGACTGAATTGTTCAGGCAGTCTCTAGGGCGCATGACTGAATTGTTCAGGCAGTCTCTACTGCGCATGACTGAATTGTTCAGGCAGTCTCTAGTGCGCATGACTGAATTGTTCAGGCAGTCTCTAGGGCGCATGACTGAATTGTTCAGGCAGTCTCTACTGCACATGACTGAATTGTTCGGGCAGTCTCTACTGCGCATGACTGAATTGTTCGGGCAGTCTCTAGTGCGCATGACTGAATTGTTCGGGCAGTCTCTACTGCACATGACTGTATTGTTCAGCCAGTCTCTAGTGCACATGACTGAATTGTTCAGGCAGTCTCTACTGCACATGACTGAATTGTTCGGGCAGTCTCTAGTGCGCATGACTGAATTGTTCGGGCAGTCTCTACTGCGCATGACTGTATTGTTCAGCCAGTCTCTACTGCGCATGACTGAATTGTTCAGGCAGTCTCTAGTGCACATGACTGAATTGTTCAGGCAGTCTCTAGTGCACATGACTGAATTGTTCAGGCAGTCTCTACTGCACATGACTGAATTGTTCGGGCAGTCTCTAGTGCGCATGACTGAATTGTTCGGGCAGTCTCTACTGCGCATGACTGAATTGTTCAGGCAGTCTCTACTGCGCATGACTGAATTGTTCAGGCAGTCTCTAGTGCACATGACTGAATTGTTCAGGCAGTCTCTACTGCACATGACTGAATTGTTCGGGCAGTCTATAGTGCGCATGACTGAATTGTTCGGGCAGTCTCTACTGCGCATGACTGTATTGTTCAGCCAGTCTCTACTGCGCATGACTGAATTGTTCAGGCAGTCTCTACTGCGCATGACTGAATTGTTCAGGCAGTCTCTACTGCACATGACTGAATTGTTCGGGCAGTCTCTAGTGCGCATGACTGAATTGTTCGGGCAGTCTCTACTGCGCATGACTGAATTGTTCAGCCAGTCTCTACTGCGCATGACTGAATTGTTCAGGCAGTCTCTACTGCGCATGACTGAATTGTTCAGTCAGTCTCTACTGCCCATGACTGAATTGTTCGCCAGTCTCTACTGTGCATGACTGAATTGTTCACCAGTCTCTACTGCGCATGACTGAATTGTTCCAGCAGTCTCTACTGCCCATGACTGAATTGTTCACCAGTCTCTACTGTGCATGACTGAATTGTTCAGGCAGTCTCTACTGCACATGACTGAATTGTTCAGGCAGTCTCTACTGCGCATGACTGAATTGTTCAGGCAGTCTCTACTGCACATGACTGAATTGTTCAGGCAGTCTCTACTGCGCATGACTGAATTGTTCAGCCAGTCTCTACTGCGCATGACTGAATTGTTCAGGCAGTCTCTACTGCGCATGACTGAATTGTTCGGGCAGTCTCTAGTGCGCATGACTGAATTGTTCAGGAAGTCTCTACTGCGCATGACTGAATTGTTCAGCCAGTCTCTACTGCACATGACTGAATTGTTCAGCCAGTCTCTACTGCACATGAGTGAATTGTTCAGGCAGTCTCTACTGCACATGACTGAATTGTTCGGGCAGTCTCTACTGCGCATGACTGAATTGTTCAGGCAGTCTCTACTGCGCATGACTGAATTGTTCGGGCAGTCTCTACTGCGCATGACTGAATTGTTCAGGCAGTCTCTACTGCACATGACTGAATTGTTCGGGCAGTCTCTACTGCGCATGACTGAATTGTTCAGGCAGTCTCTACTGCGCATGACTGAATTGTTCAGGCAGTCTCTACTGCACATGACTGAATTGTTCGGGCAGTCTCTACTGCGCATGACTGAATTGTTCAGGCAGTCTCTACTGCACATGACTGCATTGTTCCGGCAGTCTCTACTGCACATGACTGAATTGTTCGGGCAGTCTCTACTGCACATGACTGCATTGTTCAGGAAGTCTCTACTGCACATGACTGAATTGTTCAGGCAGTCTCTACTGCACATGACTGAATTGTTCGGGCAGTCTCTACTGCACATGACTGCATTGTTCCGGCAGTCTCTACTGCGCATGACTGAATTGTTCAGCCAGTCTCTACAGCGAATGTGTGTGTTACGCACACACGGAGCGACACATCCTAGCGAATTATATAGATATATTTACTAGCAATTTATATATATTGATATAAATACTAGCAATTTGGGACAGCGTTGCCCGTCATGTACTCTGCCTCACATTAACCCTTTGAGTGGCAGAGAGACACACAATGCATTGCGTACCCCTCTGCCACTCAAAGGCTTGAGCATTGGTTAAAAAATAAGCAAACATATGGCCAATGTGTCCCACGCTGCTAGCGTTCACTTATGAAATGTTGCACGCATAAGAGCGTTCGACTTGAAGGCAATATAACTAGGTCGCCAGCTTAAAAGGCTCCATATCAGAATTTTGCCAGAGTCAAAAGGCGGCATTTTTATGGCGCCTCATAAAACGTCACCTCCATCCACTGTCGCATACTATTTGCAGAAATTTAAAGTGATGCAGGGAACGGAATAACTACAGAACGTAAGATAATGCAAACAGACAACTGCATGGAAGAGAGTCATACTGAAAGCGACAGACAGATTCAGGTAACGGAACACACAGAGAAGCTGACTGATGCGAGTTAGAACTGACCTGCAGGAGGAGAGGGAGGTTGGCAGTATGAAGGAGGTTGGAGGGGTGGTAGTACAGACAGACACACAGAGCTGTGCGGACAGTGGATGGAGGCAACGTTTTACAAGGCGCCGTAAGAATCTCATCCTTTTGATTCGGGCAAGATTCTGATATGGCGCTTTTTAAGCCGGCGACCTGGTTATAGCGCCTAAATATCAAACCCTCTTATATGTGCGACATTTCAAAAGGATACCCGCTGCTAGTATATCCTAAAGACGGACGCTTGGGAGATACGGAGCCCTAATATCTCCCAAAGAGGGACATTTGGGTGGAATGGACCCCTAATATCTCCTAATAAGGGACACTTGGGAAGTACAGACCCTTAATATCTCCTAAATAGGAACACTTGGGAGGTACAGCATCCTACTATCTCCTAAAGAGGGACATTTGGGAGGTACAGACCCCTACTACTGTATCTCCTAAAGAGGGACACTTGAGAGGTACAGACCACTAATATCTCCTAAAGAGGGACACTTGGGAGGTACAGACCCCTAATATCTCCTATAGAGGGACACTTGGGAAGTACAGACCCCTAATATCTCCTAAAGAGGGACACGTGGGAGGTACAGACCCCTAATATCTCCTAAAGAGGGACACTTGGGAGGTACAGACCCCTAATATCTCCTAAAGAGGGACACTTGGGAGGTACAGCATCCTACTATCTCCTAAAGAGGGACACTTGGGAGGTATAGGCCCCTACTACTGTATCTCATAAAGAGGGACACTTGGGAGGAATGGACCCCTACTATCTTCTAAAGAGGGGCACTCAGGAGATATGGACCCCTTCTATCTCCTAAAGAGGGATACTCAGGAGATATGGGTGCCTAATATCTCCGAAAGAGGGACACTCCAGAGATATGGACCCCTAATATTGCCTAAGGAGGGACACCTGGGAGACATGGACCCCTAATATCGCTTAAGGAGGGACACTTGGGAGGTATATACCCCTAATATCTCCTAAAAAGGGACAATTGGGGGTATGGTACATGTAATCTCCGAAATCCCCGAAAGAAGTTCTGCATCAGCTGAATTTTTACACCAAAAATGGCCTATCCTTGTGGACATATGTGATTTCCAGATCTGTATACACATTGAAAGTACAGGATCATACTGGGCAGTTCTTGTATGTGACTGAGAACTGGTCATTTGTCCAAAAGCTGACATTATACCCCTAAGAGCTGATGACAATAGAATGAAGTTTGTTACACAGATAATTAGGGAACTTTCCAAGAAATCATTCTCTAAACCTTTCATTTAGGGAGAAAAAGGAAGAGAGAAACAGATTCATTATAATCTTTTGAGTGCCAAAGTGGTTGTGGCAGAGACCTCTACCACCCAGATGTTGCTGTAGAAGATGCAATATATCTACACACATACACACAAGATGCATTACACACACAAAAAAAACACATGCAATACACAAACACCAGACATATGCAATACACAAACACATGCACAACAAACACAAACAATACACACAATATACCACAACACACACACATGTACAACAAATATGCACAAAACACACTATGATAAACCTGGGTAGACAGTAAGCACAGATTTCTAGGATATCACACACAGTCCAAAGTTCTTAAAAAAGATTTGCAGGTTTATTTTGACATTGTATCAAACACAATCAGAAGGCTGTGTTTTACAAAACAAAATGAAAACACACTACAAATAAAAATCTAGTTCAATCTGAGCACTAACTTACTTGTAGTAGATTCACTTCTAGTTCCAGGTTCTAAACTAACAAAAAAATAGCAAAGGTTTAGCCTACGTTTTCACGTCCTGTTTTGTTGCTCTGGTCTGCACTTCTCGCTCACCACAAGTCAAATTCCATTTTTTTTACAAACTCTGCAGCCTGGAATTGCTAAACCTGCTAATTGGCAGAGGTGGAGGGGTAAAGGCTATGTAGGATTGTGGGTCCTAAATACCTTCCCGCTACAGTCCTCTCATACACTTTGTCACAACACACACACATACAGAACAGACAATATTGATAGAGACACAATAGATAAATACAGAGACAGTACAGCAAAAATGCATGTATAACACAATCCAGACAATGTTATACACACAGAGCTATAGGATAGACAGGTGAGGAAAGGGTAAACATGCTGAAATGTGATAGTTTAATAGCACTACAGCTCCCATAATCCTTACCCATCATCAGTGGTTGTGAAAAGTGTGATTTTAGCAGACTTAATTGGCTTTATTCGTGAGTGGATGTGAGGTAATCTGGGATGACGACTGACAGGTGAAGTCATGATGCTCAAATGTGTAACCCTTTGAATGGCAGAGAGGTACGCAATGCATTGGTCTGCAATGCGCTGCATACCCTCGTTTGGCACTCAAACAGTAAACAACATAGTGTAAGTGCAAGTATGAAAATCACACCCCTGTGTGGAGTAGCAGTAGGAAGGAGACATGAATATCTCCCCCTTATTGCCTCCCCTGGGACTGTGTGTGTATAAATAAATACATTGTCAATGCCAGCAAGCCTCCAACAACTTTGGTTCTGTGCTTTCTTCTGCTGCTGTGCACAAAGAAACTTGGTAATTTTATCTACCCATTTTGTCTTTTGTCTTCCTTCTGGACGTTTAGTATCACGTGATCAAATGGAATCCAGTCCAACATCCTTTTGCTCCATCTACCTTCAGATCTTTTTGCTATGTGTCCTGCACATTTCCATTTAAGGTGCTTTACTATTTCAAGTTATCTGACAATCTTTTTTTGCTGTCGAATTCATGCACACATTTTTGTTATGTTCAATATTCAACATTCCATACTTCTCTGCATAACCTTAAGTTTTTAAATGGCTTTGGCATATAGCAAGAAATGAGAGGATACATTGGTCAAAAACATTTCACTTGAGGCAGGGTGTCAAATTTGTCTTGAAGACAATACTGCTGAGTTTTCCAAATGTTTGCCTTCACAATTCATCAATTCCCAGACCCCAGCAAGTGCTTTTTGGGAGAGTAGATGCATCAGAAGTAGGAGTAGGAGTCTTAAGGCAGTTCCTTTTGCCCAATTCCATATGCAGTAGATGCAGACAGACCTTCGCTGGTGGTTGCAGAGGTCCATCTGTTGTTGGGAGAGCCTTTGTTTATTTCAGATTGGTTTATAATTATACCAGATGCCAGCATGATAGGCTGTGATACCACCTTGGACTCTCAGGTGGCTCAGGGTCTTTGGGTTGGAGAGTCTTCTGTCCATCAGTGTTCTGGAGCAAGCTCTGCGGCATTGGTCTTAGTCCCTCCAGGGATTCACAATGTGACGGTGGTGGTCCACATCAACTACCAGGAAGTGTGGCCGCAGTGACAGAGGTTCACCTGATCCTCCAGGGGGTGAAGGCTCATGTGCCAGCTCTTTCTGAGTTCATATCCCTGGGGTAGACAATGATGTGGCAGACTTCCTCTATCGATAACGTCTGGATCTTGGGAATGGAAGCTCATCCAGAAGCTACTGAACTCTATAGTTCATCTTTGGGGTCCTCCAATGGTGGACATAATGGTCTCTCACTGTGCCACATCCCTGGACCCTATACCTCTCATTGTGGATGTGATGTTTATACCGTGGAATTTTCCGTGGTATTTTCCCCTTACATACGTTTCCTCCATTTCCCATGATTTCCAGGGGCAGGCTTAGAAAGACTCCCTCATTTGGAACAGAAGTCTAGAATATGGAGATTCTACACTTAGGATGAAAAAAACAAAGATATTACCATGTGAACAGGGATAAATCTCGATCTCATATAGCCATTTCCTCTTTAAAGAGATAGTAATGTTTCATAATAAAAGCAGCTCTATTAATCATCATAGTATTTGGACTTTGGAGAGTGTTATTTCAATTCTGTCAGATTTGTAGTTCAAGAGTAATTCAATGATAAAGTATCCCCCTCCCACCCCTTTTACTGATGTAACAATGCTCAGCCAGATCAGAAGGGAGGTTCCCAGGTAGACTGCAGAGAGGGACAATCTTCAATCAAGATAAGGGAAAAACCTGAAAAGCTTGTCAAGGGGGGAAGGGCTTTCATTGTTCTCATAGGAAGAAGATTGTCCCCTTCTGTTATCTGTCTGGTCTATGGACTGCATTCCACATCTGAGAAGAGATGGCTTACACTAGGTAAAAGGGGCGGGAGGGGAAACTTTGCTTGTGAATATCTCTCAAACCATAAAGGTTTGAGAGATAAGACTTATATCATTCTTCATGTTTTATTAATGCCTACAAAATAAAATAAAGATACAACGAAGTATTACTATCCCTTTAAGGTCACACATTAAGCACAACCATTGGTCTGAGTGGGATAAACTGCAATAATTCAGTGATGGTGTTAGCATTGGCAGAATGACTCCAAAAAAGTGACCAGGGCATGCATAAAGCTGGTAGTACTAGTGTTCAGATGTGTATGCAGGTAGTGGGGCATCTTTTTCATCAGTATTATTATCCTAGACATCCACTTTCCCAGCTCCTACTGTTATAACTGATGATGATAAGTTAGAGATCTGCACATGTGACCAACATCAAGTCACCAAGGATGCCTGTGCCAATGTCCTAGGCAGCGGTAGTAGTACTGAGGTGGGAAATAAGGTCCAGATTTGCATCCCAGGCACCCCTAGGCAAAGCACACTAGGTGCCCTTAGCTCCACCCATGGCCATATCCCCACTCCTCTCATTGCTATGCTCCCATTCCCATCCTATACCTTTGGCCTATAATGAGCAAGATGAAAAAATGCTTTAACCCTCCACATTGTGTTGGAGATCTCTCTAGCATCCAAGGGGTAAAATAAAAGCCTGTAAAAGGGTATAAAACGGGTACAAGGACATTGAGATTGATATGGTCATAACTAGAGCTCAGAATGTGGGTGTGGTCAGCACAGCTAAGGCACCTCCCCTCAAAATATGGAGCTCTATGCAGTTGGCTGCTCTGCCTATTGAGAAATCTGGCCCTGTGGGAAATATTGCCGCCTCGGAAAGCATAGGCGTTCTCAAGGGAAATGTATTGGGTTCGGCGAAAATGCAGAAATGTTATTTATTTTTTATGGACAGGAATTTTTCATTGTTAAAGTAGGGAAATTGCTTGCACAGAAACAATTGTTTACTTTTCACCCCCTAGTGGACAGTGTGAGGGAGTACTGGCATATCAGCGTGTGTTGTTTCACAGCACCAGTGCAGACTGGGTACTTACATTACCACTCACATACGTTCCACATGAGAAACAGCACTCTGCTAAAATCTACTGATCCATGAACATCTCTTATTAAATCAGCGATATGGCTACTGTGTTATAAACCTCCAATGTCCGACATGTCCAGGGAGAAGGCCTTTTATTAGACTACCCAAATATAAAATGCACCCTGCTCCTCTGATATCACATTCTCTTTCTTTCAGTCTGTCTCTCTTTCACGTGCTGTCTCTCTCTCTCTCTTTCTTTGAGTCTGTTTCTCTCTTTCAGACTGTATCACTCTCTCTCTTTCTGAGGATAATGGCAGATGGAGTCTCTGCTCCTTTAATCCGGATAAAGGTGAGAGTCAGCCCTCTGTAGGGTTGGGAAAGTGATGACTAATTATAAAGACATTGCTTGTTGCACCAGACGGACAGCTGGATTCTCACCTGCGGGCCTAGGTAATCCCCTTGTCCCTTTGATCCACCTCTGGCTCTCAGAGATAGTTTCAGATAATGGAAAAACATTCTGTGTGCATTGTAAAAAGAGAAGAAAGTGATGCAATGTGGGCTTCTGTGAGACGGGAGAGATGGACTAAGTAGCATATGCACTAGAGACATCTCCTATTTCATTCAGTGGGAATACTTATGTGTGCTACACGGTGCAGTTAGTTTGCTTACTGTATTGTATTTTACATTTGCATTTCACTTTTCTGACATTATGTTTATTACTTTTAATAAGTCTTACTAAAGGGCCAGTGACTCCTGTTCAACTTTTAATAATTAATAAATCATTGGAAATGTTATCCCTGACACTGCTAAGTGGCAGCAGAACCCAGTTAGTTACTGATATCGTCACCCTTCTCTGAATTTCTATGGGTCCAGGAAATTCATCTAGTCTCCTCCCCAACATGCTTATTCTTAAATCTAATCCACAATGGGCTTTATCTTAAAGGGATAGTAATACCTAAAATGTAAAAAAAAAATATGTTGTAGGGTTTATCCCCCTGAGAAAAAAACAAGAGTACTCCCACTGCTGAAAGGTGTTTCATTCAAAAGTTATTAATTTTCAAAGTTGAATTTTTGAGGTGCAATATCACAGTGGCCTGAAATTGTACAGTGGCACTGTTGCTACACCATCCTATGGAGATTTATGGTCCCGGGACCAGAGCTGTCCATAGGATCGTGTAGCAACAGCGCCACTGTACAATTTCAGGCCACTGTGATATTGCACCTCAAAAATTCAACTTTGAAAATTAATAACTTTTGAATAAAACACCTTTCAGCAGTGGGATTACTCTTGTTTTACTCAGGGGGATAAACCCTACAACATTTTTTTTTTACATTTTAAGTATTACTATCCCTTTAAAACCAAAACACACCTCTAATTGGGCACTTGATTATTCTGGAGGTTTTCTTAGACGTAATTCCACCAAAGGTACTGATATACTAAATATTCTCAATTAAGGATTTTAAATAAAGAACTATATAGTCCAAATCAATCTTCAAGAGAAAGCAGTCTATTACTATACTTGGATCAGTAACATTGCTGTAAATCGCCTCTGGAGCTGGTTTTACTGGGGGGGGATAATCTTCCCTTCTTATTGTCCGGTCCTCTAAGGTTGCTGACCTTTCTCACACCAGTGGTTAGCGTGCAAACCAGGAAAAACCTGTATATAGTAGACAGAACAGATAGCAGGGCGCAGACCCTCTAAGAGTAGTCCTGTATGACAAGTAGGTTTGTAATACCCCCTTCATATCCCAGCTACTCACCAGATATCAGTGATCAATGGCACATATCAAATGCCATTACAGCCAATACTTCATAGTATTTCCTTTATATTCAGGTTTAAAGGAGCAGTAAACTATTTTTATGAAAAAAATATATATTGTAGGGATTTTCCTACTGAGTAAAATAAGGGTACTCCCACTGCCGAGAGGTTTATATTTCCAGAGTTATTACAGTTTAAACCCATGTTTTTTTACATTAGCAGTGCCCTCTAGTGGTCAAATTCTAATTAGACTTCCTGTTAGATTCTAATGGAGAGGAGAGTCAGAAAAGTCAGAGACATACAGTTCTCCATAGAATGTGATAGAAACTGCCTGTCACTTCCTGTCAATTAGAACTATCAGGAAGTAAACACAGTAAATTCACTTCCTGTCAGTTAGAACTATCAGGAAGTAAACACAGTAAAGTCACTTCCTGTCAGTTAGAACTATCAGGAAGTAAACACAGTAAATTCACTTCCTGGTTATTTTAACTGCTATAAATTTTGAATAAAACATCTGACAGCGATGGGAGTGACCTTTTTTTATTCAGCAGGAAATGCTCTGTAAAATATGTGTTTTCATAAAGAAAAGTTTACTGCTCCTTTAAGAAATATATTTCTTATATATCGGATATATTTCTTAAACCTGAAAATAAAGGAAATACTGTGAAGTACTGGCTGTAATGACATTTTATATGTGCCATTGATTGCTGATATCTGGTGAGTAGCTGGGATACGAAGGGGGTATTACAAACCTACTTGTCATACAGGACTACTCTTAGCGGGTCTGCGCCCTGTTCTGTCTACTTTATCTTAAAACCTAATGCTCCATAGAGGATAAATAGGGCTTCCCTGTGACTTAAATGAGTCTTTAATGCCTTGAATGGTTTACAATGAGTGGGACATTTCTCTATCATTCAAAGGGTTAACGGTATAGTAACACTTAAAGGGATAATAATACCTGGATTTAAGAAGGTTTAATATTCCTCATATGAAAAAAAATAAATGAAATGCAGTAAATCTACCTCTATTCTCTGATCAAGCAGAAGAAGGCCCTGCTGAATACATGACATTGTTGTGTACTCAAGGAGAAAATCATCCTCGCTAAGGATGATGGGAGTTGTAGTGTAATATGCGGCATGTTCGGATTTTTGGTGAAAGAGACAGAATAGGTCTCTTCAGAATCGTAAAGGCTTTCAGTGAGATGATGTTTTTTACACTGGAAGATTATGACATGAAGCAGTGTCCTCAGTGGCAGGAGGAAAGTACTGGAAGAAGTCTTATTGCAGTTCCCTTAATACAGCTAGACTGAGTAGGGATCTATCAGTATATCGGGTGTAGGGCTTATATAGTCTGCGCAGTTCTGATGTCATCAAGTGAGGTCCAGGAAATGGATGCTCATGTATAAAATATGTGTTGGTGGGCAATATAAGGGGACAGTGTGAGGTGGGCAGTGTGTGGGGGACAGTGTGAGGTGGGCAATGTGAGGTAGGCAATGTGAGTGGACAGCGTGAGGTATACAATGTGAGGTATACAATGTGGGTGAGGGTCAATGTGAGGTGGGCAATGAGAGTGGACAGCGTGAGGTAAACAATGTGAGGTGGGCAATGTGGGTGGGGGACAATGTGAGGTGGGCAATTTGAGTGGACAGCGTGAGGTATACAATGTGAGGTGGGCAATGTGGGTGGGGGGCAATGTGAGGTGGGCAATTTGAGTGGACAGCGTGAGGTATACAATGTGAGGTGGGCAATGTGGGTGGGGGACAATGTGAGGTGGGCAATGTGAGTGGACAGCGTGAGGTATACAATGTGAGGTGGGCAATGTGGGTGGGGGACAATGTGAGGTGGGCAATTTGAGTGGACAGCATGAGGTATACAATGTGAGGTGGGCAATGTGGGTGGGGGCAATGTGAGGTGGGCAATTTGAGTGGACAGTGTGAGGTATACAATGTGAGGTGGGCAATGTGGGTGTGGGACAATGTGAGGTGGGCAATGTGAGGTGGGCAATTTGAGTGGACAGCGTGAGGTATACAATGTGGGTGGACAGTGGGGGAGAGGTATGACTTGGCACATTAATATCTTTCTAATACCTTCAATATTAGGGTTAGTAAATGCTAGATATTACTAACCCTTTAAAATGTGCTGCCTGCTGCTGCTGCTAAGCCCACCTAGCTTCAAGCAAAACGCCCAGGCCACAATTGGCCAAAATACATTATTCTAAATGGCCCAAATGTCTTTCTTTCCTATGGTGTCTGCCTCTGGATTAACCCCTTAAGGACCCATGACGGTCCTGGACCGTCATGGGTTGTTATCCTCTTAAGGACCCATGATGGACCAGGACCGTCATGGCTTAAATGATAGCAGTGTGCCTCCATGCACGCTGCTATCATTAATTCCAGTCTGAGACTGAGCGCTCCGAGACCAGGGCGTTCAGTCTCAGCCCTTCTTGCTTGTGCAGGTTCATGTGATCATCATAGCAGCGATCACATGTACCGGCATAGTGAGAGAAAGTGGCAGCATAGAAAGCATGCTGTCTCTGCGTGTCTCGTCTGCCTCTGTCTCCCTTGCTATCAAAGTAAGGGAGACAGAAGTACAGAGGAGACACCTAGTGGCAAATTAAAATACAGCAGCTGGGGGTATTAACCCCTTCACTGCTGGTGCCAGAGCCTTGCTAAATGCAGCTGAATTTCTGACCTGCAATGATACTTTTTTTTTTTTTTACAAAACAACACAACACACTTTTTTTTTTTTTTACAAAAAAATATTTTAATAAAAAAAAATAATATTGTTAAACAATTTTGGAAGTGTGATTGTTGTGGAGCTATGTAATACACTTATACACACCGCCACATGTCACGGATAAAAAAGTATCAAAATAGGGTGGGAAAAAGGGGCATGGGGATTTTCACCCAAGGGAGGGACAGTGGCCACTTTAAACTACACAATTTATAGGTATGATTGACCGGCCATAACTTTCATGCAGTCGCCATAAAAATGTAACCCTTTGTGCCCAATTGATCCCAAGAGAAAAAACAAAAATGGTGGGTTCTTTTACATTTTTTTACCTTTTGTTTTTTAATTTTAATAAAGTAAATGGTGGGTTATCCATATAAGTAGGGTATCAAATGAAAGCCCTATTTGTGCTTCAAAAAACAGTATATAATTTATGAGGGTGGATTAAAAGCCTAAGAGGGAAAACACTGTTGAACAAAGACATAGTCAAAAATGTCAGAATTGCTCCGGTCCTTAAGGGAAAACGACCTCAGATGTTCCCGGTCCTTAAGGGGTTAAACTGTTATTTCTCACTATATATGGAGGATAGAGAGAGGGATGCATGGGGAGAATACGACTTGGCACTTAACATTACCTTTTTAATACCTTGAATATTAGGGTTAGTTAATGTTTGACATTACTAACCCTTAAAACAGACGCTCAGGTCTTCACCCATCCAAGGACATTGTAGTTCATTTATCCAGTGAAACAACACGCTGCCTCCCCCTAGAGGTAGTGGCTGGTGTTGTTTCATTTGAAGAATGAGTCAGTGCTGGGCACGTCTTTTCTTGAGCAAGGTTGTTTAAACCCTTACGCACCAGAAGTGCAGGCAAGGCATTGCACCGCAGTGTGGAAAGCACTGGTACTAAGAGGTTAACCCTTTGAGAGCCAGAGGGGTACACAACGCATTGCTTTGCAATGCTTTGTGTACCCCTATGGCACTCAAAGGGTTAAAGAAAGATGAGAGCCAGTTCTGTAGTGTACTGTGCAGTTGCACCAGCAGAAGTTACAGCCCACAGACACAGGCCAAAACTGCAGTGTGCAGCAAGACACCAGCCCATAACTGTTATTATCCCCGCGGCCGAGGGGGCCATCCCCCCCCTGCCCCCAGGACATCCCCTGATCCAGGCTATCCTGCGGGTCCCCCCATACCACAACACGCTGATCCGCCCCCCATTTCCAGCACTTGGACGGAATCATAGTCCAACAAGATGTGATTCTCCTTAATCCCTTGAGTGCCAGAGGGGTACACGATGTTTTGATTTGCAATGCGTTGCGTAACCCTCTGACACTTACAGGGTTAAGGCCTGCACAGCCCGGCTCAGTGCTCCCTATGTACAAGGGCACGCACCAATTGGTCCTCCTTAACAGGGGCGGATTGTAGGGGAATACCAGCCTGGGCAATTTTTTTTTTTTTTTTTAAATTAGTCCCCTTTGCTGCTTCCTCTCTTCTCCAGTCTATTTCATCCCCTCTTTTCCCTCTCCTATTGCTTTATCCCTTCTTTTCTTATATTTCTCAGTCAGACCCCCTCAGTTCCTTGCCTTTCTCTTACCCACCTCCTCCTCCATCTAGTCTTTTTTGTCTTTTCCTCTGCCTCGCAACATATCTCTTTGCTATGTGTCTCTTCCTCCTCTCTTGCATTCCCTGGTGGTCCAGTGTGGGGACAGGGCTGGATTTACATCTCAGGAGCCTGTAGGCACAGAACTGTGAAGCGCCCCCCCCCCCATTTGCCATCTCCACTGGACATCTCCACAATGCTCATCAGCTCCATATTGTCCCCCATCAGCTCCATATTGCCCCCCATCATCTCCATATTGCCCTTCACCTTGCCCCCCATCTGCTCCAACTTGCTCCCATCATCTCTATATTGCCCCTCACATTGCCCCCATCAGCTCCAACTTGCCCTCCCATCATCTCCATATCGCCCCTCACTTTGCCCCCATCATCTCAAAATTGCCCCTCACATTGCCCCATCATCTCCATATCCCCTCACATTGCCCCCAACCCCATCAGCTCCAACTTGCCCCCACCATCTCCATATTGACCTCCATAGGCTCCAACTTGCCCCCCATTAGCTCCACATTGCCCCCACCATCTCCATGTTGCCCTGACATGGTCCGTTTCCTACCTCCCCGGTAGGAGATCTGTTTGTAATCTGTGCCTCCTTTGGCACAGTCCTGTAGCTGCTGGAGCTCCCGCGCGGTCTCCTATTGTGGAATGCAGAGCGCTGGGAGATGATGTCATCTCCCAGCGCTCTGCATTCCTAAAGATGTGACGAGGGAGCTCGCCACCTACAGGACTGTGCCAAGGAGGCACAGACATGTCCTGCCGCCGGGGAGGTAGGAAATAGGGAATGGGGAGGGGGGCAGCGCCAGCGTCAGCGAAGTGGGTACTTTTTTTTTTTAATAATAAAAAAAAAAAGATTAAAAAAAAAAAAAAAAAATCCCAATGGCAGGCGCCCCTCGGTGGAGTGCGCCTGTAGGCAGGTGCCTACTTTGCCTAATGGCAAATCCGGCCCTGTGTGGGGAGTGAGACGTCCGTGCAGCCTCAAAAGGTTAAGGCCTGCACAGCCCGGCTCAGTGCTCCCTATGTACAAGGGCACGCACCAAACGGTCCTCCTTAACAGGGGCGGATTGTAGGGGAAACCAACCCCGGTATTTTTTTTTTTTTTAAAGTAGTCCCCTTTGCTGCTTCCTCTCTTCTCCAGTCCATTTCATCCCCTCTTTTCCCTCTCTGTGCAGCCTCCAGCACCAACATCCCTATCAACGCCCCCTTGTGGTCCCTGTGTGGCATGGGAGTGCAGGTGCCAGGATATTATGTCATATCCTGGCGCTCTGCATTAACAAGGAACGTGAATGCTGTCACAGAGAGTACCTGTGCCGGGGGCAACACAGACCTCTCCTTCAAAATATCGTGGGACGGTGAGGTGAGATCCTCTGATCTCCCCAACCAGCCCATGATCTAGCGGCCCACTGGGGGATGCCTGATCCCCCGATAGGACAATCCGTCCATGCTCCTTAACTACAGTTAAGGATTATGTCAATCATAGTCCCAGAACATGTGATCAGCGCGCAGTGATTATCCCGTTCTGAAATAAACACTGAAATTATATTTACAATTTGAGGTTAATAACATCACAGCTTCTTCTGTCTTTATCACACAGTCCTCAGCACTGGAGACACTCACTGTTCTTCATTTATGGTCATGTACCATATTGTGACTGCTAGCCCTTTAACCCTTTGAGTGCCAGAGAGGTAGTTAAAGGGCTAGCAGTCACAACATGGGGCATGACAGTAAATGAAGAACAGCGAGTGTCTCCAGTGCTGGGGATTGCACCGATAAACACGGAAGAAGCTGTGATGTTCTTATCTTAACCAGTTACTCTGCTGTGCTTATCACAGTTTCCTCCTGGGACGCACAGCACATTTAACCCTTTGCGTGTTAGAGATGTATCCAACACGTTGGATAACTGTAGCATGGGAAGGGTTAAGCTACGATCAGACGGGGCACTGGCAGAGATCCGGGGGACTGGGGAGCAGGAGTACACCCTCGGTCCATCTCGATCCTCGACCCGGCAGATACACTGGTAAAACCATGTAAAACGTACACAGTCAGTTTTATTAACCCTTTTGAATGCAGAGGGTACGCAATGTGTTGATTAACACTCTGGCACTCAAAGGGTTAATCTCTTGCATGGCTTGAAGCATTGCTGCCACTCAGTAACATTGCCTGGCGTCACCAAGGAGGCCCCTTCCGCAAAAAATGCCTGGCCCCCCGCTAGTGTGACTCACTGTCAGTGCCTGGCACTGACAGCAAGCTTCCCTTCATTGAGTCGTCTATTGAGATGAATGGAGTGAAGCTAGTTCGTAATTACGCATGTGTGGGCGACCTTGTGGTCTGCGCTCCGTGCACTGGATGTCATCACGCCCTCAGTGGTGTGTAATGACGAAATATATGGGGACAGAGGCAGAGCGCTCACAAAGCATAGCAGGCAGCTCAACCGTGTGGACACTGCAGAGGTGTAGAGTGCCGGGACAATGTGGAGGTGGACTATAGGATGTGGACTCAGAGGTAAATAATGTGGAGGTGGGCACTGTGGTGGACAGTAGGATGAGGTAAATAATGTGGGGGTGGGCACTGTGGTGGACAATAGGATGAGGTAAATAATGTGGAGGTGGGCACTGTGGTGGACAACAGGATGTGGACTTGAGGTAAATAATGTGGAGGTGGGTACTGTGGTGGACAATAGGATATGGACTCAGAGGTAAATAATGTGGAGGTGGGTACTGTGGTGGACAATAGGATATGGACTCAGAGGTAAATAATGTGGAGGTGGGTACTGTGGTGGACAATAGGATATGGACTCAGAGGTAAATAATGTGGAGGTGGGTACTGTGGTGGACAATAGGATATGGACTCAGAGGTAAATAATGTGGAGGTGGGTACTGTGGTGGACAATAGGATATGGACTCAGAGGTAAATAATGTGGAGGTGGGTAATGTGGTGGACAATAGGATATGGACTCAGAGGTAAATAATGTGGAGGTGGGTACTGTGGTGGACAATAGGATATGGACTCAGAGGTAAATAATGTGGAGGTGGGCACTGTGGTGGACAATAGGATGTGGACTCAGAGGTAAATAATGTGGAGGTGGACAATAAAGTTAAGTACTCAGGGGATAATGTGGAATAATGTGGAACTTGTAAGTGGACAGAATGGGAGCAATGTCCAAGTGGCCAATGTGCAGGTGAACAATGGGCGGCCAGTGGACAATGAGGGCCAGTGGACAATGGAGGCCAATGTGGAGGGAGATGGACAGTGAAAGCCAATTTGGAGGGAGATGGACAGTAGTGGGGACCAAAGTTTCCCCTCCTGCCCCTTTTACCTAGTGTAAACCATCTCTTCTCAGGTGTGGAATCCAGTCCATAGACCAGACAGATAACAGAAGGGGACAATCTTTGTCCTATGAGAACAATGAAAGTCCTGCCCCCCTTGACAAGTTTTTCAGGTTTTTCCCTTATCTTATTTGAAGATTGTCCCTCTCTGCAGTCTACCTGGGCACCTCCCTTCTGATCTGGCTGAACAGTGTTACATCAGTAAAAGGGGCGGGAGGGGGATACTTTGCTTGTGAATATCTCTTAAACCATAAAGGTTTGAGAGATAAGACTTATATCGTTCTTCTTGTTTTTTTAATGCCTACAAAATAAAATAAAGATAAAACGAAGTATTACTATCCCTTTAAGTTCATAAGGGTACATTTCTCAACAAATGTGGGTCACCCTGCATAACTAATTCGCTACTTTATTTGCATGTTGTGTGCCCAGTCCAGATTAATAGTGTGGTATGGATGTTGATATGTAGAATAATGTGGCCCAAATTATTCTGAATATCTTCATCCTCACCACATTGTGTAAATCTGGGCACCAAATGGAGTGTCAAATCAATTACACAATATGACAAACTGCTGTTGCCAAATATACCAATATGCGTATAAAATGTAAAACTTTGGCATATATTGTGAACTAGCCATAAAGCCTGTATACACGGGCCAGCACTGGTGGCACTGCAGTCATGTTCAGTACTGACTGCCCGCACCTCGGCTGATACGAAGCAGGGCGCTCAGAATTCAGACCACCATCCTGGGACCAAGCAGGCCCAGGAAGGTGCGCACAGAGGACTCCGGTCTGAATGCGAAGTGCCCTGCTCCGTGCCAGCCACGGTGCGGGCAGTCTGTACTGCGCATGACTGCGGCCCACTCAGTATCAGCCGCGGCGCGGGCAGTCTCTACTGTGCATCCCTGCAGCCCGCTCAGCCGTCTCTACTGCTCATGAAGGCTTCTGACAAACATCCTCAGCGAATTATAATATAGGATTAAAATGCTTCTGTGGGAGGTAGTGAGGCACTGTGGTGGTATATAACTCTGTATTGCTCTGCTGGAGGCATATAACTCTGCATTACTCTGCTGGAGGCATATAACTCTGTATTGCTCTAATGATGGCATATAACTTTGTATTGCTGTGGTGGTGACATATAATTATATTGCTCTGCTTGTGGCCTATAACTCTGTATTGCTCTGGTGATGGTATATAACTCTGTATTGCTCTGGTGGTGGTATATAACTCTGTATTGCTCTGGTGATGGTATATAACTCTGTATTGCTCTGGTGGTGGTATATAACTCTGTATTGCTGTGGTGGTATATAACTCTGTATTACTCTGGTGATGGTATATAACTCTGTATTGCTCTGGTGGTGGTATATAACTCTGTATTGCTGTGGTGGTATATAACTCTGTATTGTTCTGGTGGTGATATATAACTCTGTATTGTTCTGGTGGTGATATATAACTCTGTATTGCTCTGGTGATATATAACTCTGTATTGTTCTGGTGGTATATAACTCTGTATTGTTCTGGTGGTATATAACTCTGTATTGTTCTGGTGGTGATATATAACTCTGTATTGTTCTGGTGGTGATATATAACTCTGTATTGTTCTGGTGGTATATAACTCTGTATTGCTCTGGTGGTATATAACTCTGTATTGTTCTGGTGGTGATATATAACTGTATTGTTCTGGTGGTATATAACTCTGTATTGCTCTGGTGATATATAACTCTGTATTGCTCTGGTGGTATATAACTGTATTGCTCTGGTGATGGTATATAACTCTGTATTGTTCTGGTGGTGGTATATAACTCTGTATTGCTCTGGTGATATATAACTCTGTATTGTTCTGGTGGTATATAACTCTGTATTGCTCTGGTGATATATAACTCTGTATTGCTCTGGTGGTGATATATAACTCTGTATTGTTCTGGTGATGATATATAACTCTGCATTGCTCTGGTGGTGATATATAACTCTGTATTGTTCTGGTGATGATATATAACTCTGTATTGTTGCTCTGGTGATATATAACTCTGTATTGCTCTGGTGATATATAACTCTGTATTGCTCTGGTGGTATATAACTCTGTATTGCTCTGGTGGTATATAACTCTGTATTGCTCTGGTGATATATAACTCTGTATTGCTCTGGTGGTATATAACTCTGTATTGCTCTGGTGGTATATAACTCTGTATTGCTCTGGTGGTATTTAGCTCTGTATTGTTCTGGTGGTATATAACTGTATTGCTCTGGTGGTGTATAATTCTGTATTGCTCTGGTGGTATATAACTCTGTATTGTTCTGGTGATATATAACTCTGTATTGTTCTGGTGGTGGTATATAACTCTGTATTGCTCTGGTGGTATTTAACTCTGTATTGTTCTGGTGATATATATAACTCTGTATTGTTCTGGTGATATATAACTCTGTATTGTTCTGGTGGTATATAACTGTATTGCTATGGTGGTGTATAACTCTGTATTGCTCTGGTGGTATATAACTCTGTATTGCTCTGGTGGTATGTAACTCTGTATTGTTCTGGTGGTGGTATACAACTCTGTATTGCTCTGGTGGTGATATATAACTCTGTATTGCTCTGGTAATGGTATATAACTCTGTATTGCTCTGGTGATGGTATATAACTCTGTATTGCTCTGGTGATGGTATATAACTCTGTATTGCTCTGTGGTGATATATAACTGCATTGCTCTGGTGGTGATATATAACTGTATTGCTCTGTGGTGATATATAACTGTATTGCTCTGGTGGTGATATATAACTGTATTGCTCTGGTGGTGATATATAACTGTATTGCTCTGTGGTGATATATAACTGTATTGCTCTGGTGGTGATATATAACTCTGTATTGCTCTGGTGATGGTATATAACTCTGTATTGTTCTGGTGGTGATATATAACTCTGTATTGCTCTGGTGATGATATATAACTCTGTATTGCTCTGTGGTGATATATAACTGCATTGCTCTGGTGGTGATATATAACTGTATTGCTCTGTGGTGATATATAACTGTATTGCTCTGGTGGTGATATATAACTGTATTGCTCTGTGGTGATATATAACTGTATTGCTCTGGTGGTGATATATAACTCTGTATTGCTCTGGTAATGGTATATAACTCTGTATTGCTCTGGTGATGGTATATAACTCTGTATTGTTCTGGTGGTGATATATAACTCTGTATTGCTCTGGTGATGATATATAACTCTGTATTGCTCTGTGGTGATATATAACTGCATTGCTCTGGTGGTGATATATAACTGTATTGCTCTGTGGTGATATATAACTGTATTGCTCTGGTGGTGATATATAACTCTGTATTGCTCTGGTGATACATAACTCTGTATTGCTCTACTGGTGGTATATAACTCTGTATTGCTGTGGTGATATATAACTCTGTATTGCACTGCTGGTGACATATAACTCTATTGTTTTGGTGACATATGACTGTCTTGCTCTGGTGGTGACATATAATTGTAGTACTATTTTTAATTGCCTATTTTGACCTTAATGAACTACAGATGAATTGAATTGTTTAAAAGCATTTCCACTAGTCTTAGGGTCCCAATATTTTTCAAATGTGTAATGATTTGCCCTGTGAAATAGCTTTTAACCTTTTTAAAATACACATCTTATTTATTCTGTTTAAGACTCATGGTACCTTTATACCAACACCATCTAGATATAAGAAATGTGTTCATACAAGTAAGCTGGATTAGTTTATATATTTTCTAAAGCTATAATGGTAAATTAAGTAAAGGTGTACCTCTAATGGGCTTAGCACAGCTTCTAGTATTTCAGATAAATAATGTTATAACCTATGGCTCTATCATGTCATTGCCAGATCAATTATAGGTTAATATAATTAGTAATATATCAAGCAGTTTATTTGCTTTCATTATATATGTGCATGCAAAGTGAGGTATCTGATGGAAAATAATGACTTCATTGGAAAGGTCTACAAAGTGTTCCTGGTTTGCAAGCACACTTTGTAGACCTTTCCAATGAAGTCATTATTTTCCAAATAACGCAATTTCGGCTCTGCTGTAGAGCCATCTGCTGGACCCCGGACCGGGATCTCCTGATGTCAGCGTCTACGAGGGAGGGGGGAATTTTTAAAGTGAATATCTCTCAAAGCATAGAGGTTTGAGAGATAGGATTTGGGGCATATAGTTTCATTTTTTTAAGCACTACAAAACTATAAGCACTTTTTATGGGACTTTACTGTCCCTTTAAATGACTCCCCATTTTCCCCTCTGGCCCCATGTGTGCCCCACTAAATAGAATTCCTAGAATCGCCCCTGCTGCCACCGCCTGTACCTCTGTGTTCTCGCTGTTTTTCTACACATTGTGATTCTGGTTAATGTGTCATACCTTTATTAAAAGTGGACCCCAAACTTTCATAACAACAAATATAACTGCTTAGCAAACACACAACACAGAGGTGCAGGCAGTGACAATCCACAGCCTCATTCCTACTCTTCTCATCTCCCATCCACACCTTCTCTCGAACTACTGGCTCACTCTCACTCCTGAACGTTGTCTTGCATTCCCAATCTCCTTACATTCCGCTGGGCTACTGAGGATCTGAGGTGGAGGGGCAGAGCTGACATTCAAGACACTTCATTCTTCACTTTATCCCTTTAAGCTCCACTTAAAGGGATAGTAATACTTAAAATGTAAAAAAAAATATGTTGTAGAGTTTATCTCCCTGAGTAAAACAAGAGTACTCCCACTGCTGAAAGGTGTTTCATTCAAAAGTTATTAATTTTCAAAGTTGAATTTTTCAGGTGCAATATCACAGTGGCCTGAAATTGTACAGTTGCGCTGTTGCTACACCATCCTATGGAGATTTATGGTCAACTGACCAGAGCTGTCCATAGGATCGTGTAGCAACAGCGCCACTGTACAATTTCAGGCCACTGTGATATTGCACCTAAAAAACTCAACTTTGAAAATTAATCACTTTTGAATGAAACACCTTTCAGCAGTGAGAGTACTCTTGTTTTACTCAGGGAGATAAACTCTACAACATATTTTTTTTTACATTTTAAGTAATACTATCCCTTTAATGCCTCTGCATCATTTCCCCTTGTCTGTGATGTTTTGCCGCTTACCTCCTTAGTCCCGGGCCCATGCTGCGCTCTTACTCCTGTCAGCGCAAGAGGCTGACAGAGGGACTGGAGAGGACACTGACATGTGACAGATCTAAGTATCTCTGGCCCGCCTGTTCACCTGTCAAAGGCCAGGGAAAAAGTAACAGGCATTGGGACAGTAAGTGGCATTGTCGCTGGCACACCGAAGCAGGGTACTGTTTTTATATGGTCAGTGGGAGCGAGGCTCTCTTCAGTGTAGCTTACCAAACCTTTAACATGTAGCATAATTAAATCTGAATGTCTCAATACCATCTCCTCCTGTGACTTCCCTAAATAAATACATTAATAAATAAGTAAATAGGCTGGCATCCATACGTGGCAATGTGCACCTTCACCCAACAAAAGGTTTTAGTAAAATGTACTTTTTTTTTGTTTTTATGTTGGTGAGCACCGTGCCGGCCCCAGTGGCCCCTTCTGCTGCCCCGGAGCCGTGAGCAGAGACAGGCATTGAGCTGTCTGGAGCTTCCCGCTCTGGATCAGCGTGTTCGTCCAGTCTCTACTGCGCACAACTGCATTGTTCCGCCAGTCTCTACTGAACACGACTGCATTGTTCCGCCAGTCTCTACTGAACACGACTGCATTGTTCCGCCAGTCTCTACTGCACACAACTGCATTGTTCCGGTAGTCTCTACTGCGCACAACTGCATTGTTCCGGTAGTCTCTACTGCGCACAACTGCATTGTTCCGGTAGTCTCTACTGCACACAACTGCATTGTTCCGGTAGTCTCTACTGCGCACAACTGCATTGTTCCGGTAGTCTCTACTGCGCATGACTGCATCTTTCCGCCAGTCTCTACTGCGCACAACTGCATCTTTCCGCCAGTCTCTACTGCGCATGACTGCATTGTTCCGCCAGTCTCTACTGCGCACGACTGCATCTTTCCGCCAGTCTCTACTGCGCACGACTGCATTGTTCCGGTAGTCTCTACTGCGCACAACTGCATCTTTCCGCCAGTCTCTACTACGCACAACTGCATCTTTCCGCCAGTCTCTACTGCGCACGACTCCATCTTTCCGCCAGTCTCTACTGTGCATGACTGCATTGTTCCGGTAGTCTCTACTGCGCACGACTGCATTGTTCCGCCAGTCTCTACTACGCACAACTGCATCTTTCCGCCAGTCTCTACTGCGCACGACTCCATCTTTCCGCCAGTCTCTACTGTGCATGACTGCATTGTTCCGGTAGTCTCTACTGCGCACGACTGCATCTTTCCGCCAGTCTCTACTGCGCACGACTCCATCTTTCCGCCAGTCTCTACTGTGCATGACTGTATTGTTCCGGTAGTCTCTACTGCGCACGACTGTATTGTTCCGGTAGTCTCTACTGCGCACGACTGCATTGTTCCGCCAGTCTCTACTGCGCACGACTGTATTGTTCCGGTAGTCTCTACTGCGCACGACTGCATTGTTCCGCCAGTCTCTACTGCGCACGACTGCATTGTTCCGGTAGTCTCTACTGCGCACAACTGCATCTTTCCGCCAGTCTCTACTACGCACGACTCCATCTTTCCGCCAGTCTCTACTGCGCACGACTGCATCTTTCCGCCAGTCTCTACTGCGCACGACTGTATTGTTCCGGTAGTCTCTACTGCGCATGACTGAATTGTTCCGGTAGTCTCTACTGCGCATGACTGTATTGTTCCGGCAGTCTCTACTGCGCACGACTGCATTGTTCCGGTAGTCTCTACTGCGCATGACTGTATTGTTCCGGTAGTCTCTACTGCGCACGACTGCATTGTTCCAGCAGTCTCTACTGCGCACGACTGCATTGTTCCAGTAGTCTCTACTGCGCACGACTGCATTGTTCCGGTAGTCTCTACTGCGCATGACTGTATTGTTCCGGTAGTCTCTACTGCGCACGACTGTATTGTTCCAGCAGTCTCTACTGCGCACGACTGTATTGTTCCGGTAGTCTCTACTGCGCATGACTGAATTGTTCCGGTAGTCTCTACTGCGCACGACTGTATTGTTCCGGCAGTCTCTACTGCGCACGACTGCATTGTTCCGGTAGTCTCTACTGCGCATGACTGTATTGTTCCGGTAGTCTCTACTGCGCACGACTGCATTGTTCCAGCAGTCTCTACTGCGCACGACTGCATTGTTCCAGTAGTCTCTACTGCGCACAACTGCATTGTTCCGGTAGTCTCTACTGCGCATGACTGTATTGTTCCGGTAGTCTCTACTGCGCACGACTGCATTGTTCCAGCAGTCTCTACTGCGCATGACTGCATTGTTCCGGTAGTCTCTACTGCGCACAACTGCATCTTTCCGCCAGTCTCTACTGCGCACAACTGCATCTTTCCGCCAGTCTCTACTGCGCACGACTGTATTGTTCCAGCAGTCTCTACTGCGCACAACTGCATTGTTCCGGTAGTCTCTACTGCGCATGACTGAATTGTTCCGGTAGTCTCTACTGCGCACGACTGTATTGTTCCGGCAGTCTCTACTGCGCACGACTGCATTGTTCCGGTAGTCTCTACTGCGCATGACTGTATTGTTCCGGTAGTCTCTACTGCGCACGACTGCATTGTTCCAGCAGTCTCTACTGCGCATGACTGCATTGTTCCGGTAGTCTCTACTGCGCACAACTGCATTGTTTTGGCAGTCTCTACTGCGCACGACTACATTGTTCCGGTAGTCTCTACTGCGCACGACTGCATTGTTCCAGCAGTCTCTACTGCGCATGACTGCATTGTTCCAGCAGTCTCTACTGCGCATGACTGCATTGTTCCACCAGTCTCTACTGCGCACGACTGTATTGTTCCACCAGTCTCTACTGCGCATGACTGTATTGTTCCACCAGTCTCTACTGTGCAGGACTGCATTGTTCCAGCAGTCTCTACTGCGCATGACTGCATTGTTCCGGTAGTCTCTACTGTGCATGACTGTATTGTTCCACCAGTCTCTACTGTGCAGGACTGCATCGTTCCGGCAGTCTCTACTGCGCATGACTGCATTGTTCCGGTAGTCTCTACTGCGCATGACTGAATTGTTCCGGTAGTCTCTACTGCGCATGACTGCATTGTTCCGGTAGTCTCTACTGTGCATGACTGTATTGTTCTACCAGTCTCTACTGTGCAGGACTGCATTGTTCCAGCAGTCTCTACTGCGCATGACTGCATTGTTCCGGTAGTCTCTACTGCGCATGACTGAATTGTTCCGGTAGTCTCTACTGCGCACGACTGCATTGTTCCAGCAGTCTCTACTGCGCATGACTGCATTGTTCCAGCAGTCTCTACTGCGCATGACTGCATTGTTCCAGCAGTCTCTACTGCGCATGACTGCATTGTTCCGGTAGTCTCTACTGCGCATGACTGAATTGTTCCGGTAGTCTCTACTGCGCACGACTGTATTGTTCCGGTAGTCTCTACTGCGCACGACTGCATTGTTCCAGCAGTCTCTACTGCGCATGACTGCATTGTTCCAGCAGTCTCTACTGCGCATGACTGCATTGTTCCACCAGTCTCTACTGTGCATGACTGCATCGTTCCGGCAGTCTCTACTGTGCATGACTGTATTGTTCCACCAGTCTCTACTGTGCAGGACTGCATTGTTCCAGCAGTCTCTACTGCGCATGACTGCATTGTTCCGGTAGTCTCTACTGCGCATGACTGAATTGTTCCGGTAGTCTCTACTGCGCACGACTGCATTGTTCCAGCAGTCTCTACTGCGCACGACTGCATTGTTCCGGCAGTCTCTACTGCGCACGACTGAATTGTTCAGGCAGTCTCTACTGCGCATGACTGCATCGTTCAGCCAGTCTGTACTGCACATGACTGCATTGTTTTGGCAGTCGCTACTGCACATGATTGCATCATTCCGGCGGTTCCTACTGGGCATGTGCGTTTACGCACACAGGGGGCTTCGCAGGCTAGCGCTTTATATTATTTAGATGTATTTATTTTAGGGAACTCACAGGATGAGATGTTATTGAGAACTTCACATTTCATTGTCATTCTACACAGCTCAGTGCTGTAGACACTGAAAGGTAAAAATCATGAGCCGAAGGTGCAGACGGGGGTATTTACACAAGAACCACCATGGATCTGAGTGTGCCAGTGGACATGACATGGGGTGACCAAAGGTGACTCGCTGGGGAAAGTGTGCAGCTCAGATCTGCTTACAGGACCTCTAACCTCTATGCCATAAGTGAATAGGAGCCCAGCACAATGTGACCTTACAATAAAACTGCAGAACATTCTCATTTTCATTTTGCGGTATCTATAAAGTTAACAGGACTGTGTTTCACACCTCACTCTCACTCAAAGTATGAAACAGACAATGTACAATATAGATAAGAGGAATGACGGACGTCACACAGCAACCCCCATCACCACCACTACCAATGCAACTGTGTGTTACTCATGACATGCTGCACATTAACTGGAACTTGCATTGAGCCCTATGCATGACTGATACCACCACAACCTCCCTCCCCCATCCAAAATGCCTCTTCTCTGCTTTCCTCACCCACCCAATGTGCTTACCCCCCACCTCACTCCCCAATTGTATCCACCTTTCTTCCACCACCACATACCAATCAAAAAGCAGAAAGCCTAAGCTGTTGCCACATTTCACCGGGTAAGGGACTTAACCCTTTCACTGCTGCAAACTTACTCAAAAAGCCTCAAGCACTCAAAGCACTTAATCCCCAGAGGCAACGCCATGCAATATAAGAAAATAAAAAAACTACATATAATGCCGATGTAGTAAGTTTCTTTTCTTATATTGTAGGATTCATTCTACCTGGCACCTTTGCTTGTACATTGTTTTCTACCCAGATATATTTATTGCAGTGGTGGTGGTGCTGAAAGTTTTTGTTCTTGTGTATTTTCCATAAATATACATTTGCAATTCAATATTCACGCCTTTATCAGTGTCTTCATAGAGAAGTGAGTATGTTATGGGTGTGTGATATTCTACGTTAGGGATTTGTCTCAGGACTAAATTGGATATGAGGGAAAAAAATATGAAAACTCTTTGATTTGCCTTAATTAAACTTTTGAGTGCCAGAGAGGTATCAAACACATTGCAATGTGTCAAATATGCCTTTCAAGAGTTAACTCTTTGAGTGTCTGCAATTCGTTTGTACCTCTCTGGCACTCATGTGGTTAAGCTATAGTCTGGAACTACAAAGATGGGCATAGAAGTGCAGAGACGTAGCAGAGGCTCCTGCAGCCCCCGCGGTGTGGGGGGGCATAGGTCTTGGGGTCCCCCCAGAAAATTTTGTCCTCATATTTTACTGTTGCAGCCTCACCAAACTTGGGGCCCCCAATAGCACATACATTGTATGGTAATGAGCCCCCAGTTTGCCTGCACAAATGAAATTGTAGCAAGTGACAGGTTCGCTTCTCACAAACTGCCAATGAATTTTCCCCGCGCTGAGCCGGAAATTAATGCTGCAGAGGCAGAGTTGACCTTATAGCTGTGTACGCTCTGCTGAAGATGTATAATGAGTTGGAGGCGGGGTGACGTCATGGGGAGCAGCCATGTGCTATGTAGCTGTGCGGGCTGCTTAAAATCTGTACATCTGAGTTGGAGGCCAGTTTTCAATGGGAGTAGAATGTGGTCAGGTGCCTGGGCTGCGAGCAGCACGGGTGCCTGTTTGGAGAGGCAAAGACGGAACATGGTGAGTAGCATCACTGGGAGGTGGTTTGAGTACGGCTGTAATCTGTATGTGGCTAAGGGCATTTTTCTATAGGCCGGCATGGTGGCAATGTAAAGGACCACCATCAAGGTCCTGGTTTAGTTGGGGCACTAGGTCCAGTTTATTTCACATAACCCTTTGACTGCCAGAGAGACATCTAATGCAATGTGTTGAATACCTCTCTGGCATTCAGAAGATTAAAAACGTTAATGTTTTCTGTCTTGTGTCACTGACAGGAGCAGTGAGAAGGGTCCATGACTGAATGTGAATGACACGCATTCTGAAGCTTTATATTGAGTCCAGTGTCTGTGTGCTAAGTACAAACCTGCTCTGTCAGCAGACAAGGAACAGGCTTGAATTTAGCACACAGACACAGACAGAATGTGTGTCATTCACATGCGGACATGGATCCTTCTCCCTGCTTCTCTCATTCACCCTCCAGCCTCACTGTGTGCTGCCAGTGGCTGTGGGAAACCTCTTAAAATTAGGGTAAAATCTTGAGCCATATGGAGAAATAACAGTAAGCAGGACATGGGAGGGGGGTGGAGTCTGCTATGTGTTGTGCAGATCCTTTACACAGTGTGGTGGTACAAGCATGGGACAGAATGAGAGCAGGCACTACACAGAATGATCTGTCAGGTAAGAGAACTAGTCACCTAAATCTGTTTTTATCCCTTTAATGGACCAAAAAGTTATGTATTTCATTGATTTGCAGTGCATTGCACACCACACTAGTCCTCAACAGGTTAATGTTACAGGGGCTCTTATTGGTAGCCACAAAACAGTTGTATTGTTCTCCAGTTTACCATTGTAGAGGTAGGGTGACCAGTTGTTTGTGTAGATATAAGAAGATCCCAAGAGGATTTAGGATTCGAAATATCCCTTCAATTGGTCATACAAACTCCAGATTCTGTAAAAAATGGACTGGAATCCTAAATCAACGTTCACTGGATTTAATGGCGCTGGTCGTGGAGGAAATTAATCGTGAGCTGGGTGAGGTAAGAAAAAATATCTCAGACTTTGAAACTGAACATAAAGACACTTTAAAACAAGATAAAGAAACAGATTGGGCTAGTACATTGGAGGAACAGATTGAAACTTATAAAAACAAATTAGCCAAATACAAAAAACATACATTTAATAAGGTTTTGGAAGATTATAGAGAACGCAGGGTTTATAGGTGGCTAACAGGAAATATAGACAAATCAGTGAGAACTATCAGAAGGAGGCCAAAAAGTAGGCCCCAATTGGCAGGCCTCACTGATAAGGAAGATACATTGTCATCTTAAGCAGATTCAGAGACTGATACTGGTTCTTCAGAGGTCACTTTTTTAGGAGTGACCACAAGATCATGAGAGAATCAGAAAGGAGGAACAAGAGGCCAGGGACGCGGAGGAGGGGACAAAGGCAAAACAAGAAACTGCTGCCAAACCCCCTCTTCCGAAACCGTAGTATTTAATTTATCATCTCACACGCTTACTAAGAGGGAAGCTAGACTCTTACAAAGAGGCCTTTCGTTTATCCCCACTAATTCTCATTCTAGATTTGACTGGAAGGTGGACCTATACAGATTTAATCACACATTAAGACTTAAAGAATATTTTTCTCAACAAAATACGACTAGTATGGACACACCTTTCAAACCTAAATCAACTTTTGATCCACAGAGCACAAATGCCTCCACTAAGACTTTTCACAGACTAGTTGACCTTGACACCCTAACCCCTCAATTTGGTAAACACCTCAAAAATGATTCTAAACTAAGATAGAGAGAGAAGTGATAAAAACCCTTAGGAAGGATAATTTAATTGTAATTAGACATGCAGAAAAGGGTGGTTCGGTTGTTATGTTGAACTACTCTGATTAAAGAAATGATATACTTTCACAACTTAATGATGCAACCAAATATGAACCACTCACGTTTTACCTCAGTATCATATTTAAGAAACTGATTGAAAATCTTCTGTTAACCGGATTAACATCAGGGAAGATAGAGGAACAAACCCATCGGTTTCTTACTGTTGATCATCCAATTAGACCTATTCTATATGCACTACCCAAAGGGCATAAGTCACTATCTAAACCACCAGGCAGACCTATCATCTCAGTGATTGGATCAATTACTCACCCAATAGGCCAGTTTATTGACTATTTCCTACAACCTTGTGTCCAAGCATTGCCATATTATCCTAAAGATACAACCATTTTTTTTTAAACGAATATAACAGTTTAAAAACAACACTAATTCTTGCATCTTGGGCACTATGGATGTAACTTCACTTTATACTGTTATTCCACATGATGGAGGAATAGAATCCTTACGAAGGACTATAACAAATAATCCTATTTATAAAGGCCCACCAGTTGAATTTCTTATTGAATTACTGGACTTTTGTGTCACAAATTTTTTTTTTTAATTTGAGGACAAGTTTTATCTCCAAAAAACAGGCACGGCAATGGGTGCACGTATGGCCTCTGCTTATTCCAACATCTATATGTCTATGTACGAGAAAAATCTACTCACTACACATCATTTATTTCAACAACATGCAGCTTTATACACACGCTATATTATATTTTCATCCTTTGGAATGGCCCTTCTGAAGATCTGGTCAGGCTAGTTAGTGATTTGAACAATTAACTCTTTCATATAGTCAGAGTCAAATGCCCCTTTTTAGATGTTCTAATGTGTTAAAAATGTATAGGCTAGCAGGGGTGGGCAATCATAAAAAAAGCTCTGTATTAATATATTCAACAATATACGGTGTACTTGTGTACTGTATGATAACAATTGTGTTTACACAATAACATTTTGTCGGGAGGGGGCAGCCATAAGAATCCCATGTCCATAATACCTTATACTACGCCAATATATAGTATATAAATGTGGATATGCTAATACAGAAATGTGGTGTTTATGATAGCCCACCCACGGCAAATGCGTTTTCTTATTAGCCATATCTAGACAGAGGGATTTGGGGCTCAAAGAGGGACTGTCCCTCCTAAAAGGGACACTTGGGAGGTACGCTGATACCCATAATTGTTCCTTGGCCCATTGGTATCCATAGAACTTCCTCCCCTGCCTACCCATCTCTCTCTCCCCCACTAATTTATTTTTCTCCCCTTATTCGTTACTTTTCCTTCCTCCCCTTCCTTCTCTCATTTGCACCCCCTTGTCTATCAATTGTCCCTTTTTATTTCTCCTTTATAAATCATCTCTTCTCTCATTGTTCACCCCCATTCTGTCTTGCTCTTGTGTCTCCTTCCCAGCACCCCAATACCTCTCTTGTTTGCACACAGACTAACACACGCCGTTGTATTCAGAGGAACAAAATACACACTTAGTCACAGACTTCAGCATTGACACCGGGCCTTATATATAAAGGCAAAGCTAAGTCATTCTGGGACACACTAATTGCACCATAGGGAAACAAGGAGCAAGAGAGGTCTCTAGAGTATTACCTCTAGCATTCAGGGGGTTAATATACCATTTAAATCAATAGGGATTTCTATTTGACCATGTAATGCAGTTGCTTTTATAGATAAGGTCCATTGAGAAACATTTATCCGCCTGAAAGTGGAGCAATTGTTGAGCAAAATTGTATCTTAAAGCGGAACTAACATGGAAATTTAAACGGAGGTGTCACACATCCTACCCCTATAGACATCCCAAATATTTGTGTATAAAAGTCCAGTGTTTGTTTTATAATCCATAATGTTCTCTGTTTAACTGGCTCCCCGTTAGCAAACACAGCGGCCATCTTGTCTGTTAGCTTTCACTGCGCATGCGCGAGGGCTCTATGGCACTGTCAGTCAAAAGCTATGTGCCCGCCGACAGCCTTTATTTTTTTGTTACATACGCAGCGCGCATGGTAATGAGGATGAATGATATCACCTTCCCATCCATGCACGAGCGCTGGCATTGCTGTCTGCGCTCGTGGATAGGAAGGTATGTTAAAGGAAAGTTATAACGCACAGCCTGCTTCTCACTATTGATATAAATAGCAACAACTTCATAAATGAGTCTCAACTTTAAAATACATTTACACTAACTTTTTTAAATCGTTTTACTGAATGTTAAATAATGTTTTTTATAAAAAAAAGATTCATTTACTGTTACACCCAAAACAATATAATTGCTTAATAAAATATTTTAAAAAAGTACATCACCAGTATTACAATATTTTTACATAGATATTATTATTATGTGTTGAAAATTAAGTTTACAATATATATATATTTTTTTGTCCTAAAACTTGAATTTATTATTTACCCTTTGAGTGCCAGAGTGGTAGGCAAAGCATTGCTTTGTCTACTCTTCTGGCATGCGAAGGTTTTTAACATATTTACGGTTTAAGTTATTTTTTAATCCTTCTGAAGCTTGATTAAAACTTATTTTTTATAATTAAAAATTTTAACATCATACACCATCTGACACCAGTGTTTTATCTTACTGGCCTTGTTCATCATAAAATCTTGAGCCATATGGGGAAATAACAGTAAGCAGGACATGGGAGGGGGGTGGAGTCTGCTATGTGTTGTGCAGATTCTTTACATAGTGTGGAGGTACAAGCATGGGAGAATGAGAGCAGGCACTACACAGAATGATCTGTCAGGTAAGAGAACTGGTCACCTAAATCGGTTTTTATCCCTTTAAAGGACCAAAAAGTTGTAGAGGTAGGGTGACCAGGTGTGTGTAGATATAAGAAGATCCCAAGAGGATTTAGGATTCGAAATATCCCTATAATTGGTCATACAAACTCCAGCTTCTTTAAAAAATGGACTGGAATCCTCAATCAACGTTCATTGGATTTAATGGCGCTGGTCATGGAGGAAATTAATCGTGTGCTGGGTGAGGTAAGAAAAAATATCTCAGACTTTGAAACTGAACATAAAGACACTTTAATAGAAGATTAAGAAACAGATTGGGCTAGTAAATTGGAGGAACAGATTGAAACTTATAAAAACAAATTAGCCAAATACAAAAGAGATACATTTAATAAGGTTTTTGAAGATTATAGAGAACACAGGGTTTATAGGGGTAACAGGAGATATAGACAAATCAGTGAGAACTATCAGAAGGAGACCAAAGAGTAGGCCCCAACTGGCAGGCCTCACTGATAAGGAAGATACATTGTCATCTTCAGCAGATTCAGAGACTGATACTGGTTCTTCAGAGGTCACTTTTTTAGGAGTGACCACAAGATCACAAGAGAATCCATGCTAAAAAAAAGATTCATTTACTGTTACACCCAAAACAATATAATTGCTTAATAAAATATTTAAAAAAAAGTACATCACCAGTATTACAATATTTTTACATAGGTATTATTATTATGTGTTGAAAATTAAGTTTACAATATATATATTTTTTTTCCCTAAAACTTGAATTTATTATTTACCCTTTGAGTGCCAGAGTGGTAGGCAAAGCATTGCAAAGCAATGCTTTGTCTACTCTTCTGGCATGCGAAGGTTTTTACCATATTTACGGTTTAAGTTATTTTTTAATCCTTCTGAAGCTTGATTAAAACTTATTTTTTATAATTAAAAATTTTAACATCATACACCGTCTGACACCAGTGTTTTATCTTACTGGCCTTGTTCATCATCCTTTAAATAAAAAAAAAAATTGTATATCTATACCTACATGGAGACATATAACGTAACTACTAGTTTCATTCCAAATTAAGATAAAACATTTGTTAAAAAAATATGTAAGAAAAATCCTCAAAGATATACAGTGAATATCTACTAATTTTCAGTTTAACCTTTTGTGTGTCAGAGGGCTGTGCAACGCATTGATGTTTAATGCTTTGCGGACGCCTCTTGCACTCAATGGGTTGCAGTCATTTATTTCTTAGTTAAATGGTATAGATATATAGATATAGACACACACACATTCACACACACACACATTCACACACACACACACATTCACACACACAGAAATAAAGTTATATTGTTATCAAAATGCCATTAAAAAAATGTAAATTTTATTTTAAATATAAAAATATAACATGAAAAATCATTTTTAAAACTAGTGTATCGTCAATCCTCATCATACCATCTTACAATTTACATGTCTTGTAATTTGTTACAGTAGAATAATTCAGCTTCCACCACTGTTACCTCACAATCTCCAACATCATCAGAGGATGAAATTGTAGCTGCTGCTCCAACTGATGACATGGTAAGTTTATAATTCTTTCCTACTTAAAAGTCCTATTCATCTTTTCTATTTCATGGACATCACAGTAATTGTACAGAGTATGAACAAACCCATTCCCTGTGACCTAATGTCAACCTTCACCACATTCTTAATATGGTCTGTGGAACAGAGAGCTCACAAAAAGGGAGAAACAGGTTACATTTATCCTAAAGAACACCCTGTTGTTCCTTGGTCAATTTTTTTTATGATTTCTTATAAATCTAAGGGATTATTGTATCAGTATGTAATGTATCTTGAGAGTGGCCCTGCGCATCAGAGGTATGAAATGTTACATCATTCAAAGTTGCTAATTTGTTATCATTCAATTACTCTTGAACTACAACTTTGAAATTATTGAAATCACATTCTCTATCGCTCACATACTATGAAGATTACTTGCACCAGATTAATATAGAAAGATTATTATTCCTATAACAAAAATTAAAAATTATATCTTATCAGGGCTTATAATTTTAAGTCCTTTGCTACTAGCCAGCCCTGAAAAGTTACTCGCCACTGCAATCCAAAATATACCCACCAGGACTGAATTTCTACTCGCCAGGGCTAAATTTTCACTCGCCATTGGCTAGTGGCGAGTGAAAATTTTGAGCCCTGATCTTATTATCGTTTATCTGTGTAACTGTTTTATACATTGAAATTTAATTTTTTTTTTAAATATAATATTATATAAATTTTTTTATGTCAATTGCATGGCATACTGTGACCCAACTCATTTATAATAGAAAATGTATTTTATCTTCTATTATTGAATTAGACTCGTCTCATTGGAGCAATCACGAGACCATCTTCTTCTTCTTCTGAAGAAGAAGGATCAACAAATGATGAAGAGGAGTGCTTCCCCAATGATCCCCAAGGAAGCAGTAGTGATACCTCAGAAGATCCTCAGTCACCTACCAAAGTCAGTAGAGTAGGTAATACTGATTGGTGTCGATGTGGGAACTGTGAATCAATGCCAACAGAAGAAGAATGTTTATGCTGTTGTGAAATCCCAGCTCCTCAACATGTTGTGGATGAAAACACATATATAATGACAAACGTTCTATGCCGCGACATTCATCTGAATTAGGATCGCGTATTCCTATGCTATAGGATGATGGGCACGATCACTAGTAGACCAGCGGATGCAATCTACAATAGGTAAGTGAATTATGATACAATGCATTTCTCTTTGTTATTATCATTGCATTTTAACATCTCCATCTCTCTATCTTCATCTCTGTCTCTCATTCAATGTCTCTCTATTGCTTTCCGTATCTTTTTCTCTAAAAAAATTTTCTTTCCCTGTCTTTGTCTGTATATATGTCGCCTTCTTTTTCTCTGTCTGTCTTCCATTATCTATCTCTCTATATGTTTCCCTCTCTTTCATTCTCTCTCTATCCCTCTCCCTATAAATCTCCCTCTATCTATCCTTCTGTCTCTGTTTTTCTGTATTACACTCTCTTTCTCTCCATTTTTCGCTCTCTTTCTATTTCATTCTCCTTCTGTCTTTCTCCTTCACTTAATCTCTCTCCCCATCTATCTCTCTCCCTCCATTTATCTTTCTTTCTCTCCCCATCTATATTCCTACCTGTATCTCTCTCTCCCCATCCATCTCTCTGTCCCTCTCTTTCTCCACATCTTTCTCCTTTCTTACAGTTATGTCTTATTTTCTCTATCCCTCACTTCATCTCTCAACAAATATGTAATGTAAAAAATATATATTTTTTTTTTCTCCAAAATTTTTTAAAATATATATGCCTTTTGTTTTGTTTCAAATAGACAACTAAGAAAGGTTGCGTATAGAGCGTTCATCTGCTGGATACATGGCTATCTAGATCCAAGGAACAGAAGACCTATTCCTTCTTGTGTAGTGTCCAGCATTAGGCAAACATTTCCAGACCCTGACGATGTGTACATGGGATACATACCTGTTCACGATTACGCAGCCATGGATATGGCATTGTTGTTGTAATTATAAAACGTAACATTTTTGTATGTTATGTACAGTTATAATTAACATAATTTTAATATATTTTTTAATAAAACAATGTTTATATTTTTTTGTTATTAAATAATAAATAATAAAAATGTTATATTTATTTTAATACCGTTTTAATATTTAATTTGGTACTTGAATAAAAAAAAATATTATTTAAAAAAAGTTGTTCATAATTTATTTCAATGTATTTTTATCTGTTTATAAATCTCTTCTACTTTCTCTCTCTGTGTATGTATACAGAAAGAGAGAGAGAAAGGGGGAGAGAAAGAGAGAGAGAGAAAGGGGGGGAGAGAAAGAGAGAGAAAGAGAGAGAGAGAAAGGGGGGGAGAGAGAGAGAGAAAGGGGGGAGAGAGAGAGAAAGGAGGGATAAAAAGATAGAGAGAAAGGGTGGGAGTGAGAGGGGGAGAAAGAGAGGGGGAAGGTTAGAGAAGGAGAGGTACATGTAAACATGATAGAAAATATATAGTCTGATAAAAGTCTGAGGTTGTACACGCACTTCTATAATGTAGTGTAGCTAGGGTGAGAATATAAATTGAAATTATATGTAAAGTACAAGAAATAAGTCACATGACCTTTGAAAAATTACATGTGGCAACGTTGCTGCCATATGTGTTTAACCCCTTAACGACCGGGGAATCCGGCCGCGGACGCGACTCAACAGCCACGGAGCAAATTTTTTTTTTTTTGCTCCGTTGCGTTCTGGACTCCCCGAACGGCGTGCAGCCGCGGGGGGAGCCCGGAACTCGATGACGGTCATAGTACGTCATCGGTCGTTAAGTCAAATCGACTCTTGACGTACTATGACCGTCAAGGGTCGTTAAGGGGTTAAGGACCAAAAGGATAACATACACTGTACTCTCCAAAATCAACACAAAATTTAAAATTGAACAAATGCAAATCAGAGCTTTCTTGCATTAATCTTGATTTATTTATATAAAGTAAATTATAACTTTAGAAAAGTGGGAGTGTATATAACGGTGTCAATGGTCTCAGTTCCTTCTTAACGATGTTAATTAATTAAATCTAGTGTACAGGTTTCGAAGTGATTTTATATATATATATATAAATGTAACAGAATAATTGACTGTGGCACACAAATCAGCAAAACCAAATAATAATCAATCATAATGGTGCATGTCCCATATAAATGAATATACAAATATACTCAGCCTGGGGTGACCCGGGTTGTAGGTAGAAACAGCACCCATCTAATATCCAACGACAAATTTATTGAAGAATCATAATAACGAACAACATGCTAGATCCGTCTAGCCAAACGTTTTCGGTCCATCAAGTGGACCTTCATCAGGGCAAATGAGCACATAACATACAACAACAGTTTAAATACCTGTTCACCGAAAACGTGGAGTCCCCACGTTCACACAGCGCCAAAAAACAAGCGCTAGCTAGCGCTCAACGGTGCGCTCCACGGTGAGGTGACGTACAACGGGTCCGTTACTAAGCAACGGCTAGCACTGCTTACTGCAACATTAGAGACAACCACATACAATGTATCGTAGCTAGATAAACTACTCAAATCAAATATGATACATTACTAACGATCCAAAGACACATTAATTATAGATTTGTAATATTGTTTGTGTATATGTATCTTGAAAGAGGAAGTGCATACAGTCCTAATGTCAAAACACAATAGCTCTAGTCCTTTATACTCATTTCTTGTAAATAAGAGTTCAAATTAGAGAATATGAGAATATGTCCTCCTGATCCACATCCCGTAGTTTCACAAGTGTTTAACCCGTTGAGGTCAATATTTGAATCCACAAGCAGTGTAAGTCCACCCTCATTATATGTTCTTTTGTAATAAATGATATTCCAAAGGATTCCAAATGACTTGCTTCTCAAGTATGGCTCACTCCTGAATTTTAACCACAAGGAGTGCTCAAATATATGGACAATGTCAAATGGCAACCTCCATTAAGGCTTGATAACGTAGATATTAGACTCCACCGGTCATAAGAGCTAAGACTCCACTCATCAATTTACAGTCCTATTAGGGCCCATTCCTGTGACCTATTCACAAGGAGTGCCCATCCTCTGCTGCAAAAACGAGTGTAAGACCGGTTATAGAAAACAAGAGTATGAAATTTCATAATTCAAGCCTTTGGGTGCCAGAATTCCAAACTCAAAAATTAATCGAGTTTCCTGCTGCAACAGGATTCAATGTCTGTCTCCACCACGTCTGGGCTTATGTATCATCAGTATTGGCATAAAGCGGAAATCTGCCATAGAGTGTTGGCTTAGTTCAAAATGTCTCGCCACTGGCTGGCATTTATAGTCCTTAGCCTCCATTTGTCCATCCAATGCCTTCTTAATTGCCGATCTATGATTATTCATCCTCTCCTTTAACATGGTTGTGGTTTTTCCAATGTATACAAGATTGCAGGGACATCGGATCATGTAGATAACATATCTACTTTCACAATTCATAAAATCTTGAATCTGAACCATTTTGTTGGTGCGGGGGTGTCGATATTCTTTGCCTGTACTTAAGTACCCACAATTGGAGCACCCCTTACATTTATATACTCCTTTTGGGCGCATCAACCATTGAGAAGTACCAACCATGGTGGTATATTTATTAACGGGGTCCCCTTTGTTAAGGATATCACCTAAATTTCTCCCCCTCCTATAACAAAACAAAGGTGGCAATTTGAATAAGTGCCCCAATTTAACATCCCCGCTGAGAATGTGCCAATACTTTTGTATAGCCCTTTTGATTTCAGCCGATGCCGTGGTGTACTGTGTTTGAATACAAAATCTTTTTTCATTTTCACCTATAGGTTTAGATTGCAATAGAACATCCTTATCCAAATCTAGAGCCTTATTGTAATCACTCTCAACTTCTTTTATATCATAACCTCTCTGGTAAAAATGTATTTTTCATATTTATGAGGGCTCGCTTGCATTCTTCCTCATCAGTTGTAGTCCGTACCACCCTAATCATCTGTGAAAAAGGCAGGCCCCGTTTAAGGGGTAAAGGAAGGTGGCTTGTAGCATGGAGTAATGTATTCCTATCGGTATCTTTCTGGTAAATCTTAGTATAAATATGTCCATATTCTCTGTATATTGACATATCCAAGAAATGAATCATATCTTTATCAAATGTCAAAGTAAATCTAATAGTGGATTCAATGTTGTTGAGGTAGTCAAACTCCCTCAGCAACTCCAACCCTCCATTCCATAATAGGAATATGTCATCTATGAAGCGCTTGAAAAAACTGATATGTTGAGCATACCGTGGAACCGAAAATATGTATAATTGCTCATAATGCTCCATGAAAATGGATGCATACAAGGGAGCCATATTCGAACCCATCGCTGTCCCTTGGAGTTGTAAATAAAATCCATTTTCAAATTTAAAGTAATTCTTTTTAAGTATAACATCAACAAGCAACAGTAGAAATTCTAATGGAGGACCCTCGTATGCATCATCTCCACCTATCACTTTTGTAATAGCTTCCTTACCAATGTCATGTGGTATATTAGTATATAGACTACTTACGTCCAAGGTTACAAATACTGTGGTCTCATCAATATCAGCAGGTAGCTGATTGATAAAATCCGTAGAGTCCTTTATATAACTTTCAAGTTTAGTTACATAACCTTGTAAGAAGTAGTCCACATACTGTGATAACGGTTGGCATAATGACCCTCTAGCCGAAATGATTGGTCTACCTGGGGGTCGTTCAGGGTTTTTGTGAACTTTGGGGATGCAATACAAAACAGGTACACATGGATGTCGTTGTGTTAGAAAATTTTTACAGTCTAAAAACAACCACCTGTTATTTAATCCCAATTGGATGATGGCATCAATTTCAGTCTTATATCCCAAGGTTGGATCACGCTGAAGCTGCTTGTAATTGCTAACAACTGATAATTGAGAAAGTACCTCTGTTTGATAATCGCTGTATGTGCTGTCCTCAGGACAGATGGTTAATAAATGTTTGTTTAAATATTTCTTTTAAGGTTTACTATGTTGCCCCATTATGTAATGTATAAGTGTTGGCACCATCTAGTGGCCATTTGTTGTAATTGCCAGGATTTTATACAATACTTGAAGCTATGATGTAATTCCTTTTCCTGCTACTAGCAGAGACTTGTGGGAAGGGGAAGCCATTTTCTTCACCACATGAAGCTGGGAAGAGCTCTTGACTTCAATCTCTCCTCTTATGGAAGCATCGTCGTTTTACCCCATCCCTACGGCTGGTTATTAAAGACACAGACTTCAACCTAGTCTCATTTATTGACCTGTAGGAGGGTGTTTAGCTGCCTGTCGAGCTGCACATAGACCCCGGGGGTACGTGTAGTGGGGGCAGGACACTGTAATTCATCACAACAATACCACCGCCTTTATCTGCTGGCTTAATAATAATACCATTATCATTTGCCAGATTTTTAATGGCTACATGTTCGGCTATAGTAAGGTTGTAATAACTAGTCCGTTTGTTTGTTAAAATTTGGCGAGTTTCCGAAGTAACTAAGTTCATAAAAGTGGCAATGTGTGGATTATTTGTTGCGGGATCAAAAATGCTTTTTTGTTTAAATTGCACCTTCGCTTCAACGTTACCACTATCAGGATAAAAGAAATCTTTTAATTTAAGTTGTCTTTGAAGTTTATATAAATCAATCTCCCATTTAAAGTGATCTTGTTTACTGGTAGGAACAAAACTAAGACCTTTACTAAGGACAGTCATCTCTATTGGAGTTAAAACTCTATCTGACAAATTGTATATAGCTATTTGACTCGCTGACGTAGTGTCATTTGGCCTGTAGCGGTATTTTCTCCCTCCCCGCCTGATTTTTCCTTTTCTCTTTCTTTTTGTTTCTGTATTCTGGTTTTTTGTCTTTTTCCCGAACTGTCTAAAAAACGAACTTCACCAGTATCTTCAGTTCCTGATCTAGAGGTGGTATCAGAGTCAGTGGCAGAATCAACACCTATTCTGGTTTGTCTGTCTCTGTTTCTCCTAGTATAGAAAGGCGGTCTATCCATTAATCCAAGAAGCCAAGGATATACTTTAAGTTCTTTATGGTCAGCCTGAACCTGTTTAAGTTTATCTTTTTTAGAAGAAGCCAACTCTTCCTTATATTTTTTTAACCCCTTAAGGACCGGACATTATGGGACATTTCCATCCCATAACGTCCGCATAGGGGCACGTTGACGGGCCGGTACACGTGACCTGTCACGTGTATCGGCGCGTCATTATGGGGCTTGAAATAGATCGCTCCGATCTTGGAGCGGTCTATTTCATGCCCCATTTTTACTTACAGCGCTCCCGGAAGAGCGCTGTAAGTAAAATGTACGTGACGTACCAGGACCGTCAAGGGTCTTTCAAGAAAGTTTACCCTTGACGGTCCTGGTACGTCAAGGGTCCCTAAGGGGTTAAACCTAGTTCAAGCCTGTCAAATAATTCCTTGGATTTCTCTGGATTAAAAGTATCTTTATGCTTTGTCTCAAGTGTTGTAATCTATTGTTTAATTTTCTCAATTTCTTTAGCTGATTGATCTATTACTAATAAGAGCAAATCAGACGAACATTTATTTAAAATTTCACACCATTTGGTGCAGAAGTCCTTGTTACCTCTGCATATTGTGGGTTGATTTTTAATTCTAAAGCCCCTAGGTATTAACTTTTCTTTATAATAATGTGTCAATGTAACACCATGGAGATAATAATCAATCTCCTTCTTTTTTAATTTAAGTAAATCATTATATATTTCCAAAGGTTTATCTGGGCCAAGTGCAAAATCAATCCCATCAACAAACAGAGTATGACCGGCTTCTATAGTCACCAAATCTGCTATGCAAGATGAATCTTCGCTATCCATACTAAACACAAGTTAATAGAATGAACCAAATGAATAATCAGCAAAAGATATGTCCCAATATCAATATCTAGAGACCTAGCTCAATAACTCATGTATATTCTGAAGACAATAATCTTACAATAATTTAATGGTGCTCAACTGTCTTAAAAGGACTATACAAATGTAACAGAATAATTGACTGTGGCACACAAATCAGCAAAACCAAATAATAATCAATCATAATGGTGCATGTCCCATATAAATGAATATACAAATATACTCAACCTGGGGTGACCCGGGTTGTAGGTAGAAACAGCACTCATCTAATGTCCAACGACAAATTTATTGCAGAATCATAATAACGAACAACATGCTAGATCCGTCTAGCCAAACGTTTTCGGTCCATCAAGTGGACCTTCATCAGGGCAAATGAGCACATAACATACAACAACAGTTTAAATACCTGTTCACCGAAAACGTGGAGTCCCCACGTTCACACAGCGCCAAAAAACAAGCACTAGCTAGCGCTCAACGGTGCGCTCCACGGTGAGGTGACGTACAACAGGTCCGTTACTAAGCAACGGGTACCCGATCATAATGAAAAGAGAACGTTATTAAGCCTTAATGGAGGTTGCCATTTGACATTGTCCATATATTTGAGCACTCCTTGTGGTTAAAATTCAGGAGTGAGCCATACTTGAGAAGCAAGTCATTTGGAATCCTTTGGAATATCATTTATTACAAAAGAACATATAATGAGGGTGGACTTACACTGCTTGTGGATTCAAATATTGACCTCAACGGGTTAAACACTTGTGAAACTACAGGATGTGGATCAGGAGGACATATTCTCATATTCTCTAATTTGAACTCTTATTTACAAGAAATGAGTATAAAGGACTAGAGCTATTGTGTTGTGACATTAGGACTGTATGCACTTTCTCTTTCAAGATACATATACACAAACAATATTACAAATCTATAATTAATGTGTCTTTGGATCGTTAGTAATGTATCATATTTGATTTGAGTAGTTTATCTAGCTACAATACATTGTATGTGGTTGTCTCTATTGTTGCAGTAGGCAGTGCTAGCCGTTGCTTAGTAACGGACCCGTTGTACGTCACCTCACCGTGGAGCGCACCGTTGAGCGCTAGCTAGCGCTTGTTTTTTGGCGCTGTGTGAACGTGGGGACTCCACGTTTTCGGTGAACAGGTATTTAAACTGTTGTTGTATGTTATGTGCTCATTTGCCCTGATGAAGGTCCACTTGATGGACCGAAAACGTTTGGCTAGACGGATCTAGCATGTTGTTCGTTATTATGATTCTGCAATAAATTTGTCGTTGGATATTAGATGGGTGCTGTTTCTACCTACAACCCGGGTTACCCCAGGCTGAGTATATTTGTATATATATATATATATATATATATATATTTATACTCATACATAATATATGAACATAAAGTTCAATTATCAGTTTATAGTAATTTTTTTAATATCTTAAATTGTAATCAATCATTGATTATACCAAACAGTTATTTAAAAAATGGTTTTATTGACAATTACATAACATTTATAACATGGTATAAAATAAAAATTTTTACCAGTTTTAAATAGAAAAAAAAATATTTTAGTAGAAGAAATAATAGATGTATAATGTGATAATATTTAATAAATAGTAAAGTATAGACAAAACATAAACTTTGTTATATTGAGACTGTGTCTTTCTTGTTGTCTAGAAGAAAAAACCTGTGAAAAAAAAGAAAAACCATTTAAGATATTATTGACATTATCACACATGAAACACTCACATATCATGTATCAATGAAGATATAAGAAAAATTTGAAACAAATTGCCATGCGTTGCGAGCCTCCGCGGCAATTGCAGGGTTAACGCGAGCAGCATACTAGCTTTCATGTGAAGAGATGGAGATAGTTAATTCCATTGCAATGTTTTAAGAGACTCTGCGGCAATTACAAGGTTAACCCAGTGATTCAGTGGACCCAGTCCAAAGACATATGCTGCCCATATACATATTCTTAGTAAAGTCGAGAGGATGTGGATACTAACTTCATATTCATACACTAATCTAACATTACTAATTATATCATTCCTATCACCATCTCTACATATATAGACAATACAATAAAGTTTATATATAATTAAACATTTGATTGAAAGGAGTTAATAAAATCTTTTTTTAACCCCTTCCTGACAAGTGACTTACCAGGTACGTCACGAAAAAATGTCACTTAGTGACAAAGGACGTACCTGGTAAGTCACTGAAGTAATTCGCTACAATGCAGAAAAAAAAAACCCCCGTCGTTAAGTGCCGGCCGGTCACTAAGGGGTTAAAAACAAGGGCACAAAAGAAGTTATGTAATGATTTCAAATAAATTTATATTGCTTTTTTAATTACCTTTTTGTGTATAATTTCTGCAAACTTCGTGTCTCAGCCAAAATCAAATAGCTGGGGATGCTCAGGGATACAGCTAAGCAAGACAGTCAGCCAATAGCATCAGTCCGATTTCCTGTCTTCATGGAAACGGACTGGTGCCTTATATGGTGCGATCGCTTCACAGGAACGAGCTCGCACTATGCTTAGACGACCTGAACGCGCATCAAGCAAGGAGCGCGCCGGGTCATGTGATGTAAAGAAGAATTTTGTAAGAAGTTTTATGAAGAAAGTGGGAGGAACAACGGAGCCATTTGTCTCCATTGCGCACATGTGCTGAAACGCTTCAAGACTAGAGACACCACCAGGTACAAAAGTCCTTGTAATCTTATTAGTTTTAAAAACGGTTGTTAAAAAAAAAAAAATACACAGCAATGATGAGAAAGGGAAGACACATTGATGGAACATTAATCATGTTGGGGTGTTCGTTCCCCTTTAACCCCTTAAGGACCGGGAAAATCTGAGGTGGATTTGACTTAAGGACCGGAGCAATTCTGACCTTTTTGACTATGTCTTTGTTCAACAGTGTTTTCCCTCTAAGTCTTTTATTCCACCCCCATAAATTATATACTGTTTTTTTAAGCACAAATAGGGCTTTCATTAGATACCCTACTTATATGGATAACCCACCATTTACTTTATTAAAATTAATTAATTTTTGTTTTTTCTCTTGGAATCAATTGGGCCCAAAGGGTTAAATATTTATGGAGACTGCATGAAAGGTATGACCACTCAGTCATACCTACAAAATGTGCAGTTTAAAGTGGCCACTGTCCCCCCTGGGTGAAAATCCCCATGTCCCTTTTTCCCACCCTATTTTCCCACTTTTTTGTTCATTACATTTGGCGGTGTGTGTAAGTGTATTACATGACTCCACAACAGTCACACTTCCAATTTTGTTTCTTGAGATGTTTTTTTTTTTTTAAATAAAATATTTTATTTGTAAAAAAAAAAGTGTGTTGTTTTTATTTAAAAAAAAAAAAAGAAGTGTATTTAGCAGGTCAGAAATTGACCTGCATTTAGCCATCGTCCTGTACCAGCAGTGAAGGGGTTAACACCCCCAGCTGCTGTATTTTGTATTTCCACTAGGTGTCTCCTCTCTGCTTCTGTGTCCCTTACTTTGATGTAAGGGAAGCATTAGCAGAGAGGAGACACTAGAGGCAGTGAGTAGCACTGCCTCATTCACAGATTTAGAATGCCGGTACATGTGATCGCTGACGTAGCGATCACATGACCCGGCACTACCGACAGAGGCTGAGACTGAACGGTCCAGTACTGGACCGCTCAGTCTCAGCCTGGATTGAATGGTAGCAGCGTGCACGGCGGCGCGCTGCTACCATTTAACTCTTGACGTACCAGGACCGTCACTGGTCCTTAAAGCAAATTTACCCTTGACGGTCCTGGTACGTCAAGGGTCGTTAAGGGGTTAAGGGAGAAACAAAACTTCCCATTGATTTAAGTGCTGTTTAATCCCCTGAATGGTAGAGAGGTTCTCTAATGTATTGAGAAACAATGGGGAGATGCACTAAGCAGTGATAAAGAGGTGATAAAGTGGAGATGAATTAAAGGGATAGTAATACTTCGTTTTAACTTTATTTTATTTTGTAGGCATTAAAAAAAACATGAAGAATTATATAAGTCTTATCTCTCAAACCTTTATGGTTTGAGAGATATTCACAAGCAGTTTCCCCTACCGCCCCTTTTACCTACTGTAAGCCATCTCTTCTCAGATGTGGAATCCAGTCCATAGACCAGACAGATAACAGCAGGGGACAATCTTCTTCCTATGAGAACAATGAAAGCCCTGCCCCCCTTGACAAGTTTTTCAGGTTTTTCCCTTATCTTAATTGAAGATTGTCCCTCTCTGCAGTCTACCTGGGAACCTCCCTTCTGATCTGGCTGAGCAGTGTTACATCAGTAAAAGGGGCAGGAGGGGGATACTTTGTCATTGAATTACTCTTGAACTACAACTCTGACAGAATTGAAATAACACTCTCCAAAGTCCAAATACTATGATGATTAATTAGAGCTGCTTTTATTATGAAACATTACTATCACTTTAAGTGATATCACTTCTCCAGTTCTTATGTTATTCTATGGAGCCAATGGAACTTTGGAGATGTCAGTGCATTGGCTCCATAGAATAACATAGGAACTGGAGAAGTTATCTCTGCTTTATCACCTCTTTATCACCCCTTAATGCATAACCCCCAATGTGATGGAGACCTCTTTAGCATTCAAGAGGTTAAAGCCCCTTTTAGTGCTGTTTTGGGAACTGTTATGTGTCGTCTTGGTGCAGATGGTTTGCCCAGGATTGTTCCTCTTCTCGTGTGTGAATTAGGCCCATAGTGTGCATGTTGTTTGCTCTGAATTTGCTCCACTTGTACAGGGAGGAAGCTGTGATGGATAACCTGCACTTATGTCATGTCACACACAGTATCATCATATATGTGATGGGACCGTCATGTCACACAGTATCATCATACATGTTATGGGACCGTCATGCACACAGTATCACAGCCATATATGTGATGGGACCGTCATGTCACACAGTATCATCATATATGTGATGGGACCGTCATGCACACACAGTATCAGTTGTATACACGATAGGAATGTCGTACACACAGTATCAGTCATATACGTGATAGGAATGTCGTACTCACAGTATCAGTTGTATACGTGATAGGAATGTCGTACTCACAGTATCAGTTGTATACACGATAGGAATGTCGTACACACAGTATCAGTCATATACGTGATAGGAATGTCGTACTCACAGTATCAGTTGTATACGTGATAGGAATGTCGTACTCACAGTATCAGTCATATACGTGATAGGAATGTCGTACTCACAGTATCAGTTGTATACACGATAGGAATGTCGTACTCACAGTATCAGTCGTATACACGATAGGAATGTCGTACTCACAGTATCAGTCATATACGTGATAGGAATGTCGTACTCACAGTATCAGTTGTATACACGATAGGAATGTCGTACACACAGTATCAGTCGTATACGTGATAGGAATGTCGTACTCACAGTATCAGTCATATACGTGATAGGAATGTCGTACTCACAGTATCAGTTGTATACGTGATAGGAATGTCGTACTCACAGTATCAGTCGTATACACGATAGGAATGTCGTACTCACAGTATCAGTCATATACGTGATAGGAATGTCGTACTCACAGTATCAGTTGTATACGTGATAGGAATGTCGTACTCACAGTATCAGTCGTATACACGATAGGAATGTCGTACTCACAGTATCAGTCGTATACACGATAGGAATGTCGTACACACAGTATCAGTCGTATACACGATGGGACCGTCATACACACACAGTATCAGACATATGTGATTCCCAAAATCTAGTCCTACATGTGCTTTGAGGGAGCAGACATTATTTACTGACTTTATTGCCTTTTCCAAGTCTCCCATTGACTATCATGGATATCACAATGAATGGCCAAGATAAGTTTACAGTCTTTATGAATACAGGAGAGAGGGCAATCTGCCCCAGAGGAAGCACAGCGTACTCTGCAAAAAATGCGTTTGGGCTAGTCTGTAATTTGATCCAGACCGCGGGTCCTTCTCCACGCCTCCTGTGAGTTTCCTCCACTCCGCCCCTTCAGTATCGCGTTAGTCCGAGGTATCTCTTCATTTAACCTGAGCCCTCCGCAAGATGTTGTTATCATTACCACAAACAATTCAACCCACCGGCACAACGGTGTTTGGATCTGGATGTCAGTTTTTGCTTGAAAAAGCACGTTTTAAATGCAAACGCGTTGCTATTGCAGCAATTTCTTTCGGCCGAAGGCCTAACATTGTACACCAGAATTTTAGAGATATATTGCATAAGTGTGAAATATTTTATATTGTATTTTTGGAAGATATATTCATATCTGTTGTCATTCATTTATTCACTGCATAGGTTTACTGGAATAGTTAATATTGTACTTGTAACGGTTTGTTCGACACACAGACACAGTCGTTTAGGATAAAAACACAGTTTTTTTGAAAACACAAAATAAGAACCCTCACAGGTCCTGTAGTATACAGGCAGTATAATACAGACACACGACAGGTTAACAATATAAATGCCCACACAGGTCCAGTACAAACAAGGTACAAGCAGTTTATACTGACACAGATCAGGCAAAATATGTTGGTTTCCCAGGACTAAGGTACTGAAAGGCTTAAAGTTCTTCAAGAAGTGTAAACAGTCCCATGTGTTGAAAGTTCTGTGATAGCTCTTCCCATATAGAGAGCTTCTGGATGCTTAATGCTAGCAGAACAAACGTGAACTGCCAGAGTACAACAGGAATAGCGTGTAGAGAGCACTGCCGTAGCAGTAACGGAGACTGACACATGCACACTGCCGGAGCAGTAACGGAAACTAGACCAATGACTCACTGCCGTAGCAGTAACGGAAACAATCACAGGCACTCTGCAGGAGCAGTAACAGGGCACACTGCCATAGCAGTAACGGAGGCAAACACTTGCACTCTGCAGGAGCAGTAACGGAGGACAAGCCAATGGAACACTGCTGGAGCAGTAAGGGAGGCAGACACTTGCACCCTGCAGGAGCAGTAATGGAGGTCTAGACCAACCGTACACTGCCGGAGCAGTAACGGAGGCAAACACTTGCACTCTGCAGGAGCAGTAACGGAGGACAAGCCAATGGCACACTGCCGGAGCAGTAAGGGAGGCAGACACTTGCAACTTGCAGGAGTAGTAACGGAGGACAAGCCAATGGCACACTGCCAGAGCAGTAACAGAGGCAGACACTTGCAACCTGCAGGAGCAGTAACGGAGGACAAGCCAATGGCACACTGCCGGAGCAGTAACGGGGGCAGACACTTGCAACCTGCAGGAGCAGTAACAGAGGACAAGCCAATGACACACTACCGGAGCAGTAACAGAGGCAGACACTTGCAACCGGCAGGTGCAGTAATTGAGGACTAGGCCAATGACACACTGCCGGAGCAGTAACAGAAACTGACTCTCGCACTCTGTGAGCAAATGGGAACTGGATAGCCTGGAGAATAAGAATGTTGCCAAGGCGACAATAAGCTGTCAGAAGCAGGAACGCCAACCAAGCCGGATCGAATCACGGAGCAGGAACGTCAGCCAAGCTGGGTCGGTACACAGGAACGTCAGCCAAGCCGGGTCGGTACACAGCAGCAGGAACGTCAGCCAGGCCGGGTTGGTACACAGGAGCAGGCACTAAAGAATAGTCAGACAATCCGGGTCGGTACCCAGGAGCAGGAAAACAGATGCAGAGTAGACAGGCAGGCCAAGTCGGTACACTGGGAAACACTGAGCAGAAAACTAGCACTGGTACGGGAACACCACGAAAGGACACTGTGTGGGTGCAGGAGCCCAGTATATAAAGGCCATACTGGGTGGGATCAATGCAGGACAGCCAATGGGAGCACACACAGAATAGACTGACAGGAAAACCATAACAAGGGAGCACGGGCACCGTGATAGTACCCCCCTCTCAAAGACCCCCTGGCTTCTGAGGATATTTAGAGTGGAAATTGCACAGTAATCTAGGAGCATGAAGGTCATTCTGATCAACCCAGGAATGTTCCTCAGGGCCATAGCCTTTCCAATGGACCAAATACTGCAATTTTCCTCTAAATCTGCATGAATCAATAATGCTTTGAACCTCGTACTCTTCCTGACCCTGAACCTCCACCGGACCAGGAACCACAGGAGTGGTAGTGTAGCAGCTCCATACCAAAGGTTTCAGCAGAGATACATGGAACACATTATGAATGCGCATAGACGCAAGGAGATCCAAGGCATACGAAAGAGGGTTAATTTTATGGATCACCCTGGTTGGACCAATGAACCGGGGAGCCAACTTATTAGACGGAACTTGCAACTTGAGGTTTCTGGAGGAGAGACATACCCTGTCCCCAACCTGAAAGGAGATCGCTGGCAGCCCTCTACGGTTAGAGTGGTGCTGATGATGCTGGAACGACTGATTGAGGGCCCTCTGATCCTGTGCCCATGTGGAGCGGAGTTGCTAGATGTGCTCGTCCAGAGCTGGAATCTGTTGCGACTGGAATGAGTCCAGGAGCAAACATGGCTGGAACCCATAGTTGATGAGAAATGGGGAGCTCCCGGACGATGAATTGACCGCACAGTTACTGGCGAACTCTGCCCACGGCAACAGGTCTGCCCAATTATCATGATGAACGGTGACAAAACAGTGCAGGAACTGTTCCAACCCCTGACTGGTACGCTCAGCGGCTCCATTGGTCTGGGGATGGTAGGCAGAAGAAAAGGATAGTTGAATGCCCATCTGATCACAGAATGCTCTCCAGAATCTGGATACAAATTGGCTCCCGCGGTCGGACACCAGAACTCTAGGTACCCCATGCAACCGGAACACCTCTTTAGCGAAAACAACTGCCAACTCTTGGGCAGAGGGAAGGCCAAGAAGGTGCATGAAATGAGCCATTTTAGAGAATCTATCAACCACCATCAGGATGAACGAGTAACCCCTAGACACTGGCAGTTCTCCCAGGAAATCAATGGATACGTGGGACCAGGGACATTTATCATTAGGCAATGGCTGGAGTAGGCCCACTGGGAGGTGTCTAAGGGTCTTGGCATGGGCACAGGCTGCGGTAAATGCGGAACAGTCAGCCCGTAGGGAGGGCCACCAGAAAACTTGTGAGAGAGACCATATTAATTGATCCCTCACAATATGCCCAGCGGCCTTACATGAGTGATATGTCTTGAGAATTCAGAAGTTTTGTTAACAGGTATTTAAACTAGTAGAGGGGGGCAATGGAATGATACAGGAGATAACCAATTGCCCCCCACAGCATTGCACAGATGAATTTGATCAAGGTATGTCTGTGGCACATAGGTCAAAAAACAGTAGACTTCGAGCCATGTGTACAAATGCACGCAGTTTAGGGAACAAGATCCCTGAACTCATTGCAATAATAACTAGGGAAGATGTGGACTTAGTGGGAATTACCGAGACCTGGTACAATGATAAAAATGACTGGGATGTAGAAATACCGGGGTACTCTCTATTCAGAAAAGACAGGAAAGGCAGAAAAGGAGGAGAGGTTGCCATTTATGTCAAAAATAGCTTAAAGGTTAATCTTATACAGGGTATAGAGGAAAACACAGAGACTGTTTGGATAACTTTAGAATATGGGAATAAGATGGTCACTCGTATAGGTGTGATCTATAGATCCCCAGGACAAACAGAGGAGTTGGATCAACTGCTGGTCAAGGAACTAACTAAGATGACTGTGAAAGGTGAGGTTATAATTATGGGGGACTTTAATCTTCCAGATGTGGACTGGAAAAACCAAGTAGCAGGTTCAGCCAGGAGTAGAGATATCCTAAATTCTTTACAAGGATTAGCTCTTAGTCAATTAGTAGAAGAGCCGACTAGGAAGGAAGCCACGCTAGATTTATTATTTACTAATGGAGACTTGGTATCAGATGTAGCTGTAGGAGAGTGTTTGGGCTCCAGTGATCATCATTCTGTGTGGTTTAATATAAAAACAGAGGCTGAGTTGCACCACACAAAAACAAAGGTTCTAGACTTTAGAAAGGCTGATTTTTCTAAAATGGAAACATTTTTATGTCAGTCTTTAACAACTTGGAGATCTTTAGATGGAGTCCAGGAGAAATGGGATTATCTGAAATGTGTTTTACTAAATGCAACAGAACATTGCATTAAACATGTCAGCAAGGGTAAAAGAAAAAGAAAACCACTGTGGTACTCAGCAGAAGTGGTAAATATAGTAAAAGAGAAAAAAGAAGCATTTAAGAAATATAAGCAGACGCAGAAGGAAGAAGATAGGTTTCGGTACAAATCTAGGTTGAAGGAGGCCAAATGTATTATTAGATGTGCCAAAGCACACACAGAGGAAAAAATTGCCCAGTCAATAAAAAAGGGGGATAAAACATTTTTTAGATATATAAGTGAAAGGAGGAAAACGAAACAAGGAATAGTTAGACTAAAAACAAAAGATGGAAACTATGTAAATGAGAATAAAGGGCTAGCTGACTGTCTCAATGAATATTTCTGTTCAGTTTTTACACAGGAAGATGAAGGGAAGGGACCTCTGTTAGAAAAAAGAAATGGCAAGACACGGGAAACATGCATGTTTACAGAAGAAGAAGTTCTAATTCAACTTTCTAAGGTAAAAACAGATAAATCAGTGGGTCCAGATGGGATACACCCAAAGTTATTAAAAGAACTTAAGTGTGTTCTGGCAAAACCTTTAACAGAATTATTCAATCAGTCACTAGCAACAGGAATAGTTCCAGAAGATTGGAAGGTAGCAAATGTAGTACCGCTTCACAAAAAAGGTAGCAGGGAAGAGTCTGGTAACTACAGACCAGTAAGTCTTACATCAGTAGTGGGAAAATTAATGGAGACTATGTTAAAGGAAAGAATTGTTGAATATCTGAATATGAATAGCTTGCAAGATACCAAACAACATGGGTTTACAGCAGGGAGATCTTGTCAAACTAACCTCATAGATTTTTTTGACTGGGTAACTAAAATAATAGATCAGGGGGGAGCAGTAGATATAGCTTATCTAGATTTCAGTAAAGCATTTGACACTGTCCCTCATAGAAGACTCATAAATAAATTGCAGTGTTTGGGTCTAGATGTAAAAATAGTGAAATGGATAAGGCAATGGCTGAGTGACAGGAGACAGAAAGTGGTAGTCGATGGAGAATATTCGGACGAAAGGAGTGTTACTAGTGGAGTACCTCAGGGATCTGTACTGGGGCCCATTCTTTTTAATATTTTTATTAGTGATATTGCAAAAGGTCTTCAAGGAAAGGTATGCCTTTTTGCAGATGATGCAAAGATCTGCAATAGGGTAGACATTCCAGGGGGAAAAAGCCAAATGGCAATGATTTAGGTAAATTAGAAGAATGGTCAAGAGTGTGGCAGATGCACTTTAACGTTGATAAATGTAAAATAATGCACTTGGGACATAAAAATCCAAAGGAAAAATATACCATTAAGGGTACTGTGCTGTCAGAGACAACAGAGGAAAGGGATTTGGGAGTAATTATTTCTAATGACTTAAAGGTAAGCAGGCAATGTAATAAAGCAATGGGGAATGCAAGAAGGGCACTGGGTTGTATAGCTAGGGGCATTAGTAGCAGAAAAAGGGAAGTAGTTATACCACTGTACAGATCTCTAGTTAGACCTCACCTAGAATATTGTGTACAGTACTGGAGACCCCATCTCCAGAAGGATATTGATACTCTAGAGAAAATTCAAAGAAGGGCTACTAAAATGGTGACTGGTCTACAGGAAAAGAAATATCAGGATAGACTAAAGGATCTGAATATGTATAGCTTGGAGGAGAGAAGAGAGAGAGGGGATATGATAGAAACATTCAAATACATGAAGGGATTCAACAAAGTGCAGCAGGGAAGTATATTTCAAAAGAGTAAAAACGTTAGGACAAGAGGCCATAGTCTAAAACTAGAGGGACACAGGTTTAGATGTAATGTAAGAAAGTTTTACTTCACTGAGAGGGTAGTAGACAAGTGGAATAGCTTACCAGCAGAAATGGTAGATGTCAATACAGTGACAGAATTTAAGCATGCATGGGATAGACATAAGGCGGTCCTTAACATAAGAAAAGACCAAGGACCAAAAAAGGTTTGAGGTTGTGTGTGTTTTTTTTTTTACACAGTAGGAAATTGGGCAGACTAGATGGGCCGAATGGTTCTTATCTGCCGTCAAATTCTATGTTTCTATGAGTAAAAGGGTATGAAATGGCTCATCCACAAAGCACTTGCCCACTGGGGTTTCTGGGGGAGCCGTAGTCTGAGTAGCCAGAATCTCTTCCCCCAGTGGCGAAGTGATACTCGTGCGTAGGGTAGCCAAGATGCGGTCAGGCTGAATGATGGGTACAGGGACCTCATCCCTCTCTATTTCTGGCCCAAATTGTCTAGACAGGGCATCGTCCCTAACATTCTTGGAACCCAGCAAATAAGATACTAAGAAGTTGAAGCGGAATAGAAACAGGGCCCATCTGGCCTGACGAGAGGACAGTCTCTTAGACTCTGAGAGATAAGTCAGGTTTTCGTGGTCAGTTAGAATTAGCACAGGAGTTCTGGTACCCTCCAGCAGGTGATGCCACTCCTTCAAAGCGAGAATGATAGACAGAAGTTCTCTGTCGCCAATTTCATAATGACTCTGAGCACTAGACAGCTTTTTAGAGAAAAACCCACATGGTCTGAGAGTGCCCCCTGCCACCGGGCGCTGTGATAGTACTGCCCCTACCTTAATCTCAGAAGCATCTACCTCCAACGTGAATGGAAGGGAAGGGTTGGGGTGGGACAGTACAGGAGCAGAAGCGAAGGTGGATTTCAGTGTCTCAAAGGCATGATCAGCTGCCTCAGACCATTGGGAAGGATTAGCACCCTTGTGCGTAAGGTCAGACAGAGGTTTCACAATAGTGGAAACATTTTGGATAAACTTTCTGTAATAATTGGCTAACCCTAAAACGCGCTGAATCGCTTTTAACCCTTTAGGCCGTGGCCATTGTAATACTGCTGTGAGTTTCTCCTGGTCCATAGCAATACCATCCTTAGAGATCACGAAACCCAAAAAAGGCACTTTGGACCTGTGAAATTCGCATTTTCCATCTTACAGAATAGCTTATTTTTGCGTAAACTAAGCAAAACCTAGGACACATCCTTGATGTGTTGGGACAAATTAGCCGAGTATAATATCAAGGTAGGCTACTACACAGAATTCTAGCATATCACAGAGGATATCGTTAATAAATTCTTGAAACACCGCAGGTGCGTTTCAGAGGCCAAATGGCATAACTAGGTATTCATAATGCCCAGATCTGGTATTAAATGCCGTTTTCCACTCATCCCCAGCTTTTATCCCAATCAGGTTATAGGCAGCACGTAGATCTAATTTTGTAAAGATGGAAGACCCTTTTAACCTGTCAAATAGTTCAGTGATGGGTGGTATGGGGTAGGCATTCTTGGACATCAGTTTATTTGATCCTCGATAATCGATACACGACCTTAACTCGCCATTCTTCTTTTTAACAAAGAAGAAACCAGCACCAGCAGGCGAAGTCGACTTTCTAATGATCCCTCTTTTTAGGGCATCCTCAATGTATTCCTCCATAGCCTGATTTTCCTCGCACGAAAGTGGGCATGTGCGCCCCCTAGGGGTCACAACCCCAGGGGGCAAATCAATGGCACAATCGTACGCCCTGTGCAGGGGCAAAGTGCTAGCCTCTCCCTTACTAAAAACGTCACTGAATTGGTGGTATTCATCTGGCACGGAGGGAGAGGTACACAGGATCTTAACTGGATGAGTGACACAATGCTCCATACAATACTGGGACCAGGACGTAATCTCACAAATCTGCCAGTCAAACTGGGGATTATGCAGATGTAACCATGGGAACCCCAGAATGAACGCATGGTGAGGGGAATGAATTATCTGGAATTGCTATTCCTCCATATGGAAGGCCCCAATAGTCATAGACAGCGGAATAGTTTCCATAGTCATCTGAGCTGGCTCTAATGGTCTGCCATCAATGGCTTCAATGGCTAAGGGAGATTCCCTTCTAACCAGCAGAATTTTATGTAGCGCAGCAAATGAACTATCCATGAAGTAACCGGCCGTGCTGGAATCAACTAGGGCAAGAACCTCCACGGAGTGTTCTGCCCAAGAAAATACCACCTGGATAGTGGGTTTTTGCATAATCGGGTCTAGGGAGTGCTGAACACCACCTAGGGCGTCCCCCAAGGTACCCTAGGTGCGTTTGTTTCCCGGACATAAAGGACAGGTAAGTAATAGATGCCCAGCTTTACCACAGTATACACATAACACCTGCCTCCTGTGGTGTGCCCGTTCCTCCTTAGTTAGTCTGGTGAATCCTAGCTGCATAGGTTCACAGGATTCCGGTTTATGATCAGGAGGCTTGGGAGGCGTGGGTGTAATCAAAAAACTGTTATGCCCGCTGTTTCTAGGCCGTAGCCTATGGTCTTTAGCAACAATTCTCTCACAGATCCGAGAATCAATCAGAATAGCGTAATCAATATATTCATCCAAATCACTAGGCAATTCTCTAGCTGCAGTTTCATCTTTAATATGGTCAGCCAGACCTTGAGCAAATGCTGCCACCAATGACTCGTTCTACCCTACCTCTGCTGCCAATGTACGGAATTCTATAGCATAGTCGCCCACAGTACGATTGCCCTGTTGTATCTCCATCAATCATTTGGCAGCAGAGGCGGCTCTACCAGGAACTTCAAATACTCTCTGAAATGTCTGCGCAAACTCCCTGAAGTTCCTGGTGCAAGGTTTAGCATTTTCCCATCAGGGACTGGCCCATGCCAGGGCTCTGACCGTCAATAATGATATCATGAATCCGACCTTACTGCGGTCATTACGAAAAGCGAGAGGGGTTAACTCCAAAAATATCTCTAATTGATTAATAAACCCTCTGCACAGGGTGGGTTCGCCATCGTATCTGAATGGGAACGGAGCTAAAGCAGTTAACCCTTTGACTGAGGCAACAGTAGTCAAGGACTGACTCTCCGGTGTCGAAACTGGGGGGACCACCGGGTTCTGATCTGGTTTATCAAGATGCACCATGCCCTCAAGAATAGTTTATATGGCCAGTGTCAACTGGTCCAAACGCTGCTCATGTACACTCATCCTCCAGTGGATGTTCTGTGTATTACCTTCACCTATATTGTCTGAGGTCATGGCCCTTTCGTATTGTAACGGTTTGTTCGACTCACAGACACAGTGGTTTAGGATAAAAACACAGTTTTTTTGAAAACAAAATAAAATAAGAACCCTTACAGGTCCTGTAGTATACAGGCAGTATAATACAGAAACACGACAGGTTAACAATATAAATGCCCACACAGTTCCAGTACAAACATAAGGTACAAGCAGTTTATACTGACACAGGTCAGGCAAAATATGTTGGTTTCCCAGGACTAAGGTACTGAAAGGCTTAAAGTTCTTCAAGGAGAATAAACTGTCCCATGTATTGAAAGTTCTGTGATAGCTCTTCCCATATAGAGAGCTTCTGGATGCTTAATGCTAGCAGAACAAACGTGAACTGCCAGAGTACAACAAGAATAGCATGTAAAGAGCACTGCCAGAGTGTCACGGTTTATTATGACTCTCAGACACAAGTTTTAGGTAAAAAAAAATCAATTTTATTGAAATAATAATTTGATAACTTAGGATGGCAATAACATACATATATATATATACAGAATATAGCACAGACAGAAGGCAGACTCTACCGGTCCTGTCAATATACCGGACAGGACAGTCTTTAGGCTCTACCGGCCTTGCCAATACCGGGTAAGGCAACCTGCAGATGGAATAGCATAACTGTTTTACCGGCCTTACCAAATTACCGGGCAAGGCAGCCTCAATGGATACACAATGTAGGCTCTACCGGCCCTGCCAATACCGGGTAAGGCAACCTCAGATGGAATGTGGCAAAAGGTTCTACCGGCCTTACCAATACCGGGCAGGGCAGCCCAGAGATAATAGCAGCAGTCAGATGAAACTGGCAAATAGCAGAATCGTTAAGCAGCAAGGCTTAGGAGCAAACCAGCGTCCGCACGCTGGGACCAACACAGAATTGTATAGCCGATAGGCTTTGGAGCAAACCAGTGACCGCACACTGGTGTAACAAGTGAATTTGTAAAGCCGCAAGGCTTAGGAGCAAACCAGCGTCCGCACGCTGGGTCCAACACAGATTTGTAGAGCTGATAGGCTTTGGAGCAAACCAGTGACCGCACACTGGTGTAACAAGTGAATTTGTATAGCCGCAAGGCTTAGGAGCAAACCAGCGTCCACACGCTGGGACCAACACAGATTTGTATAGCTGATAGGCTTTGGAGCAAACCAGTGACCGCACACTGGTGTAACAAGCGAGTTTGTATAGCCGCAAGGCTTAGGAGCAAACCAGCGTCCGCACGCTGAGACCAACACAGATTTGTATAGCTGATAGGCTATGGAGCAAACCAGTGACCGCACACTGGTGTAACAAGTGAGTTTGTATAGCCGCAAGGCTTAGGAGCAAACCAGCGTCCGCACGCTGGGACCAACACAGATTAGTATAGCTGATAGGCTTTGGAGCAAACCAGTGACCGCACACTGGTGTAACAAGTGAGTTTGTATAGCCGCAAGGCTTAGGAGCAAACCAGCGTCCGCACACTGGGACCAACACGGAATTGAGCAATGTCACCAACGCGACCAGGCAGAAGGTCGCCAGGATACTGAAGACAGGTGATGAGATGACAGGAACCAGCAACCCTCAGTCAGGTCAGCAAACAGCAGAGAAGAAGTTCAGCAGTAACTGCAACACCAGAGACTAGGCCGGAACCAGGACTGGAGTAACTCAGCATCCAGGAAACACTGGAACAGTAGAGATCAGGAACTCAGGAACACAGGAGATCAGGAACTCAGGAACACTGGAACAGGGGCCCAGCTATCACTAGCATAGTGATAGCAAGAAGGTCAGAAACAACACGAAAGGGCACTCAAAGGGTGCCCAATCCAGGTTTAAATAGGCAATAAGAGGCGGGCTAACTGCAGACAGCCAATAGCAGCCCCCTAGTGGTGACAGACAAGGAACTGCAGCAAATCACGGGCACCGTGATAGTACCCCCCTTTCAAAGACCCCCTCTCCTAGAATAGGGTTTAGGTTTCTGTGGGTAATTGGCATGAAAGACCCTAGTTAGCCTAGGTGCATGAAGGTCCATACTATCCACCCACGATCGATCCTCAGGACCGTACCCTTTCCAATGTACCAGGTACTGTACCCTTCCTCTAAGCCTACGGGAATCAATAATGCTCTGAACCTCGTACTCCTCCTGGCCCTCGACCTCAACAGGTCCTGGCACCACAGGTGTGGTAGTATAGCGATTGCAAACCAGAGGCTTAAGAAGGGACACATGGAACACATTATGGATACACATGGATGCAGGTAGGTCTAGTGCATAGGAGACAGGGTTAATTTTACGAATAACTCTGTACGGACCAATAAACCGGGGAGCCAACTTATTAGACGGAACCTGCAGCTTGAGATTTCTGGAGGAAAGCCATACTCTATCCCCAACCTGAAAGGAAACCGCTGGAAGCCTTCTGCGATTAGCATGGCGCTGATGACGCTGAAATGACTGACCAAGTGCCCTCTGAACTTGTGCCCATGTTTTGGGAGTAAATCAGTATATCGTCGAGGTACACCACAACACATGTCTGTAACATATCTCTCAGAACATCGTTTATCAGTTCCTGGAAAACTGCAGGTGCATTACACAGCCCAAAAGGCATTACTAGATACTCGTAGTGCCCAGCTCGAGTATTAAAGGCAGTTTTCCACTCATCACCAGCTCGAATGCGAACCAGATTGTAAGCGGCCCGTAGGTCCAATTTGGTAAATATCGAAGCGCCCTTAAGCCTGTCAAAAAGCTCGGTGATGAGTGGTATTGGGTATGCGTTTTTTGCCATTAGTTTATTCAAGCCCCGGTAGTCAATGCATGGTCTTAATTCGCCATTTTTCTTTTTTACGAAAAAGAACCCAGCCCCAGCTGGAGAGGTAGATTTTCGTATGATCCCTCTAGCAAGGGCATCAGAAATGACTGTCACGGTTTATTATGACTCTCAGACACAAGTTTTAGGTAAAAAAAAATCAATTTTATTGAAATAATAATTTGATAACTTAGGATGGCAATAACATACATATATATATATACAGAATATAGCACAGACAGAAGGCAGACTCTACCGGTCCTGTCAATATACCGGACAGGACAGTCTTTAGGCTCTACCGGCCTTGCCAATACCGGGTAAGGCAACCTGCAGATGGAATAGCATAACTGTTTTACCGGCCTTACCAAATTACCGGGCAAGGCAGCCTCAATGGATACACAATGTAGGCTCTACCGGCCCTGCCAATACCGGGTAAGGCAACCTCAGATGGAATGTGGCAAAAGGTTCTACCGGCCTTACCAATACCGGGCAGGGCAGCCCAGAGATAATAGCAGCAGTCAGATGAAACTGGCAAATAGCAGAATCGTTAAGCAGCAAGGCTTAGGAGCAAACCAGCGTCCGCACGCTGGGACCAACACAGAATTGTATAGCCGATAGGCTTTGGAGCAAACCAGTGACCGCACACTGGTGTAACAAGTGAATTTGTAAAGCCGCAAGGCTTAGGAGCAAACCAGCGTCCGCACGCTGGGTCCAACACAGATTTGTAGAGCTGATAGGCTTTGGAGCAAACCAGTGACCGCACACTGGTGTAACAAGTGAATTTGTATAGCCGCAAGGCTTAGGAGCAAACCAGCGTCCACACGCTGGGACCAACACAGATTTGTATAGCTGATAGGCTTTGGAGCAAACCAGTGACCGCACACTGGTGTAACAAGCGAGTTTGTATAGCCGCAAGGCTTAGGAGCAAACCAGCGTCCGCACGCTGAGACCAACACAGATTTGTATAGCTGATAGGCTATGGAGCAAACCAGTGACCGCACACTGGTGTAACAAGTGAGTTTGTATAGCCGCAAGGCTTAGGAGCAAACCAGCGTCCGCACGCTGGGACCAACACAGATTAGTATAGCTGATAGGCTTTGGAGCAAACCAGTGACCGCACACTGGTGTAACAAGTGAGTTTGTATAGCCGCAAGGCTTAGGAGCAAACCAGCGTCCGCACGCTGGGACCAACACGGAATTGAGCAATGTCACCAACGCGACCAGGCAGAAGGTCGCCAGGATACTGAAGACAGGTGATGAGATGACAGGAACCAGCAACCCTCAGTCAGGTCAGCAAACAGCAGAGAAGAAGTTCAGCAGTAACTGCAACACCAGAGACTAGGCCGGAACCAGGACTGGAGTAACTCAGCATCCACTGGAACAGTAGAGATCAGGAACTCAGGAACACAGGAGATCAGGAACTCAGGAACACTGGAACAGGGGCCCAGCTATCACTAGCATAGTGATAGCAAGAAGGTCAGAAACAACACGAAAGGGCACTCAAAGGGTGCCCAATCCAGGTTTAAATAGGCAATAAGAGGCGGGCTAACTGCAGACAGCCAATAGCAGCCCCCTAGTGGTGACAGACAAGGAACTGCAGCAAATCACGGGCACCGTGATACAGAGCAGTATCGGAGACTGACACATGCACACTGCCGGAGCAGTAACGGAAACCAGACCAATGACTCACTGCCGTAGCAGTAACGGAAACAATCACAAGCACTCTGCAGGAGCAGTAACGGGGCACACTGCCATAGCAGTAACGGAGGCAAATACTTGCACTCTGCAGGAGCAGTAACGGAGGATAAGCCAATGGCACACTACCGGAACAGTAACGGAGGCAGACACTTGCAACCTGCAGGAGCAGTAACGGCGTACAAGCCAATGGCACACTGCCGGAGCAGTAACGGAGGCAGACACTTGCAACCTGCAGGAGTAGTAAAGGAGGACTAGGCCAATGACACACTGCTGGAGCAGTAACAGAAACTGACTCTCGCACTCTGTGAGCAAATGGGAACCGGATAGCCTGGAAAATAAGAATGTTGCCAAGGCGACAATAAGCTGCCAGAAGCAGGAACGTCAACCAAGCCGGGTCGAATCACAGAGCAGGAACGTCAGCCAAGCTGGGTCGAATCACGGAGCAGGAACGTCAGCCAAGCCGGGTCGGTACACAGGAACAGGAACGTCAGCCAAGCCGGGTCGGTACACAGGAGCAGGAACGTCAGCCAGGCTGGGTCAGTACAGAGGAGCAGGCACTGAAGAGTAGTCAGACAATCCGGGTCGGTACACAGGAGCAGGAGAACAGATGCAGAGTAGTCAGGCAGGCCAAGTCGGTACACTGGGAAACACTGAGCAGAGAACTAGCGCTGGTTCAGGAACACCACGAAAGGGCACTGTGTGGGTGCTGGAGCCCAGTATATAAATGCCATACTGGGCGGGATCAATGCAGGACAGCCAATGGGAGCACACACAGAATAGACTGACAGGAAAACAATAACAAGGGAGCACGGGCACCGTGATAGTACTGCTTTTTGATATACTATAGCAGATATTCTTGATGGTCTTTATCGATAAATACTCAATACATTTTTTTATACACCATGTAGTTGAGAATTTATTTTTATATTATGTATATATATATATATATATATATATATATATATCCCTTATGTGTCTTTTTTTAAAGGTATATCCCTCTGGAACCAAGCAGGTGTCAGCGGCGACTCTATATTGCGGATCTTATTATTACTTTGTGCTATTGGTTGGGTTTTGTCGAACCACGAACAGAGTCAAGGCTGCAGGACACTATCTCCGCTTTCCATTGTTCCAACAAGTTGCTTCAGTTATTTGTTACCCAGCGCCTCCACTAGATCTTATTGTCTTTTATGGTATTGGTTTCTCTGTCCGTTTGGTGTATCTCAGGACCTCTTGATACTTAGAACCCTGTTTTGTATATATATATATATATACATAGGTATACATGTACATTGTTTTCATGTATTGTGGGGGGGTGGAACATAATTGGGGTGGTGCATAGAGGCCCACATTATAGTTTGCAGGGGGGCCCTCTGCATTTTTCGTTATGCTACTGTCTCTGTCCTGACACACTCCAGTGCCTTCCCTTGAACATACACTGGAAAGCAATGAGAGTGCAGTGTTGTGTCTTATACTCCTCTCTTATTGGCTGGCTGTTGCAGCGTGAGATGATGGGGACTGTCAGAGTGAGTAAGGGCAAGGGGTGGCTCCATTCAATAGTCCTGGAGTGAGTATGAAATGATAATTGAAAATAAAATTAATAATACATAGATATGATATCAAGGCACTTTTTTTTTGTGAAAGTATTTAACAATTTAGTTTGATTATCTTTGCGCTCAGCTCCCCATACCTCTGACACTAACCACTCTCAGGGTTCACTATTAAAGTGGCGTCACCTACATGGCAAAAGTCAAAAGGGGCAGCATCTAAATGTCGCTGTTTACATAGTCAGTGCCCAGTACCTGTTTGCTTGTTGCTGCTTCATGGGGAGGGGGATGCATTGACAACCTGACATCAGTACAATCTGCTGCCTCCTGATAGGCTGACTCAGCCTCATGTTATTATTAAGCAGTGAGGCTTAGGAAAGTGTACAACGACTAGATAAGAGCTTCAGGAAAAGTGTGTGTCATGCAAGCTGTCTAAACTGAGGGAATGAAAAGTCCCCAGGATTTAACCCTTGGAGTGCCACAGGGGTATCCAAAGCATCGCAAAGACATCTGGCCACTTCAGAGCTGGTTTCTTCAAGTTACTGGCTATCGTAAGCCAATACCTCTTGGGAGATTTATAGGATTGATGCCCTGCTGGGAGCTTTTGGGAGCTGTATAGGAGTAATGATCTGCAGGGAGCTGACAAGAGGTGTATATTGGATGTGTACTCTGTAGTCACCAGGCAGGAGGTGTTTTGGGATGCCATTTCCCTGTCTTCTCTCTACAGTAAGCGCCTACCCAGTAAGACGATGTGGGCTTAGGAGCTTCCCAAGACCAGGAATAGCAAATCGTATGTTACTAGGTAAGCAGAGGTTTTACCCCGGTGTGGGCAGCCTGACGCCTTCAGCTGTTGGTGTGCTGGTAGGTAACAGGAGTAGTGATGTGGTGTGTGGTGAAGGTGGCAACATTTTGAAGCAGTGACACGGGGGGGGACATTCTGGAGCAGTGATATTGAGTGGTGCTGCAGAGCCGCCGGCTGGTCCCCGGACCTCCTGCTGTCAGCACAGCGCTGACATCAGGAGAAGGGGGAGGGGGGAGATTTGATAGCGAATATCTCTCTCAAACTATAACCATTTTTATGGGACATTACGGACCCTTTAAAGGGATAGTAATGTTTCATAATAAAAACAGCTCTAATTAATCATCATAGTAATTGGACCATGGAGAGTGTTATTTCAATTCTGTCAGAGTTGTAGTTCAAAAGTAATTCAACGACAAAGTATCCCCCTCCCGCCCCTTTTCCTGATGTAACACTGCTCAGCCAGATCAGAAGGGAGGTGCCCAGGTAGATTGCAGAGAGGGACAATCTTCAATTAAGATAAGGGAAAAACCTGAAAAACTTGTCAAGGGGGGCAGGGCTCTCATTGTTCTCATAGGAAGAAGATTGTCCCCTGCTGTTATCTGTCTGGTCTATGGACTGCATTCCACATCTGAGAAGAGATTGCTTACACTAGGTAAAAGGGGCAGGAGGGGAAACTTTGCTTGTGAATATCTCTCAAACCATAAAGGTTTGAGAGATAAGACTTATATCGTTCTTCATGTTTTTTTAATGCCTACAAAATAAAATAAAGTTAAAACGAAGTATTACTATCCCTTTAAGAAACATTATTATGCTATTTCCATGATTACCAAGATACTAACAATTAATTGCGGATGACTTAAGTGTCCATGATAGTTTTGCTTTGGGCGTTTGGCAGTGACATTTTGATCCAGTTGGATGGAATCTAGCCCTCATATTGTAATGTCATTTTATAATGACTAGCAGTATGGGACGACGTTGCCCGTCTGTTTGTCTTTGGAAAGCAATGCTTGAGGATTTGAGTTTCATAGGGGTACGGAACGCATTGCAATGCATTGTGTAGCACTCAAAGGGTTAATGTGAGGCTCAGTGACACGGGTATATATAATGTATATTAATGCACAGTACACACATGGTGGTATGTGTAATTAATATACATTATATATACACTCCTGTGTCAGTCACCTCACATTAACCACTTCAGTGGCAGAGGGGTAAGCAATACATTGCAATGCATAGTGCACTGTGGCACTCAAAAGGGTTAAACAATGGTTTAAACATAAAAAATTAACAGACAGCCAAGGGCATCCCACACTGATAAACGTGTACATATTATTATACAGACAAATAGAAAGAGCCAGAAACACACACACTGAATTATAGTGTGTATAGGACTGTTTTGTAGTGTGTACAGGAGTCCAGTGTTGTAATATTAGGTACTAGTTGAACAGCCTGTTACACGGGCCACAGTGCCACTGCCACCCGGTTGCGGGGTAGTCACACGCAGTAGAGACTGCCCGCGCCATGGCTGATATAGAGCTGGACGCTCCTTCGCAGCGCGGGCAGTCTCTACTGCGCATGACTGCAGCACGCACAGCAGTGTCTACTGCGCGTGTCGCAGCGTTACACACGTTTCAGCGAATTATTATATAGGACAGAAATGCATTGTGCAATGATATAGAAGTGGTCATACCTGGGAACCTTGAATTATGGAGATAAGTCCTGTGCTGCCTCTGGGGAAAGGAAAATGAAGCGATTCACTGCAAAAAAGGGGCGGGGTTTAACCACAAGCAGGGGCGGGGCTAATAGAGGAGTGCATTGTACTATGATCTTAAAAAATGGGTGGTTAGGAGAAATATGGTATTGTTAGTGTAGTAGAATATGTTTTAATAAAGATTTAAAGACTGGATGGAAATGTGTGGTTTATGTGACACTAACACGAGTCACATTGAATGGGCGAAAGGAAGTTGGAGAATATTGCGTTGTGTGGTAGCAAGAGCCGAGGCAGTATGTGCGCACTTGCAGAAAAGAAATGGGGCAGAGAGGTTGGGTTTGTATGTCGATGTGTTCAGTAAAATTGGACCAGGTTATCCCTCAATGTAGGGTATAAATGAGGCAGTGTTATGAACCCTGTCTTGTCACATCTAATGTTTGTGTTGTTCAGCACATCAAACATCTTTTTGTCTTTGGTGGTTTTTACAGTTAGTTTAACTCTTTGAGTGGCAGGGTTAACTATCACTATGCTGCAAAACGTTTTCCTGATTTGCATTGCAACCTGCTTTGCCTAGCCCTCTGGCTTTGAGGGGGTTAAGTAACTGTACTATAAACTCTGTGTCAGTCCTGTTTGGGATGTGAAGTAGACAGACGCCACATGGACTGAGGGGGGGTAATAAAAATAAACAGGAGTGTGTTTCATCTAAGAAAAAGCATCAGCATGGAGTTAAGTGGCAGTGGTCAATGGCTGGTCTCTCTGCCTCCTCCTCCTTCAATGTGGCAGACAGGGAAGGGCGGTATTAGGTGCACAGTCAGTAAATTGCACGTCTTTAACAGTCAAAGGGTTAAGTAGCTGTGAGGATACAGGAAGTCGATGTTAACTGCGGTTGCCATTGAATTCCAGTACGCTGACAGGCAATTAACCTTTTGAGTGGCAGAGAGGTATCCAACACATTGAAAGTCAATTTGTTGAATACTTCTGTAGTGCTGAAAGGGTTAATGAGCTGTCAGGGTAGTGGAAGTGAATGGCAACCATGTGAATGAGAAAGGCGACATTATGATGTCGCCGTTTTAAAAGTGTTGCTATTTGTCGGTAGATGTTTTGATCAGACATATGACCTGATTAGAGGCTGTGCTTGATGCGACGCACCGCCCATAACAGCATTTAATATAGAGCCCATGTGAACTACAACTCCCAGCAGCCATGAACAGACCCAAGACATCTCTCCCCAGGCCGGACGGCCTCCCGTCCGAGGTCTCAGTACCATTCTTCGATACCTCCCACGCCCTGCACCTGCTCAGAGGATTAATGATCTGCGAGCCAAGGTTAAGTTATTGGACATGACAGTGAGCACTGGGGGCCAGGACTTCCCGTGACACCACATAGTGGTGGCCGCCATCAACTACTTTGAAGCTATGTTTGCAGGGAGGCTGCAAGAGATGTCACTAAGTGCCTGTATATCCAGGATTTGGCCAAGGCCTACGCTTGCCAAGGACTGGAGCAGAACACCAAGAGGTTCATCCTAGCATACATGGTGCATCTGGTCCAGTCGCTGGAGATAGAGCGGCTGTCATTCACGCGCATTCTGGAGTACATCAGCAATGAGTGACTGTGCTGTTGATCGAGCGTTAATTGTACATGCTCACAACCCTTGGAGTGACACAGTGCCAGTGGACATAGTGAGCAAGGAGTTACATGTGGGGTAAGAGGATATCGGTACTGTGTGTGTGGAGTTTGTGTGTGAATGTCTGTGGCTTGTGTGTGGGAGGGGCTGGTGTGTTTATGTCTGTGGCTTGTGTGTGTGTGGGGCTGGTGTGTGAGTGTCTGTGGCTTGTGTGTGTGTGGGGCTGGTGTGTTTATGTCTGTGGCTTGTGTGTGGGGATGGTGTGTTTATGTCTGTGGCTAGTGTGTGTGTGGGGCTGGTGTGTATGTATGTCTGTGGCTTGTGTGTGTGTCTGTGGTGTAGGAGCGAGTGGCAGCCATTTTTTTTCTTTCACTTGGATAGTGGTGGGAGGGCTGGATAGTGGGGACGGGCCAAGGACACGCCCCCATTGAATCACCCAATGGGAGCAGTAACTCCTCCTTACTGCCGCCCCTAGGTGTGTTTTGGCAGGCACAAAGTCTTCCTTTATATATATACTAGCAACATGGGACGGCGTTGCCCGTCATGTTATGACCATTGGGCGCATGTGTTTGAAATGCAGACACACTGATAAACACAGACATATGCAGCATACAGGCAGACACATACCATACATCCCAAGTGTCCCTCTTTAGGAGGGACAGTCCCTCTTTGAGGGCCAAATCCCTCTGTCCCTCTTTCCCACCCTGTTGTCCCTCTTTTTAGGAGGTCAGACTGTGTGCAGGGCCGGCTCCACCTATAGGCGAGGTAGGCGCCGGCCTAGGGCGCACACGTACTGGGGGCGCGGGCATGCAGCGGAGAAGAGCTGCGCCCACACACCACGCCAGGAACCACAACACAGTCAGGCCTGTGTTGCTACAGCGCTCCCTCATCTGGTCGGATCTTTAGTAATGCAGAGCGCGCTGGGAGTCATGATCTCCAGCCGCGCTCTGCATTACTGAAGAGAAGACTGCGCGGGAGATACAGGTATGTGATGGGGGGCAAGTTGGAGCTGAGGGGGCATACTGGAGCTGAGGGGGCAAGTTGGAGCAGATGTGGGGCAAAGTGGAGATGATGGGGCAAGTTGGAGCTGTTAGGGGAAAGCTGGAGCTGAGGGGGCATAGTGGAGCTGGTGGTGGCAAGTTGGAGATGATGGGGGCAAGTTGGAGCTGATGAGGGTCAAAGTGGAGCTGATGAGGGTCAAAGTGGAGCTGAGGGGGGGCAAGTTGGAGCTGAGGGGGGGCAAAGTGGAGCTGGTGGGGCAAGTTGGAGCGGATGGGGGGGCAAGTTGGAGCGGATGGGGGCAAGTTGGAGCCGCTGGGGGCATAGTGGAGCTGATAGTGGAAAGTTGGAGCTGAGAGGGCATAGTGGAGCTGGTGGGGGCAAGTTGGAGCGGATGGGGCCAAGTTGGAGCGGATGGGGGGCAAAGTGGAGCTGATGGGGGTAAGTTGGAGAGGATGGGGGGCAAAGTGGAGCTGATGGGGTAAGTTGGAGCTGAAGGGGTAAAGTGAAGCTGAGGGGGCAAAATGGAGCTGGTGGGGGCACGTTGGAGCTGATGGGGGCAAGTTGGAGTTGATAGGGGCAAAGTGGAGCTGGTGGGCCAAAGTGAAGCTGATAAGGGGCAAGTTGGAGCTGGTGGGGGGCATCTCTTACAGGCATCTCCAGAACAGGGGCAGAGTGGCTCAGGGGGCAGAGAGAGGACAATCATGAAAAGAGGTTGGGTATAAGTAGGCAGGGTATAAAGGGGTGGGACACAAGGGGCGGAGCGAAATGGGCGGCAAAATTAGGTTTTGCCTAGGGTGGCAAAAATCCTTGCACCAGCCCTGACTGTGTGGTGTGTATTACTTTGCTCTACAGCAATAAAGCAATAAACTGCAGTATATGTGTGTATACAGTAGTCTGTGCAAATTAAATACTTTGGTCTTGAACTAAATCATTTATTCAGTTACATAAATAGCCAGTAATAGGTCATGAAATAACCTAAAAATTCTTACTAATGCCCCGCCCACCAGCCACACCCCCAATAATATTACCTAAAACTAACGTGTCCCTCTTTGGCCCTGTGAAATGTTGGGAGGTATGCACATACACACAGTGAGCGGCAGAAACATGCAAAAGACGTACACACAGACACACTGGAGATGCACATATGGACACACATATGTAACAGAGATGTACACACACAGACACGCAACATATATGAGCAGAAACACATGTGCTCATGAGTTGTGTACCCCTCTGGCACTCAAAGGGTTAAGGTATAGAGAGGCATGTCAGAGTTAAATAGCAGTGGGAAGTGTGTTCATACCTGGGAACACTGACTTGTGAAGTCCCTAGAGGGGACTGATGTGGTGCTGATGTGGAGAGACAAATGGGGCAATCTGGGTTAAAAGTGGGTGGGGCTTAATCGCGAGTAGGGGGCGGGGCTTAACATAAATGTGAAAAAGTGTTAGTAATAGGCTGGGGAAGGAGGAGAAGTGGGAGGGGAATGCAAGTTTACAGTGTGAGGGGTTTGAACACACTCCATGAGGGGTAAAACTTGATACAGAACACTGTGGCAGTCAGTGGGTTAAGTGTGAATCTGATGGCTGTCTGTCCTGTGTCTTGCATGGCAAATGGTGACAGTGAAGAAGTAATTCAGCAATGAGGGCCTACCTTAACCCTTTGAGTGCCATTTTGTTCCCCTGCTGATGCAGCACCATTCAGTGGCTTTACTACAGGTCCTGCTGAGGCCACTGGGAGTCAAGGTGAGTGACTGTGTGTCAGCCATCTTTCTTTCTGGCTTTGTGTGTGTGTATGGGTGTTTGGTGCTGTGTGAGTGAGGCATGAGTGTGTTATACCTGGGAATTTTTACTTGTGGAGTCCCTCATGCGGTGCTGATGTGGAGAGAGCAATGGGGCAATCTGGGTTAAAAGGGGGCGGGGCTTAATCGCGAGTAGGGGGCGGGGCTTAACATAAATATGGAAAAGTGTTAGTAATAGGCTGGGGAAGGAGGAGAAGTATGAGAGAAATGCAAGTTTACAGTGTGAGGAGTTTGAACACACTCCCTGAGGGGTAAAACTTGATACACAACCCTGTGGCAGTCAGTGGGTTAAGTGTGAATCTGATGGCTGTCTGTCCTGTGTCTTGCATGGCAAATGATGACAGTGAAGAAATAATTGAGCAATGAGGACCTACCTTAACCCTTTGAGTGCAATTTTGTTCCTCTGGTGCTGCAGTACAGGTCCTGCTGAGGCCTCTGGGAGTCAGGGTGAGTGACTGTGTGTGTGTGTCAGCCATATGTATTTCTGGCTTTGTGTGTGTATGTGGTGCTGTGTGTGTGAGTGGGGGCATGTCTGTTTGGTGCTGTGTGAGTGGGCATGTGTGTGTGTTTGTGTGGTGCTGTGTGAGTGGGGCATGTGTGTGTGTTTGTGTGGTGCTGTGTGAGTGGGGCATGTGTGTTTGTCTGTGGTGTAGGAGCAAGTGGCGGCCATATTGTTTTTTTCTGACTTTGATAGTGGTGGGCGGGCTGCATAGTGGGGGCGGGCCAACTCCCTGCATGATTGAATCACCCAATGGGAACAGTAACTCCTCCTTAATACCACCCCTGGGTGTGTTTTGGCAGGCACAAAGTCTTCTTTTATATATATAGATATATATATATATATATATATATATTATATATATATATGGCACTTTAATCATAGATGTAGGGTAAGGAACAATTATATATCCCCCTCCTATATAGGGAAACACCCAATAAAAATGGTGCTGCACTGTGTAAAGAGCATATTAATAAAATGGGAAAGGCACTCTGTACTCCAGTGCTTCACCAGTGTACCATGCTACTCAAGGTGCAGTGCCATGCTCTAGTGCATACTATAAGGAATGAGACACCTAGAAATTATGAACTCGTGTGAACATAGTAGCCAGAACAGGTGCATTGCTTACCACCCCCCCAACACACACACACACACACGCACCAAGATTCTCTGTCGTCCAATATAGTTACAATTACCATGGGGAGGCGACAGCTCCTCCCAGTAGGCTGGAACAATTCTTCAAGAACTGCAGGGTGGAGCCTCCCCCCCATACAGGCTACCTAGCCATTTCCCTCTCCCGGATAAGATTTGTTCCATCACCTAGTAGGAAGGCAGAGAACAGCTCTGCTTAGTTTTTAGTTATTTTATCATTTTCTCTTAGATATAGGGTGTAAAAATTCCCCCACTAGGCAGGTTACCATTTCTGACTTCCCCTGGAAGATTGTTCAGTTAACAGGTGCAGTCTGTGGACCCTCGCAGCCCTGTGAGAACCATACAGCCTATGTCTCTCTCTAGAAGGAGTCTCTCTGAGGCTTCTTCCTTATAATGGTTATCTGTAGACAAGAAGATCTGCAGAAAAGGTGAGAAACCCTTAGAGTGTCAGGGTCTACTTGTCCCACTGATCCCCTCTGCCTCCGCCCAGTGGCCCTTCTGGAGTTACTCATAACTCCTGCACTCATGTTGGGTATTTCATTGTTCTGTTCCTGAGGTATATGGAGCATTTTGAGATGTGTGGTGATACTTAAAGGGATAGTAATGTCAGAAAAAAAGTATTAACTATATGGGAGATACAATTAAAAGAGAGTACTTGCACTTATTCGCATCTTTCAACCCTTTATGGTTTCAGAGATATATGAAAATAAAGTTCTCCGTTCCCTCCCCTTTCTTCTTGATGAGCTGTAAAGCTGTCAGAAGAAGATTCTGGTTGCTTGACCAGATGTGGCTCTTCAGCAGCGCCGATATCTAAAGATAAATACTTCATCGGAATGGTCTACAATGTGTGCTTGCAAACCAGGCACACTTTGTAGACTGTTCCGATGAAGTATTTGTCTTTAGATATCGTTATATTGGCGCTGCTGAAGAGCCGCCGTCTGATCCAGGAACCAGAATCTGCTTCTGACAGCTTTCCAGCTCGTCAAGCAGAAAGGGGAGGGACCAGAGAACTTTATTTTCCTGTATCTCTCAAACCATAACAGTCTGAGAGATATGAATAAGTGCAAGTACTCTCTTTTAATTGTATCTACCATATACTTAACCCTTTGAGTGCCAGAGGGGTACGCAACGCATTGCTTTGCAATGCGTTGCGTACCCCTCTGGCACTCAAAGGGTTAATACTTTTTTTCTGACATTACTATCTCTTTAACCCCTTCCTTGTCATGTTATTCTGAGTTAGGGAATTTTTACCTCATTTTTCCTTTGGATTAATGTGTATGTGCTTTATTGGGTGTTTCAGGCATTTTTTATTTTTCACACTTTATATGAATTCCGAGCCTTTAAGGCACGCTTTACCATAACGCTACAATGCTCCACTGATTTCTATGGAACAGGCTGCTTGGGGACATATCTCTGCAACCGATTCAAGTACAGAGTTGAGAGACTACTCATTCTTCTGGTCAACCCTTGCCTTACACTCTGGTTACCATCCTTCGTTTCTTGGGGGTCCCTGGGGGGGGGGGGTTCGGGTCTTGGGTTTGGTACTTTTTTAAAGGGAAACTACATAGATATTCATTTAGCAGGCTGTTTGCTGATTGGCTCTGAATTCAGTTGCCATGTCCTCTCTCTCTTTACTAGAATAGCATACACAGGGGTGGATTATTTTACTCTCCTCCTCAGGTTAACCTTTTGCCTGCTAGAAAATAAATTTTTAGGCTTTCTGGGGTGAAATCCTTGATCTGGGTGACAGTATTTGCGTTCCCTATTAATGTAAGACAGGTATCCTTTTAGGATGCTGGATCCAAAGGGACATGGGGCTATATCTGGGGCTAATGATTCAGGGGCATCTTGGACCTCCATTGGTTTCTGTTCCTCACACGAAAGAGAGTGTTCTTTGGAACCTGCCTCTCCATCTGGGCCGTCCAGCACCGAACAAGAGCCACATAGGGTCAAAGACTTCATGTCATCTATGGCAAAGTTTCCTCTTTCTCTTCAAGGGGTTTTCCAATCCTGGAACTCCCCCCCCACATCGTTCAGATTTGTGGCCGCTAAGGCCCTGACATTCCTGATTTAGCTGATTCCTCCGAGGAGGAATCACTTGAGGAGTCGGAGGTCGGTGTGTTTTCAAAAATGGATTCTTACCAGTTTCATGGCGACCCCTTTGAGGCTGACCCTGGGCCCTCTGCTAACGGCCTCATTAAGGCAGTTTTGTATACCCTTAACATTCCTGTTAACCTTGTACAGTCTCAGTCTACTTCTGATATCTTTTCAAGGCGCAAGAAGTCCTGTGCTGTGTTTCTGGATCAAATTTTCCTGAATAAGTGGAAGACTCCAGACAAGTGTCTCACTCTTTCCAAGAGATTCTCTAAGCTTCCCCTTTGCTGACACAGCTTTGGCTCAGTGGACTACGCCTCCACAGGTGGATTCCCCTATTTCTAGGCTAAGTCTACTGCTTTGCCCATTGCGGATGCTGCAGCACTCAAGAGCTGACAGATAGTAAGCTGGAGGTTATCCTTAAGGCTATCTTTGTTGACATATGTGCATCTTTGAGGCCTACCTTGGCTTCCGCATGGGTTAATAGAGTCATTGCTGTTTGGACTGAACAGCTGACTGACGCTGTCCAAAAGGGTGCCCCTAAGGATAACCTTTTGCTCATGCTGGCTAATATTTCTGAGGCTCAGCACTATATTATGGATGTCTTGTTTGATGCCATTAGGCTTGAGGTTAAGACCTCCACCTTCGCTGTGGCTGCCAGACATACACTGTGGCTTAAAATTTGGTCTGCTGACCTGATCTCTAAGAAATCACTGGTTTCGCTTCCTTTTCAGGGAACTTCCCTCTTTGGCCCTGCACTCCCAGTGAAGCCACTAGAGGTGAGAGCACCTTGTTGCCTCAGGTTCCTAAGTGCAATCCTCTGGTGAGGATAAAATGTTCCTTTCGTGCTTGCCAAAGCGAGGCGCAAAGGCTAAACCCGGTGTGGCCTCAGGCCAGCACCTCACGTTTCATCCCAAGTCCAGGTAGCAGTGGAGGTCGAAATATACCTCCATCAAACCCAAACCCACTAAACCTACTTCGGCATGACTCGCCATACCTTGGTCTGCATACACCTGTGGGTGGTCACCTGCAACATTTTTTGAGTACATGGACAGGCTCTGTTGCGGATCATTGGGTATTACAGGTGGATTCAGGAGGTTACAGGATTCCCTTCACATCCCTATCTCCCTTCAGATTCTTCCCCTCTCACTCCCCTCAGGAACAGGAAAAGCTCAGTCTTTTCAACGGGCCGTTTCAAGCTCTCTTGGACAAGGGAGTCCTAGCTCTGGTACCTCAGCCAGAGATACTTTTCTTTTTTTATTCCAACCTCTTGGTTGTTCCCAAGAAGGATGGCTGCTGCCGTCCTATCCTGGATCTCAAATAATCTGTGGTCCGTACTCACTACAAGATGGAGTCTTCCCACTGTTCTTGCAGCGATGTGTCCAGGGGAATATCTGCCTTCTTTGGATCTGCGGGATGCGTACCTGCACATTACAATTCATCCAGACAGTCAGAAGTACCTCAGGTTCTCTTCCAGGTCACCGCCATGCCCTTTGGGCTCACCACGGCTCCACAGGTGTTCTCAAGGGTCTTAGGGGCATTTATTGCCTTCCTGCACACCAAAGAAATTCAGGTGATGCCATACATGGACGACCTTCTGCTGAAGGCTCCTTCCAGGGATCTCCTGGACCATCAGGTCCAAGAATGTGCTCATGTTCTCCTCTTACACAAGGGCAAGTCTGCTCCGGTTCCTTCTCAGGACCTGGTCTTCCTTGATCTTCGCTTCGACACTCATCAGAGCATGTGTCCCTGATGGTTGATGGAAACAGTGCAGAACTATACTGTGATCTGTTGCCTCTGACCATCTTACAATGCTGGTATATGTTATGTGTAATATAAGGTATATGCAGCCTCATATTACATAAAGCACTGTAAGTTAGTCAGACCCCTCACATGCTGGTATAGCTTTGCATCGATCAGCTGATTGTCAGCTCTGCACTTTTTTACATATAACAGCTGATTAGCGGCTACGGCAAAATCCACAATCCTCCAACATCATCAGTTTGTTTCTCTGCTCCAGCAGCATAGCCAGTTACTGCAGATTAGTGTATGGGTCAACATTAAATATATAGTAATGTCAGGATATAAAGTTAAAATTGGTTATTCATTATACTACAGTAACACTATGCATATTATATTTCACTTTTATTAAACAGAAAGCATTTTTACCGGTTTAAAATGAAGGGCATGTGAAGTCCGACGGCCATTATTATTAATATTATTCTTTATTTATATAGTGCCAACTTATAACACGGTGCTGTACAATGGTGAATAAACAAACAGATATTAAAGGAACAGTAAACTTTTTTTATGAAAAAACATATATTGTAGGGATTTTCCTACTGAGTAAAATAAGGGTACTCCCACTGCCGAGAGATTTATATTTCCAGAGTTTATTACAGTTTAAACCCATGTTTTTTTTACATTAGCAGTGCCTTCTAGTGGTCAAATTCTAATTAGATTTCCTGTTAGATTCTAATGGAGAGGAAAGTCAGAAAAGTCAGAGACATACAGTTCTCCATAGAATGTGATAGAAACTGCTGAGTCACTTCCTGTCAGTTAGAACTATCAGGAAGTAAACACAGTAAATTCACTTCCTGTCAGAACTATCAGGAAGTAAACACAGTAAGTTCACTTCCTGATTATTTAAACTGCTATAAATTCTGAATAAAACATCTGACAGCAGTGGGAGTGACCTTGTTTTATTCAGCAGGAAAAGTTCTATAAAATATGTGTTTTCATAAAAAAAAGTTTACTGCTCCTTTAAATAGTGCAAATCAAATGTGGAGAACAAAAGGATCAGAGGGCCCTGCTCGTGAGAGCTTACAGTCTAGGCCATCTTTAAATACACGTGTTCTAGGGCATTCTAGTCAGTCTTCCCTTGTAGTGCGTGCTTCACAAGAAATATCCGATGAGGAGTGCATCTCTCCTTGTGTACACCTTCCGAGAGGGCTGGGTATGCACTGAGCAGCATACTTTTGACCCTCAATGCGACCCGTCTGGTGGTTCGACCAGACTTCAGCTCTAAGCCACCCACAACTGACTTGATGTAAAGGGGCAGGAGGGGAAACTTTGGAATCAGTTTTCAAGGACAGACAGGTAGATACTTCATAAGCAATGGCTTAGAGTATAAAACAGTACAAAGGAACATTCTATTGCTATTTATTTGAAGACATTACTATCCCTTTAACTTTACACTCTGATATTACTATCCCTTTAATGCACAGAAAAAGCCCTCAGGAATATGAAAATGGCTCATTGAGCCAAAATTCAGTTGGCAAAGAAGACAATGCAACATGTTGAACCTGATGAAGGCATGCAGGCAGCATAGCAACGCCGATGTATTTGAGGTGTGATTGTAAGGATTAGATAGAAAAGACAAGTCAGTACCACTACATGGATTTGACTCCCATTTCACCACCATATCAACAGAATGGACACTTATAGAAGTATATTAGAAAACATAGAATTTGACGGCAGAATCATTTGGCCCATCTAGCCTGCCCATTTTACTACTTTAAAAAAAAAAAAAAAAAACTTCAAACCTTTTTTGGTCCTTGGCATTTTAACTTAAGGACAGCCTTATGCCTATCCCATGCATGCTTAAAGGGATAGTAATACTTAAAATGTAAAAAAAAATATGTTGTAGGGTTTATCCCCCTGAGTAAAACAAGGGTACTCCCACTGCTGAAAGGTGTTTCATTCAAAAGTTATTAATTTTCAAAGTTGAATTTTTTAGGTGCAATATCACAGTGGCCTGAAATTGTACAGTGGCGCTGTTGCTACACCATCCTATGGAGATTTATGGTCAACTGACCAGAGCTGTCCATAGGATCGTGTAGCAACAGCGCCACTGTACAATTTCAGGCCACTGTGATATTGCACCTAAAAAATTCAACTTTGAAAATTAATAACTTTTGAATGAAACACCTTTCAGCAGTGGGAGTACCCTTGTTTTACTCAGGGGGATAAACCCTACAACGTATTTTTTTTTACGTTTTAAGTATTACTATCCCTTTAAATTCTGTCACTGTATTAACGTCTACCACTTCTGCTGGTAGGTTATTCCACTTATCTACTACCCTCTCAGTGAAGTAAAACTTTCTTACATTACGTCTAAACCTGTGCCCCTCTAGTTTTAGACTATGGCCTCTTGTCCTAACATTTTTACTCCTTTGAAATATATTTTCCTCCTGCTCTTTGTTGAATCCCTTCATGTATTTGAATGTTTCTATCATATCCCCTCTCTCTCTTCTCTCCTCCAAGCTATACATGTTCAGATCCATTAGTCTATCCTGATATTTCTTCTCCTGGAAACCAGTCACCATTTTAGTAGCCCTTCTTTGAATTTTCTCTAGAGTATCTATATCCTTCTGGAGATGGGGTCGCCGGTACTGTACGCAATACTCTAGAGTATCTATATCCTTCTGGAGATGGGGTCTCCAGTACTGCACACAATACTCTAGAGTATCTATATCCTTCTGGAGATGGGGTCTCCGGTACTGTACACAATACTCTAGAGTATCTATATCCTTCTGGAGATGGGGTCTCCTGTACTTGTACACAATACTCTAGAGTATCTATATCCTTCTGGACATGGGGTCTCCTGTACTTGTACACAATACTCTAGAGTATCTATATCCTTGTGGAGATGGGGTCTCCAGTACTGCACACAATACTCTAGAGTATCTATATCCTTCTGGAGATGGGGTCTCCTGTACTTGTACACAATACTCTAGAGTATCTATATCCTTCTGGAGATGGGGTCTCCACTACTGTACACAATACTCTAGAGTATCTGTATCCTTCTGGAGATGGGGTCTCCTGTACTGTACACAATACTCTAGAGTATCTATATCCTTCTGGAGATGGGGTCTCCAGTACTGTACACAATACTCTATAGTATCTATATCCTTCTGGAGATGGGGTGTCCAGTACTGTACACAGTACGCTAGAGTATCTATATCCTTCTGGAGATGGGGTCTCCAGTACTGTACACAGTACGCTAGAGTATCTATATCCTTCTGGAGATGGGGTCTCCTGTACTGTACACAGTACGCTAGAGTATCTATATCCTTCTGAAGATGGACTCTCCTGTACTGTACACAATACTCTATAGTATCTATATCCTTCTGGAGATGGGGTCTCCAGTCCTATACACAATACTCTAGAGTACCTGTATCCTTCTGGAGATGGGGTCTCCAGTACTGTACACAATATTCTAGAGTACCTGTATCCTTCTGGAGATGGGATCTCCTGTACTGTACACAATACTCTATAGTATCTATATCCTTCTGGAGATGGGGTCTCCTGTACTGTACACAATACTCTAGAGTATCTATATCCTTCTGGAGATGGGGTCTCCAGTACTGTACACAATACTCTATAGTATCTATATCCTTCTGGAGATGGGGTCTCCAGTACTGCACACAATACTCTATAGTATCTGTATCCTTCTGGAGATGGGGTCTCCTGTACTGTACACAATACTCTATAGTATCTGTATCCTTCTGGAGATGGGGTCTCCTGTACTGTACACAATACTCTATAGTATCTATATCCTTCTGGAGATGGGGTCTCCTGTACTGTACACAATACTCTATAGTATCTATATCCTTCTGGAGATGGGGTCTCCAGTACTGCACACAATACTCTAGAGAATCTATATCCTTCTGGAGATGGGGTCTCCGGTACTGTACACAATACTCTAGAATATCTATATCCTTCTGGAGATGGGGTCTCCGGTACTGCACACAATACTCTATAGTATCTGTATCCTTCTGGAGATGGGGTCTCCTGTACTGTACACAGTACTCTAGGTGAGGTCTAACTAGAGTGACATGACCACTTCCCTTTTTCTGCTACTAATGCCCCTAGCTATATAACCCAGCACCCTGCTTGCATTCCCCACCGCTTTATTACATTGCCTGCTTACTGTTAAGTCATTAGAAATAATTACTCCCAAATCCCTTTCCTCTCCTCCCCTCCCTGATCTTTTTGGAACTTAACAACTTCTCTGGAGGTCATTAGGATTTTCTGGCAAAGGAAGGTAACTGGTTATCATTAGGCGGCATTAGTGTAGATTTAAATAATTATTGATCACAGTGAAATTATATATTTCCTTAATGTCTGACACGTACAGGATCCCCATAGCTCACACAGTCTAATCACACACATCCTTCCTACTATCACATTAATATGAGCAGTAACACCTAATAGCCCATTACCAGACATAGGTCATTGCTAATAAACGTCTTCCCAGACCCTGTGCACATGTAGTGCTTTCTAATTCTTCTTCCCTCTTCATATTTTTCTTTAACATCTTCATTAATGACTTAAAAGCCTCGGCCCGTTAGCATTCCTGCTGAAGGATACTATATTACTTTCCAAGAGCTGTGAGCATTGCGTTGTCTGACTAATGGCTCACTGGCTGCTATTTTCATTATTTTACGTATTGTCTCGGCTCCTTTATTTTGCTCATTAACCTCTTTCCTACTCTAATGTCTTTTTGAAGTATGCTTCAGAAACCTAAAACTTTTAGTTAACTCTAAATGAAGCTGATGTACGATTGCACCGGAGGATATACATACAATTCCAGATACTATCACTGATTTAAATGGGCTTTTAAACACCTTGATTGTTAGAGAGGTCTCCAGTGCATTGCAAATCAAAGGGACTGTTGCAGCTGACATTTTGGAAATACAGACAAGAAGGACACTGTTACAGGGCTATTTGTGGGCATAGGGACCCCGAGATTCTGTTTCCACTATCGGGTCCTTGTGAGTGTATATTTGTTTCCTTGCTGTCTATTTATTAAAGGGACACTAATGTTCCACCAAAAAATGTTCTTGTTTTGTAGCGTTTAAAAAATAAATTATATGGCAAAAATCCTCTCTCTCAAACCTTCACTGTTTGAGACATATTCGTATGTAAAGTTCCCCCCTCCCTCGCCTTATCCTGATATCAGTGCTCTGCTGACTGCAGGAGATCTTGGTCCTGGGACCAGCCAGCAGCTCTGCAGTAGAGCCAAAATCACGACATTGGAAAATAATTACTTCAAAGTGTTCCTGGTTTAAAAGAACACTTTGTAAACCGTTCCAGTGAAGTAGATCTTTTTAAATAATGCAATTTCGGCTCTGCTAAAGAGCCTCCTTGAGTCGGCCAACTCCAGCTTTACAGCTGACATCAGGAGGTGGGAAACTTTAGATGTGAATGTCTCTAACCATTGATTGAATGATTAGGATTTGTACCACATAATTTATATTTATGGGACATTACTGTTACTTTAAACATACTACACTTAGTATTGCTTTTATGTTTCTTTCTATATTGTCGTTGATTCTGAACAAGCTACCTCTGTAAGCGCAGGAAAGCCAAATATCTTTTGAATTCATTAAATGGTCAAGTACAGGACCAGCACTCATGACCAGCAGCACAAGAGTGCTTGAGAGTTTCCTCGTTATTGGATATCACGTTTTTTGACTAACTCATTAGAAGGACCTCATTTATCCTTTCACAGGTGGGACTGTTTTATATTATATTAGGGCTGCTGTGATTTTGCATATTTTAATCTCTATCTCTTTGACCTTCGTTTTATGTATTTGCGCATATTGGTGGGATCACCCTATTGTTTGAAGGCCTGTGTAATCTCACATGATTTTATTCAAGGGGAGAACCGTGCAATCGGCGGTACATAGTATATTGTAATTGATAGAGCATTTATTTTATTTTACTCTATACTCTTTATTTTTACACTACGTTTTAGTGATCGTTATTGATGATATTGTTATTCTTTAATAGTGTGATAGTAACTGTCATATTGCGCTCACCTTCATTTCATAGTTTTGCATATTCTTTGAGATTTATCATACTCAGGCGTAGTGTTACCTCCACTTCAGCAAGGGCACCACTGGTACATCAACATTTTGGGTATTTTTTGGTGGGAAAATGTTACTAGTAGTAGTGATTCAATATTTCGGGAGGGGGGATGTTTTCCTTATTGCATGTTAAATTCTTATTTATCCTGTTTCAAGTTTTGTGTATGGTAAACATTTTACATCTTTGTGTACACGTGGTCTATTCTTGTTTTCAGTTTCAGCTGACATACATGAGTCCAAATAAATTAGAGAGAAAAAAAGACAAGCAGCAAATATATGACCTCAATTAATCATAAGGACCCTGGCATATAGCGATGACAATATATTACCCAGATATACAATCGGGGCATATGAGTCTGTAACTGGTCAACACAGATACCCCCATGACCAGTCCAAAATCAGGCAAGTGCCATCCTTGGGGGTGGCTTAGTGTCTCATCCGTTCCATGGAGGGGTCATTGGCCCTGGAACAGCAAATAACGGGACCCTTTAGAAGAACAAGAAGAGAGGTATCGAGGAGAGAGAGGAAAAGGTGGAGAGGACATATCGCCATTTCCTGACTGAATAACTATTGGAGCTACCCAGCATTGAAGTAAAGGAAGATCAAGGAAGATGTGGGCTTGGTGTTCATGAGGAAAAGAATGTGCACTCCCAGTGGGACCAGGTCTCCCTAAATAGTCTTTGGGTAGACATTCTCCAGGTGTGCAGCTTTTCCATATTTCTGTATTTTTTGACCCGAGCCTTCCACCTCTTCAGCAAGGGTGGTTCCATCTGCTTCCAGTGGGAGAAGAGATTCAATCGAGCAGCTGTGAGCAAAAAATGAAGAAGGGAAAATCGCCTGGGTGTAAGTACAGGATGGTAGGAGAACAAGTACAGCAAGGGGTCCAGTGGAAATGGGAAGCCGAAAAAGCCACCAACCTTCATTGGAGCTGTTAGAAGAGCTCTACTGCACCTAGACTCCTTCCCATTCCACACATAGGAGAACATTAATGCCTGTGTCTTCATCAGGAAGACCCGGGGAACCATAAGTGGTAAAGTCTGGAACAGGTACAGAACCCTGGGTAGGAACAGCATTTTCTGAACATTAAGCCTACCAAACCAGGAGATCAGAGGATTACACCAATGCACCAGATCAAAAGTGAACCGGTTCAAGAGCTGGGGAAATTTGAACTAAACAAGTCCTCAAACCGTTGTGGGATTTTGACTTCCAAATTGGTGATTGACTCCTATGAATGGGAGCATAGATTGCAAGACCTTAATCTGAGCTGAGGGCACATTAATGTTAAGCACCTGGGACTTGGTTTCATTAATCTGGGAGCCTGATAATCTGCCATAGTCATGTAACAGTTCCACCACTGCTGGCAGTGAAGTAGTCGGTTCCGCAATAAGAAAGCAAGACATCATCAAAGAAACCTGACAACAAGTAATCCCGGCTCAGGCCCTGGACACCTCTGATGGACAGGGTAAGCCTGAACACATTTTGGAGAGGTTCCAGGATGAGGATATATGAGTGGAGAGAGGGGCCAGCCTTGACATGTCTCATTGGATATAAGGAACGAGTCAGAGAGCACCCTGCTCACTTTGACCTTCACCAATAAGTTCTTATATAAGGCCGTGATGCGTTGGATGCAGCGGGGTCCCTTCCCCAAAGAGGATAGCACACCACGTATGAAAGGCCAATAAACCTGGTCAAAGGCCTTTTCAGAGTCAACAAGTCTGTGGGAAGTTTCAAGACGTGAACTTTAGTAGTGCTGTCTCTGTCCTGACCTCTCATGAATCCCGCCTGGTACTGGTGAATAAGGTCCGGAAGGACAGGTTGAAGTCTACGTACTAGTGCCTTGCAGTAAAGTTCCACATTGAGCAAGGAAATCCGGCGGTAATTTGCACAAAGCAAAGGGTCCTTGCCATCTTTGTGTATGACTCCAATATGCACCTCTAGAGCCCGGTCAAGAAAAAGGCGTCAATCTTGATATGGAGTTAAAGTCAAGAAGTATTTCAGGCAGGATGTTTTGGAGCTTTTTATAGTAAGAGACTGTGTAGCCATCTGTCCCAGGCTTTTCCCATGTACCATAGATCATAGCGCATCTCACATTTCCTGTACAGAAAAATCTGCTTCCAGTAGAGCTATGGGTCCCCAGATAGGCGACTAGGAAAGTATTGTATCAGAAAGTTTGCAATTTCCCCGCTAATGTCAAGGTCCACTAGGCTATGAGAACTAGACAGGTTATAAAGAGCTGAATAAAAAGAGCGAAAGGCATCTACCATTTGGTCAGATTTCAGAGTGATAGAGCCCCTAGTGTCCCTGATCTGGAGGATATGAGCCATATACTGTCTGCGGTGGATGAGGCCCGCCAGTAGTTTACCTGATTTGTTACCGCCCCTCATTGGGGAAGTAGGCATTCACCAGCATCGTGAAAACACCAGACCGCTTCCCCTTCACCATAAGATACCTACCCTTGGAGTCAACCAATGTATCAACAGTTCCCCAAGGTGGTGACCAGTGTAGTACAGTCATAACCCCTTTGACATTGGCAGAAGCCAAGGAGTACCATTTCTGGGTAAAATGTTTTTACTGATGGTAGGGTGTATGTCATGTTTGAAGTGTGTCTCCTCAACAAAAGGGACCAGGATGCACTCAAGTATCGCATACCTGAGTAGCATACTCCTTTTCTCGGTGTCATGGACTCTCAGTAAAGAAACACATGAAACAGTACAAGTGAATTTAAACCAGTTTATTGCGCAATAGATAATAAGAATACTAGTAGTAATAATGAACACTTCCTCAGTCAGAGGGGAGATAGACGTGAGGACAGTGTCTAGTCCACTACCCAGGAGTTGACACTGAACCACCGTAGGTCTATGGCACTGAGTCTTAGAACCAGTCTTCGCTCTACCACAACAGGAAGGAACCATAAGACTAGTACAGGACCGTACCCAGCAGAGGCACAGAGCTAATAGACCACCGATACCAATAACGTAACTGGTAGCACCACTCAAGGCTTTAGAGTAGATGCTTAGATAGATGCAGCCAAATAGGAGCACACTACTGAGGCAAAGAGTGAGACAAGCTGCACTCTATCTTACCGAAGGCAACTAGGAGGCACAGAACGTAGGTAGCACCACAAGTGCTAAGCGTAGGAGGCGAGAGCCCAGGAGCAGTAGCTGCCCGAAGGCCAACTGAAGGCACCAAGCGGAGGCAACCTGCAAGTGACCAGCTGGTGGCTGAGCTACGAGGTAAAGGAGTGCGCCTTGGATCGGCCTAGTTGTAGTCAGACAGGAGCGAAGCACAAATGGAGTGTCAGTCAGACAGGCCACGGTCAGGAACCAGATCAGGTAGCCACAGCAAATGTCAGCACGGAGCGAGTAGTCGGACAAGCCAGAGACATACACGGATCAGGAAGTCAGCCACAGCCAAGTTCATAACCGGAGAGAGTAGTCAGACAAGCCAAGGATCGAACACCAGGAGACAACGTAAGCCAAGGATCGAACACCAGGAGACTATCACGGTGCAGTTTCTCTTCATGTCACTCTCGCTTGTGCTGTGCTCCGATTGGTTGAGCCTGTTTGGCCCGCCCCTGGTGACCTTTTTATACTGGGCCAGTGGCACCTGTCAGGTGCCCTTTCGTGGTGTTCCTGAGCCAGTTTTGCTGTGCTGTGTTCCTGCGTTCCTGATTTCCGGTGTACCGACTTGGCTCCCTCTGACTACGATCCTGTATTCCTGCTCCGTGATTTGACCCGGCCTGGCTGAAGTTCCTGCTCGTTTCCTGATCCGGCTTGTCTGAGAACCTGCTCCGTGATTTGACCCGGCCTGGCTGATGTTCCTGCTTGTATCCTGATCCTGCTTGTCTGAGAACCTGCTCCGTGATTCGACCCGGCTTGTTGACGTTCCTGCTCCGTGGCCTGTACCAGTTACTCCGGCCCGGTCTATGTTCCTGCCTCCTCTGTCGCCACGGCGACATTGTGACTGTCCCACTTGCTGTCCTGAGCGGCTGCAGCGGTTGCCCGTGCTGTGCTGGTTCCTGCCTCTGAGCCGCTTCCTGCAGAGCTGTGTTCTTACTTTCGAGCTGTTAACCCGTGCAGAGCTGTGTTCCAACTACCGAGCTGCCTATCCGTGCAGAGCTGTGTTCCAACTATCGAGCCGTTAACCCGTGCAGAGCTGTGTTCTGTGTGTGTGTGTAGGGGCTAGTAGATGAGCCAGCTGGCAGAAAACTAACAAATTGCCCGTGTAAAAGATGAATTTCCCAAAGGGCTAGCGGACAGAGTAGCACTAACAATGAACATTAAACAAGTGCATATCTAATTGAAACAGAAGAGGAAGTAACAGCCCAGGGCTCCTAGGAATAGAGTGGGAAGTGCCACAGATAAGTCCGGGACATCCCTGGGTTAAGCATTCCAAGTGTCACTGACAGACGGTGCCCGTGGGGCCTAATCCTCTACAGTGTCAGATGAGTCAGAATTTTTCCCATCAGCATCGTCCTTACTAGACCTCTTCCCCCACTCAGTGTTGCAGCATCTCTTGTGTTTCCTTAGCATTTTAGGGTCTTGAGAATTTGCAGAAGTGCCCGTTGTAGGGTCAATTTTTGGTACCGGCAACGGTGGTAGCTGTAGTGCCATACAGAATGCCTCAGCCACATCCAAAGTGCAAACATAGGCAGTGACCTCTCCTTTCTGAGCCTGTAGATGAAATGGAAATCCCCATCTGTATTTTACCCCATTTTGCACCAGATGCTCAGTGAGGGGCTTCAGGATTTGGCGCTGCTGTAGAGTGAATGGGGATAGATCATTACATATATGGATGTCCGCTGCATCATGAGTTAGGGTCTCCAACTCCCTACTGTGGCGCAGTATGAGATTCTTTTCTTTGTAATGGTGGACACAGCAGACAACATTATGAGGACGTTGTTAGTGCCTTAGAGTTCTATGGACCCTATGTAAGCGAACCTTGTAGGACTCAGGTTTGCGATGTAGACCACAAAAGATGGCCTGCAATGTAGATACCAGGTCTGCATTAGGCACAGATTCAGGCAAGACCTTGATGCGGAGGTTGCACCGCCGTCTGCAGTTATTTAAATCATCTAGCTTTACTAGAGGGTAAAAATTAAATCACTTTGGTCAAGGACAATCTGTTCCAAATTATGGATCCTGCCATGATTCACCCTCAGATTCAAGTGTGGTCAACCTTCAGCCCAACTACGACACCTCCGTCATGATTTCAGTCAGGTCTTTTTTAAAGGTGGCCTTGAGGTCTGAAACATTTCCCAACATCTGTCATAGTGCTACGAGTAGCCATCTCCACAGTTTGCCGGGTGTGACTGAGAAAGTGAGGGCCAGAAGAGCACGTATTCCATAAATTAGTTTTCTTTGCATGGCAGTTTGGTACTGCTGCACAAATAGCAGAAGTATGGGCCAGAGCTGGCACTCGGGACCTTCATTCTCTGATGGTATGGCATAGGATAATCTGCCGGAGAGTGTAGAGGATGGCAGGAGGAAGTCCCTCGGAATCAGGGGTCCATTAGCACTCAAAATCACAGTCTAAAGCAGGTCTAAAACACAACCACCTTGGTAGCATGTCAGCTCCTCATGCTTTATTTTGGGTTCTAATAGTCTTTTGGCACTTTTTGGATATTTTTTGTTTTAGATGTTTTATTTGAATTTCCCGCCTTTAAGGGAGCGCTTTACTACACAGCCTCAATGGTCCACTGATTTCTATGGGACAAACTGGGACATTTTTCTGCAGCCACTCTGTATCGAATTGAAAGATGGCTCATTCTTCTTGTCTCCCCTTGCCTAAAATTCCTATGAACATCCTTAGTGTCTTGGGGGATTCGGTTTTCCCTTTGGAACTTTGTATTGGGAAAACTACATTTCCTATAAACTCCAGTTTCGCGGGCTGTTCGCTGATTGGCTCCCTATTTGGCCGCCATTTTCTTTTTCCTTTCACACGAGTATCATACGCAGTTCTTGGATTCCTCTACACTCCTCCTCAGTTTAACTCTTTTCATGCCAGATAAGTACATTTTAGGCTTTCTGGGGTGAAATCTTTAATATTAATGAAAGTATTTGGTCTCTCTGCCATCCAATATAGCTTACAGGTACCATTGGGAAGGCAACAGCTCCTCCCAGTAGACTGGAAAAGTTATTTAAGAATTGCAGGGGGCGGAGCCTCCCTGTCCTCCCTAGTAGGCTACCCAGCTGCTCCTCTCCAGTTAGATTTGTTACATCATCCTGGTAGGAAGGCTGTGAACATTTCTACTTAGTTTTTAGTTATTTTATTATTCTCTTTAGATATGGGGTGTTAAAATTCCCCCATTAGTTGGACTAGCATTACTGGCTTCCCCTTGGTGGATTGCCCAGTTTACAGGAGCTTCTACAGGACCTTGTCAGATACTCTGCTCTTTGATGAAAGGAAATGGTTAAATAGACTGTACAGTAACCATTTTGTCTTTGCATATTTATGAGGCTGTATTTTAACTGTTTTCTGGGAACGGATTTTGTCTCAGTGAATATCCTTGAAAGAGGGTAGGGTAGCCTCTCTTTCTTCATTGTATAGGAATGTTATCTAACTGCACCTGTGCTTTGGCATAGGGAGGATGTTATTTCAAAACTTATATAATTAACTTTTAATTGGGTTCTTCGTTATATTTGATTGACAAGTAAGATCTTTCCTGACTTTTTCTGGTAGTAGACTGCCACCTAGTGACATGGCAGATATATTTCTTCACTGAAAATGTATCAACTTATATGACCTCATATTCTAATTCTCTAGGGATGGCCTATGAGAGAAGAATGGGCATACCTTTCTGTTAAGGGGGGGTTTAAGTGATAAGCAGTGTACAATAGGAAATAGGGCCTTTTGTTTTCCGAATTTCCTAGTTCCTGAAGTGAGCAGAACCAAAGACCACACCCTGTTATCTAGGATTGGTAAAGTATAATTAAGTTATTTACTTAACACTGTATACACTTCCAAAATTATTATAATCCAGTAAATTTTGGGATAAGTTATTCTAATACTTCCTAGTGGATATGGCCAACCTACTGATAACAATTACACAGCTATTTGGCTCTAAAGTTAGAATAATCTTTGGCGGTTATACAGTCCAATCACAGTAGTAATAGGGTGAGATCTGACTGATAGCAATTTTAGATCATTGGGAGTTACAGTTTATCTAGTAATGCTAACCCCTGCAGAGCCAATTATTTATTGTCTGTGTGATAGTTTACAAGCGACTGCTGTGGGATGTGTTGAAATTCTACAGCAGGTGGGTGTAAATAATTCATAAATATGTTGTTCTGAAATGGTCATTGTGCTCCATTGATATGGTGTTCTAAATTAACACTTGCACTGCTGTCTGGGAAGTTTTCCTTCTGTTTCTCTTGTCTGTGGTTCTGGTAATGTATAGCTGGTCCTGTTTAAAATTTGCATTGTCTGCGCGTGGTATCAAAGTGTGAATTTGATCTGTTGAAATACTCACACTTATGAAAATCATGACAGAACAAAGCTTTGGATTGAGTAATTGGCTGGTCCTTACTGTCCATGGTTCTATTAATCCCTGCTGCTGAGTTGTGTGCAGACTCATTATATGAAATATACATTGCTTTTATTTTCATCTTCATTTTTCATTGTGTTTCACTTAATTTGGGTTCATGAATATTCACGTGAGTGACTTAGTACTGATTGGCTAGCCCAGAGAGTGTCCAAAATGGAGTTTGGTGCCAATTTTAATGGTGGTTGGTGTACAAGGGATTTAAGTTCTGTGTCACATATGTTGTGTAATCTTGAAGAAGGCCACAGTGCTGGCCGAAACCTCGATTTGAATAAATCCACCTGTTCACTGCGACAAGTTTCCTGTGAGTGCTTTCCACTAACTTTCTGCTATTATGCCTACACATTTTGGATGAGCACCCAGGCATTACAACTTCAATGTAAACAGTGAGTACATTCCCTATCATTATATAATATATATATATATATATATATATATATATATATATATATATATATATATTTATATACACACACACACATACACACACATATACACACACTTTGCAATCCTTGCACATGACTCTAAATGTCACTATCTCTGCGCTACCATAAACCTTCTTTATACACACCCATCTATGTTCACCATACCTTACAGTCTCAGCAGTCCCAACCCAATAACCAGCCTACACTTCCTAATCCCTTCCCTGAATTTTACACCTCATAACTTACTAAGGGATGCTGTCAGATCTCTTTATCAATGTTTCTATTGCACCAGCTGGTGAATGGTCCTTCTCTTCTTTGGTCTTCATGTAGATAAAGTCAATAAAAAGCAATGAGAGGCCAATGAACACAGATTTCCAGTCTTTTACCACATACACCGTGTATGTTTGCAGTAATATTAGGATAGTTAGAAAACTACAGTGCCACAGAGTGTGCAAAACACTGACCTGAAAGGGCTAACAAAGTCACACTGTAACTCAAAGAAAACCTGATCTGTAATCTACTTATAAGCTGCCTATGCAATATATTAGCCAAAATGCTAACAAATTATTAATTATAAAGAGATTCAGTGTTTCCCCTTGATTACAGACCACCTTGTGGGGAGATCATTTCCCTTCTCTGCCTGACACTTCATATAAATATGCTCATTTGCATGCAGTGCCAGACAGACAGGTAGTGACAGTGCTACAAGAATTATGGCATTCCAATAAGAAATAAATATTTTTAAAATTAAGAATTTTGGAGACCTTCTGATACAAACATTTTGCTGTTACAAGTTACAAAACTGCTAAAAAATGGGCAGCAAATCTCATATTTACTTATAAAAGTAAATAAGGTTTTTTAAGCACATACTGTTGTACACAAATATTAACTGAGAAATATATAAACACACAGATATATCTAGATAGATATGAGATAGATAGAGAGACAGCAGAAGGAATGCGGTCTTCTCAGCTTAAATCGGAAGAGGCTGAGATTCCAGAAATATCCACTACAGGAATACAGAGACCAAATAATGATGATCAGTAGCAAACATATGAAGCTCAGTAGGGTAGTTGGAGCTTTTACACCTAAAAAGGCAAACGGAGGAGTGGATAAATCAATATATATATATATATATATATATATATATATATTTGTTGGGACTTTTGCCTAAATATTTGAAATATAAATTAAAAGTGGTCTGTCATCCTAAACTCAGCTTTGAATGTATCTGCCCTAATATGACAGGTGATATCTAAGTGGTAAGCTCTTGGATGGACCTGTCATCCTAAGGTAAAAGTATTTCTTCTTCCTACCTTATCATCTCAGGTCTCTCTTCTTCCAGTTCTATCCTCCCATACCAGTCTTTTCTTTATCCTATCCTCTCATATCAGTCTTCTTCCTATCCTAACCTCCTATACCAGTCTTCTTCCTATCCTCCCATACCAGCCTTTTTCCTATCCTATCATACAAGTCTTCTTCCTATCCTATCCTCCCATACCAGGCTTCTTCCTATCCTAACCTCCTATACCAGTCTTCTTCCTATCCTCCCATACCAGCCTTTTTCCTATCCTATCATACCAGTCTTCTTCCTATCCTCCCATACCAGTCTTCTTCCTATCCTATCCTCCCATACCAGCCTTTTTATTATCCTATCATACCAGTCTTCTTCCTATCCTATCCTCCCATACCAGGATTCTTCCTATCCTCCCATACCTGACTTCTTCCTATCCTATCCTCCCATACCAGGCTTCTTCCTATCCTCCCATACCTGACTTCTTCCTATCCTATCCTCCCATACCAGTCTTCTTCCTATACTATCCTATTATACCAGTCTTCTTCCTATCCTATCCTCCCATACCAGTCTTCTTCCTATCCTCCCAAACCAGTCTTCTTCCTATCCTATCCTATCCTACTAGTCTTCTTCCTATCATATCCTTCCATACCAGTCTTCTTCCTATTCTATCCTCCCATACCAGTCTTCATCCTATACTATCCTATCATACCAGTCTTCTTCCTATCCTATCCTCCCATACCAGTCTTCTTCCTATCCTCCCATACCAGTCTTCTTCCTATCATCTCCTCTCATACCAGTCTTTTTCCTATCCTATCATACCAGTCTCCTTATCATATCCGCTCAGGCCACACTTCTTTCTGTCCTATCAGGCCACTCTTCTTCCTTTTCTATCCTTTCTGACCACTCTTTTTCCTATCCAATTATCTCAGGTCTCCCTTTTTCCTATCTTATCCTTCCATACCAGTCTTCTTCCGATCTTATCCTTCCATGCCAGTCTTCTTCCTATTCTATCCTCTCAGACTATGCTTATTCCTATCCTACCCTCTCAGGCCACTCTTTTTCCTACCTTATCCCCTCATACCACTCTTCTTATTATCATATCCGCTCAGGCCACACTTCTTTCTATCCTATCAGGCCACTCTTCTTCCTTTTCTATCCTTTCTAAACACTTCTTCCTATACCTCCCTTCAGGCCACTATTATTCCTGTTCCATAACCCCAGGCCACTGTTATCCCTTCCCAAGACTCTCAGACAGCTATACTCTCTAGCTTTGGCTTCCAGATCAATCTTCTCCCTATCTCATCCATAGAGGACACAATTAGCTCTTCTACGGGCTCCAAGGCCACTCTTTGCCATACTCCTGTCTTTCAGGCCACCCTGTTCCATATCTCAGTCTCCCAGGACACCACTTTAAATCCTTCCCTAGTCTCCCAGTGCATGCTTTTATATCTAGTGACATGAGAAATATACTTTACATTCACCACTTACCTATGAGCAAGACCAGTGTCACGGTAATCAGGCAGACAACAGTATAAAGTATAGCCACCTTTATTGATAAAACACAGTCAATTGCATATAGCCCAAACAACCCCAGAATACTGTATGGAGACCCCAGGAATGCCTGGAGCTGCACACGGTGTACTGTGCACTGCACTACTCCAAGATACCGGAGGGTACTGGAAATAGGTTCGGGTGGAGTACCGGGAGATCCAGTGGCAGGGAGCACAAGTCTCCACCAAGGGTATCATAACCAGAGGCAACAAGGAGCGAGAGCAAGCCAGAGCCAAGGGACCCATATACTAGTGGTCAGGCAAGCTAAGTATTGCACGGAGTGAGTAGTCAGCCAGAGCCACAGGTCAGACAAGCTGGGGTTTACATGAAGCAAGATAGTAGGCCAGAGCCACTGGTCAGACAAGTCAGGGAACATGGAGCGAGAAAGTAGGCCAGAGCCACTGGTCTGGGAAGCCGGGGTCTACATGGAGCGAGACAGTCAGCCAGAGTCACAGATCAGACAGCCGGGGGCTACACTGAGTGAGATAGTAGCCAGAGCTACAGGTCAGACCAGCCAGGGTCTACATGGAGCGAGATAGTCAGCCAGAGCACAGGTAAGGACTGATATGGATAGTCAGCAAATCGGGGTCATACACTGAGCGAGTTGGTCAGCCAGAGCCACAGATCAGAACCGATGTAGATAGTCAGACAAGGGTCACAACGGAACACAGGAACTACAGCAGAAACACCATGTAAGGGCAATGACTACTAGGCCCCGTGATGCTTAAATAGGAGCAGACAAAGGTGGACCCAATTAGGCACATTAGTAGAAGGCCCATAAACACGCACGGCGCCTGCTCCTGTCAGGAATGCAGAAGTAGCCGGCCACCATAACACAACACAGGAAGCACAGGATCGCTAGGCCTCCTAGGGATACTGTGATAATCAGGAACAGAAACAGCCACAACAGGCACAATACTGGGGCTGCAATAACTTGGTTCATAGCAGTTAGATGGATTTCCCTGTCTAACTTGGATGGTAAATAAACAAAGAACATGTTGTGCCGATCCACAAAATGCTTAATAAATATTTAGATCATACCCGGGAACATGCTGTTAGGGATCTAAAGGTAGAATCATATGTACACACAGAGTAGAAGTTCTCCTTGCCCTTCTGTGGTCTGTTCCATGGAGTCCAGGGCCAAATGCTGCCCTCCTGACCCCAGGATTTGGCTCATCCGTCATTTTTACCATGCTAGTACATGTGAACTTGCAGTCTAGTAAGGACTAACCACCTGCCTGACTCTGCTGAACTGGAGATTATTTGTCTGTTAAATAACAGTATTCCCAATTACTTGAATAACAGCAATATCCTCCTCTTGCACACAGGTAATCACATCAGAATCCTTCTGCACTTCTTTCTCCACACCTTGTAACTGCACTTATAATCCTCCTACTGTCTCTGTATGTTGTCATGAATTCTAATTAGATTGTAAGCTCCTTGTGGCAGGGTCCCTTTCCCAGTGTATGATTCCCTTGCTGCACTTTCCCCCACAAATAATGAAATGATTGCATGTAAAGGGATAGTAATACTTAATTTTTACCATCCCCCATGTTGTAGCCCTTAAAGGTTTGAGAGATGCCGCTGGTCTCGTTTAATTCTGATTGTTAAGGACTACAACATGGGGGGTAGTAAAAATTAAGTATTACTATCCCATTAAGCTTAATGCTCTTAAACCAGTTCTTTATTTTTGTATTGTATTATTTCAACTTCTTTTAAGTGCTGTGTACATGTATGTCGCTATATAAATAAATATGCAACTGATCAATAGGCCTAAAATAATACATTTTTATCACTTTTAATTTGTGCTGCTTCTGTAGAAAATCTGTATATTGAATAGCCGGATGTTTTCAATGGGTAAATAAGACACTGGGCCGTAGTCACCAAGTTAAGGTGGTGCAATTCTGGAGAATCGGACTGGCCCACAGGAAGGGGAGATTACAATGGATTTAAAAAAAACAAATTCTACACAGATCTCCAATGTGTTGGTTCCCAATCATAGGGGACCTTTCTAACACTGAAGGCATGAAAAGCACCATTTACATAAGCTGGAATTTGTCTACTGTTAAACCTATACTACAGTTGTTTTGCTCCAGGATTGCACCCACCTCTTTAGCTAGACACACGAGGACCATATTCTAAATCCAGGGGTGGGCCCCATGAAAAAAATAGTTTCATGGAGGAATAACCAGAACCTATTGTACCCCGGGGCAGATGGGGTTACTGGGATGTTGGGCCCTGACACAACTTCACCTGTACAACCTCTGTAGTTACTACGCCCCCTACTGTGCACTGCAAAGCCTGGAACTGAAGTCTGCATCTGATTGGTCACTTACCAAATGGAGTAATGATGGGGTAGATTAGGCTGTACGCCATGATGACAGACACCACCAGCAGCATTCTTGCATACATTGAGCCGTATGGAAAGTCATAGGCCTGGTTCTGTACAATGAGACAAATCAATACATTGAATACAATCTGTACAAGACACTACAACTCTTTAGTGTATGAAACTGTTACAACAAGAATGAGGGACTGTGGCACTCCAGCTGGATGTGGACTACATCCTCCAGCATCAGTGTGTTCCTTTATTCTTAGGGTGTTTTAGCACCTGTTTCTTGTGAATATTTGCACGATTTTCTTTTGACTTACCAATAGAGGTTGGCTGTTTCTTTTATTTTATTTTCTTGTTGTGGTTCTTACCATGGCTTGTAATATAGATTCTCTTGAGGAAGTTTGGTCTTCTAAATTGTCTTCTATCTTTTCAAATACATCTGATATTACCACAGAATCAACATTGAATACTTTTAATGATCAGAGGAGTAGTTCTTTTGTGCAGATTGGTAATCAGCTTATACGTTAACATTATCAATATACCACTTTGTGGTGGAATGTAAACAGTTTAGAACAATATTTGAAATTGAAATTGATCCCACGTGGGCTTCGTATTCAGGTTCTGCCTTCTTGGGAGGCAGACTCAGAATTTAAAACTAGATGGGAGGAAGCTTTAACTCGTTGTTCTTTTGAACTTATCCAAATTCTTATTGAACACGATCGCTTTTTGATGACTCAGGTTCGTAATGAAATTTTGTCTCTTTATGCTAAGCTTACTGATTTTGATCAGCTTACTCAGGTGGTACCTTTTCAGTCTCAACTCCAATTGGAATTGGATAAGGTTGAGAAGGTTATTGTGGATAAGAAAAAGAGCAAATTTGCACGTGATACTAAGGATTTTCAAGATAAACAAATCTATAGGTGGAAACATAAGGGAAATTTTAGAAAGTACAGATCTAAATCTCCCAGTTCCAATCAGTCTAAGATACCAACACACAGAGTTGCAAGTGTCTCTAATGAGGATTCACAATCTGATATTTCAATAACTGGTGCCTCTTCAGGTGCGGAGACAGAGAATTTCAGTGAAGAAGATAATGATCACTCCAATTCTTTTTTAGGCCTTACGGCCGTAAGCGTTTCCACAGGGGCAAACGTACGCGAGCTCCGCAATCGATTGCATTGGGGCTACAAGGGACATCTAACTCATCCTCGTTTGTACAGGAGGACCAACAAAAAACCGAAATCCAATTAAATATAGTCAATTTGTCAGCGCATGAGTTGTCTGATGCCCACAGGTCAGTTTTGTCACGCGGGTTGTCTTTTTCACCTTCTCAGCCTCTTAACAAATTTGAATTTATTAAAGACCTGTCTTTGTTTTGTAGGAGACTGCTACTTAAAAATTTTTTTGATAGACCAGATTCTGCCAGCTTGGATTCTCCAGCAGATACACAAGTGTTGGAAGATATGACGGATTTATTGCTTGAAAGTGAGATGGTGGAGGTTGGTGAACCTAGGAATCGTCTCAGTCGTAAGACTGCTTTTCGCCCCACCAGTGATTTTGTGCCGTCATATCAGGTTTGTCCTCAAGTAAAAGTTTTTTACAAGTTGGTATATGATGAGATACTTCGTCTCCCCCCCTGTTTGCCTTCTAAGAACAACCTCACCTCCAAGGAACGATATGCATTAAGAGATATTATCAATAGGAGGGATGTGGTTGTGAAGGAGGCAGACAAGGGGGGTAATGTTGTGATTTGGCCTATTGAACTTTATGTGGCAGAAGTAAATCGACAATTGAGTAATAAAGATATTTATAAAATACTTTTTTCTGATCCTACGCAAACTTTTAAAGATAAATTGGATTCTATGTTTGAAGAAGCCTTAGCAGGAGGCATTATCACCAAAAAGGAGCTGGGTTTTCTGACGGTGGCATGCCCTGTTGTACCGACCTTCTATATACTGCCTAAAATACATAAAAATCTGGATCGACCACCGGGGAGTCCGATAGTGGCAGGTTTGGGAGGTCTGTGCGAGAAGGCTTGCCAGTTTTTGGACCATTTTTTACAGCCTATGGTTTTACAACTGGATTCCTATTTATGAGATTCGTCAGATTTACTTACTAAGTTCAAGAGATTACTGTTGAGCAGGGCACTGCTATTGTGACGTGGTGTTGAGGCCTTATATTCTAATATCCCACATACCCTTGGGATCAGAGCTGTCTCATTTTTCTTATATCAGACAAATTTTTCTTCTGAATCATCATTTTGTCAGTTTCTTTTGGATCTACTGCAGTTTGTGTTATCGTACAATTACTTTGTATTCGATTCAAATTTTTATCTGCAGGTGTCTGGAACAGCTATGGGGGCAAAATGTGACCCCTCTTATGCTAATTTGTTTTTGGGGTGGTGGGAGAGGGAGTTTGTTTTTAGTGACTCCATGGATAAATACACAGAACATGTAGTATTTTGGTACCGCTACATAGATGATATTATCTTCTTGAGGCGAGGCTCTCAGGATTTGTGTATGGAGTTTCTGGGTTTATTGAATCGTAATAATCTTAATATACATCTTACTTTCTCCCCCCCCCCAACAGATGGTTGACTTCCTGGACTTATCTATAATCATTGATGATGGCAGGTTCCAAACTGACCTATTTTGTAAACCTACAGCAGTGAATTTGTTGCTACATTTTACTAGTGCTCATGAGATCGGCTGTAAGCGAGGTATACCTGTTGGGCAATTCCTTCGGGTACGTCGGAATTGTTCTTCTGAAGATCGTTTCCAGATTAGAGCTAAGGAATTAAGGTCTCGTTTTGTAGAGCGGGGCTATCCTTTACAATGTGTTAAAAGGGGTTATAAGAGAGCCTTAGCTACATCAAGAACGACTCTACTGAACTCAAACACATTTAACATGAAAGATGCCATATCCACACCTAGAGTAATTACTAAATATAATTCACAGTGGTCTGTTATTAGAGGCATCCTCAATCGTCATTGGCATATTTTGTTGTCAGATTCTACTCTTCGTTCTCTTTTGACTCCTAGAGTTTCTCTTACAGCTAGGAGGAGTCAGAATTTGTCAGATATTCTTCTACATAGTCATTTTAGTACACAGAAACATACTGAGGGAGGAGATAAGATTGTGGGTACCTTTCCCTGTGGACAATGTTCAATATGCCAATATATATCTAAGACTAAGGAAATTTTTAGTCCAGTGATGAATAAGACTCTAGTGTTACGCCATTTCATTAATTGTCGCACTAAAAATGTAGTGTATGCTTTAAAGTGTCCGTGTGGTCTGGTCTATGTGGGTCAGACCACGCAACTTCTGAAAAGTCGAATACAAAAACATATCTCCCTCATTAAGAACGCTGTTCGGGATAAACAGCGGGGAGATACCCTTACTTCAGTGGCCTCACATTTCATGTTGTCTCATAATAACTCTTTGGATAACATGGAAGTTTTGGGCCTAGACAGAGTTAATCTAAATATTAGAAAGGGTAATATAGTGTCTAAATTATTGAAAAGAGCGACCTGGTGGATTTTCATGTTGCAGTCATGTTCTCCATTGGGTCTCAATGAGGATATGTCGTTTGGTCCTTACTTGACATCTTGAAGTCAGTGTTTATAGTTTTTTTATCTATTGATTACTGCTTTTTATATTACAGATTGACCTTAAGGGACTCTCAGTGGACGTATCGCATGATAAGAAGATGTTTAGTCTTGAAGACATCATATTTCACTTCCTTTCTGTATTGACCATAAGGGATTTCCAGTGATTGTATCATCGAATATGAAGATGTTTTGTTTAGAAGACGCTACATTCAACTTCCTTCTCTTTATGTTGTAATATTTTGGTGATTTAATAGTATTAGTTATTTTTGATATAATTAATAAAGATAAGATTGTAATATGAGAGCTTCTGTATTGTATTTAACATTTTTCTATTATTATTAATATTTGTGTAATTTTGTGCCATGGTAATGTGGTTGTGGGGGTTTTTTCTGGGGCTCTACCTTTCCTTTTTTGCTGTATATATTATAAGGTGCACCTTATGTTTGGTATACGGCTGTTATGCAGCTGTTTTGCCAGTTTTTATAGTTTCGGGTGATATTCCTATTTGGATATGTATGGACGTCTAGTTTATCAGAACCCTGTTCATGTCTCTCGTGCTTTATAATGTTTACCTATCCGTTCGGTGGTTTTGTATGAGGATTTTCCTCTTTACTAATATAGCTACTGCATGAGGAGGATTTCTTCCCACTTCCGGATAAGGTTGGCAATCGGCGCGTGGTTGGCAATAGAGCATGGGCTTCTGATCACCTGACGTGGTATGTTTCACGTGGCCGGAATGACTTCCGGGAAGTTCATTCGTCTCGGAGATTGTCCGACCACGTGACTCTTCTGTTTAGCTATGTGATTTTCTTGGCGTCCTTGGATTGGTAGGTTGAGCTTTAAAAACCACCTTGCTTCTGACCCACAATACCCCTGACGAAGCCACAGTTAGTGGCGATACGCGTTGGGTTAGCTGGAGGTCTGGAGAGTTTGGAGTCTACTTTTCCCTGTTACTGTATCAGATAAGTTTGGCTGATGTATATTTCCTTGTATTATTTGTTTAAGATTTGCTCTATTTCTTATTATATGTAGTTTCACTTTATTTGTATTTGTTTGGGCTACTTATTTGCTTCAATATTGCTATTTAGGAATTTGTTATACTTATTTTCCTTTTTCTTCAGACTTTTTTTTATGTATTTTTAATGTCCTTATACTATACCTCTTTGGTGTATTAATAAAGTCTGTCTATTTTTGGCTATTTATTGGTGTGCCTCATTTTATTAGGTTCTTTTCTTTGGTTAGCTGGGGGTCATATTCTTTGAGCCCTTCGCTTACCTTATACTATATACAATTATGAAACTGTTACAACAAGAATGAGGGACTGTGGCACTCCAGCTGGTTGTGGACTACATCCTCCAGCATCAGTTGCCCGGCTGAGAATGATGGGATTTGTAGTCTGACAGTTGTTCCCCATTGCTGGATTTAAAACATAAAAAGGTGACATCTTGTGGCGTCTAATACCCACAGGCGGACATTTAAAAGTTCAGGCTGCTGGATGGAGATATAGTTTAGCCATCAGATAAGGAGACAAATAGATGCCCTATAGACACTGCTAGGAATTTTATGAACTCTAAGTCTCCTGTCTGACAAAGATTTACTTATGTAGAGAACAGTAGTTCTGGCCATAACTCAGTCTACCTCATTTGTACAACCCGTTCAGGATTTCTGTCTCATACTTGCTTTATAACAATTTGTTACGGGTGTGGGTTGTGTGACGGAACGCCATCCCTTGTGAACCAGGGGCTCTTTTGGTTTGGGGGGGGGGCTGGACTGGAAGCGGCCATTTGGCCATACAGAATCATGGGCCAAACTACAAAATGGAGAAGGGTGTCAGCCAGACTCCAGGGTGGCACTAGGCCTGAGACCCTATTATGTATTGGGGGGTGGGGCAGTGACTACCTGAGACAGTATCTGGAGACTGGGAGTCAAATGTCCTATTGCCTCACCCATTGTGTGTTGTGTTATTGTTTAAATGCAAAGTAGGTTTCCTGGGGTTATGTGCTTCCATTTGTTGGTTTGTGAAACTGATTGTATTATGTCAGTCACTGATGTAATTACCTGAGCAGACCTGATAGAGGGCTGTGTGTTTTGCATTCTTTTGTGTGTTAATGTATTTAAGTCTCAGCAAGACTGGTGGTGTTGTGAATCTTATTTGCTATTGGTTGACTGTGATCACAAACCTGTATATAAACCTTGTTTGTGTCCAAATAAAGAGTTCTTGTTCTACCCTCAACACTGGTCCTGTCTAGTGATTGAGGGAACCAGCGATACCAGAGCTGAAGTTTGGGAGGCAGTGGTACTGCGACAGCTGGCGTGACGGTGGTACTGACCTGCTGTACTGGGACTCACGTCACACAATTTACAAATAAGAACTCCCTAAGTTAAGCAAGAGATTTACACAGAGGGGATATAAGTTAGAAGAGTTTAATAAAGCAGAGAGTAAGGTCAATTTGAAAATTATTGGCCCCCAAAAGTGAGGAAGATGCAAAAAATAACATTGAATCCACATTGTAATTGGCATTGATAGTGAATTTTAATACAGATCATAATTACTTTTATAATTTTATTAAACGACATAGGCACTATTTGAAGCAAGACAAATGGTTGGAAACTGTTCTGCTTGACAATCCTAAGATAGCTTACGAAAAAGCCCAAAACTTGGGGACTATTTTAGCCCCAGCTGTGCAAAACAGAAATTTTGGTGACAATAAGGGAACCAATTGGTTAAAATCCAGGCTAACTGGCTTCCACAGTTATGGAAGCTGTATAAGTTGCAGAGAAACTAAGAACATTAAAAAAAAAAAACTATTTTTTTTTTTTTTTTCGACCAGTACAGAAGAATTTCAAATTAAAAAATGTTTGTCATGTAGAGCGAAGGGAGTAATATATGTATTGCAGTGTAGCTGCAAAAAACAGTATGTTGGATAGACGAAATGCTGTTTAAGTGTAATAGTAGCAGAGCATATTAGAAATGCAGAGAGAGGCTTTGAAAATCACAGACTCTCGCTACACTTCAAAAAAGAACAAAATTCAGACCCCAAATACTTAACTTTTTTTGCTATTGATGAAGTTAAAAAAGATTGGAGGGGGTAATTATCTAGCGGCCATGTCATGAATAGAATCAAAGTGGATTTTTGATCTTGATACCCTCCAGCCGAAGGATTTAAATGCTGAAATAGAAATGTTTGGCTTTCTGTAAAGGGGAACAATAAAGATTACACTTTTTGAAGAAGATTGCCTACAGATGGAAAGCAGCCTTTCCAAATTTAACAACCGCCATGATAAAAGAAGATAGGTTGACAGTTTTTATCATATATATATTTTATAATATCTTAAGAAAGCAAGGGCTGTCCTTCCAAAACACGTTGATTTTAGCAGAATAACAATCCCCACAAGTTGTTGGAACTACAAAGGGAATACCATCTGGATCTGAGCTGTGGAAAACTTGTCGGAGACTTAAGATGATCAGAAGTTGCCAGTTTGTGAACTACAACTCCGAACATAGAGGGGGAGTAAAACATCTGATATATATGAAACATTACGGAACTTTATAAGACCGAGTGAAGACAGCAGTGGTGAGTCTTCTTTTCATATAGGCTGTAATGCCACAATCATATATGACTTATAACTCCACTTGCTACTAAGTCTCGGCATAGATAGCATTGCTCAAAGCAACGACCCCCCAAATGGTTTATCTTCCATGGATACGTTGTTATACTTTATAACTGAGATCATGATCCCGATATACAGCTACAATATAACTTTTTGGTCTATTACGGACAGGTACATCATTAATGACTTCCTGAGTGATACCATCCTCCATTTAAAGTGAGATCATTATCAACATAAGTGTACACAAAGTCTTGTATGTGGGCCCAATGTATTTTGTTAAAACTCATTAATTTTGTGTTTTTAATAATTGTTTTATTAAATTTAAATATTAGAAATTTATGTACTGACTAATTGAAGAGCCCGTTAGACGGGCCACAGTGCCACTGCAAGCCGGTCACGGGGCAGTCATGCGTAGTAGAGACTGCCTGCCCCGCGGTTGATACAGAGAGCGTCCAGTCTCTACTGCGCATGACCAGCAAGCGCAGCAGTCTCTACTGCACATGACTGCAGCACGCACAGCAGTCTCTACTGAGCATGACTGCAGCACCCACAACAGTCTCTACTGCGCATGACTGCAGCACGCGCAGCAGTCTCTAATGTACATGACTGTAGCACGCACAGCAGTCTCTACTGAGCATGACTGCTGCATTACACACATTTTAGCAAATTATTATATAGGATTCCATTAGTTAATAGAGTGTAATATTATCTATATTACTGTTATCCTATTATTTTTGATAAGTGTAATTTTTTGTCACATCATCATTGGCATATTTTTAGCGGATTGTTGGTTTGTCAGACACAGCGAGAACAATATTGAGTGATTCCATATACCATTGATATACATACATTTTGCCTCCTGGGCATTTTCTCTCCATGAGTAGTGATTGGTTGTTCCATGAATATCAGGGTTTTATGGCCACTCCTTTTTTCTTCCACAGACACTGGCATAGACCGAGATCTATACGATAGAGGTTACTGTCAAGTGCTGGTGACTAATCTTTTTTGACCACACAGTAAGATATTTATATTTATCATCTTTGAGACCCAATCGTAGGAAAGCCGCAGAGTTGATGGTCCAAGGTAGATTTTTTTGCATGTACTGGGATATAGGTATTCAGTCTGATATCCCATGTGGGTGTAGGTACATCTGGATCAGAATAGCCCATTTCATGTTAATTTGAACTAGCCATTTTCCCTTATATTTTGTGTGTCTGTTAGACGCATATTTCAGATCTTATTCTCCTCTTTTCCCGGTTTCAATTGGTTTAATATTTTTTAGGGTGCAAGTATACTTATAATTTAATTTTTTATAACAGAGCGGGAGTGCTAGTGTTTATTCTTTTGCTACCCATCTTTATTTTATTCATTTACAATTACAGGGTGGTGATTTTCTTTCACTTTTTTGTAGCGCATCAAGATTATTTTGTTTACATTTATACCAATTATGTCTGCTTCAGATATGGCATTCAGCTGTAAATGGATGAGTCTCGGGAGGAAGACCAACTCCATTCCTTTTCCAACAAATGCTGCTACGATGACATACACTGAGAAGAATGCCCCCTGGTCTGGAATGAAAACGCATCTACAGGGAAAGGAACACATCTTGAGTACACCTGGCTGTGAGATAATTTTCTCCACCATGTATGAATACAAAACAAGAGGAGAAAAAGACAGGAGACGCCCCTTGTGTAGACTTCAACAACTCAATTGGACCTCCCCAATCACCCTGGTGATTATACTCACAAAACTAGATGTTGTTTGTTCACTTATGTGAGCAACATCTATAGCGCTCCAGGGGATTATTAACACTGCCCTCTAAAACAGCAACTCTAAAGTTCTCAAATAAAGATGGGTCTGCTCTTTTACAGCACGCTCTCCTTGAAGCAGTAAACCATGTAAATGTAAACAGAAAAAAAGGAAGGGCACCCAATAGTGTGTTATCACCTTTAGCAAATTGCTTCTTCCAATAATTGTAAAAAAATGGGTACTCACAATTCTGATGGTTAGTTCAATGTAAACTGACTTACTCACATTTGGAGAAATACCCGTCTCCAAGCGGGAAACACTCAGGTACAGGAAAATCAGCAAGGCTCCAGTATTATAAAATTTAAATTTTAATAAAAAATAAAAAATTTAATACATAGGTATATAAATTATATCGATCTCATATATAAATTCTAAAATCAAACGTGTTTCGTGGCTTAGACCACCACTTTATCAAAGATAAAATTTGTATCAAGGGTATAAAGACAGGAGCCGGCAAACACACTGATTTTAAATACCTTATGTTGGTACCACATTGGTCTAAAGCAACGGGGCTGAACAAATGTTTAATCCTTTCCGTATTGTCCTTTAAGTTGAGCCCCCTCCACATCACAGGATGATACTCTTCATTAACCCATCATATTAGGATTTCTATGTTCACGTGTTCACTCCCTCACAGAGAGTGACCACATGATTGCTAACGGTTCTAGCGAACTAGTAAAGTACTAAAAGGATTGTAATCTCAGCTATAACGGACAACATACAAACAGAATCCAAACATTTGTCAAAAGATTATGTGGTCATAAGATCGCAACAATTCAAAATGAAACAGAAACATATCTCACTCTAATTACAATGAAGAATATGTCTCTAATAGGAAATAAAAACGCGACATACGTACCAATGGAAGACAAAAGCTGATCACTACCATATAAACAACACGGTCACGTGATTGCAACAGTCTGAAATCAGATATAATTAAATCCCATTCATTAAATCGAGCGCTATTCTGAAAAAAAAACAGGTTAGACCAGAAATAGAAACCAATAATGTTATTAATTTATCCTCTTATACTCTTAAAGATAATGAGAGATCTCTATTAGCGAAGGGGTTATCATTTTCACCTACTGACAATTGTGACCTCTTCCAATTATTTCTGGATAACAATGAATTTATTCGGAAGCTATCCATATGTTGATATTTTGCAAATAAGGCATTGAGGACACTTCCAAATAAAGTCCCTATTGTCATTAATGAATTGCACAATCTGCACAAGACACTACAACTCTTTACTGTATGAAACTGTTACAACAAGAATGAGGGACTGTGGCACTCCAGCTGGTTGTGGACTACATCCTCCAGCATCAGTTGCCCGGCTAAGAATGATGGGATTTGTAGTTTGACAGTTGTTCCCCATTGCTGGATTTAAATCATAAAAAGGTGACATCTTGTGGTATCTAATGCCTACAGGCAGACATTTAAAAGTTCAGGCTGCTGGATGGAGATATAGTTTAGCCATCAGATAAGGAGACAAATAGATGTCCTATAGACACTGCTAGGAATTTTATAAACTCTAAGTCTCCTGTCTGACAAAGATTTACTTATGTAGAGATCAGTGGTTCTGGCCATTACTCAGTCTACCTCATTTGTACAACCCGTTCAGGATTTGTGTCTCATACCTGCTTTATAACAGTTTACAAAGAAGAACTCCCTAAGTTAAGCAAGAGATTTACACAGAGGGGATATAAGTTAGAAGAGTTTAATAAAGAAGAGAGTAAGGTCAATTTGAAAATTATTGGCTCCCAAAAGTGAGGAAGATGCAAAAAATAACATTGAATCCACCTTTTAATTGGCATTGATAGTGAATTTTTAACACAGATCATAAATACTTTTATAATTTTATTAAACGACATTGGCACTATTTGAAGCAAGACAAATGGTTGGAAACTGTTCTGCTTGACAATCCTAAGATAGTTTACGAAAAAGCCCAAAACTTGGGGACTATTTTAACCCCAGATGTGCAAAACAGAAATTTTGGTGACAATAAGGGAACCAATTGGTTAAAATCCAGGCTAACTGGCTTCCACAGTTATGGAAGCTGTATAAGTTGCAGAGAAACAAAGAACATTAAAAAAAAAACCTATTTTTTTTTTTTTCGACCAGTACAGAAGAATTTCAAATTAAAAAATGTTTGTCATGTAGAGCGAAGGGAGTAATATATGTATTGCAGTGTAGCTGCAAAAAAACAGTATGCTGGATAGATGAAATGCTGTTTAAGTGTAAGAGTAGCAGAGCATATTAGAAATGTAGAGAGAGGCTTTGAAAATCACAGCGTCTCTCCACACTTCAAAAAACAACAAAACTCAGACCCCAAATATTTAACTTTTTTTTGCTATTGATGAAGTTACGAAAGTTTCGAGTGGGTAATTATCTAGCGGCCATGTCACGAATAGAATCAAAGTGGATTTTTGATCTTGATACCCTTCAACCGAAGGGTTTAAATGCTGAAATAGAAATGTTTGGCTTTCTGTAAAGGGGAACAATAAAGATTACACTTTTTGAAGAAGATTGCCTACAGATGGAAAGCAGCCTTTCCAAATTTAACAACCGCCATGATAAAAGAAGTTAGGTTGACAGTTTTTTGTCATATATATATTTTATTATATCTTGAGACAGTAAGGGCTGTCCTTCCAAAACACGTTGATTTTAGCAGAATAACAATCCCCACAAGTTGTTGGAACTACAAAGGGAATACCATCTGGATCTGAGCTGTGGAAAACTTGTCGGAGACTTAAGATGATCAGAAGTTGCCAGTTTGTGAACTACAACTCCGAACATAGAGGGGGAGTAAAACATCTGATATATATGAAACATTACAGAACTTTATAAGACCGAGTGAAGATAGCAGTGGTGAGTCTTCTTTTCATATAGGCTGTAATGCCACAATCATATATGACTTATAACTCCACTTGCTACTAAGTCTCGGCATAGATAGCATTGCTCAAAGCAACGACCCCCCAAATGGTTTATCTTCCATGGATACATTTTTATACTTTATAACTGAGATCATGTTCCTGATATACAGCTACAATATAACTTTTTGGTCTATTACGGACAGGCACATCATTAATGACTTCCTGAGTGATACCATCCTCCATTTAAAGTGAGATCATTATCAACATAAGTGTACACAAAGTCTTGTATGTGGGCCCAATGTATTTTGTTAAAACTCATTAATTTTGTGTTTTTAATAATTGTTTTATTAAATTTAAATATTAGAAATTTATGTACTGACTAATTAAAGAGGCCGTAAGACGGGCCACAGTGCCACTGCAAGCCGGTCACGGGGCACTCATGCGTAGTAGAGACTGCCTGCCCCGCGGCTGATACAGAGAGCGTCCAATCTCTACTGCGCATGACCAACAAGCGCAGCAGTCTCTAATGCACATGACTGCAGCACGCGCAGCAGTCTCTAATGCACATGACTGAAGCATGCGCAGCAGTCTCTACTGCACATGACTGCTGCATTACACACATCTTAGGAAATTATTATATAGGATTCCATTAGTTAATAGAGTGTAATATTATCTATATTACTGCTATCCTATTATTTTTGATAAGTGTAATTTTTTGTCACATCATCATTGGCATATTTTTATTGGATTGTTGGTTTGTCAGACACAGCGAGAACAATATTGAGTGATTCCATATACCATTGATATACATACATTTTGCCTCCTGGGCATTTTCTCTCCATGAGTAGTGATTGGTTGTTCCATGAATATCAGGGTTTTATGGCCACTCCTTTTTTCTTCCCCAGACACTGGCATAGACCGAGATCTATACGATAGAGGTTACTGTCAAGTGCTGGTGACTAATCTTTTTTGACCACACAGTAAGATATTTATATTTATCATCTTTGAGGCCCAATCGTAGGAAAGCCGCAGAGCTGATGGTCCAAGGTAGATTTTTTTGCATGTACTGGGATATAGGTATTCAGTCTGATATCCCATGTGGGTGTAGGCACATCTGGATCAGAATAGCCCATTTCATGTTAATTTGAACTTGCCATTTTCCCTTATATTTTGTGTGTCTGTTAGACGCATATTTCAGATCTTATTCTCCTCTTTTCCCTGTTTCAATTGGTTTAATATTTTTTATGGTGCAAGAATACTTATAATTTAATTTTTTATAACAAAGCGGGAGTGCTAGTGTTTATTCTTTTGCTACCCGTCTTTATTTTATTAATTTACAATTACAGGGTGGTGATTTTCTTTCACTTTTTTGTAGCGCATCAAGATTTTTTTGTTTACATTTATACCAATTATGTCTGCTTCAGATATGGCATTCAGCTGTAAATGGATGAGTCCCGGGAGTAGGACCAACTCCATTCCTTTTCCAACAAATGCTGCTACGATGACATACACTGAGAAGAATGCCCCCTGGTCTGGAATGAAAACGCAACTACAGGGAAAGGAACACATCTTGAGTACACCTGGCTGTGAGATAATTTTCTCCACCATGTATGGATACAAAACAAGAGGAGAAAAAGACAGGAGACGCCCCTTGTGTAGACTTCAACAACTCAACTGGACCTCCCCAATCACCCTGGTGATTATACTCACAAAACTAGATGTTGTTTGTTCACTTATGTGAGCAACATCTATAGCGCTCCAGGGCATTATTAACACTGCCCTCTAAAACAGCAACTCTAAAGTTCTCAAATAAAGACGGGTCTGCTCTTTTACAGCACGCTCTCCTTGAAGCAGTAAACCATGTAAATGTAAACAGAAAAAAGGAAGGGCGCCCAATAGTGTGTTATCACCTTTAGCAAATTGCTTCTTCCAATAACTGTAAAAAAATGGGTACTCACAATTCTGATGGTTAGCTCAATGTAAACTGACTTACTCGCATTTGGAGAAATACCCGCCTCCAACCGGGAAACACTCAGGTACAGGAAAATCAGCAAGGCTCCAGTATTATAAAATTTTAATTTTAATAAAAAATAAAAAAATATAATACGTAGGTATATAAATTATATCGATCTTATATATAAATTCTAAAATCAAACGCGTTTCGTGGCTTAGACCGCCACTTTATCAAAGATAAAATTTGTATCAAGGGTATAAAGACAGGAGGCGGCAAACACACTGATTTTAAATACCTTATGTTGGTACCACATTCGTCTAAAGCAACGGGGCTGAACAAATGTTTAATCCTATCCGTATTGTCCTTTAAGTTGAGCCCCCTCCACATTACAGGATGATACTCTTCATTAACCCATCATATTAGGATTTCTATGTTCACATGTTCACTCCCTCACAGAGAGTGATCACGTGATTGCTAACGGTTCTAGCGAACTAGTAAAGTACTAAAAGGATTGTAATCTCAGCTATAACGGACAACATACAAACAGAATCCAAACATTTGTCAAAGGATTATGTGGTCATAAGATCGCAACAATTCAAAATGAAACATAAACATATCTCACTCTAATTACAATGAAGAATATGTCTCTAATAGGAAATAAAAACGCTAAGTACGTACCAATGGAAAACAAAAGCTGATCACTACCATATAAACAACACGGTCACGTGATTGCAACAGTCTGAAATCAGATATAATTAAATCCCATTCATTAAATCGAGGGTGCTATTCCGAAAAAAAAACAGGTTAGACCAGAAATAGAAACCAATAATGTTATTAATTTATCCTTTTATACACTTAAAGATAATGAGAGATCTCTATTAGCGAAGGGGTTATCATTTTCACCTACTGCCAATTGTGACCTCTTCCAATTATTTCTGGATAACAATGAATTTATTCAGAAGCTATCCATATGTAGATATTCTGCAAATAAGGCATTGAGGACACTTCCAAATAAAGTCCCTATTGTTATTAATGAATTGTTTTTGGATTCACAGAGCAATGAATTACTGCCATTGGTTGATGTAGACCATACGGACTGCAACATTAATGGTAGTGTGCCCTCTGGACTAAAGCATAAGTCAAAATGATACCCTATTCAATCCAAGGGGAATTTTGTGAAGACATTCTGGACTATGGACCTCATAGGAAACGTAAACACTGAAGGAAAACATTTAATCTTAAACAAGAGGAACTGAAAGCCATACAATCACTTAAAGAGACAGTAATACTTTGTTTTATCTTTATTTTATTTTGTAGGCATTAAAAAAACATGAAGAACGATATAAGTCTTATCTCTTATACCTTTTTGGTTTGAGAGATATTTACAAGCAAAGTTTCCCCTCGTGACAGGAGCTTTCAGATGTTTAAAATGTCTTACATATCCTTTTTTAGTTGATAAAAGTACACATTTTTCATCTCGCACTACAGGTGAAAGTTTTAAGATCAAAAGCTTGATGAAATGTGCCTCTAAATTTGAGATATACCTCCTAAGCTGTCCGTGTGGCCTTAAATATGTAGGCCGTACTACACAACATCTAAGAACGAGGTTTGGACAGCACAGGAGAAATGTTAGTAATGGATTCAATTCCCATAGTGTATCGAGACTTTTCTTGGAGGTACTTAATTGTGATCCAAATGGTCTCAGATTAGCACCTATTGACTTTATTCCTATTTCTAACAAATATAACAGCAACGTAGGTTAAATAACAGCGAATCATATTGGATTTACAGACTATCCACCCTAGTCCCATATGGTCTAAATGAGACATTAGAGTCAACTTATGAATAGTTATATTCAATATTATATTAAAATATATTTATATATTTGCCTAGTGTTCAGACCCACTGTTTAGGTACCCTAGGCAAAATTTTTCACTTATCACTTAATAATAGCAATTAATAGTTAACATATCATTTTAGTTTAGTAATTAGAAAATTAATCCTCAAATTTCACTTATAAGTTATATTTTTATTCGTTTTTTAAATACATTATAAAAGTATTCTCTTATATAGATTATGAGGCTATTAAGTCCTCATTTCTTAATTTTTTTACACAAATATATAGCACTCATATTAATATTTGGTTTACATCACATTATCAATAAACACACCATAATAATTAAGCAGAGATTAAATAAATATTAAATAGATGAATTCAATGTTTTGAACTCTTAGTCTCTATAAGACCATTATGGGATGGATAAAGGATAATGTTATTTCTAAATATGTTAAACATTTTGATAGTTAGAATCACATGCTGATATTAAACCAATGTGTATTTGTGTTTCATATTCCAATTAAGCCATCTAGAGGATGAGAGCTTGATTTTTTTATTTTTAGGTTTCTGTATGATTTGGATTGTTTGGTGAGATATTTATTTCACTATATGTCCTTAATAACACAGATACCACTGGAGAGTATATATTTATATTCCTGGACTTCTAGTTTCCAGTGTATACACTATGAATATGAATATAGTTGGATTTGAGGGATAATAGAGGGTGAGCTACTATTATTATGTATTTAACACTACCACTGGTAATTGGAGATATAGTTTATATTAATATTTATATCTTAGTTTGGATTGCTGACATCAAGGGATTGTATTATATAAACAGTGCATACACATCAGAATATATCTGATGTTGTGGGAGACTGTAGGTTAGGCTAAAGATAATACATTTTAAGTACTATTATTTTCAATTGGAGAGACAGTCCATATTAAAATATCAATGGGATTTAAGTATATCGGATTTCAGACTTTTGTTGTTTATATGGTAGTGATGGTCTTTTGTTTTCCATTGGTACATATGTAGCATTTTTATTTCCTATTAGAGACATATTCTTCATTGTAATTAGAGTAAGATATGTTTGTTTCACCTTGGATTGTTGCAATCTTATAAGTACATAATCCTTTGACAAATGTTTGAATTCTGTTTGTATGTTGTCTGTTATAGTTGAGATTACAATCCTTTTAGTACTTTACCATTAAACAAAAAATAGGTGGTTTTGAAGGTGTTTCAAGAAATACAGAAACGCTGCCTAAATAGCACTCTAAGACCATGTGCACAAATGTTGTAAGAGCATGAAGCAAAACAATGGAATAAAACTTAACATTTATAAGAGTAATTAAAAAATGAAGAAATGCAAAATAGTGTGAAATCGAACCAACACGATCGGTTTGCCATAAGATATTCAACAATGTGAGCCTGGGCTAAATGTAACCCTTGTGCAGTCCTAACATGGACCTAAAAAATAGCAATATCTAAACATAGAAGAGAATGTAATCCTATAGACATCATATGATCTAATGTTAGCAGTTATTACCATACAGGTACAAAATAAAGTATGCTGGGGCAGTGAACCGGCTTGCCACAGGTTGTTACAAGTAAGGCCATACGTAGTCCGATATTAGAACTCAACCACCTAGGGCAGAAATGGATTGCAGATGTATAAAGAAACATCAAGACCTTATGTAGAACAAACGTATCGTAATGTTACCAGCCCTGAAAAGAGCCTCTGTTGGGGTTCAACCTGTATACATACATTGGTTTGTTTTACCCAGTCAACATCGTTGATTTTCTTAATTGTAATGTTTAATTTCCCGTTACTTAGGTAGTGTGAATGTGTATGTGCACACTGTGCTGTGCACTACACTACTGCAAGATACCGGAGGGTACTGGAAATAGGTTTGGGTGGAGTACCAGGAGATCCAGTGGCAGGGAGCACAAGTCTCCACCAAGGGTATCAATAACCGGAGGCAACAGGGAGCGAGAGCAAGCCAGAGCCAAGGGACCCATATACTAGTGGTCAGACAAGCTAAGTATTGCACGGAGTGAGTAGTCAGCCAGAGCCACAGGTCAGACAAGCTGGGGTTTACATGAAGCAAGATAGTAGGCCAGAGCCACTGGTCAGACAAGCCAGGGACTACATGGAGCCAGAAAGTAGGCCAGAGCCACTGGTCTGGCAAGCCGGGGTCTACATGGAGCGAGACAGTCAGCCAGAGTCACAGATCAGACCAGCCGGGGGCTACACTGAGTGAGATAGTAGCCAGAGCTACAGGTCAGACCAGCCAGGGTCTACACGGAGCGAGATAGTCAGCCAGAACCACAGGTAAGGACTGATATGGGTAGTCAGCAAATCGGGGTCATACACTGAGAGAGTTGGTCAGCCAGAGCCACAGATCAGAACCGATGTAGGTAGTCAGACAAGGGTCACAACGGAACACAGGAACTACAGCAGAAACACCATGTAAGGGCAATGGCTACTAGGCCCTGTGATGCTTAAATAGGAGCAGACAAAGGTGGACCCAATTAGGCACATTAGTAGAAGGCCCATAAACACGCACGGCGCCTGCTCCTGTCAGGAATGCAGAAGTAGCCGGCCACCATAACACAACACAGGAAGCACAGGATCGCTAGGCCTCCTAGGGATACTGTGATAATCAGGAACAGAAACAGCCACAACAGGCACAATACTGGGGATGCAATAACTTGGTTCATAGCAGTTAGATGGATTTCCCTGTCTAACTTGGATGGTAAATAAACAAAGAACATGTTGTGCCGATCCACAAAATGCTTAATAAAGATTTAGATCATACCCGGGAAAATGCTGTTAGGGATCTAAAGGTAGAATCATATGTACACACAGAGTAGAAGTTCACCTTGCCCTTCTGTGGTCTGTTCCATGGAGTCCAGGGCCAAATGCTGCCCTCCTGACCCCAGGATTTGGCTCATCCGTCATTTTTACCATGCTAGTACATGTGAACTTGCAGTCTAGTAAGGACTAACCACCTGCCTGACTCTACTGAACTGGAGATTATTTGTCTGTTAAATAACAGTATTCCCAATTACTTGAATAACAGCAATATCCTCCTCTTGCACACAGGTGATCACATCAGAATCCTTCTGCACTCCTTTCTCCACACCTTGTAGCTGCACTTATAATCCTCCTACTGTCTCTGTATGTTGTCATGAATTCTAATTAGATTGTAAGCTCCTTGTGGCAGGGTCCTTTTCCCAGTGTATGATTCCCTTGCTGCACTTTCCCCCAAAATTAATGAAATTATTGCATGTAAAGGGATAGTAATACTTAATTTTTACTATCCCCCATGTTGTAGCCCTTAAAGGTTTGAGAGATGCCGCTGGTCTCGTTTAATTCTGATTGTTAAGGGCTACAACATGGGGGGTAGTAAAAATTAAGTATTACTATCCCATTAAGCTTAATGCTCTTAAACCAGTTCTTTATTTTTGTATTGTATTATTTCAACTTCTTTTAAGTGCTGTGTACATGTATGTCGCTATATAAATAAATATGCAACTGATCAATAGGCCTAAAATAATACATTTTTATCACTTTTAATTTGTGCTGCTTCTGTAGAAAATCTGTATATTGAATAGCCGGATGTTTTCAATGGGTAAATAAGACACTGGGCCGTAGTCACCAAGTTAAGGTGGTGCAATTCTGGAGAATCGGACTGGCCCACAGGAAGGGGAGATTACAATGGATTTAAAAAACCCAAATTCTACACAGGTCTCCAATGTGTTGGTTCCCAATCATAGGGGACCTTTCTAACACTGAAGGCATGAAAAGCACCATTTACATAAGCTGGAATTTGTCTACTGTTAAACCTATACTACAGTTGTTTTGCTCCAGGATTGCACCCACCTCTTTAGCTAGACACACGAGGACCATATTCTAAATCCAGGGGTGGGCCCCATGAAAAAAATAGTTTAGTGGAGGAATAACCAGAACCTATTGTACCCCGGGGCAGGTGGGGTTACTGGGATGTTGGGCCCTGACACAACTTCACCTGTACAACCTCTGTAGTTACTACGCCCCCTACTGTGCACTGCAAAGCCTGGAACTGAAGTCTGCATCTGATTGGTCACTTACCAAATGGAGTAATGATGGGGTAGATTAGGCTGTACGCCATGATGACAGACACCACCAGCAGCATTCTTGCATACATTGAGCCGTATGGAAAGTCATAGGCCTGGTTCTGTACAATGAGACAAATCAATACATTGAATACAATCTGCACAAGACACTACAACTCTTTAGTGTATGAAACTGTTACAACAAGAATGAGGGACTGTGGCACTCCAGCTGGTTGTGGACTACATCCTCCAGCATCAGTTGCCCGGCTGAGAATGATGGGATTTGTAGTCTGACAGTTGTTCCCCATTGCTGGATTTAAAACATAAAAAGGTGACATCTTGTGGCGTCTAATACCTACAGGCGGACATTTAAAAGTTCAGGCTGCTGGATGGAGATATAGTTTAGCCATCAGATAAGGAGACAAATAGATGCCCTATAGACACTGCTAGGAATTTTATGAACTTTAAGTCTCCTGTCTGACAAAGATTTACTTATGTAGAGAACAGTAGTTCTGGCCATAACTCAGTCTACCTCATTTGTACAACACATTCAGGATTTCTGTCTCATACCTGCTTTATAACAGTTTACAAAGAACAACTCCCTAAGTTAAGCAAGAGATATACACAGAGGGGATATAAGTTAGAAGAGTTTAATAAAGCAGAGAGTAAGGTCAATTTGAAAATTATTGGCCCCCAAAAGTGAGGAAGATGCAAAAAAATAACATTTAATCCACATTGTAATTGGCATTGATAGTGAATTTTAATACAGATCATAATTACTTTTATAATTTTATTAAACGACATAGGCACTATTTGAAGCAAAAAAAATGGTGGGAAACTGTTCTGCTTGACAATCCTAAGATAGTTTACGAAAAAGCCCAAAACTTGGGGACTATTTTAGCTCCAATTGTGCAAAACAGAAATTTTGTTGACAATAAGGTAACCAATTGGTTAAAATCCAGGCTAACCGGCTTCCACAGTTATGGAAGCTGTATAAGTTGCAGAGAAACTAAGAACATTAAAAAAAAAAACTAGTTTTTTTTTTTTTTTTGACCAGTACGGAAGAATTTCAAATTAAAAAATGTTTGTCATGTAGAGCGAAGGGAGTAATATATGTATTGCAGTGTAGCTGCAAAAAACAGTATGTTGGATAGACGAAATGCTGTTTAAGTGTAATAGTAGCAGAGCATATTAGAAATGCAGAGAGAGGCTTTGAAAATCACAGCGTCTCTCCACACTTCAAAAAACAACAAAATTCAGACCACAAATATTTAACTTTTTTTGCTATTGATGAAGTTAAGAAAGATTGGAGGGGGTAATTATCTAGCGGCCATGTAATGAATAGAATCAAAGTGGATTTTTGATCTTGATACCCTCCAGCTGAAGGATTTAAATGCTGAAATAGAAATGTTTGGCTTTCTGTAAAGGGGAACAATAAAGATTACACTTTTTGAAGAAGATTGCCTACAGATGGAAAGCAGCCTTTCCAAATTTAACAATCGCCATGATGAAAGAAGTTAGGTTGGACATTTTTTTGTCATATGTATAATTTTTTATATCTTGAGAAAGCAAGGGCTGTCCTTCCAAAACACATTGATTTTAGCAATTTGCGAATAACAATCCCTACAAGTTGTTGGAACTACAAAGGGAATACCATCTGGATCTGAGCTGTGGAAAACTTGTCGGAGACTTAAGATGATCAGAAGTTGCCAGTTTGTGAACTACAACTCCAAACATAGAGGGGGAGTAAAACATCTGATATATATGAAACATTACACTACTTTAGAAGACCGAGTGAAGACAGCAGTGGTGAGTCTTCTTTTCATCTAGGCTGTAATGCCACAATCATATATGACTTATAACTCCACTTGCTACTAAGTCTCGGCATAGATAGCATTGCTCAAAGCAACGACCCCCCAAATGGTTTATCTTCCATGGATACGTTGTTATACTTTATAACTGAGATCATGTTCCCGATATACAGCTACAATATAACTTTTTGGTCTATTACGGACAGGTACATCATTAATGACTTCCATGAGTGATACCAACCTCCATTTAAAGTGAGATCATTATCAACATAAGTGTATACAAACGTAAGTCTTGTATGTGGGCCCAATGTATTTTGTTAAAACTCATTAATTTTGTGTTTTTAATAATTGTTTTATTAAATTTAAATATTAGAAATTTATGTACTGACTAATTGAAGAGCCCGTTAGACGGGCCACAGTGCCACTGCAAGCCGGTCACGGGGCAGTCATGCGTAGTAGAGACCGCCTGACCCGCGGTTGATACAGAGAGCGTCCAGTCTCTACTGCGCATGACCAGCAACCGCAGCAGTCTCTAATGCACATGACTGCAGCACGCGCAGCAGTCTCTACTGAGCATGACTGCTGCATTACACACATTTTAGCAAATTATTATATAGGATTCCATTAGTTAATAGAGTGTAATATTATCTATATTACTGTTATCCTATTATGTTTGATAAGTGTAATTTTTTGTCACATCATCATTGGCATATTTTTATCGGATTGTTGGTTTGTCAGACACAGCGAGAACAATATTGAGTGATTCCATATACATTTTGCCTCCTGGGCATTTTCTCTCCATGAGTAGTGATTGGTTGTTCCATGAATATCAGGGTTTTATGGCCACTCCTTTTTTCTTCCCCAGACACTGGCATAGACCGAGATCTATACGATAGAGGTTACTGTCAAGTGCTGGTGACTAATCTTTTTTGACCACACAGTAAGATATTTATATTTATCATCTTTGAGACCCAGTCGTAGGAAAGCCGCAGAGTTGATGGTCCAAAGTAGATTTTTTTGCATGTACTGGGATATAGGTATTCAATCTGATATCCCATGTGGGTGTAGGCACATCTGGATCAGAATAGCCCATTTCATGTTAATTTGAACTAGCCATTTTCCATTATATTTTGTGTGTCTGTTAGACGCATATTTCAGATCTTATTCTCCTCTTTTCCCTGTTTCAATTGGTTTAATATTTTTTATGGTGCAAGAATACTTATAATTTAATTTTTTATAACAGAGCGGGAGTGCTAGTGTTTATTCTTTTGCTACCCGTCTTTATTTTATTAATTTACAATTACAGGGTGGTGATTTTCTTTCACTTTTTTGTAGCGCATCAAGATTTTTTTGTTTACATTTATACCAATTATGTCTGCTTCAGATATGGCATTCAGCTGTAAATGGATGAGTCCCGAGAGGAGGACCAACTCCATTCCTTTTCCAACAAATGCTGCTACGATGACATACTGAGAAGAATGCCCCCTGGTCTGGAATGAAAACGCATCTACAGGGAAAGGAACACATCTTGAGTACACCTGGCTGTGAGATAATTTTCTCCACCATGTATGGATACAAAAAAAGAGGAGAAAAAGACAGGAGACGCCCCTTGTGTAGACTTCAACAACTCAATTGGACCTCCCCAATCACCCTGGTGATTATACTCACAAAATTAGATGTTGTTTGTTCACTTATGTGAGCAACATCTATAGCGCTCCAGGGGATTATTAACACTGCCCTCTAAAACAGCAACTCTAAAGTTCTCAAATAAAGATGGGTCTGCTCTTTTACAGCACTCTCTCCTTGAAGCAGTAAACCATGTAAATGTAAACAGAAAAAAAGGAAGGGTGCCCAATAGTGTGTTATCACCTTTAGCAAATTGCTTCATCCAATAATTGTAAAAAAATGGGTACTCACAATTCTGATGGTTAGTTCAATGTAAACTGACTTACTTGCATTTGGAGAAATACCCGTCTCCAACCGGGAAACACTCAGGTACAGGAAAATCAGCAAGGCTCCAGTATTATAAAATTTAAATTTTAATAAAAAAATATAATACATAGGTGTATAAATAAATATATCGATCTCATATATAAATTCTAAAATTAAACGCGTTTCGTGGCTTAGACCGCCACTTTATCAAAGATAAAATTTGTATCAAGGGTATAAAGACAGGAGCCGGCAAACACACTGATTTTAAATACCTTATATTGGTACCACATTGGTCTAAAGCAACGGGGCTGAACAAATGTTTAATCCAATCCATATTGTCCTTTAAGTTGAGCCCCCTCCACATCACAGGATGATACTCTTCATTAACCCATCATATTAGGATTTCTATGTTCACGTGTTCACTCTCTCACAGAGAATGACCACATGATTGCTAACGGTTCTAGCGAACTAGTAAAGTACTAAAAGGATTGTAATCTCAACTATAACAGACAACATACAAACAGAATCCAAACATTTGTCAAAGGATTATGTGGTCATAAGATCGCAACAATTCAAAATGAAACATAAACATATCTCACTCTAATTACAATGAAGAATATGTCTCTAATAGGAAATAAAAACGCTACATACGTACCAATGGAAAACAAAAGCTGATCACTACCATATAAACAACACGGTCACGTGATTGCAACAGTCCGAAATCAGGTTAGACCAGAAATAGAAACCAATAATGTTATTCATTTATCCTCTTATACACTTAAAGATAATGAGAGATCTCTATTAGCGAAGGGGTTAGCATTTTCACCTACTGCCAATTGTGACCTCTTCCAATTATTTCTGGATAACAATGAATTTATTTGGAAGCTATCCATATGTAGATATTTTGCAAATAAGGCATTGAGGACACTTCCAAATAAAGTCCCTATTGTCATTAATGAATTACACAATCTGCACAAGACACTACAACTCTTTACTGTATGAATCTGTTACAACAAGAATGAGGGACTGTGGCACTCCAGCTGGTTGTGGACTACATCCTCCAGCATCAGTTGCCCGGCTGAGAATGATGGGATTTGTAGTCTGACAGTTGTTCCCCACTGCTGGATTTAAATCATAAAAAGGTGACATCTTGTGGCATCTAATACCTACAGGCGGACATTTAAAAGTTCAGGCTGCTGGATGGAGATATAGTTTAGTCATCAGATAAGGAGACAAATAGATGCCCTATAGACACTGCTAGGAATTTTATGAACTTTAAGTCTCTTGTCTGACAAAAATTTACTTATGTAGAGAACAGTAGTTCTGGCCATAACTCAGTCTACCTCATTTGTACAACCCGTTCAGGATTTGTGCCTCATACCTGCTTTATAACAGTTTACAAAGAAGAACTCCCTAAGTTAAGCAAGAGATTTACACAGAGGGGATATAAGTTAGAAGAGTTTAATAAAGAAGAGAGTAAGGTCAATTTGAAAATTACTGGCTCCCAAAAGTGAGGAAGACGCAAAAAATAACATTGAATACACATTTTAATTGGCATTGATAGTGAATTTTAACACAGATCAGAAATAGTTTTATAATTTTATTAAACGACATTGGCACTATTTGAAGCAAGACAAATGGTTGGAAACTGTTCTGCTTGACAATCCGAAAATAGTTTACGAAAAAGCCCAAAACTTGGGGATTATTTTAGCCCCAGCTGTGCAAAACAGAAATTTTGGTAACAATAAGGGAACCAATTGGTTAAAATCCAGGCTAACTGGCTTCCACAGTTATGGAAGCTGTATAAGTTGCAGAGAAACTAAGAACATTAAAAAAAAACCTTGTTTTTTTTTTTTTGACCAGTACAGAAGAATTTCAAATTAAAAAATGTTTGTCATGTAGAGCGAAGGGAGTAATATATGTATTGCAGTATAGCTGCAAAAAACAGTATGTTGGATGGACGAAATGCTGTTTAAGTGTAAGAGTAGCAGAGCATATTAGAAATGTAGAGAGAGGCTTTGAAAATCACAGCGTCTCTCCACACTTCAAAAAACAACAAAAATCAGACCCCAAATATTTAAATTTTTTTGCTATTGATGAAGTTAAGAAAGTTTGGAGTGGGTAATTATCTAGCGGCCATGTCACGAATAGAATCAAAGTGGATTTTTGATCTTGATACCCTTCAGCCGAAGGGTTTAAATGCTGAAATAGAAATGTTTGGCTTTCTGTAAAGGGGAACAATAAAGATTACACTTTTTGAAGAAGATTGCCTACAGATGGAAAGCAGGCTTTTCAAATTTAACAATCGCCATGATGAAAGAAGTTAGGTTGGACGTTTTTTGTCATATGTATAATTTTTTATATCTTGAGAAAGCAAGAGCTGTCCTTCCAAAACACATTGATTTTAGCAGTTTGCGAATAACAATCCCTACAAGTTGGTGGAACTACAAAGGGAATACCATCTGGACCTGAGCTGTGGAATGTTTGTCGGAGACTTAAGATGATCAGAAGTTGCCAGTTTGTGAACTACAACTCCGAACATAGAGGGGAAGTAAAACATCTGATATATATGAAACAGCACGAAACTTTATAAGACCGAGTGAAGACAGCAGTGGTGAGTCTTCTTTTCATCTAGGCTGTAATGCCACAATCATATATGACTTATAACTCCACTTGCTACTAAGTCTTGGCATAGATAGCATTGCTCAAAGCAACGACCCCCCAAATGGTTTATCTTCCATGGATACATTGTTATACTTTGTAACTGAGATTGTGTTCCCGATATGCAGCTACAATATAACTTTTTGGTCTATTACGGACAGGTACATCATTAATGACTTCCTGAGTGATACCATCCTCCATTTAAAGTGAGATCATTATCAACATAAGTGTACACAAAGTCTTGTATGTGGGCCCAATGTATTTTGTTAAAACTCATTAATTTTGTGTTTTTAATAATTGTTTTATTAAATTTAAATATTAGAAATTTATGTACTAACTAATTGAAAAGCCCTTTAGACGGGCCACAGTGCCACTGCAAGCCGGTCACGGGGCAGTCATGCGTAGTAGAGACTGCCTGCCCCGCGGCTGATACAGAGAGCATCCAGTCTCTACTGCGCATGACTAGCAAGCGCAGCAGTCTCTACGGCATATGACTACAGCACACGCAGCAGTCTCTAATGCACATGACTGCAGCACGCACAGCAGTATCTAATGCACATGACTGCAGCACGCGCAGCAGTCTCTACTGAGCATGACTGCGGCATTACACACATTTTAGCAAATTATTATATAGGATTCCATTAGTTAATAGAGTGCAATGTTATCTATATTACTGTTATCCTATTATTTTTGATAAGTGTAATTTTTTATCACATCATCATTGGCATATTTTTATCGGATTGTTGGTTTGTCAGACACAGCGAGAACAATATTGAGTGATTCCATGTACCATTGATATACATACATTTTGCCTCTGGGCATTTTCCTCCATGAGTAGTGATTAGTTGTTCCATGAATATCAGGGATTTGTGGCCACTCCTTTTTTCTTCCCCGGACACTGGCATAGACCGAGATCTATACGATAGAGATTACTGTCAAGTGCTGGTGACTAATCTTTTTTGACCACACCGTAAGATATTTATATTTATCATCTTTGAGACCCAATCGTAGGAAAGCCGCAGAGCTGATGGTCCAAGGTAGATTTTGTTGCATGTACTGGGATATAGGTATTCAATCTATTTGATATCCCATGTGGGTGTAGGCACATCTGGATCAGAATAGTCCATTTCATGTTAATTTGAACTCGCCATTTTCCCTTATATTTTGTGTGTCTGTTAGACGCATATTTCAGATCTTATTCTCCTCTTTTCCCTGTTTCAATTGGTTTAATATTTTTTATGGTGCAAGAACACTTATAATTTAATTTTTTATAACAGAGCGGGAGTGCTAGTGTTTATTCTTTTGCTACCCGTCTTTATTTTATTAATTTACAATTACAGGGTGGTGATTTTCTTTCACTTTTTTGTAGCGCATCAAGATTTTTTTGTTTACATTTATACCAATTATGTCTGCTTCAGATATGGCATTCAGCTGTAATGGATGAGTCCCGGGAGTAGGACCAACTCCATTCCTTTTCCAACAAATGCTGCTACGATGACATACACTGAGAAGAATGCCCCCTGGTCTGGAATGAAAACGCAACTACAGGGAAAGGAACACATCTTGAGTACACCTGGCTGTGAGATAATTTTCTCCACCATGTATGGATACAAAAAAAGAGGAGAAAAAGACAGGAGATGCCCCTTGTGTAGACTTCAACAACTCAACTGGACCTCCCCAATCACCCTGGTGATTATACTCACAAAACTAGATGTTGTTTGTTCACTTATGTGAGCAACATCTATAGCGCTCCAGGGGATTATTAACACTGCCTCTAAAACAGCAACTCTAAAGTTCTCAAATAAAGATGGGTCTGCTCTTTTACAGCACGCTCTCCTTGAAGCAGTAAACCATGTAAATGTAAACAGAAAAAAGGAAGGGCGCCCAATAGTGTGTTATCACCTTTAGCAAATTGCTTCTTCCAATAATTGTAAAAAAATGGGTACTCACAATTCTGATGGTTAGTTCAATGTAAACTGACTTACTCGCATTTGGAGAAATACCCGTCTCCAACCGGGAAACACTCAGGTACAGGAAAATCAGCAAGGCTCCAGTATTATAAAATTTAAATTTTACTAAAAAATAAAAAAATATAATAAATAGGTATATAAATTATATCGATCTTATATATAAATTCTAAAATCAAACGTGTTTCGTGGCTTAGACCGCCACTTTATCAAAGATAAAATTTGTATCAAGGGTATAAAGACAGGAGCCGGCAAACACACTGATTTTAAATACCTTATGTTGGTACCACATTGGTCTAAAGCAACGGGGCTGAACAAATGTTTAATCCTATCCGTATTGTCCTTTAAGTTGAGCCCCCTCCACATCACAGGATGATACTCTTCATTAACCCATCATATTAGGATTTCTATGTTCACGTGTTCACTCCCTCACACAGAGTGACCACGTGATTGCTAACGGTTCTAGCGAACTAGTAAAGTACTAAAAGGATTGTAATCTCAACTATAACGGACAACATACAAACAGAATCCAAACATTTGTCAAAGGATTATGTGGTCATAAGATCGCAACAATTCAAAATGAAACAGAAACATATCTCACTCTAATTACAATGAAGAATATGTCTCTAACAGGAAATAAAAACGCTACATACGTACCAATGGAAAACAAAAGCTGATCACTACCATATAAACAACACGGTCACGTGATTGCAACAGTCCGGAATCAGATATAATTAAATCCCATTCATTAAATCGAGGGCGCTATTCTGAAAAAAAACAGGTTAGACCAGAAATAGAAACCAATAATGTTATTAATTTATCCTCTTATACTCTTAAAGATAATGAGAGATCTCTATTAGCGAAGGGGTTATCATTTTCACCTACTGCCAATTGTGACCTCTTCCAATTATTTCTGGATAACAATGAATTTATTCGGAAGCTATCCATATGTAGATATTTTGCAAATAGGGCATTGAGGACACTTCCAAATAAAGTCCCTATTGTCATTAATGAATTGTTTTTGGATTCACAGGGCAATGAATTACTGCCATTGGTTGATGTAGACCATACGGACTGCAACATTAATGGTAGTGTGCCCTCTGGACTAAAGCATAAGTCGAAATTTTACCCTATTCAATCCAAGGGGAATTTTGTGGAGACATTCTGGATTATGGTCCTCAAAGGAAAGTTAAACACTGAAGGAAAACATTTAACCTTAAACAAGAGGAACTGAAAGCCATACAATCACTTAAAGGGACAGTAATACTTTGTTTTATCTTTATTTTATTTTGTAGGCATTAAAAAAACATAAAGAACGATTTAAGTCTTATCTCTTATACCTTTTTGGTTTGAGAGATATTTACAAGCAAAGTTTCCCCTCTTGACAGGAGCTTTCAGATGTTTAAAATGTCTTACATGTCCTTTTTTAGTTGATAAAAGTACACATTTTTCATCTCGAACTACAGGTGAAAGTTTTAAGATCAAAAGCTTGATGAATTGTGCCTCTAAATTTGTGATATATCTCCTAAGCTGTCCGTGTGGCCTTAAATATGTAGGCCGTACTACACAACATCTAAGAACGAGTTTTGGACAGCACAGGAGAAAGGTTAGTAATGGATTCAATTCCCATAGTGTATCGAGACTTTTCTTGGAGGTACTTAATTGTGATCCAAATGGTCTCAGATTAGCACCTATTGAATTTATTCCTATTTCTAACAAATATGACAGCAACGTAGGTTAAATAACAGCGAATCATATTGGATTTACAGACTATCCACCCTAGTCCCATATGGTCTAAATGAGACATTAGAGTCAACTTATGAATAGTTATAATCAATATTATATTAAAAATATTTATATATTTGCCTAGTGTTCAGACCCACTGTTTAGGTACCGTAGGCAAAATTATTCACTTATCACTTAATAATAGCAATTAATAGTAAACATTTCATTTTAGTTAAGTAAATAGAAAATTAATCCTCAAATTTCACTTATAAGTTATATTTTTATTAGTTTTTTAAATACATTATAAAAATATTCTCTTATATAGATTATGAGGCTATTAAGTTCTCATTCCTTAATTTTTTTTACACAAATGTATAGCACTCATATTAATATTTGGTTTAGATCACATTATCAATAAACACACCATAATAATTAAGCAGAGATTAGATAAATATTAAATAGATTAATTCAATGTTTTGAACTCTTAGTCTCTATAAGACCATTATGGGATGGATAAAGGATAATGTTATTTCTAAATATGTTAAACATTTTGATAGTTAGAATCACATGCTGATATTAAACCAATGTGTATTTGTGTTTCACATTCCAATTAAGTCATGAAATCTAGAGGATGAGAGCTTGATTTTTTTATTTTTAGGTTTCTGTATGATTTGGATTGTTTGGTGAGATATTTATTTCACTATATCCTTAATAACACAGATACCACTGGAGAGTATATATTCATATTCTTGGACTTCTAGTTTCCAGTGTATACACTATAAATATGAATATAGTTGGATTTGAGGGATAATAGAGGGTGAGCTACTATTATTATGTATTTAACACTCCCACTGGTAATTGGAGATATAGTTTATATTAATATTTATATCTTAGTTTGGATTGCTGACATCAAGGGATTGTATTATATAAACAGTGCATACACATCAGAATATATCTGATGTTGTGGGAGACTGTAGGTTAGGCTAAAGATAATACATTTTAAAGTACTATTATTTTCAATCGGAGAGACAGTCCATATTTAAATATCAATGGGATTTAATTATATCTGATTTCAGACTTTTGCAATCACGTGACCTTGTTGTTTATATGGTAGTGATCGTCTTTTGTTTTCCATTGGTACATATGTAGCATTTTTATTTCCTATTAGAGACATATTCTTCATTGTAATTAGAGTGAGATATGTTTGTTTCACTTTGGATTGTTGCGATAAGTACATAATCCTTTGACAAATGTTTGGATTCTGTTTGTATGTTGTCCGTTATAGCTGAGATTACAATCCTTTTAGTACTTTACTAGTTTGCTAGAACCGTTAGCAATCATGTGGTCACTCTCTGTGAGGGAGTGAACACGTGAACATAGAAATCCTAATATGATGGGTTAATGAAGAGTATCATCCTCTTACGTGGAGGGGGCTCAACTTAAAGGACAATACGGATAGGATTAAACATTTGTTCAGCCCCGTTGCTTTAGACCAATGTGGTACCAACATAAGGTATTTAAAATCAGTGTGTTTGCCGGCTTCTGTCTTTATACCTTTGAAACAAATTTTATCTTTGATAAAGTGGAGGTCTAAGCTACGAAACGCGTTTGATTTTTGAATTTATATATGAGATGGATATAATTTATATACCTATGTATTGTATTTTTTTATTTTTTATTAAAATTGAAATTTTATAATACTGGAGCCTTGCTGATTTTCCTGTACCTGAGTGTTTCCCGGTTGGAGACGGGTATTTCTCCAAATGCGAGTAAGTCAGTCTACATTGAACTGACCATCAGAATTGTGAGTACCCATTTTTTACAATTATTGGAAGAAGCAATTTGCTAAAGGTGATAACACACTATTGGGCGCCCTTCCTTTTTTTTCTGTTTACATTTACATTTTCTCCACATTGTAACTGGGCAGGAAATCAGAGATCCATCAACTGCCCTGATCAATGATAACAAGACATCTCCACATTTAATAAACATGAATAATTGGATTATAATTGGAATAATAGCTGAATAAAAAGGCTGCTCCGATTGATCCTCATATAATATTGTTCATGTAGCGCTGGATTTCATTAGATTACATTTTGTAGTTCAAGATGATTCAATACTAAAGGATCCCCTCCCGTCCCTTTTACCTATCCTTAGCCACCTCCCCCTCAGATGTGGAATCCGGTGATGGGACCGGACAGCACACAACGAGGGACAATCTTTATCCACTGAGTATAAGGAAAACCATGTCCCCTTTGACGAAGGAGGGTAGGATTTTCCTTATGCTCAATGAAGATTGTCCCTTGCTGCTCTCCATCCGGTCGGCTCAGCGAGGCAGCATAATGTAGGTGAAATGAGAGGGGATCCTTTAGAAACTACTCTTGAACTACAAAATGTAAACTATTGAAATACAGCGCTACATGACCCTCATTTTATGATCAATCGCAGCTGCATTTTTATTCAGCTATTTCTATCCCTTTAAAGGGCACCTGTCCCCATAAAACAAGTCAGTTTTGTACATCCATATAAAATCTTCCCGTATTGTATAATAACCATATTTTTATGGAATCAGATTTGAGAAAAGAACCTTTACTGTTGTATCACAGTGTGGACCTTTATACTAATGTCTGGCACACAAATTAGTTTCTGTGCAGCACAGGAATATAACAGACATGGGTCAATTGTGGTTCGCCAACATTTGCTGAATTCAAAAAAGACAAGAGGTTCTCTAACACGGAGACGGATGGCTCTGCGGTGCCCCTGATAGAGAACCATGAAGTGCAGGAATGACATTACAGACCCAGAAACCCACAGTCTGCAACGGAGAGCTGGGTCTTCTCTCAGTCTGACTATCAGGGTAATGCAAAGCACAAGAATACATTAGGTGAGTCCTTATCATGGCCTCCTAATACACAAGGAGGAATTTTCAAGGTGCCTCTAAAATTTGTTAGGTTTTAATGAAAGAGAAAATACATAAATATATAGTTTATATTAGGTCTCATAAAAAGAATGGCAAACAAGAGCATATTGTGCATATGAGTTGAAGACATCTCTAGAATTCACCAGGTTAAATAGGTTGTTTAAAATCAAAGGAAAGTTTTATCTATCCCCTATGGTTGACCTGGTTTACTCCAGAATTGTCCACTTCATCTTAATAAATCAGCCTCAGGCCTTTTTCACGTGGGCCACAGAATTGCCATTGGTTGTGGATTTCCCTTTACCCCTCCTACCTGAGTGATGTCGGCAAAACAGTGGGACTTAGCCACCAAATGACTCCATTAAACAAAAAATAGGGGGTTTTGAGGGGGTTTCAAGAAATACAGAAACGCTGCCTAAATAACACTCTAAGACCATGTGCACAAATGTTGTAAGAGCATGAAGCAAAACAATGGAATAAAACAACATTTAAAAGAGTAATTAAAAAATGATGAAATACAAAATATTGTGTGAAATCGAACCAACACAACCGGTTTGCCATAAGATATTCAACACTGTGAGCCTGGGCTAAATGTAACCCTTGTGCAGTCCTAACATGGACCTAAAAAATAGCAATATCTAAACATAGAAGAGAATCTAATCCTATAGACATCATATGATCTAATGTTAGCAGTTATTACCATATAGGTACAAAATAAAGTATGCTGGGGCACTGAACACAGGTTGTTACAAGTAAGGCCATACGTAGTCCGATATTAGAACTCAACCACCTAGGGCAGAAATGGATTGCAGATGTATAAAGAAACATCAAGACGTTATGTAGAACAAGCGTATCATACTGTTACCAGCCCTGAAAAGAGCCTTTGATGTAATCCAATATAAAGTTTACTGGGGTGCTAAAACCGGCTTGCCATAGGTTAATCAGATACGTCACATTGTGGAGTCACTGTTACCTATTTTGAAAACGGATGACAAATTATCCAAAATATTATCTGGGGGTGTCAATTTATAGCAAAAAGGGGATGTACCATTGGTAATAGGATCTCTAAGAGTTTTTTTGGTTCTAAAAAAAATTGCCCTACTTGGCTTAGATATGTGGGAAGATACAAATGTGGTAACCAAGTTTGTAGGATTTGTTCCATATTGAGGTAGGGGGTACCTTTAAGTCATCTGTGACAGGGGAGACATTCTCTATTACAAAATATGGGAACTGCAAGTCAGTAATTTACCTGTTCACTTGCGGTAATTGCCAAGTACAGTATATGGGACGCACTATCCATCCATTAAAAGTGTGTTTACATGAACATTTGTATAAAATAGATATAGGGAACAGGGATTCAGCAGTGTCCCGGCACATTTTGGACAAACATAATGGTGACATCTCATTAGGCACATTTATAGGCATTCAATGGGTTATGGTTTTTCCACGACATTATTAATCTCATCTCCTGGAGGGAGGCTTATTGGATTTTTAAGTTGGATATCAGGTCCCCTAAGGGGTTAAACTCAGAATGGGACATTGGAAATATAATGAAGCCTCCTAATGTACCTTTTCTGTCTTCTCTTTATAAACTTTATACATCTTGTAATTTGTTATTTGTTCTGTTCAATTGTTTTTTATTTTTAAGTGCTCATTAAGTGTTGTTTATATGTTTCTTGCGGATATATGTATTGGGGTTCAACCTGTATACATACATTGGTTTGTTTTATCCAGTCAAGATCATTGATTGTCTTAATTGTAATGTTTAAATACCCGTTACTTAGGTAGTGTGAATGTGTATGTGCACTACACTACTGCAAGATACCGGAGGGTACTGGAAATAGGTTTGGGTGGAGTACCAGTAGATCCAGTGGCAGGGAAAACAAGTCTTCACCAAGGGTATCAATAACCAGAGGCAACAGGGAGCGAGAGCAAGCCAGAGCCAAGGGACCCATATACTAGTGGTCAGACAAGCTAAGTATTGCACAGAGTGAGTAGTCAGCCAGAGCCACAGGTCAGACAAGCTGGGGTTTACATGAAGCAAGATAGTAGGCCAGAGCCACTGGTCAGACAAGCCAGGGAACATGGAGCGAGAAAGTAGGCCAGAGCCACTGGTCTGGCAAGCCAGGGTCTACATGGAGCGAGACAGTCAGCCAGAGTCACAGATCAGACAGCCGGGGGCTACACTGAGTGAGATAGTAGCCAGAGCTACAGGTCAGACCAGCCAGTGTCTACACGGAGCGAGATAGTCAGCCAGAGCCACAGGTAAGGACTGATATGGATAGTCAGCAAATCGGGGTCATACACTGAGCGAGTTGGTCAGCCAGAGCCACAGATCAGAACCGATGTAGGTAGTCAGACAAGGGTCACAACGGAACACAGGAACTACAGCAGAAACACCATGTAAGGGCAATGACTACTAGGCCCCGTGATGCTTAAATAGGAGCAGACAAAGGTGGACCCAATTAGGCACATTAGTAGAAGGGCCATAAACACGCACGGCGCCTGCTCCTGTCAGGAATGCAGAAGTAGCCGGCCACCATAACACAACACAGGAAGCACAGGATCGCTAGGCCTCCTTGGGATACTGTGATAATCAGGAACAGAAACAGCCACAACAGGCACAATACTGGGGCTGCAATAACTTGGTTCATAGCAGTTAGATGGATTTCCCTGTCTAACTTGGATGGTAAATAAACAAAGAACATGTTGTGCCGATCCACAAAATGCTTAATAAATATTTAGATCATACCCGGGAAAATGCTGTTAGGGATCTAAAGGTAGAATCATATCTACACACAGAGTAGAAGTTCACCTTGCCCTTCTGTGGTCTGTTCCATGGAGTCCAGGGCCAAATGCTGCCCTCCTGACCCCAGGATTTGGCTCATCCGTCATTTTTACCATGCTAGTACATGTGAACTTGCAGTCTAGTAAGGACTAACCATCTGCCTGACTCTACTGAACTGGAGATTATTTGTCTGTTAAATAACAGTATTCCCAATTACTTGAATAACAGCAATATCCTCCTCTTGCACACAGGTAATCACATCAGAATCCTTCTGCACTTCTTTCTCCACACCTTGTAGCTGCACTTATAATCCTCCTACTGTCTCTGTATGTTGTCATGAATTCTAATTAGATTGTAAGCTACTTGGGGCAGGGTCCCTTTCCCAGTGTATGATTCCCTTGCTGCACTTTCCCCCACAAATAATGAAATGATTGCATGTAAAGGGATAGTAATACTTAATTTTTACCATCCCCCATGTTGTAGCCCTTAAAGGTTTGAGAGATGCCGCTGGTCTCGATTAATTCTGATTGTTAAGGGCTACAACATGGGGGGTAGTAAAAATTAAGTATTACTATCCCATTAAGCTTAATGCTCTTAAACCAGTTCTGTATTTTTGTATTGTATTATTTTAACTTCTTTTAAGTGCTGTGTACATGTATGTCGCTATATAAATAAATATGCAACTGATCAATAGGCCTAAAATAATACATTTTTATCACTTTTAATTTGTGCTGCTTCTGTAGAAAATCTGTATATTGAATAGCCGGATGTTTTCAATGGGTAAATAAGACACTGGGCCGTAGTCACCAAGTTAAGGTGGTGCAATTCTGGAGAATCGGACTGGCCCACAGGAAGGGGAGATTACAATGGATTTAAAAAACTCAAATTCTACACAGGTCTCCAATGTGTTGGTTCCCAATCATAGGGGACCTTTCTAACACTGAAAGCATGAAAAGCACCATTTACATAAGCTGGAATTTGTCTACTGTTAAACCTATACTACAGTTGTTTTGCTCCAGGATTGCACCCACCTCTTTAGCTAGACACACGAGGACCATATTCTAAATTCAGGGGTGGGCCCCATGACAAAAATAGTTTAATGGAGGAATAACCAGAACCTATTGTACCCCGGGGCAGATGGGGTTACTGGGATGTTGGACCCTGACACAACTTCACCTGTACAACCTCTGTAGTTACTACGCCCCCTACTGTGCACTGCAAAGCCTGGAACTGAAGTCTGCATCTGATTGGTCACTTGCCAAATGGAGTAATGATGGGGTAGATTAGGCTGTACGCCATGATGACAGACACCACCACCAGCATTCTTGCATACATTGAGCCGTATGGAAAGTCATAGGCCTGGTTCTGTACAATGAGACAAATCAATACATTGAATACAATCTGCACAAGACACTACAACTCTTTAGTGTATGAAACTGTTACAACAAGAATGAGGGACTGTGGCACTCCAGCTGGTTGTGGACTACATCCTCCAGCATCAGTTGCCCGGCTGAGAATGATGGGATTTGTAGTCTGACAGTTGTTCCCCATTGATGGATTTAAAACATAAAAAGGTGACATCTTGTGGCGTCTAATACCCACAGGCGGACATTTAAAAGTTCAGGCTGCTGGATGGAGATAAAGTTTAGCCATCAGATAAGGAGACAAATAGATGCCCTATAGACACTGCTAGGAATTTTATGAACTTTAAGTCTCCTGTCTGACAAAGATTTACTTATGTAGAGAACAGTAGTTCTGGCCATAACTCAGTCTACCTCATTTGTACAACCCGTTCAGGATTTCTGTCTCATACCTGCTTTATAACAGTTTACAAAGAACAACTCCCTAAGTTAAGCAAGAGACTTACACATAGTAACATAACATAGTAACATAGTAGATAAGGCTGAAAAAAGACATGCGTCCATCATGTCCAGCCCATGCCAATAACACCCCTGTTGATCCAGAGGAAGGCAACAAAAAAGCCCTCTGGAGCAATTTCCAATGTAGGTGTGTGTGAGTGTGTCAAATAGTTCCCCGGCTCAATATCCTATTTGCTTTGAAGCCATCTGTCATAACTGTCAATATTGTTCTGTGCTAGATAGGCATCCATTGCTTTTTTGAATGCAGTTACATTATCTGCAAGCGCAGCATCCCGAGGCAAAGAATTCCATAGCCTTACCGCCCTTACTGTAAAGAATCCCTGCCTGTGTTTTAGTCGAAAGCGCCTTTCCTCAAGTCTTAATGGATGACCTCTTGTTCTTAGCTCAGCTCTTTGCATAAATAATTCATTGGATAGTTCTTTGTATTGGCCTTGAATATACATGTAAATGGTAATCATATCACCCCTTAGACGTCTCTTTTCTAATGTAAACAAACCCAGTTTGGCTAGTCTCTCTTCGTAACTCAGATCCTCCAATCCCTTTATCAGTTTTGTTGCACGTCTCTGCACCTTTTCCAGTTCAGTAATGTCTTTTTTTAGAACAGGCGCCCAAAATTGTACTCCATATTCTAGATGAGGCCTAACCAAGGATTTATACAGAGGTAGGATAATATTAGCATCCCTTGCTTCTACACCTCTTTTTATGCAGGCTAGTACTCTATTTGCTCTTGCAGCAGCTGAGTGACTCTGCACACTGCTGTGAAGACTATTGTCTATCAGTACACCTAAATCTTTCTCTAATGAGGATTTCCCAAGTTGTTTCCCATTTAGAGTATATGTAGCAAGTTTGTTTCTACAACCCAAATGCATAACCTTACATTTATCTACATTAAATGACATCTGCCACTTTTCTGCCCATTCACTTAGTTTATCTAAATCCTTCTGTAGGGAAAAAACATCGAGCTCTGTATGTATTTCCTTACATAGCTTAGTGTCATCAGCAAAGATTGAGATGCTACTTTCAATTCCCACTTCTAGATCATTAATAAACAAATTAAAAAGCATTGGGCCCAGGACTGAACCCTGCGGTACCCCACTTATAACCCTAGACCAATTTGAAAAAGTTCCATTTACAACAACTCTCTGCCATCTATCATTTAACCAGTTCTCAATCCATGTACAGATACCACCACCCAAACCGAAGCCTTTTAATTTATGCAGTAACCTGTTGTGAGGCACTGTGTCAAAGGCTTTTGCAAAATCCAAGTATACTACATCAACAGCAATTCCCCTGTCCAAATTACTACTCACTCTTTCATAAAATGCAAGTAAATTAGTCTGACATGATCTGTTCTTCATGAAACCATGCTGATTCCTACTAATGATATTGTTTGTCTTCACATAGTTCTAAATACTATCAGTTAATAACCCTTCTAGTATCTTACCCACTATGGAAGTCAAGCTCACAGGTCTATAATTTCCTGGTTTGGATCTTGCTCCCTTTTTAAACAATGGAACTACATCAGCTTTCCTCCAATCACAGGGCACTATGCCTGATGAAAGCGAATCAATAAATATTAAGTATAATGGTTTTGCTATTACTGAACTAAGTTCCTTAAGTACCCTTGGGTGTATACCGTCCGGTCCAGGCGCTTTATTCACTATAACCCTTTCCAGTCTCTTTTGGACCTTGTCCTCAGTAAGCCATGTAGATGTTGGAGGAAATTCCATGGTTTTGTCTGTTTGCCCATAGCTTGTCATTTCTGCTTCCTTTGTATATACTGAAGCAAAGAACGTATTTAGGGTCTCAGCCATAGCTTTATCCTCACTAATCAATTCACCTGTTTCAGTCCTAAGAGGACCAATATCATCCTTAACTTTTTTGTTGTTAATATACTTGTAGAATTGTTTAGGGTTTTTCTTGCTCTCGTTTGCAATGTTTCGCTCATTTTCTATTTTAGCTAGCTTAATTGCTTGTTTGCAGATTTTATTACATTCTTTATATTTTTTAAATGATGCATCTGACCCATTTGACTTAAACACCTTAAAAGCCTGCTTTTTATTTCTCATTTCCCTGCTAACCACATTATTAATCCACATTGGTTTTGCTTTACTTCTCTTGTGCTTATTCCCCAATGGTATATATTGACGTGTATATTTTCCCAAGAGCATTTTAAATACATTCCATGACTCTTGTGCATTTTTATCTTTGAAAATTACATCCCACTGGATATCCTTTAAAGCTTCTTTTAACTTTGTAAAATTAGCCTTTTTGAAATTGAATGTTTTGGTTAAACTCTTGCTATTGGGTTTCTCATAACAAACTTCAAAGGATACAATATTATGGTCACTGCTGCCCAAATGTTCCCTTACCTGCACACTGTATACAATGTCAGAATCGTTTGAGAGCACTAGGTCAAGCAAGAGGGGATATAAGTTAGAAGAGTTTAATAAAGCAGAGAGTAAGGTCACTTTTAAAATTATTGGCCCCCAAAAGTGAGGAAGATGCAAAAAATAACATTGAATCCACATTGAAATTGGCATTGATAGTGAATTTTAATACAGATCATAATTACTTTTATAATTTTATTAAACGACATAGGCACTATTTGAAGCAAGACAAATGGTTGGAAACTGTTCTGCTTGACAATCCTAAGATAGCTTACGAAAAAGCCCAAAACTTGGGGACTATTTTAGCTCCAACTATGCAAAACAGAAATTTTGGTGACAATAAGGTAACCAATTGGTTAAAATCCAGGCTAACTGGCTTCCACAGTTATGGAAGCTGTATAAGTTGCAGAGAAACTAAGAACATTTAAAAAAAACTAGTTTTTTTTTTTTTTTTGACCAGTACAGAAGAATTTCAAATTAAAAAATGTTTGTCATGTAGAGCAAAGGGAGCAATATATGTATTGCAGTGTAGCTGCAAAAAACAGTATGCTGGATAGACGAAATGCTGTTTAAGTGTAAGAGTAGCAGAGCATATTAGAAATGTAGAGAGAGGCTTTGAAAATCACAGCGTCTCTCCACACTTCAAAAAAGAACAAAATTCAGACCCCAAATATTTAACTTTTTTTGCTATTAATGAAGTTAAGAAAGATTGGAGGGGGTAATTATCTAGCGGCCATGTCATGAATAGAATCAAAGTGGATTTTTGATCTTGATACCCTCCAGCCGAAGGATTTAAATGCTGAAATAGAAATGTTTGGCTTTCTGTAAAGGGGAACAATAAAGATTACACTTTTTGAAGAAGTTTGACTACAGATGGAAAGCAGCCTTTCCAAATTTAACAACCGCCATGATAAAAGAAGTTAGGTTGACAGTTTTTTTCATATATATATTTTATTATATCTTGAGAAAGCAAGGGCTGTCCTTCCAAAACACGTTGATTTTAGCAGTTTGCGAATAACAATCACCACAAGTTGTTGGAACTACAAAGGGAATATCATCTGGATCTGAGCTGTATATACCACATATACCGTGTATGTTTGCAGGAATATTAGGATAGTTAATAAACTACAGTGCCACAGAGTGTGCACAACACTGACCTGAAAGGGCTAACAAAGTCACACTGTAACTCAAAGAAAACCAGATCTGTAATCTACTTATAAGCTGCCTATGCAATATATTAGCCAAAATGCTAACAAATGATTAATTATAAATAGATTCAGTGTTTCCCTTTGATTACAGACCACCTTGTGGGAGATTTTTTCCCTTCTCTGTCTGACACTTCATATAAATATGCTCATTTGCATGCAGTGCCAGACAGACAAGTAGTGACAGTGCTACAAGAATTATGGCGTTCCAATTAGAAATAAATATTTTTAAAAAAAGAATTTTGGAGACCTTCTATACAAACATTTTGCCATTACAAGTTCATTTTTTTAATACTGAAATAACAATAAAAAAACTGCTAAAAAAATGGGCAGCAAATCTCATATTTACTTATAAAAGTAAATAAGATTTTCTAAGCACATACTGTTGTACACAAATATAAGTTGAGAAATATATAAACACACAGATATATCTAGATAGATATGAGATAGATAGAGAGATAGCAGAAGGAATGCGGTCTTCTCAACTTAAATCGGAAGAGGCTGAGATTCCAGAAATATCCACTACAGGAATACAGAGACCAAATAATGATGATCAGTAGCAGACATATGAAGCTCAGTAGGGTAGTCGGAGCTTTTACACCTAAAAAGGTAAATGGAGGAGTGGATAAATCAATATATATATTTGTTGGGACTTTTTCCTAAATATTTGAAATATAAATTAAAAGTGGTCTGTCATCCTAAACTCAGCTTTTAATGTATCTGCCCTAGTATGTCAGGTGATATCTAAGAGGTAAGCTCTTGGATGGACCTGTCATCCTACGGTAAAAGTATTTCTTCTTCCTACCTTATCATCTCAGGTCTCTCTTCTTCCCGTTCTATCCTCCCATACCAGTCTTTTCTTTATCCTATCCTCTCATATCAGTCTTCTTCCTATCCTATCCTCCTATACCAGTCTTCTTCCTATCCTATCCTCCCATACCAGGCTTCTTCCTATCTTAACCTCCTATACCAGTCTTCTTCCTATCCTATCCTCCCATACCAGCCTTTTTCCTATCCTATCATACCAGTCTTCTTCCTATCCTATCCTCCCAATACCAGGATTCTTCCTATCCTCCCATACCAGTCTTCTTCCTATCCTATCCTACTAGTCTTCTTCCTATCATATCCTCCCATACCAGTCTTCTTCCTATTCTATCCTCCCATACCAGTCTTCATCCTATACTATCCTATCATACCAGTCTTCTTCCTATCCTATCCTCCCATACCAGTCTTCTTCCTATCCTCCCATACCAGTCTTCTTCCTATCATCTCCTCTCATACCAGTCTTTTTCCTATCCTATCATACCAGTCTTATTATCATATCCGCTCAGGCCACACTTCTTTCTATCCTATCAGGCCACTCTTCTTCCTTTTCTATCCTTTATGACCACTCTTTTTCCTATCCAATTCTCTCAGGTCTCCCTTCTTCCTATCCTATCCTTCCATACCAGTCTTCTTCCGATCTTATCCTTCCATACCAGTCTTCTTCCTATTCTATCCTCTCAGACTATGCTTATTCCTATCCTACCCTCTCAGGCCACTCTTTTTCCTACCTTATCCCCTCATACCACTCTTCTTATTATCATATCTGCTCAGGCCACACTTCTTTCTATCCTATCAGGCCACTCTTCTTCCTTTTCTATCCTTTCTAAACACTTCTTCCTACACCTCCCTTCAGGCCACTATTATTCCTGTTCCATAACCCCAGGCCACTGTTATCCCTTCCCAAGAATCTCAGACAGCTATACTCTCTAGCTTCGGCTTCCAGATCAATCTTCTCCCTATCTCATCCTTAGAGGACACAATTAGCTCTTCCACGGGCTCCAAGGCCACTCTTCGCCATACTCCTGCCTTTCAGGCCACCATGTTCCGTATCTCAGTCTCCCAGGACACTACTTTAATCCCTTCCCTAGTCTCCCAGTGCATGCTTGTATATCTAGTGACATGAGAAATCTACTTTACATTCACCACTTACCCATGAGCAAGACTAGTGTCACGGTAATCAGGCAGACAACAGTATAAACTATAGCCACCTTTATTGATAAAACACAGACAATTGCATATAGCCCAAACAACCCCAGAATACTGTATGGATACCCCAGGAATGCCTGGAGCTGCACACTGTGCTGTGCACTACACTACTGCAAGATACCGGAGGGTACTGGAAATAGGTTTGGGTGGAGTACCGGGAGATCCAGTGGCAGAGAGCACAAGCCTCCACCAAGGGTATCAATAACCGGAGGCAACAGGGAGCTAGAGCAAGCTAGAGCCAAGGGACCCATATACTAGTGGTCAGACAAGCTAAGTATTGCACGGAGTGAGTAGTCAGCCAGAGCCACAGGTCAGACAAGCTGGGGTTTACATGAAGGAAGATAGTAGGACAGAGCCACTGGTCAGACAAGCCAGGGACTACATGGAGCGAGAAAGTAGGCCAGAGCCACTGGTCTGGCAAGCCGGGGTCTACATAGAGCGAGACAGTCAGCCAGAGTCACAGGTCAGACCAGCCAGGGTCTACACGGAGCGAGATAGTCAGCCAGAGCCACAGGTAAGCACTGATATGGGTAGTCAGCAAATCGGGGTCATACACTGAGCGAGTTGGTCAGCCAGAGCCACAGATCAGAACCGATGTAGGTAGTCAGACAAGGGTCACAACGGAACACAGGAACTACAGCAGAAACACCATGTAAGGGCAATGACTACTAGGCCCCGTGATGCTTAAATAGGAGCAGACAAAGGTGGACCCAATTAGGCACATTAGTAGAAGGCCCATAAACACGCACGGTGCCTGCTCCTGTCAGGAATGCAGAAGTAGCCGGCCACCATAACACAACACAGGAAGCACAGGATCGCTAGGCCTCCTAGGGATACTGTGATAATCAGGAACAGAAACAGCCACAACAGGCACAATATTGGGGCTGCAATAACTTGGTTCAGAGCAGTTAGATGGATTTCCCTGTCTAACTTGGATGGTAAATAAACAAAGAACATGTTGTGCAGATCCACAAAATGCTTAATAAAGATTTAGATCATACCCGGGAAAATGCTGTTAGGGATCTAAAGGTAGAATCATATGTACACACAGAGTAGAAGTTCACCTTGCCCTTCTGTGGTCTGTTCCATGGAGTCCAGGGCCAAATGCTGCCCTCCTGACCCCAGGATTTGGCTCATCCGTCATTTTTACCATGCTAGTACATGTGAACTTGCAGTCTAGTAAGGACTAACCACCTGCCTGACTCTACTGAACTGGAGATTGTCTGTTAAATAACAGTATTCCCAATTACGTGAATAACAGCAATATTCTCCTCTTGCACACAGGTGATCACATCAGAATCCTTCTGCACTTCTTTCTCCACACCTTGTAGCTGCACTTATAATCCTCCTACTGTCTCTGTATGTTGTCATGAATTCTAATTAGATTGTAAGCTCCTTGTGGCAGGGTCCTTTTCCCAGTGTATGATTCCCTTGCTGCACTTTCCCCCACAAATAATGAAATGATTGCATGTAAAGGGATAGTAATACTTAATTTTTACTATCCCCCATGTTGTAGCCCTTAAAGGTTTGAGAGATGCCGCTGGTCTCGTTTAATTCTGATTGTTAAGGGCTACAACATGGGGGGTAGTAAAAATTAAGTATTACTATCGCATTAAGCTTAATGCTCTTAAACCAGTTCTTTATTTTTGTATTGTATTATTTCAACTTCTTTTAAGTGCTGTGTACATGTATGTCGCTATATAAATAAATATGCAACTGATCAATAGGCCTAAAATAATACATTTTTATCACTTTTAATTTGTGCTGCTTCTGTAGAAAATCTGTATATTGAATAGCCGGATGTTTTCAATGGGTAAATAAGACACTGGGCCGTAGTCACCAAGTTAAGGTGGTGCAATTCTGGAGAATCGGACTGGCCCACAGGAAGGGGAGATTACAATGGATTTAAAAAACTCAAATTTTACACAGGTCTCCAATGTGTTGGTTCCCAATCATAGGGGACCTTTCTAACACTGAAGGCATGAAAAGCACCATTTACATAAGCTGGAATTTGTCTACTGTTAAACCTATACTACAGTTGTTTTGCTCCAGGATTGCACCCACCTCTTTAGCTAGACACACGAGGACCATATTCTAAATCCAGGGGTGGGCCCCATGAAAAAAATAGTTTCGTGGAGGAATAACCAGAACCTATTGTACCCCGGGGCAGATGGGGTTACTGGGATGTTGGGCCCTGACACAACTTCACCTGTACAACCTCTGTAGTTACTACGCCCCCTACTGTGCACTGCAAAGCCTGGAACTGAAGTCTGCATCTGATTGGTCACTTGCCAAATGGAGTAATGATGGGGAAGATTAGGCTGTACGCCATGATGACAGACACCACCAGCAGCATTCTTGCATACATTGAGCCGTATGGAAAGTCATAGGCCTGGTTCTGTACAATGAGGCAAATCAATACATTGAATACAATATGCACAAGACACTACAACTCTTAAGTGTATGAAACTGTTACAACAAGAATGAGGGACTGTGGCACTCCAGCTGGTTGTGGACTACATCCTCCAGCATCAGTTGCCCGGCTGAGAATGATGGGATTTGTAGTCTGACAGTTGTTCCCCATTGCTGGATTTAAAACATATAAAGGTGACATCTTGTGGCGTCTAATACCCACAGGCGGAGATTTAAAAGTTCAGTCTGCTGGATGGAGATATAGTTTAGCCATCAGATAAGGAGACAAATAGATGCCCTATAGACACTGCTAGGAATTTTATGAACTTTAAGTCTCCTGTCTGACAAAGATTTACTTATGTAGAGAACAGTAGTTCTGGCCATAACTCAGTCTACCTCATTTGTACAACCCGTTCAGGATTTCTGTCTCATACCTGCTTTATAACAGTTTACAAACAACAACTCCCTAAGTTAAGCAAGAGATTTACACAGAGGGGATATAAGTTAGAAGAGTTTAATAAAGCAGTGAGTAAGGTCAATTTGAAAATTATTGGCCCCCAAAAGTGAGGAAGATGCAAAAAATAACATTGAATCCACATTGTAATTGGCATTGATAGTGAATTTTAATACAGATCATAATTACTTTTATAATTTTATTAAACGACATAGGCACTATTTGAAGCAAGACAAATGGTTGGAAACTGTTCTGCTTGACAATCCTAAGATAGTTTACGAAAAAGCCCAAAACTTGGGGACTATTTTAGCTCCAACTGTGCAAAACAGAAATTTTGGTGACAATAAGGTAACCAATTGGTTAAAATCCAGGCTAACTGGCTTCCACAGTTATGGAAGCTGTATAAGTTGCAGAGAAACTAAGAACATTTAAAAAAAACTAGTTTGGTTTTTTTTTGACCAGTACAGAAGAATTTCAAATTAAAAAATGGTTGTCATGTAGAGCGAAGGGAGTAATATATGTATTGCAGTGTAGCTGCAAAAAACAGTATGCTGGATAGACGAAATGCTGTTTAAGTGTAAGAGTAGCAGAGCATATTAGAAATGCAGAGAGAGGCTTTGAAAATCACAGCGTCTCGCTACACTTCAAAAAAGAACAAAATTCAGACCCCAAATATTTAACTTTTTTTGCTATTGATGAAGTTAAGAAAGATTGGAGGGGGTAATTATCTAGCGGCCATGTCATGAATAGAATCAAAGTGGATTTTTGATCTTGATACCCTCCAGCCGAAGGATTTAAATGCTGAAATAGAAATGTTTGGCTTTCTGTAAAGGGGAACAATAAAGATTACACTTTTTGAAGAAGATTGCCTACAGATGGAAAGCAGCCTTTCCAAATTTAACAACCGCCATGATAAAAGAAGTTAGGTTGACAGTTTTTTGTCATATATATATTTTATTATATCTTGAGAAAGCAAGGGCTGTCCTTCCAAAACACGTTGATTTTAGCAGTTTGCGAATAACAATCCCCACAAGTTGTTGGAACTACAAAGGGAATACCATCTGGATCTGAGCTGTATATACCACATATACCGTGTATGTTTGCAGGAATATTAGGATAGTTAGTAAACTACAGTGCCACAGAGTGTGCACAACACTGTCCTGAAAGGGCTAACAAAGTCACACTGTAACTCAAAGAAAACCAGATGTGTAATCTACTTATAAGCTGCCTATGCAATATATTAGCCAAAATGCTAACAAATGATTAATTATAAATAGATTCAGTGTTTCCCTTTGATTACAGACCACCTTGTGGGAGATTATTTCCCTTCTCTGCCTGACACTTCATATAAATATGCTCATTTGCATGCAGTGCCAGACAGACAGGTAGTGACAGTGCTACAAGAATTATGGCGTTCCAATAAGAAATAAATATTTTTAAAATTAAGAATTTTGGAGACCTTCTATAGAAACATTTTGCCGTTACAAGTTCATTTTTTTAATACTGAAATAACAATAAAAAACTGCTAAAAAAATGGGCAGCAAATCTCATATTTACTTATAAAAGTAAATAAGGTTTTCTAAGCACATACTGTTTTACACAAATATAAGTTGAGAAATATATAAACACACAGATATATCTAGATAGATATGAGATAGATAGAGAGATAGCAGAAGGAATGCGGTCTTCTCAACTTAAATCGGAAGAGGCTGAGATTCCAGAAATATCCACTACAGGAATACAGAGACCAAATAATGATGATCAGTAGCAGACATATGAAGCTCAGTAGGGTACTCGGAGCTTTTACACCTAAAAAGGTAAATGGAGGAGTGGATAAATCAATATATATATTTGTTGGGACTTTTGCCTAAATATTTGAAATATAAATTAAAAGTGGTCTGTCATCCTAAACTCAGCTTTCAATGTATCTGCCCTAGTATGTCAGGTGATATCTAAGTGGTAAGCTCTTGGATGGACCTGTCATCCTAAGGTAAAAGTATTTCTTCTTCCTACCTTATCATCTCAGGTCTCTCTTCTTCCCGTTCTATCCTCCCATACCAGTCTTTTCTTTATCCTATCCTCTCATATCAGTCTTCTTCCTATCCTATCCTCCCATGCCAGTCTTCTTCCTATCCTATCCTCCCATACCAGGCTTCTTCCTATCCTAACCTCCTATACCAGTCTTCTTCCTATCCTATCCTCCCATACCAGCCTTTTTCCTATCCTATCATACCAGTCTTCTTCCTATCCTATCCTCCCAATACCAGGATTCTTCCTATCCTCCCATACCAGTCTTCTGGGTCAGACCACCCAGGGTCTACACGGAGCGAGATAGTCAGCCAGAGCCACAGGAAAGGACTGATATGGGTAGTCAGCAAATCGGGGTCATACACTGAGCGAGTTGGTCAGCCAGAGCCACAGATCAGAACCGATGTAGGTAGTCAGACAAGGGTCACAACGGAACACAGGAACTACAGCAGAAACACCATGTAAGGGCAATGATTACTAGGCCCCATGATGCTTAAATAGGAGCAGAGAAAGGTGGACCCAGTTAGGTACATTAGTAGAAGGCCCATAAACACGCACGGCGCCTGCTCCTGTCAGGAATGCAGAAGTAGCCGGCCACCATAACACAACACAGGAAGCACAGGATCGCTAGGCCTCCTAGGGATACTGTGATAATCAGGAACAGAAACAGCCACAACAGGCACAATACTGGGGCTGCAATAACTTGGTTCATAGCAGTTAGATGGATTTCCCTGTCTAACTTGGATGGTAAATAAACAAAGAACATGTTGTGCCGATCCACAAAATGCTTAATAAATATTTAGATCATACCCGGGAAAATGCTGTTAGGGATCTAAAGGTAGAATCATATGTACACACAGAGTAGAAGTTCACCTTGCCCTTCTGTGGTCTGTTCCTTGGAGTCCAGGGCCAAAAGCTGCCCTCCTGACCCCAGGATTTGGCTCATCCATCATTTTTACCATGCTAGTACATGTGAACTTGCAGTCTAGTAAGGACTAACCACCTGCCTGACTCTACTGAACTGGAGATTATTTGTCTGTTAAATAACAGTATTCCCAATAACTTGAATAACAGCAATATCCTCCTCTTGCACACAGGTAATCACATCAGAATCCTTCTGCACTTCTTTCTCCACACCTTGTAGCTGCACTTATAATCTTCCTACTGTCTCTGTATGTTGTCATGAATTCTAATTAGATTGTAAGCTCCTTGTGGCAGGGTCCGTTTCCCAGTGTATGATTCCCTTGCTGCACTTTCCCCCACAAATAATGAAATGACTGCATGTAAAGGGATAGTAATACTTAATTTTTACTATCCCCCATGTTGTAGCCCTTAAAGGTTTGAGAGATGCCGCTGGTCTCGTTTAATTGTGATTGTTAAGGGCTACAACATGGGGGGTAGTAAAAATTAAGTATTACTATCCCATTAAGCTTAATGCTCTTAAACCAGTTCTGTATTTTTGTATTGTATTATTTTAACTTCTTTTAAGTGCTGTGTACATGTATGTCGCTATATAAATAAATATGCAACTGATCAATAGGCCTAAAATAATACATTTTTATCACTTTTAATTTGTGCTGCTTCTGTAGAAAATCTGTATATTGAATAGCCGGATGTTTTCAATGGGTAAATAAGACACTGGGCCGTAGTCACCAAGTTAAAGTGGTGCAATTCTGGAGAATCGGACTGGCCCACAGGAAGGGGAGATTACAATGGATTTAAAAAAACCAAATTCTACACAGATCTCCAATGTGTTGGTTCCCAATCATAGGGGACCTTTCTAACACTGAAGGCATGAAAAGCACCATTTACATAAGCTGGAATTTGTCTACTGTTAAACCTATACTACAGTTGTTTTGCTCCAGGATTGCACCCACCCCTTTAGCTAGACACACGAGGACCATATTCTAAATCCAGGGGTGGGCCCCATGAAAAAAATAGTTTAGTGGAGGAATAACCAGAACCTATTGTACCCCGGGGCAGATGGGGTTACTGGGATGTTGGGCCCTGACACAACTTCACCTGTACAACCTCTGTAGTTACTACCCCCCCCCCACTGTGCACTGCAAAGCCTGGAACTGAAGTCTGCATCTGATTGGTTACTTACCAAATGGAGTAATGATGGGGTAGATTAGGCTGTACGCCATGATGACAGACACCACCACCAGCATTCTTGCATACATTGAGCCGTATGGAAAGTCATAGGCCTGGTTCTGTACAATGAGACAAATCAATACATTGAATACAATCTGCACAAGACACTACAACTCTTTAGTGTATGAAACTGTTACAACAAGAATGAGGGACTGTGGCACTCCAGCTGGTTGTGGACTACATCCTCCAGCATCAGTTGCCCGGCTGAGAATGATGGGATTTGTAGTCTGACAGTTGTTCCCCATTGCTGGATTTAAAACATAAAAAGGTGACATCTTGTGGCGTCTAATACCTACAGGCGGACATTTAAAAGTTCAGGCTGCTGGATGGAGATATAGTTTAGCCATCAGATAAGGAGACAAATAGATGCCCTATAGACACTGCTAGGAATTTTATAAACTCTAAGTCTCCTGTCTGACAAACATTTACTTATGTAGAGAACAGTAGTTCTGGCCATAGCTCAGTCTACCTCATTTGTACAACCCGTTCAGGATTTCTGTCTCATACCTGCTTTATAACAGTTTACAAACAACAACTCCCTAAGTTAAGCAAGAGATTTACACAGAGGGGATATAAGTTAGAAGAGTTTAATAAAGCAGAGAGAAAGGTCAATTTGAAAATCATTGGCCCCCAAAAGTGAGGAAGATGCAAAAAATAACATTGAATCCACATTGTAATTGGCATTGATAGTGAATTTTAATACAGATCATAATTACTTTTATAATTTTATTAAACGACATAGGCACTATTTGAAGCAAGACAAATGGTTGGAAACTGTTCTGCTTGACAATCCTAAGATAGTTTACGAAAAAGCCCAAAACTTGGGGACTATTTTAGCTCCAACTGTGCAAAACAGAAATTTTGGTGACAATAAGGTAACCAATTGGTTAAAATCCAGGCTAACTGGCTTCCACAGTTATGGAAGCTGTATAAGTTGCAGAGAAACTAAGAACATTAAAAAAAAACTATTTTTTTTTTTTTCGACCAGTACAGAAGAATTTCAAATTAAAAAATGTTTGTCATGTAGAGCGAAGGGAGTAATATATGTATTGCAGTATAGCTGCAAAAAACAGTATGTTGGATGGACGAAATGCTGTTTAAGTGTAAGAGTAGCAGAGCATATTAGAAATGTAGAGAGAGGCTTTGAAAATCACAGCGTCTCTCCACACTTCAAAAAACAACAAAATTCAGACCTCAAATATTTAACTTTTTTTTGCTATTGATGAAGTTAAGAAAGTTTGGAGGGGGTAATTATCTAGCGGCCATGTCACGAATAGAATCAAAGTGGATTTTTGATCTTGCTACCCTTCAGCCGAAGGGTTTAAATGCTGAAATAGAAATGTTTGGCTTTCTGTAAAGGGGAACAATAAAGATTACACTTTTTGAAGAAGATTGCCTAAAGATGGAAAGCAGGCTTTTCAAATTTAATAATCGCCATGATGAAAGAAGTTAGGTTGGACGTTTTTTGTCATATATATAATTTTTTATATCTTGAGAAAGCAAGGGCTGTCCTTCCAAAACACATTGATTTTAGCAGTTTGCGAATAACAATCCCTACAAGTTGGTTGAACTACAAAGGGAATACCATCTGGACATGAGCTGTGGAAAACTTATCGGAGACTTAAGATGATCAGAAGTTGCCAGTTTGTGAACTACAACTCCGAACATGGAGGGGGAGTAAAACATCTGATATATATGAAACATCACGAAACTTTATAAGACCGAGTGAAGACAGCAGTGGTGAGTCTTCTTTTCATCTAGGCTGTAATGCCACAATCATATATGACTTATAACTCCACTTGCTACTAAGTCTCGGCATAGATAGCATTGTTCAAAGCAACGACCCCCCAAATGGTTTATCTTCCATGGATACATTGTTATACTTTGTAACTGAGATTGTGTTCCCGATATACAGCTACAATATAACTTTTTGGTCTATTATGGACAGGTACATCATTAATGACTTCCTGAGTGATACCATCCTCCATTTAAAGTGAGATCATTATCAACATAAGTGTACACAAAGTCTTGTATGTGGGCCCAATGTATTTTGTTAAAACTCATTAATTTTATGTTTTTAATAATTGTTTTATTACATTTAAATATTAGAAATTTATGTACTGACTAATTGAAGAGCCCGTTAGACGGGCCACAGTGCCACTGCAAGCCGGTCACGGGGCAGTCATGCGCAGTAGAGACCGCCTGCCCCGCGGCTGATACAGAGAGCGTCCAGTCACTACTGCGCATGACCAGCAGGCGCAGCAGTCTCTAATGCACATGACTGCAGCACGAGCAGCAGTCTCTAATGCACATGACTGCAGCACGCGCAGCAGTCTCTAATGTACATGATTGCAGCACGCACAGCAGTCTCTAATGCACATGACTGCAGCACACGCAGCAGTCTCTACTGAGCATGACTGCGGCATTACACACATTTTAGCAAATTATTATATAGGATTCCATTAGTTAATAGAGTGTAATATTATCTGTATTACTGTTATCCTATTATTTTTGGTAAGTGTAATTTTTTGTCACATCATTACTGGCATATTTTTAACGGATTGTTGGTTTGTCAGACACAGCGAGAACAATATTGAGTGGTTCCATATACCATTGATATACATACATTTTGCCTCCTGGGCATTTTCTCTCCATGAGTAGTGATTGGTTGTTCCATGAATATCAGGGTTTTATGGCCACTCCTTTTTTCTTCCCCAGACACTGGCATAGACTGAGATCTATACGATAGAGGTTACTGTAAAGTGCTGGTGACTAATCTTTTTTGACCACACCGTAAGATATTTATATTTATCATCTTTGAGACCCAATCGTAGGAAAGCCGTAGAGTTGATGGTCCAAGGTAGATTTTTTTGCATGTACTGGGATATAGGTATTCAGTCTGATATCCCATGTGGGTGTAGGCACATCTGGATCAGAATAGCCCATTTCATGTTAATTTGAACTAGCCATTTTCCCTTCTATTTGTGTCTCTGTTAGATGCATATTTCAGATCTTATTCTCCTCTTTTCCCTGTTTCAATTGGTTTAAATATTTTTTAGGGTGCAAGTATACTTATAATTTAATTTTGTATAACAAAGCAGGAGTGCTAGTGTTTATTCTTTTGCTACCCATCTTTATTTTATTAATTTACAATTACAGGGTGGTGATTTTCTTTCACTTTTTTTGTAGCGCATCAAGATTTTTTTATTTACATTTATACCAATTATGTCTGTTTCAGATATGGCATTCAGCTGTAATGGATGAGTCCCGGGAGTAGGACCAACTCCATTCCTTTTCCAACAAATGCTGCTACGATGACATACACTGAGAAGAATGCCCCCTGGTCTGGAATGAAAACGCATCTACAGGGAAAGGAACACATCTTGAGTACACCTGGCTGTGAGATAATTTTCTCCACCATGTATGGATACAAAAAAAGAGGAGAAAAAGACAGGAGATGCCCCTTGTGTAGACTTCAACAACTCAATTGGACCTCCCCAATCACCCTGGTGATTATACTCACAAAACTAGATGTTGTTTGTTCACTTATGTGAGCAACATCTATAGCGCTCCAGGGCATTATTAACACTGCCCTCTGAAACAGCAACTCTAAAGTTCTCAAATAAAGATGGGTCTGCTCTTTTACAGCACGCTCTCCTTGAAGCAGTAAACCATGTAAATGTAAACAGAAAAAAGGAAGGGCGCCCAATAGTGTGTTATCACCTTTAGCAAATTGCTTCTTCCAATAATTGTAAAAAAATGGGTACTCACAATTCTGATGGTTAGTTCAATGTAAACTGACTTACTCGCATTTGGAGAAATACCCGTCTCCAACCGGGAAACACTCAGGTACAGGAAAATCAGCAAGGCTCCAGTATTATAAAATTTTAATTTTAATAAAAAATAAAAAAATATAATACACAGGTATATAAATTATATCGATCTTATATATAAATTCTAAAATCAAACGCGTTTCGTGGCTTACACCGCCACTTTATCAAAGATAAAATTTGTATCAAGGGTATAAAGACAGGAGCCGGCAAACACACTGATTTTAAATACCTTATGTTGGTACCACATTGGTCTAAAGCAACGGGGCTGAACAAATGTTTAATCCTATCCGTATTGTCCTTTAAGTTGAGCCCCCTCCACATCACAGGATGATACTCGTCATTAACCCATCATATTAGGATTTCTATGTTCACGTGTTCACTCCCTCACAGAGAGTGACCACGTGATTGCTAACGGTTCTAGCGAACTAGTAAAGTACTAAAAGGATTGTAATCTCAGCTATAACGGACAACATACAAACAGAATCCAAACATTTGTCAAAGGATTATGTGGTCATAAGATCGCAACAATTCAAAATGAAACATGAACATATCTCACTCTAATTACAATGAAGAATATGTCTCTAATAGGAAATAAAAATGCTACATACGTACCAATGGAAGACAAAAGCTGATTACTACCATATAAACAACACGGTCACGTGATTGCAACAGTCTGAAGTCAGATATAATTAAATCCCATTCATTAAATCGAGCGCTATTCCGAAAAAAAAACAGGTTAGACCAGAAATAGAAACCAATAATGTTATTAATTTATCCTCTTATACACTTAAAGATAATGAGAGATCTCTATTAGCGAAGGGGTTATCATTTTCACCTACTGCCAATTGTGACCTCTTCCAATTATTTCTGGATAACAATGAATTTATTCGGAAGCTATCCATATGTAGATATTTTGCAAATAAGGCATTGAGGACACTTCCAAATAAAGTCCCTATTGTCATTAATGAATTGCACAATCTGCACAAGACACTACAACTCTTTACAACAAGAATGAGGGACTGTGGCACTCCAGCTGGTTGTGGACTACATCCTCCAGCATCAGTTGCCCGGCTGAGAATGATGGGATTTGTAGTCTGACAGTTGTTCCCCATTGCTGGATTTAAAACATAAAAAGGTGACATCTTGTGGCGTCTAATACCCACAGGCGGACAGTTAAAATTTCAGGCTGCTGGATGGAGATATAGTTTAGCCATCAGATAAGGAGACAAATAGATGCCCTATAGACACTGCTAGGAATTTTATAAACTCTAAGTCTCCTGTCTGACAAAAATTTACTTATGTAGAGAACAGTAGTTCTGGCCATAACTCAGTCTACCTCATTTGTACAACCCGTTCAGGATTTGTGTCTCAAACCTGCTTTATAACAGTTTACAAAGAACAACTCCCTAAGTTAAGCAAGAGATTTACACAGAGGGGATATAAGTTAGAAGAGTTTAATAAAGCAGAGAGTAAGGTCAATTTGAAAATTATTGGCTCCCAAAAGTGAGGAAGATGCAAAAAATAACATTGAATCCACATTGTAATTGATAGTGAATTTTAATACAGATCATAATTACTTTTATAATTTTATTAAACGACATTGGCACTATTTGAAGCAAGACAAATGGTTGGAAACTGTTCTGCTTGACAATCCTAAAATAGTTTACGAAAAAGCCCAAAACTTGGGGACTATTTTAGCCCCAGATGTGCAAAACAGAAATTTTGGTGACAATAAGGGAACCAATTGGTTAAAATCCAGGCTAACTGGCTTCCACAGTTATGGAAGCTGTATAAGTGAAACTAAGAACATTAAAAAAAATATATATATATATTTTTTTTTTTTCGATCAGTACAGAAGAATTTCAAATTAAAAAATTTTTGTCATGTAGAGCGAAGGGAGTAATATATGTATTGCAGTGTAGCTGCAAAAAACAGTATGTTGGATGGACGAAATGCTGTTTAAGTGTAAGAGTAGCAGAGCATATTAGAAATGTAGAGAGAGGCTTTGAAAATCACAGCGTCTCGCTACACTTCAAAAAACAACAAAATTCAGACCCCAAATATTTAACTTTTTTTTGCTATTGATGAAGTTAAGAAAGTTTGGAGGGGAGGGACGTCATGACGTAGGAGGTGGAGCGGCAGGCGTGAGGGGAAGGAGGACTATGGAGTGATGCTGGTGCGAGGAGGGCTGGATGGCGGGCCGAAGAGCTCCGAAGTTTGGAGGGGAAAGTATCCTTTTCGGCAGTAAAACTCACACAGATATGTTACCCCTGGAGGGGTTCGGCAGACACCGAGGCTAAGCCTTGTTGTCGAGGCGAAGAAGCTCTACAGGGAAAGCCCTGGCCTCGGAGAGCCTGGAGGGGAGCAAAAGCCTTGTAGATAAGGAGGTCTCTGATGGGCACGAATCCTGAGCCGGGTGATCCCCGGTCATAACGCTGGAATAGTGAGGTGCCGGACAGACACCGGGTGGAGTACTGTACTGTAATAACTGTCACCAGACGGAGGATTTAACAACATGAATAGTTGGTTTCTCCGGTCAGAGTTCGGGGTCTACTGCCGGGAGGGACCAGTAACTGAGTAGATTGTGGTGACAAAGGGAGATATTTTCCCGGTCAATGGAGCTCCGGGAGGCCCTGTGAGTAAAAAGTGTTTTTGTTTATGTCCAGTTTGTTGCCCAAAGTGCTGGTTTCTGACATAATTGTGCAACTATGCCTCCTAAGAAGGATAAGTCCCAGAACCCTAGACCCATTAGTGGGTATTATTCCCCAAATGCTGCCAGTGGGGGGAGGAAATCCCTTCAAGGTGATCCTGTGGCCATGGATGACAGTGGAGTGTCCCCGACCATAACACATGATATGTTAACTCAAGCACTGGAAGGTCTGAGAGATAAAATAAGTAAAGATTTAAAGTCTAGCATGTTGGACTTAAAGAAAGAGGTTCTTGGTGTCTCAGAAATGTTGGCCCTGCAGAATAAAGAACTTCAACTGTTGAAGACAGAATCGGACTCGTTAAAGCTTCAGAATAAAGATTTGAGAGACGAACTTGGCAGAATTGAGTTTAAACTTGCTGAGCTGGAGGACAGTTCAAGAAGAAGGAACCTGAGAGTTCGGGGGGTCCCAGAAGAAATTTCTAATGATCAATTGGGATCTTTTTGTGGGGATTTGTTACAGTCATATATAGGAACTGTTGACCACCCTTTCGAATGAATTTACAGGCTCTTAAAACCCAAGGACTTGAGATATAAGGATAAACCAGGAGATGTGATAATGTGTTTTAATAACTTTTGGGTAAAGGACAAATTTGTCAAAGAGTTCAGGTTAAATCCTGGAAGGGCAGAGTATAAGGATATTGTGATATTTTCAGATTTGTCCTTTGCTACAAGGAATCATAGGAAAAGATTTAGGGAAATAACTCTGTGTTTGAGGGAAAGAAAGGCTCAGTATAGATGGTTGTACCCAACAAGATTAAGGGTGGAGATAGATGGTCGGAGATATATCTTTGAGGATCCCCTTTTCGCAAAGGACAAACTAACCAGTATGGAAATTCTCTGAAGGTGTGATGCAGGATAGGAGGTTGAAGTTTTTCCCCTGGATCCTGTTCCCCTTCTCTGTTGGTTGGGGGGGGGGGCTTGGGAGAGTTTTGGGTGATGGATGGAAGGCCCTGTTGGGAACCCTTGGGGGTATTGAGGATGGTGGGGGGTTTTGAGAGTTTCACCGAGGGATAAGGGGGGTTGGGGTGTTATTTGGACTTATGGATGTGTTTATGGGGGTGGGCACGGTAGGGTGAGAAGTTGGGGTTTATTGGTTTGTAGGGATGGGAGTATAGTGAGGGGTTGAGTTGTTGAGGATACTTACAAATTGTAAGTATTCTGATTATATTTGGGACTAGGGGGGGTGGTTATATTAATATTGGTGGGTTGGGGATTAGGGGTGGGGTGAGCTTTATTCCCTGACCGAGGGGTTGGGCGGGTAGAGTGTTGAGGATGGTGGGGAGGTTTGGTTTCCCACAGGGAGGTTCCAACTGTCAAGTCTTATTTTGCGGGAAATTGGGGAATGGGTTTTCTGGAGGGATGGGAGGGGGGAGGAGGGAAGAAGGAGGGGGAAAGATATATATATATATATTTTTTTTTTTTTTTCACGGGCAGCGGTTGACAGATGACGGTATACATGGTGGTTGGAATTTATTATGAATTGGGTTGATGGAATCTTTGATTATAAATTTAAGCATGGTTCGGGCAATTATTGAGATTTGTTACGCACTGGGGGATGTTATATGGTGGATAGGGAAGTAGTGGTTGGGGAGGGAGGTTTTTTTTTTTTTTCCCCTCCTCCTTTTCTCCTCCCTCCCTTCTTCGGTGCGGGAGGGGTGAATGGGTTAACCTTATAATAGACATGGTCTTTATGTCCCTCAATAATGCTTACCGCCTGGATGTACTCGGTTGTATTTCAGAGTTGCTGAGATGAGCTATTTTAAGTATCCCTGAAGGATGGGTGAATGGTGTGTGCAAGTAGAGTTACAGAAGGGTAGGATGGGTTATACAGAACTGTGGAGTGCGGGGACACACTATGGAGTCGTGGATGAATTATGGTCATTAAGGTAGCCACGGTTAATGCGCAGGGTTTGAACTCGCCCTCTAAGAGATCATATCTATATGAGATGTTGAAAAGGGAGAAGGTCAGTGTATGCTTTGTGCAAGAAACACATTGGGACCAGAATGGAGTTAAGTACTGGAGATATAAGAGATACCCGATAACATATGCTGCTGGGTTAGAATTATGCAAAAAGAGAGGGGTTTCCATAATTATTTCTAGAGAGGTTAAGTTTGAATATATATATCATGAGGCAGATGTCAACGGGAGGTTTGTTATCTTGGTTTGTAAGATGAATGATCTGGTGTATACATTGGTTAATTTTTACGCCCCCAATGTGTATCCTATTAAATTTTTGAATCTATTGGTAGAAAGATTTGAAAAAGTTAAGAAAGGGATTCTCATATGTGGGGGGGATTTGAATTGTGTAATGGATACTGGATTAGATAAAAAATTAAGTTATGGTAGACGGGTGGATGTAAAACTGAGGAATGATGCATCTCAGTTGAGTAACCTCATGTTCAGGAGTAATCTGTATGATATATGGCGCATACAACATCCCTCGGAGAGGGATTTTACTTTTTTTTCAGGAAGACACCTGTCTTATTCAAGGATAGATGTGTTTTTTACTACAGCGGATGATTTAAAGAAATGTTTGTCCTCTTCAATTGGTAGTATAACGTGGACAGATCATGCCCCAGTTTTTTGTACTTTTATGGATAGTCCTCAGTACGAAATTAGGGCAGATTGGAAGCTTAAGGAATATAACCTGAGAACAGAAACAGCTAGACTAGCCCTACTTGATGAAATCCAGCAGTTTTTGTTAGTGAATGATACAGGAGAGGTCTCAGATGTCTGCCTGTGGGAAGCATTAAAGTGTGTGGTAAGAGGTTACTTGATAAAAGATGATATAACTAGAAGAAGACAACAAGGGAAACCGCTAAATTGCAAAATTAGAAAGATCGAATAAACAGGCCCCTGAAGTGGGAAAGACTGAGCTGATTAAGGCGGTTCAACGAGAAATTGAAGAGAAACTTAATGTTAGGATAGAAAGAAATATTTTAGTTTTTAGGCAGAAATGGTATCACAATAGTAATAAAGTGAATAAGTTTTTGACGAATAGGATAAAATATAATAATGAGAAGAGAAGAGTGAAGAAACTTATATTTAATAACAAAGTTTTGTTAGACCCCGTTCATATTGCGGATGCCTTTAAGTGTTATTACAAATCGCTATATAATCTTAAACAAAGGGATGCTTCAACTTCTCGGATAAGGGGGTTTTTACAAGAGGTGGTTTTGCCTAGGTTGAGTGAAGATCAGTTGGTAGAGATTAATAAGTCTATTTCCTTGAATGAAGTTAGGTCTGTTTTAAGAAATATGAAAGGGGGTAAATCACCGGGCCCAGACGGGTATTCTTCATTGTTTTATAGGATTGCAGATCCACTTATATCTCCTTTGTTAGTTAAGGTATTTAATCAGATAGGGAGGTCGGGGGTGTTCCCCATAGAAATGTTGCGGACTTCTATCTGTCCGATTTTGAAAGAAGGAGAGGACCCGGCGAATTTGGCAAGCTATAGGCCGATATCTTTGACAAATTTGGATATAAAAGTCTATTCAAAGATATTGGCGGATAGATTGAATAAGGTACTGACGTACCTGATAGATCCAGACCAAACTGGGTTTATATTGGGGAGGTCAGGGGAGGATAACACTCGGAAGTTGATAGGTTTGATCTCAGAGGTAGGTCAAAAAGTCCTTCCAACAGTCTTCTTGGCATTAGATGCCGAGAAGGCTTTCGACCGGGTCAGCTGGAATTTTTTGTTTGAGACAATGGAGGTATTTGGTATATCGGGGTTTTTTAAACATAGCACAATGGCTCTGTATAACAACTTGACAGCAAGAGTTACAGGCTTGGCTTTGAAGTCTGATTTTTTCGAGATAAGAAATGGGACAAGGCAGGGGTGCCCTTTGGCACTTCTGCTATATGCGTTGTCTATTGAGCCTTTGGCAGCAGCGATTAGACAGTCAGATAAAATTAAGGGAATTGAGGTTGGTGGTCAGTCCTATAAGATAACGCTGTATGCGGACGACGTTATTTTGACGTTAACATCCCCAGAGCAGTCGATTCCGGAGGTACTTGAAGTGATGAGGAAGTATAGTGATTGTTCTAATTATAACCTAATTTGTTGAAGACACAAGCAATATCACTTAAGGTTTCGACTGGAGTATTAACCCAGCTTCAGCGGAAATATAATTTCAAATGGGTCCAAGATGGAATATGTTATATGGGGATAAAATTAATGTTTGATCAACACCAAATGGTGATTAGGAATTATGATCTCCTGTTGGATGGTTTGGGTCTGGATATAGAAAGATTGAAGGTGGTGGAGAGTTCCTGGCTGGGTCGTGTTGATATGGTTAACGCATACCTGGTTCCAAAAATTCTCTACTTATTCAGGATCCTTCCAATCAGAGTTTCTGGGAGAATTCTGGATAGGATTTCAAAAACCCTGAAGGGATTCGTATGGAAAGGTGTTAAGCCGAGGATATCACACAAAATAATGGTTGCCCCAAAGACATGTGCTGGTTTGGGGTTTCCGGATATTCGGAATGTTTATGCACGCGTTAGTCTGGAATACGAAAAAGGATAAGGGGGTGGGGTGGTACCGCCTTGAGAGTTCTCAGGGAATAGAGAAGAATCTTTTTAACTGGTTATGGGTAAAACCGGATATACTAAAGTGACTAAAATTAGTAAATCCGGTATTGAGAAGTGCATTAATCTCTATTAAAAAATTTAGGGCCCTGATCGGGTGTGTGGAGGTATTTACCTCGCAGACACCGTTTGAGGTCCTGAAATATTATATAGACGGTTTGAACATAACTAGATGGCGATCAAAGGGTATAACTAAGTTGAGTGATTTGGTAGAGAGTAACGATTTACTATCTTTCGAGGAGATTCATAAAAAATTTGGATTAAATATGAATGAGATTTTTACATATATGAGGATTAAGAAATTGATTCAAAAGGAAGGTCTTGCTGTTAAGAATAAATTGGACTGTTTTTTGGAGAGTACTGGTCAGGATAGACTTATATCTAGACTAAGGAGATTGGTGTATGCAGATCTAAAAGGAATAGTTGTTTCAACCATCTCTAGATGGGAGATGGAAATGGGTAGTGAGGTTCATTCGGTTACCTTGCAGGAGGTTTTTTATAAATTGCTTCACAGATGGTATCTCGTACCAGTTAGATTAAGCAAAATTGATAACATGGTGTCCGCTAATTGTTGGGGATGTGGTACAGAATTGGGTACGATATACCATATTTGGTGGAATTGTTGGAAGTTGCAAGCGATTAAGCAGGAGATTAATAATTGGATTGGTCAAAATCTGGTGCCTAGAATTTCCCTGAAGCCACAGACTTGGCTTTTCCATATGGATTTAGAGAGTATGGGAAGGTCTAAGAAATCTCTTATTATTCATGTATTGTTGGCAACAAAATTGTGCTTGGCCAGAAATTGGCGGAAGGAGGAACCGGTTACGTGGAGAGAGGTTTCAATTCAGCTTACACATCAGGCAAAGATGGAGAGATATGTTTATGTCTTGGGGGGCGAGGTTCAGAAGTATGAGAAGATTTGGCGCCTGTGGTTGGCTTTTATGGCATAAGGGATTTAGATGGAAGGGTAGAAATAACCCCAATGGGATAGGGTTTCCCCGCACTCCTAGATTTTTGGGTTGAAAGGGTTGCGTTTGGTGGGTGAGTGAATATAGGATGTATGGAGTGAATTTTCTTACGGAATGATAGGTGATTGGGTTATGGATGGGGACGGTATAGAGGAAGGGGGTGTTTTATTTCTTGATAATATGATATGATATTTTCTGTACTGTCTTTTGTATGTTTTAAAATTAAAATATAAATAAATGAAAAAAAAAAAAAAAAAAAAAAAGAAAGTTTGGAGGGGTAATTATCTAGCGGCCATGTCACGAATAGAATCAAAGTGGATTTTTGATCTTGATACCCTTCAGCTGAAGGGTTTAAATGCTGAAATAGAAATATGTGGCTTTCTGTAAAGGGGAACAATAAAGATTACACTTTTTGAAGAAGATTGCCTACAGATGGAGAGCAGGCTTTTCAAATTTAACAATCACCATGATGAAAGAAGTTAGGTTGGATGTTTTTTGTCATATATATAATTTTTTATATCTTGAGAAAGCAAGGGCTGTCCTTCCAAAACACGCTGATTTTAGCAGTTTGCGAATAACAATCCCTACAAGTTGGTGGAACTACAAAGGGAATACCATCTGGATCTGAGCTGTGGAAAACTTGTCGGAGACTTAAGATGATCAGAAGTTGCCAGTTTGTGAACTACACTCCGAACATGGAGGGGGAGTAAAACATCTGATTTATATGAAACATCACGAAACTTTATAAGACCGAGTGAAGACAGCAGTGGTGAGTCTTCTTTTCATATAGGCTGTAATGCCACAATCATATATGACTTATAACATCACTTGCTACTAAGTCTCGGCATAGATAACATTGCTCAAAGCAACGACCCCCCAAATGGTTTATCTTCCATGGATACATTGTTATACTTTGTAACTGAGATTGTGTTCCCGATATACAGCTACAATATAACTTTTTGGTCTATTACAGACAGGTACATCATTAATGACTTCTTGAGTGATACCATCCTCCATTTAAAGTGAGATCATTATCAACATAAGTGTACACAAAGTCTTGTATGTGGGCCCAATGTATTTTGTTAAAACTCATTAATTTTGTGTTTTTAATATTTGTTTTATTAAATTTAAATATTAGAAATTTATGTACTGACTAATTGAAAAGCCCTTTAGACGGGCCACAGTGCCAATGCAAGCCGGTCACGGGGCAGTCATGCGCAGTAGAGACCGCCTGCCCCGCGGCTGATATAGAGAGCATCCAGTCTCTACTGCGCATGACTGCAGCACACGCAGCAGTCTCTACTGCACATGACTGCTGCATTACACACATTTTAGCAAATTATTATATAGGATTCCATTAGTTAATAGAGTGTAATATTATCTATATTACTGTTATCCTATTATTTTTGATAAGTGTAATTTTTTGTCGCATCATCATTGGCATATTTTTATCGGATTGTTGGTTTGTCAGACACAGCGAGAACAATACTGAGTGATTCCATACACCATTGATATACATACATTTTGCCTCCTGGGCATTTTCTCTCCATGAGTAATGATTGGTTGTTCCATGAATATCAGGGTTTTATGGCCACTCCTTTTTTCTTCCCCAGACACTGGCATAGACTGAGATCTATACGATAGAGGTTACTGTAAAGTGCTGGTGACTAATCTTTTTTGACCACACCGTAAGATATTTATATTTATCATCTTTGAGACCCAATCGTAGGAAAGCCGTAGAGTTGATGGTCCAAGGTAGATTTTTTTGCATGTACTGGGATATAGGTATTCAGTCTGATATCCCATGTGGGTGTAGGCACATCTGGATCAGAATAGCCCATTTCATGTTAATTTGAACTAGCCATTTTCCCTTCTATTTGTGTCTCTGTTAGATGCATATTTCAGATCTTATTCTCCTCTTTTCCCTGTTTCAATTGGTTTAAATATTTTTTAGGGTGCAAGTATACTTATAATTTAATTTTGTATAACAAAGCAGGAGTGCTAGTGTTTATTCTTTTGCTACCCATCTTTATTTTATTAATTTACAATTACAGGGTGGTGATTTTCTTTCACTTTTTTTGTAGCGCATCAAGATTTTTTTATTTACATTTATACCAATTATGTCTGTTTCAGATATGGCATTCAGCTGTAATGGATGAGTCCCGGGAGTAGGACCAACTCCATTCCTTTTCCAACAAATGCTGCTACGATGACATACACTGAGAAGAATGCCCCCTGGTCTGGAATGAAAACGCAACTACAGGGAAAGGAACACATCTTGAGTACACCTGGCTGTGAGATAATTTTCTCCACCATGTATGGATACAAAACAAGAGGAGAAAAAGACAGGAGATGCCCCTTGTGTAGACTTCAACAACTCAATTGGACCTCCCCAATCACCCTGGTGATTATACTCACAAAACTAGATGTTGTTTGTTCACTTATGTGAGCAACATCTATAGCGCTCCAGGGGATTATTAACACTGCCCTCTGAAACAGCAACTCTAAAGTTCTCAAATAAAGATGGGTCTGCTCTTTTACAGCACGCTCTCCTTGAAGCAGTAAACCATGTAAATGTAAACAGAAAAAAGGAAGGGCGCCCAATAGTGTGTTATCACCTTTAGCAAATTGCTTCTTCCAATAATTGTAAAAAAATGGGTACTCACAATTCTGATGGTTAGTTCAATGTAAACTGACTTACTCGCATTTGGAGAAATACCCGTCTCCAACCGGGAAACACTCAGGTACAGGAAAATCAGCAAGGCTCCAGTATTATAAAATTTTAATTTTAATAAAAAATAAAAAAATATAATACACAGGTATATAAATTATATCGATCTTATATATAAATTCTAAAATCAAACGCGTTTCGTGGCTTACACCGCCACTTTATCAAAGATAAAATTTCTATCAAGGGTATAAAGACAGGAGCCGGCAAACACACTGATTTTAAATACCTTATGTTGGTACCACATTGGTCTAAAGCAACGGGGCTGAACAAATGTTTAATCCTATCCGTATTGTCCTTTAAGTTGAGCCCCCTCCACATCACAGGATGATACTCTTCATTAACCCATCATATTAGGATTTCTATGTTCACGTGTTCACTCCCTCACAGAGAATGACCACGTGATTGCTAACGGTTCTAGCGAACTAGTAAAGTACTAAAAGGATTGTAATCTCAGCTATAACGGACAACATACAAACAGAATCCAAACATTTGTCAAAGGATTATGTGGTCATAAGATCGCAACAATTCAAAATGAAACATGAACATATCTCACTCTAATTACAATGAAGAATATGTCTCTAATAGGAAATAAAAATGCTACATACGTACCAATGGAAGACAAAAGCTGATTACTACCATATAAACAACACGGTCACGTGATTGCAACAGTCTGAAGTCAGATATAATTAAATCCCATTCATTAAATCGAGCGCTATTCCGAATAAAAAACAGGTTAGACCAGAAATAGAAACCAATAATGTTATTAATTTATCCTCTTATACACTTAAAGATAATGAGAGATCTCTATTAGCGAAGGGGTTATCATTTTCACCTACTGCCAATTGTGACCTCTTCCAATTATTTCTGGATAACAATGAATTTATTCGGAAGCTATCCATATGTAGATATTTTGCAAATAAGGCATTGAGGACACTTCCAAATAAAGTCCCTATTGTCATTAATGAATTGCACAATCTGCACAAGACACTACAACTCTTTACAACAAGAATGAGGGACTGTGGCACTCCAGCTGGTTGTGGACTACATCCTCCAGCATCAGTTGCCCGGCTGAGAATGATGGGATTTGTAGTCTGACAGTTGTTCCCCATTGCTGGATTTAAAACATAAAAAGGTGACATCTTGTGGCGTCTAATACCCACAGGCGGACAGTTAAAATTTCAGGCTGCTGGATGGAGATATAGTTTAGCCATCAGATAAGGAGACAAATAGATGCCCTATAGACACTGCTAGGAATTTTATAAACTCTAAGTCTCCTGTCTGACAAAAATTTACTTATGTAGAGAACAGTAGTTCTGGCCATAACTCAGTCTACCTCATTTGTACAACCCGTTCAGGATTTGTGTCTCAAACCTGCTTTATAACAGTTTACAAAGAACAACTCCCTAAGTTAAGCAAGAGATTTACACAGAGGGGATATAAGTTAGAAGAGTTTAATAAAGCAGAGAGTAAGGTCAATTTGAAAATTATTGGCTCCCAAAAGTGAGGAAGATGCAAAAAATAACATTGAATCCACATTGTAATTGATAGTGAATTTTAATACAGATCATAATTACTTTTATAATTTTATTAAACGACATTGGCACTATTTGAAGCAAGACAAATGGTTGGAAACTGTTCTGCTTGACAATCCTAAAATAGTTTACGAAAAAGCCCAAAACTTGGGGACTATTTTAGCCCCAGATGTGCAAAACAGAAATTTTGGTGACAATAAGGGAACCAATTGGTTAAAATCCAGGCTAACTGGCTTCCACAGTTATGGAAGCTGTATAAGTGAAACTAAGAACATTAAAAAAAAAAAATATATATATTTTTTTTTTTCGATCAGTACAGAAGAATTTCAAATTAAAAAATTTTTGTCATGTAGAGCGAAGGGAGTAATATATGTATTGCAGTATAGCTGCAAAAAACAGTATGTTGGATGGACGAAATGCTGTTTAAGTGTAAGAGTAGCAGAGCATATTAGAAATGTAGAGAGAGGCTTTGAAAATCACAGCGTCTCGCTACACTTCAAAAAACAACAAAATTCAGACCCCAAATATTTAACTTTTTTTTGCTATTGATGAAGTTAAGAAAGTTTGGAGGGGAGGGACGTCATGACGTAGGACGTGGGAGGTGGAGCGGCAGGCGTGAGGGGAAGGAGGACTATGGAGTGATGCTGGTGCGAGGAGGGCTGGATGGCGGGCCGAAGAGCTCCGAAGTTTGGAGGGGAAAGTATCCTTTTCGGCAGTAAAACTCACACAGATATGTTACCCCTGGAGGGGTTCGGCAGACACCGAGGCTAAGCCTTGTTGTCGAGGCGAAGAAGCTCTACAGGGAAAGCCCTGGCCTCGGAGAGCCTGGAGGGGAGCAAAAGCCTTGTAGATAAGGTCGTCTCTGATGGGCACGAATCCTGAGCCGGGTGATCCCCGGTCATAACGCTGGAATAGTGAGGTGCCGGACAGACACCGGGTGGAGTACTGTACTGTAATAACTGTCACCAGACGGAGGATTTAACAACATGAATAGTTGGTTTCTCCGGTCAGAGTTCGGGGTCTACTGCCGGGAGGGACCAGTAACTGAGTAGATTGTGGTGACAAAGGGAGATATTTTCCCGGTCAATGGAGCTCCGGGAGGCCCTGTGAGTAAAAAGTGTTTTTGTTTATGTCCAGTTTGTTGCCCAAAGTGCTGGTTTCTGACATAATTGTGCAACTATGCCTCCTAAGAAGGATAAGTCCCAGAACCCTAGACCCATTAGTGGGTATTATTCCCCAAATGCTGCCAGTGGGGGGAGGAAATCCCTTCAAGGTGATCCTGTGGCCATGGATGACAGTGGAGTGTCCCCGACCATAACACATGATATGTTAACTCAAGCACTGGAAGGTCTGAGAGATAAAATAAGTAAAGATTTAAAGTCTAGCATGTTGGACTTAAAGAAAGAGGTTCTTGGTGTCTCAGAAATGTTGGCCCTGCAGAATAAAGAACTTCAACTGTTGAAGACAGAATCGGACTCGTTAAAGCTTCAGAATAAAGATTTGAGAGACGAACTTGGCAGAATTGAGTTTAAACTTGCTGAGCTGGAGGACAGTTCAAGAAGAAGGAACCTGAGAGTTCGGGGGGTCCCAGAAGAAATTTCTAATGATCAATTGGGATCTTTTTGTGGGGATTTGTTACAGTCATATATAGGAACTGTTGACCACCCTTTCGAATGAATTTACAGGCTCTTAAAACCCAAGGACTTGAGATATAAGGATAAACCAGGAGATGTGATAATGTGTTTTAATAACTTTTGGGTAAAGGACAAATTTGTCAAAGAGTTCAGGTTAAATCCTGGAAGGGCAGAGTATAAGGATATTGTGATATTTTCAGATTTGTCCTTTGCTACAAGGAATCATAGGAAAAGATTTAGGGAAATAACTCTGTGTTTGAGGGAAAGAAAGGCTCAGTATAGATGGTTGTACCCAACAAGATTAAGGGTGGAGATAGATGGTCGGAGATATATCTTTGAGGATCCCCTTTTCGCAAAGGACAAACTAACCAGTATGGAAATTCTCTGAAGGTGTGATGCAGGATAGGAGGTTGAAGTTTTTCCCCTGGATCCTGTTCCCCTTCTCTCTTGGTTGGGGGGGGGGGGGCTTGGGAGAGTTTTGGGTGATGGATGGAAGGCCCTGTTGGGAACCCTTGGGGGTATTGAGGATGGTGGGGGGTTTTGAGAGTTTCACCGAGGGATAAGGGGGGTTGGGGTGTTATTTGGACTTATGGATGTGTTTATGGGGGTGGGCACGGTAGGGTGAGAAGTTGGGGTTTATTGGTTTGTAGGGATGGGAGTATAGTGAGGGGTTGAGTTGTTGAGGATACTTACAAATTGTAAGTATTCTGATTATATTTGGGACTAGGGGGGGTGGTTATATTAATATTGGTGGGTTGGGGATTAGGGGTGGGGTGAGCTTTATTCCCTGACCGAGGGGTTGGGCGGGTAGAGTGTTGAGGATGGTGGGGAGGTTTGGTTTCCCACAGGGAGGTTCCAACTGTCAAGTCTTATTTTGCGGGAAATTGGGGAATGGGTTTTCTGGAGGGATGGGAGGGGGGAGGAGGGAAGAAGGAGGGGGAAAGATATATATATATATATATTTTTTTTTTTTTTCACGGGCAGCGGTTGACAGATGACGGTGGACATGGTGGTTGGAATTTATTATGAATTGGGTTGATGGAATCTTTGATTATAAATTTAAGCATGGTTCGGGCAATTATTGAGATTTGTTACGCACTGGGGGATGTTATATGGTGGATAGGGAAGTAGTGGTTGGGGAGGGAGGTTTTTTTTTTTTTTTCCCTCCTCCTTTTCTCCTCCCTCCCTTCTTCGGTGCGGGAGGGGTGAATGGGTTAACCTTATAATAGACATGGTCTTTATGTCCCTCAATAATGCTTACCGCCTGGATGTACTCGGTTGTATTTCAGAGTTGCTGAGATGAGCTATTTTAAGTATCCCTGAAGGATGGGTGAATGGTGTGTGCAAGTAGAGTTACAGAAGGGTAGGATGGGTTATACAGAACTGTGGAGTGCGGGGACACACTATGGAGTCGTGGATGAATTATGGTCATTAAGGTAGCCACGGTTAATGCGCAGGGTTTGAACTCGCCCTCTAAGAGATCATATCTATATGAGATGTTGAAAAGGGAGAAGGTCAGTGTATGCTTTGTGCAAGAAACACATTGGGACCAGAATGGAGTTAAGTACTGGAGATATAAGAGATACCCGATAACATATGCTGCTGGGTTAGAATTATGCAAAAAGAGAGGGGTTTCCATAATTATTTCTAGAGAGGTTAAGTTTGAATATATATATCATGAGGCAGATGTCAACGGGAGGTTTGTTATCTTGGTTTGTAAGATGAATGATCTGGTGTATACATTGGTTAATTTTTACGCCCCCAATGTGTATCCTATTAAATTTTTGAATCTATTGGTAGAAAGATTTGAAAAAGTTAAGAAAGGGATTCTCATATGTGGGGGGGATTTGAATTGTGTAATGGATATTGGATTAGATAAAAAATTAAGTTATGGTAGACGGGTGGATGTAAAACTGAGGAATGATGCATCTCAGTTGAGTAACCTCATGTTCAGGAGTAATCTGTATGATATATGGCGCATACAACATCCCTCGGAGAGGGATTTTACTTTTTTTTCAGGAAGACACCTGTCTTATTCAAGGATAGATGTGTTTTTTACTACAGCGGATGATTTAAAGAAATGTTTGTCCTCTTCAATTGGTAGTATAACGTGGACAGATCATGCCCCAGTTTTTTGTACTTTTATGGATAGTCCTCAGTACGAAATTAGGGCAGATTGGAAGCTTAAGGAATATAACCTGAGAACAGAAACAGCTAGACTAGCCCTACTTGATGAAATCCAGCAGTTTTTGTTAGTGAATGATACAGGAGAGGTCTCAGATGTCTGCCTGTGGGAAGCATTAAAGTGTGTGGTAAGAGGTTACTTGATAAAAGATGATATAACTAGAAGAAGACAACAAGGGAAACCGCTAAATTGCAAAATTAGAAAGATCGAATAAACAGGCCCCTGAAGTGGGAAAGACTGAGCTGATTAAGGCGGTTCAACGAGAAATTGAAGAGAAACTTAATGTTAGGATAGAAAGAAATATTTTAGTTTTTAGGCAGAAATGGTATCACAATAGTAATAAAGTGAATAAGTTTTTGACGAATAGGATAAAATATAATAATGAGAAGAGAAGAGTGAAGAAACTTATATTTAATAACAAAGTTTTGTTAGACCCCGTTCATATTGCGGATGCCTTTAAGTGTTATTACAAATCGCTATATAATCTTAAACAAAGGGATGCTTCAACTTCTCGGATAAGGGGGTTTTTACAAGAGGTGGTTTTGCCTAGGTTGAGTGAAGATCAGTTGGTAGAGATTAATAAGTCTATTTCCTTGAATGAAGTTAGGTCTGTTTTAAGAAATATGAAAGGGGGTAAATCACCGGGCCCAGACGGGTATTCTTCATTGTTTTATAGGATTGCAGATCCACTTATATCTCCTTTGTTAGTTAAGGTATTTAATCAGATAGGGAGGTCGGGGGTGTTCCCCATAGAAATGTTGCGGACTTCTATCTGTCCGATTTTGAAAGAAGGAGAGGACCCGGCGAATTTGGCAAGCTATAGGCCGATATCTTTGACAAATTTGGATATAAAAGTCTATTCAAAGATATTGGCGGATAGATTGAATAAGGTACTGACGTACCTGATAGATCCAGACCAAACTGGGTTTATATTGGGGAGGTCAGGGGAGGATAACACTCGGAAGTTGATAGGTTTGATCTCAGAGGTAGGTCAAAAAGTCCTTCCAACAGTCTTCTTGGCATTAGATGCCGAGAAGGCTTTCGACCGGGTCAGCTGGAATTTTTTGTTTGAGACAATGGAGGTATTTGGTATATCGGGGTTTTTTAAACATAGCACAATGGCTCTGTATAACAACTTGACAGCAAGAGTTACAGGCTTGGCTTTGAAGTCTGATTTTTTCGAGATAAGAAATGGGACAAGGCAGGGGTGCCCTTTGGCACTTCTGCTATATGCGTTGTCTATTGAGCCTTTGGCAGCAGCGATTAGACAGTCAGATAAAATTAAGGGAATTGAGGTTGGTGGTCAGTCCTATAAGATAACGCTGTATGCGGACGACGTTATTTTGACGTTAACATCCCCAGAGCAGTCGATTCCGGAGGTACTTGAAGTGATGAGGAAGTATAGTGATTGTTCTAATTATAACCTAATTTGTTGAAGACACAAGCAATATCACTTAAGGTTTCGACTGGAGTATTAACCCAGCTTCAGCGGAAATATAATTTCAAATGGGTCCAAGATGGAATATGTTATATGGGGATAAAATTAATGTTTGATCAACACCAAATGGTGATTAGGAATTATGATCTCCTGTTGGATGGTTTGGGTCTGGATATAGAAAGATTGAAGGTGGTGGAGAGTTCCTGGCTGGGTCGTGTTGATATGGTTAACGCATACCTGGTTCCAAAAATTCTCTACTTATTCAGGATCCTTCCAATCAGAGTTTCTGGGAGAATTCTGGATAGGATTTCAAAAACCCTGAAGGGATTCGTATGGAAAGGTGTTAAGCCGAGGATATCACACAAAATAATGGTTGCCCCAAAGACATGTGCTGGTTTGGGGTTTCCGGATATTCGGAATGTTTATGCACGCGTTAGTCTGGAATACGAAAAAGGATAAGGGGGTGGGGTGGTACCGCCTTGAGAGTTCTCAGGGAATAGAGAAGAATCTTTTTAACTGGTTATGGGTAAAACCGGATATACTAAAGTGACTAAAATTAGTAAATCCGGTATTGAGAAGTGCATTAATCTCTATTAAAAAATTTAGGGCCCTGATCGGGTGTGTGGAGGTATTTACCTCGCAGACACCGTTTGAGGTCCTGAAATATTATATAGACGGTTTGAACATAACTAGATGGCGATCAAAGGGTATAACTAAGTTGAGTGATTTGGTAGAGAGTAACGATTTACTATCTTTCGAGGAGATTCATAAAAAATTTGGATTAAATATGAATGAGATTTTTACATATATGAGGATTAAGAAATTGATTCAAAAGGAAGGTCTTGCTGTTAAGAATAAATTGGACTGTTTTTTGGAGAGTACTGGTCAGGATAGACTTATATCTAGACTAAGGAGATTGGTGTATGCAGATCTAAAAGGAATAGTTGTTTCAACCATCTCTAGATGGGAGATGGAAATGGGTAGTGAGGTTCATTCGGTTACCTTGCAGGAGGTTTTTTATAAATTGCTTCACAGATGGTATCTCGTACCAGTTAGATTAAGCAAAATTGATAACATGGTGTCCGCTAATTGTTGGGGATGTGGTACAGAATTGGGTACGATATACCATATTTGGTGGAATTGTTGGAAGTTGCAAGCGATTAAGCAGGAGATTAATAATTGGATTGGTCAAAATCTGGTGCCTAGAATTTCCCTGAAGCCACAGACTTGGCTTTTCCATATGGATTTAGAGAGTATGGGAAGGTCTAAGAAATCTCTTATTATTCATGTATTGTTGGCAACAAAATTGTGCTTGGCCAGAAATTGGCGGAAGGAGGAACCGGTTACGTGGAGAGAGGTTTCAATTCAGCTTACACATCAGGCAAAGATGGAGAGATATGTTTATGTCTTGGGGGGCGAGGTTCAGAAGTATGAGAAGATTTGGCGCCTGTGGTTGGCTTTTATGGCATAAGGGATTTAGATGGAAGGGTAGAAATAACCCCAATGGGATAGGGTTTCCCCGCACTCCTAGATTTTTGGGTTGAAAGGGTTGCGTTTGGTGGGTGAGTGAATATAGGATGTATGGAGTGAATTTTCTTACGGAATGATAGGTGATTGGGTTATGGATGGGGACGGTATAGAGGAAGGGGGTGTTTTATTTCTTGATAATATGATATGATATTTTCTGTACTGTCTTTTGTATGTTTTAAAATTAAAATATAAATAAATGAAAAAAAAAAAAAAAAAAAAAAAGAAAGTTTGGAGGGGTAATTATCTAGCGGCCATGTCACGAATAGAATCAAAGTGGATTTTTGATCTTGATACCCTTCAGCTGAAGGGTTTAAATGCTGAAATAGAAATATGTGGCTTTCTGTAAAGGGGAACAATAAAGATTACACTTTTTGAAGAAGATTGCCTACAGATGGAGAGCAGGCTTTTCAAATTTAACAATCACCATGATGAAAGAAGTTAGGTTGGATGTTTTTTGTCATATATATAATTTTTTATATCTTGAGAAAGCAAGGGCTGTCCTTCCAAAACACGTTGATTTTAGCAGTTTGCGAATAACAATCCCTACAAGTTGGTGGAACTACAAAGGGAATACCATCTGGATCTGAGCTGTGGAAAACTTGTCGGAGACTTAAGATGATCAGAAGTTGCCAGTTTGTGAACTACACTCCGAACATGGAGGGGGAGTAAAACATCTGATTTATATGAAACATCACGAAACTTTATAAGACCGAGTGAAGACAGCAGTGGTGAGTCTTCTTTTCATATAGGCTGTAATGCCACAATCATATATGACTTATAACATCACTTGCTACTAAGTCTCGGCATAGATAACATTGCTCAAAGCAACGACCCCCCAAATGGTTTATCTTCCATGGATACATTGTTATACTTTGTAACTGAGATTGTGTTCCCGATATACAGCTACAATATAACTTTTTGGTCTATTACAGACAGGTACATCATTAATGACTTCTTGAGTGATACCATCCTCCATTTAAAGTGAGATCATTATCAACATAAGTGTACACAAAGTCTTGTATGTGGGCCCAATGTATTTTGTTAAAACTCATTAATTTTGTGTTTTTAATATTTGTTTTATTAAATTTAAATATTAGAAATTTATGTACTGACTAATTGAAAAGCCCTTTAGACGGGCCACAGTGCCAATGCAAGCCGGTCACGGGGCAGTCATGCGCAGTAGAGACCGCCTGCCCCGCGGCTGATATAGAGAGCATCCAGTCTCTACTGCGCATGACTGCAGCACACGCAGCAGTCTCTACTGCACATGACTGCTGCATTACACACATTTTAGCAAATTATTATATAGGATTCCATTAGTTAATAGAGTGTAATATTATCTATATTACTGTTATCCTATTATTTTTGATAAGTGTAATTTTTTGTCGCATCATCATTGGCATATTTTTATCGGATTGTTGGTTTGTCAGACACAGCGAGAACAATACTGAGTGATTCCATACACCATTGATATACATACATTTTGCCTCCTGGGCATTTTCTCTCCATGAGTAATGATTGGTTGTTCCATGAATATCAGGGTTTTATGGCCACTCCTTTTTTCTTCCCCAGACACTGGCATAGACTGAGATCTATACGATAGAGGTTACTGTAAAGTGCTGGTGACTAATCTTTTTTGACCACACCGTAAGATATTTATATTTATCATCTTTGAGACCCAATCGTAGGAAAGCCGTAGAGTTGATGGTCCAAGGTAGATTTTTTTGCATGTACTGGGATATAGGTATTCAGTCTGATATCCCATGTGGGTGTAGGCACATCTGGATCAGAATAGCCCATTTCATGTTAATTTGAACTAGCCATTTTCCCTTCTATTTGTGTCTCTGTTAGATGCATATTTCAGATCTTATTCTCCTCTTTTCCCTGTTTCAATTGGTTTAAATATTTTTTAGGGTGCAAGTATACTTATAATTTAATTTTGTATAACAAAGCAGGAGTGCTAGTGTTTATTCTTTTGCTACCCATCTTTATTTTATTAATTTACAATTACAGGGTGGTGATTTTCTTTCACTTTTTTTGTAGCGCATCAAGATTTTTTTATTTACATTTATACCAATTATGTCTGTTTCAGATATGGCATTCAGCTGTAATGGATGAGTCCCGGGAGTAGGACCAACTCCATTCCTTTTCCAACAAATGCTGCTACGATGACATACACTGAGAAGAATGCCCCCTGGTCTGGAATGAAAACGCAACTACAGGGAAAGGAACACATCTTGAGTACACCTGGCTGTGATATAATTTTCTCCACCATGTATGGATACAAAAAAAGAGGAGAAAAAGACAGGAGATGCCCCTTGTGTAGACTTCAACAACTCAATTGGACCTCCCCAATCACCCTGGTGATTATACTCACAAAACTAGATGTTGTTTGTTCACTTATGTGAGCAACAGCTATAGCGCTCCAGGGGATTATTAACACTGCCCTCTAAAACAGCAACTCTAAAGTTCTCAAATAAAGATGGGTCTGCTCTTTTACAACACGCTCTCCTTGAAGCAGTAAACCATGTAAATGTAAACAGAAAAAAGGAAGGGCGCCCAATAGTGTGTTATCACCTTTAGCAAATTGCTTCTTCCAATAATTGTAAAAAAATGGGTACTCACAATTCTGATGGTTAGTTCAATGTAAACTGACTTACTCGCATTTGGAGAAATACCCACCTCCAACCGGGAAACACTCAGGTACAGGAAAATCAGCAAGGCTCCAGTATTATAAAATTTAAATTTGAATAAAAAATAAAAAAATATAATACATAGGTATATAATATATATCGATCTTATATATAAATTCTAAAATCAAACGCGTTTCATGGCTTAGACCGCCACTTTATCAAAGATAAAATTTGTATCAAGGGTATAAAGACAGGAGCCGGCAAACACACTGATTTTAAATACCTTATGTTGGTACCACATTGGTCTAAAGCAACGGGGCTGAACAAATGTTTAATCCTATCCGTATTGTCCTTTAAGTTGAGCCCCCTCCACATTACAGGATGATACTCTTCATTAACCCATCATATTAGGATTTCTATGTTCACGTGTTCACTCCCTCACAGAGAGTGACCACGTGATTGCTAACGGTTCTAGCGAACTAGTAAAATACTAAAAGGATTGTAATCTCAACTATAACGGACAACATACAAACAGAATCCAAACATTTGTCAAAGGATTATGTGGTCATAAGATCGCAACAATTCAAAATGAAACATGAACATATCTCACTCTAATTACAATGAAGAATATGTCTCTAATAGGAAATAAAAACGCTAAATACGTACCAATGGAAAACAAAAGCTGATCACTACCATATAAACAACACGGTCACGTGATTGCAACAGTCTGAAGTCAGATATAATTAAATCCCATTCATTAAATCGAGGGCGCTATTCCGAAAAAAAACAGGTTAGACCAGAAATAGTAACCAATAATGTTATTAATTTATTCTCTTATACACTTAAAGATAATGAGAGATCTCTATTAGCGAAGGGGTTATCATTTTCACCTACTGCCAATTGTGACCTCTTCCAATTATTTCTGGATAACAATGAATTTATTCGGAAGCTATCCATATGTAGATATTTTGCAAATAAGGCATTGAGGACACTTCTAAATAAAGTCCCTATTGTCATTAATGAATTGCACAATCTGCACAAGACACTTCAACTCTTTACTGTATGAAACTGTTACAACAAGAATGAGGGACTGTGGCACTCCAGCTGGTTGTGGACTACATCCTCCAGCATCAGTTGCCCGGCTGAGAATGATGGGATTTGTAGTCTGACAGTTGTTCCCCATTGCTGGATTTAAATCATAAAAAGGTGACATCTTGTGGCATCTAATACCTACAGGCAGACATTTAAAAGTTCAGGATGCTGGAAGGAGATATAGTTTAGCCATCAGATAAGGAGACAAATAGATGCCCTATAGACACTGCTAGGAATTTTATAAACTCGAAGTCTCCTGTCTGACAAAGATTTACTTATGTAGAGAACAGTAGTTCTGGCCATAACTCAGTCTACCTCATTTGTACAACACATTCAGGATTTGTGTCTCATACCTGCTTTATAACAGTTTACAAAGAAGAACTCCCTAAGTTAAGCAAGAGATTTACACAGAGGGGATATAAGTTAGAAGAGTTTAATAAAGCAGAGAGTAAGGTCAATTTGAAAATTATTGGCTCCCAAAAGTGAGGAAGATGCAAAAAATAACATTGAATCCACATTGTAATTGGCATTGATAGTGAATTTTAACACAGATCAGAAATAGTTTTATAATTTTATTAAACGACATTGACACTATTTGAAGCAAGACAAATGGTTGGAAACTGTTCTGCTTGACAATCCGAAAATAGTTTACGAAAAAGCCCAAACCTTGGGGACTATTTTAGCCCCAGCTGTGCAAAACAGAAATTTTGGTAACAATAAGGGAACCAATTGGTTAAAATCCAGGCTAACTGGCTTCCACAGTTATGGAAGCTGTATAAGTTGCAGAGAAACTAAGAACATTAAAAAAAAAACTAGTTTTTTTTTTTTCGACCAGTACAGAAGAATTTCAAATTAAAAAATGTTTGTCATGTAGAGCGAAGGGAGTAATATATGTATTGCAGTATAGCTGCAAAAAACAGTATGTTGGATGGACGAAATGCTGATTAAGTTTAAGAGTAGCAGAGCATATTAGAAATGTAGAGAGAAGGCTTTGAAAATCACAGCGTCTTTCCACACTTCAAAAAACAACAAAAATCAGACCGCAAATATTTAACTTTTTTTTGCTATTGATGAAGTTAAGAAAGTTTGGAGGGGTAATTATCTAGCGGCCATGTCACGAATAGAATCAAAGTGGATTTTTGATCTTGATACCCTTCAGCTGAAGGGTTTAAATGCTGAACTAGAAATGTGTGGCTTTCTGTAAAGGGGAACAATAAAGATTACACTTTTTGAAGAAGATTGCCTACAGATGGAAAGCAGGCTTTTCAAATTTAACAATCACCATGATGAAAGAAGTTAGGTTGGACGTTTTTTGTCATATATATAATTTTTTATATCTTGAGAAAGCAAGGGCTGTCCTTCCAAAACACGTTGATTTTAGCAGTTTACGAATAACAATCCCTACAAGTTGGTGGAACTACAAAGGGAATACCATCTGGACCTGAGCTGTGGAAAACTTGTCGGAGACTTAAGATGATCAGAAGTTGCCAGTTTGTGAACTACAACTCCGAACATGGAGGGGGAGTAACCATCTGATATATATGAAACATCACGAAACTTTATAAGACAGAGTGAAGACAGCAGTGGTGAGTCTTCTTTTCATCTATGCTGTAATGCCACAATCATATATGACTTATAACTCCACTTGCTACTAAGTCTCGGCATAGATAGCATTGCTCAAAGCAACGACCCCCCAAATGGTTTATCTTCCATGGATACATTGTTATACTTTGTAACTGAGATTGTGTTCCCGATATACAGCTACAATATAACTTTTTGGTCTATTACGGACAGGTACATCATTAATGACTTCTTGAGTGATACCATCCTCCATTTAAAGTGAGATCATTATCAACATAAGTGTACACAAAGTCTTGTATGTGGGCCCAATGTATTTTGTTAAAACTCATTAATTTTGTGTTTTTAATAATTATTTTATTAAATGTAAATATTAGAAATTTATGTACTGACTAATTGAAAAGCCCTTTAGACGGGCCACAGTGCCACTGCAAGCCTGTCGCGGGGCAGTCATGCGCAGTAGAGACTGCCTGCCCCGCGGCTGATATAGAGAGCATCCAGTCTCTACTGCGCATGACCAGTAAGCGCAGCAGTCTCTACTGCGTATGACTGCAGCACGCGCAGCAGTCTCTACGGCACATGACTGCAGCACGCACAGCAGTATCTAATGCACATGACTGCAGCACGCGGAGCAGTCTCTACTGAGCATGACTGCGGCATTACACACATTTTAGCAAATTATTATATAGGATTCCATTAGTTAATAGAGTGTAATATTATCTATATTACTGTTATCCTATTATTTTTGATAAGTGTAATTTTTTATCACATCATCATTGGCATATTTTTATCGGATTGTTGGTTTGTCAGACACAGCGAGAACAATATTGAGTGATTCCATATACCATTGATATACATACATTTTGCCTCCTGGGCATTTTCTCTCCATGAGTAGTGATTGGTTGTTCCATGAATATCAGGGTTTTATGGCCACTCCTTTTTTCTTCCACAGACACTGGCATAGACCGAGATCTATACGATAGAGATTACTGTCAAGTGCTGGTGACTAATCTTTTTTGACCACACCGTAAGATATTTATATTTATCATCTTTGAGGCCCAATCGTAGGAAAGCCGCAGAGCTGATGGTCCAAGGTAGATTTTGTTGCATGTACTGGGATATAGGTATTCAATCTGATATCCCATGTGGGTGTAGGCACATCTGGATCAGAATAGTCCATTTCACGTTAATTTGAACTAGCCATTTTCCCTTATATTTTATGTCTGTTAGATGCATATTTCAGATCTTATTCTCCTCTTTTCCCTGTTTCAATTGGTTTAATATTTTTTATGGTGCAAGAATACTTATAATTTAATTTTTTATAACAGAGCGGGAGTGCTAGTGTTTATTCTTTTGCTACCCGTCTTTATTTTATTAATTTACAATTACAGGGTGGTGATTTTCTTTCACTTTTTTGTAGCGCATCAAGATTTTTTTATTTACATTTATACCAATTATGTCTGTTTCAGATATGGCATTCAGCTGTAATGGATGAGTCCTGGGAGTAGGAACAACTCCATTCCTTTTCCAACAAATGCTGCTACGATGACATACACTGAGAAGAATGCCCCCTGGTCTGGAATGAAAACGCATCTACAGGGAAAGGAACACATCTTGAGTTCACCTGGCTGTGAGATAATTTTCTCCACCATGTATGGATACAAAAAAAGAGGAGAAAAAGACAGGAGACGCCCCTTGTGTAGACTTCAACAACTCAACTGGACCTCCCCAATCACCCTGGTGATTATACTCACAAAACTAGATGTTGTTTGTTCACTTATGTGAGCAACAGCTATAGCGCTCCAGGGGATTATTAACACTGCCCTCTAAAACAGCAACTCTAAAGTTCTCAAATAAATATGGGTCTGCTCTTTTACAGCACGCTCTCCTTGAAGCACTAAACCATGTAAATGTAAACAGAAAAAAAGGAAAGGCGCCCAATAGTGTGTTATCACCTTTAGCAAATTGCTTCTTCCAATAATTGTAAAAAAATGGGTACTCACAATTCTGATGGTTAGTTCAATGTAAACTGACTTACTCGCATTTGGAGAAATACCCGTCTCCAACCGGGAAACACTCAGGTACAGGAAAATCAGCAAGGCTCCAGTATTATAAAATTTAAATTTTAATAAAAAATAAAAAAATATAATACATAGGTATATAAATTATATCGATCTTATATATAAATTCTAAAATCAAACGCGTTTCGTGGCTTAGACCGCCACTTTATCAAAGATAAAATTTCTATCAAGGGTATAAAGACAGGAGCCGGCAAACACACTGATTTTAAATACCTTATGTTGGTACCACATTGGTTTAAAGCAACGGGGCTGAACAAATGTTTAATCCTTTCCGTATTGTCCTTTAAGTTGAGCCCCCTCCACATCACAGGATGATACTCTTCATTAACCCATCATATTAGGATTTCTATGTTCACTCCCTCACAGAGAGTGACCACGTGATTGCTAATGGTTCTAGCGAACTAGTAAAGTACTAAAAGGATTGTAATCTCAGCTATAACGGACAACATACAAACAGAATCCAAACATTTGTCAAAGGATTATGTGGTCATAAGATCGCAACAATTCAAAATGAAACAGAAACATATCTCACTCTAATTACAATGAAGAATATGTCTCTAATAGGAAATAAAAACGCTAAATACGTACCAATGGAAAACAAAAGCTGATCACTACCATATAAACAACACGGTCACGTGATTGCAACAGTCCGAAATCAGATATAATTAAATCTCATTCATTAAATCGAGCGCTATTCTGAAAAAAAAACAGGTTAGACCAGAAATAGAAACCAATAATGTTATTAATTTATCCTCTTATACACTTAAAGATAATGAGAGATCTCTATTAGCGAAGGGGTTATCATTTTCACCTACTGCCAATTGTGACCTCTTCCAATTATTTCTGGATAACAATGAATTTATTCGGAAGCTATCCATATGTTGATATTTTGCAAATAAGGCATTGAGGACACTTCCAAATAAAGTCCCCATTGTCATTAATGAATTGCACAATCTGCACAAGACACTACAACTCTTTAGTGTATGAAACTGTTACAACAAGAATGAGGGACTGTGGCACTCCAGCTGGTTGTGGACTACATCCTCCAGCATCAGTTGCCCGGCTGAGAATGATGGGATTTGTAGTCTGACAGTTGTTCCCCATTGCTGGATTTAAAACATAAAAAGGTGACATCTTGTGGCGTCTAATACCTACAGGCGGACATTTAAAAGTTCAGGCTGCTGGATGGAGATATAGTTTAGCCATCAGATAAGGAGACAAATAGATGCCCTATAGACACTGCTAGGAATTTTATGAACTCTAAGTCTCTTGTCTGACAAAGATTTACTTCTGTAGAGAACATTAGTTCTGGCCATAACTCAGTCTACCTCATTTGTACAACCCGTTCAGGATTTCTGTCTCATACCTGCTTTATAACAGTTTACAAAGAAGAACTCCCTAAGTTAAGCAAGAGACTTACACAGAGGGGATATAAGTTAGAAGAGTTTAATAAAGCAGAGAGAAAGGTCAATTTGAAAATTATTGGCCCCCAAAAGTGAGGAAGATGCAAAAAATAACATTGAATCCACACTGTAATTAGCATTGATAGTGAATTTTAATACAGACCATAATTACTTTTATAATTTTATTAAACGACATAGGCACTATTTGAAGCAAGACAAATGGTTGGAAACTGTTCTGCTTCACAATCCTAAGATAGCTTATTTTAGCTCCAACTGTGCAAAACAGAAATTTTGGTGACAATAAGGTAACCAATTGGTTAAAATCCAGGCTAACTGGCTTCCACAGTTATGGAAGCTGTATAAGTTGCAGAGAAACTAAGAACATTAAAAAAAAACCTAGTTTTTTTTTTTTTGACCAGTACAGAAGAATTTCAAATTAAAAAATGTTTGTCATGTAGAGCGAAGGGAGTAATATATGTATTGCAGTGTAGCTGCAAAAAACAGTATGCTGGATAGACGAAATGCTGTTTAAGTGTAATAGTAGCAGAGCATATTAGAAATGCAGAGAGAGGCTTTGAAAATCACAGCGTCTCGCTACACTTCAAAAAAGAACAAAATTCAGACCCCAAATATTTAACTTTTTTTGCTATTGATGAAGTTAAGAAAGATTGGAGGGGCTAATTATCTAGCGGCCATGTCATGAATAGAATCAAAGTGGATTTTTGATCTTGATACCCTCCAGCCGAAGGATTTAAATGCTGAAATAGAAATGTTTGGCTTTCTGTAAAGGGGAACAATAAAGATTACACTTTTTGAAGAAGATTGCCTACAGATGGAAAGCAGCCTTTCCAAATGTAACAACCGCCATGATAAAAGAAGTTAGGTTGAGCAAGGGATGTCCTTCCAAAACACGTTGATTTTAGCAGAATAACAATCCCCATAAGTTGTTGGAACTACAAAGGGAATACCATCTGGATCTGAGCTGTGGAAAACTTGTCGGAGACTTAAGATGATCAGAAGTTGCCAGTTTCTGAACTGCAACTCCAAACATAGAGGGGAAGTAAAACATCTGATATATATGAAACATTACAGAACTTTATAAGACCGAGTGAAGACAGCAGTGGTGAGTCTTCTTTTCATCTAGGCTGTAATGCCACAATCATATATGACTTATAACTCCACTTGCTACTAAGTCTCGGCATAGATAGCATTGCTCAAAACAACGACCCCCCAAATGGTTTATCTTCAATGGATACATTTTTATACTTTATCCCTTTGAGTGCCAGAGAGGTACACTATGCATTGCAAAGCAATTCATTACATACCTCTCTGGCACTCAAAGGGTTATAACTGAGATCATGTTCCCGATATACAGCTACAATATAACTTTTTGGCCCATTACGGACAGGTACATCATTAATGACTTCCTGAGTGATACCATCCTCCATTTAAAGTGAGATCATTATCAACATAAGTGTACACAAACGTAAGTCTTGTATGTGGGCCCAATGTATTTTGTTAAAACTCATTAATTTTGTGTTTTTAATAATTGTTTTATTAAATTTAAATATTAGAAATGTATGTACTGACTAATTGAAAAGCCCGTTAGACGGGCCACAGTGCCACTGTAAGCCGGTCACGGGGCAGTCATGCGTAGTAGAGACTGCCTGCCCCGCGGCTGATACAGAGAGCGTCCAGTCTCTACTGCGCATGACCAGCAAGCGCAGCAGTCTCTACTGCGCATGACTGCAGCATGCGCAGCAGTCTCTAATGTACATGACTGCAGCACGCGCAGCAGTATCTAATGTACATGACTGCAGCACGCGCAGCAGTCTCTAATGCACATGACTGCAGCACGCGCAGCAGTCTCTACTGAGCATGACTGCTGCATTACACACATTTTAGCAAATTATTATATAGGATTCCATTAGTTAACAGAGTGTAATATTATCTATATTACTGTTATCCTATTATTTTTGATAAGCGTAAGTTTTTGTCACATCATCATTGGCATATTTTTATCGGATTGTTGGTTTGTCAGACACAGCGAGAACAATATTGAGTGGTTCCATATACAATTGATATACATACATTTTGCCTCTGGGCATTTTCTCTCCATGAGAAGTGATTGGTTGTTCCATGAATATCAGGGTTTTATGGCCACTCCTTTTTTCTTCCCCAGACACTGGCATAGACCGAGATCTATACGATAGAGATTACTGTCAAGTGCTGGTGACTAATCTTTTTTGACCACACCGTAAGATATTTATATTTATCATCTTTGAGACCCAATCGTAGGAAAGCCGCAGAGTTGATGGTCCACGGTAGATTTTTTTGCATCTACTGGGATATAGGTATTCAGTCTGATATCCCATGTGGGTGTAGGCACATCTGGATCAGAATAGCCCATTTCATGTTAATTTCAACTAGCCATTTTCCCTTATATTTTGTGTGTCTGTTAGACGCATATTTCAGATCTTATTGTCCTCTTTTCCCTGTTTCAATTGGTTTAATATTTTTTATGGTGCAAGAATACTTATAATTTAATTTTTTATAACAGAGCGGGAGTGCTAGTGTTTATTCGTTTGCTACCCGTCTTTATTTTATTAATTTACAATTACAGGGTGGTGATTTTCTTTCACTTTTTTGTAGCACATCAAGATTTTTTTGTTTACATTTATACCAATTATGTCTGCTTCAGATATGGCATTCAGCTGTAAATGGATGAGTCCCGGGAGTAGGACCAACTCCATTCCTTTTCCAACAAATGCTGCTACGATGACATACACTGAGAAGAATGCCCCCTGGTCTGGAATGAAAACGCATCTACAGGGAAAGGAACACATCTTGAGTACACCTGGCTGTGAGATAATTTTCTCCACCATGTATGGATACAAAACAAGAGGAGAAAAAGACAGGAGACGCCCCTTGTGTAGACTTCAACAACTCAATTGGACCTCCCCAATCACCCTGGTGATTATACTCACAAAACTAGATGTTGTTTGTTCACTTATGTGAGCAACAGCTATAGCGCTCCAGGGGATTATTAACACTGCCCTCTAAAACAGCAACTCTAAAGTTCTCAAATAAAGATGGGTCTGCTCTTTTACAGCACGCTCTCCTTGAAGCAGTAAACCATGTAAATGTAAACAGAAAAAAAGGAAGGGCACCCAATAGTGTGTTATCACCTTTAGCAAATTGCTTCTTCCAATAATTGTAAAAAAATGGGTACTCACAATTCTGATGGTTAGTTCAATGTAAACTGACTTACTCACATTTGGAGAAATACCCGTCTCCAAGCGGGAAACACTCAGGTACAGGAAAATCAGCAAGGCTCCAGTATTATAAAATTTAAATTTTAATAAAAAATAAAAAATTTAATACATAGGTATATAAATTATATCGATCTCATATATAAATTCTAAAATCAAACGTGTTTCGTGGCTTAGACCACCACTTTATCAAAGATAAAATTTCTATCAAGGGTATAAAGACAGGAGCCGGCAAACACACTGATTTTAAATACCTTATGTTGGTACCACATTGGTCTAAAGCAACGGGGCTGAACAAATGTTTAATCCTTTCCGTATTGTCCTTTAAGTTGAGCCCCCTCCACATCACAGGATGATACTCTTCATTAACCCATCATATTAGGATTTCTATGTTCACGTGTTCACTCCCTCACAGAGAGTGACCACATGATTGCTAACGGTTCTAGCGAACTAGTAAAGTACTAAAAGGATTGTAATCTCAGCTATAACGGACAACATACAAACAGAATCCAAACATTTGTCAAAAGATTATGTGGTCATAAGATCGCAACAATTCAAAATGAAACAGAAACATATCTCACTCTAATTACAATGAAGAATATGTCTCTAATAGGAAATAAAAACGCGACATACGTACCAATGGAAGACAAAAGCTGATCACTACCATATAAACAACACGGTCACGTGATTGCAACAGTCTGAAATCAGATATAATTAAATCCCATTCATTAAATCGAGCGCTACTCTGAAAAAAAACAGGTTAGACCAGAAATAGAAACCAATAATGTTATTAATTTATCCTCTTATACTCTTAAAGATAATGAGAGATCTCTATTAGCGAAGGGGTTATCATTTTCACCTACTGACAATTGTGACCTCTTCCAATTATTTCTGGATAACAATGAATTTATTCGGAAGCTATCCATATGTTGATATTTTGCAAATAAGGCATTGAGGACACTTCCAAATAAAGTCCCTATTGTCATTAATGAATTGCACAATCTGCACAAGACACTACAACTCTTTACTGTATGAAACTGTTACAACAAGAATGAGGGACTGTGGCACTCCAGCTGGTTGTGGACTACATCCTCCAGCATCAGTTGCCCGGCTAAGAATGATGGGATTTGTAGTTTGACAGTTGTTCCCCATTGCTGGATTTAAATCATAAAAAGGTGACATCTTGTGGTATCTAATGCCTACAGGCAGACATTTAAAAGTTCAGGCTGCTGGATGGAGATATAGTTTAGCCATCAGATAAGGAGACAAATAGATGCCCTATAGACACTGCTAGGAATTTTATAAACTCTAAGTCTCCTGTCTGACAAAGATTTACTTATGTAGAGATCAGTGGTTCTGGCCATTACTCAGTCTACCTCATTTGTACAACCCGTTCAGGATTTGTGTCTCATACCTGCTTTATAACAGTTTACAAAGAAGAACTCCCTAAGTTAAGCAAGAGATTTACACAGAGGGGATATAAGTTAGAAGAGTTTAATAAAGCAGAGAGTAAGGTCAATTTGAAAATTATTGGCCCCCAAAAGTGAGGAAGATGCAAAAAATAACATTGAATCCACATTGTAATTGGCATTGATAGTGAATTTTAATACAGATCATAATTACTTTTATAATTTTATTAAACGACATAGGCACTATTTGAAGCAAGACAAATGGTTGGAAACTGTTCTGCTTGACAATCCTAAGATAGCTTACGAAAAAGCCCAAAACTTGGGGACTATTTTAGCCCCAGCTGTGCAAAACAGAAATTTTGGTGACAATAAGGGAACCAATTGGTTAAAATCCAGGCTAACTGGCTTCCACAGTTATGGAAGCTGTATAAGTTGCAGAGAAACAAAGAACATTAAAAAAAAAACCTATTTTTTTTTTTTTTCGACCAGTACAGAAGAATTTCAAATTAAAAAATGTTTGTCATGTAGAGCGAAGGGAGTAATATATGTATTGCAGTGTAGCTGCAAAAAACAGTATGCTGGATAGATGAAATGCTGTTTAAGTGTAAGAGTAGCAGAGCATATTAGAAATGTAGAGAGAGGCTTTGAAAATCACAGCGTCTCTCCACACTTCAAAAAACAACAAAACTCAGACCCCAAATATTTAACTTTTTTTTGCTATTGATGAAGTTACGAAAGTTTCGAGTGGGTAATTATCTAGCGGCCATGTCACGAATAGAATCAAAGTGGATTTTTGATCTTGATACCCTTCAACCGAAGGGTTTAAATGCTGAAATAGAAATGTTTGGCTTTCTGTAAAGGGGAACAATAAAGATTACACTTTTTGAAGAAGATTGCCTACAGATGGAAAGCAGCCTTTCCAAATTTAACAACCGCCATGATAAAAGAAGTTAGGTTGACAGTTTTTTGTCATATATATATTTTATTATATCTTGAGACAGTAAGGGCTGTCCTTCCAAAACACGTTGATTTTAGCAGAATAACAATCCCCACAAGTTGTTGGAACTACAAAGGGAATACCATCTGGATCTGAGCTGTGGAAAACTTGTCGGAGACTTAAGATGATCAGAAGTTGCCAGTTTGTGAACTACAACTCCGAACATAGAGGGGGAGTAAAACATCTGATATATATGAAACATTACAGAACTTTATAAGACCGAGTGAAGATAGCAGTGGTGAGTCTTCTTTTCATATAGGCTGTAATGCCACAATCATATATGACTTATAACTCCACTTGCTACTAAGTCTCGGCATAGATAGCATTGCTCAAAGCAACGACCCCCCAAATGGTTTATCTTCCATGGATACATTTTTATACTTTATAACTGAGATCATGTTCCTGATATACAGCTACAATATAACTTTTTGGTCTATTACGGACAGGCACATCATTAATGACTTCCTGAGTGATACCATCCTCCATTTAAAGTGAGATCATTATCAACATAAGTGTACACAAAGTCTTGTATGTGGGCCCAATGTATTTTGTTAAAACTCATTAATTTTGTGTTTTTAATAATTGTTTTATTAAATTTAAATATTAGAAATTTATGTACTGACTAATTAAAGAGGCCGTAAGACGGGCCACAGTGCCACTGCAAGCCGGTCACGGGGCACTCATGCGTAGTAGAGACTGCCTGCCCCGCGGCTGATACAGAGAGCGTCCAATCTCTACTGCGCATGATCAACAAGCGCAGCAGTCTCTAATGCACATGACTGCAGCACGCGCAGCAGTCTCTAATGCACATGACTGAAGCATGCGCAGCAGTCTCTACTGCACATGACTGCTGCATTACACACATCTTAGGAAATTATTATATAGGATTCCTTTAGTTAATAGAGTGTAATATTATCTATATTACTGCTATCCTATTATTTTTGATAAGCGTAAGTTTTTGTCACATCATCATTGGCATATTTTTATTGGATTGTTGGTTTGTCAGACACAGCGAGAACAATATTGAGTGATTCCATATACCATTGATATACATACATTTTGCCTCCTGGGCATTTTCTCTCCATGAGTAGTGATTGGTTGTTCCATGAATATCAGGGTTTTATGGCCACTCCTTTTTTCTTCCCCAGACACTGGCATAGACCGAGATCTATACGATAGAGGTTACTGTCAAGTGCTGGTGACTAATCTTTTTTGACCACACCGTAAGATATTTATATTTATCATCTTTGAGACCCAATCGTAGGAAAGCCGCAGAGCTGATGGTCCAAGGTAGATTTTGTTGCATGTACTGGGATATAGGTATTCAATCTATTTGATATCCCATGTGGGTGTAGGCACATCTGGATCAGAATAGCCCATTTCATGTTAATTTGAACTCGCCATTTTCCCTTATATTTTGTGTGTCTGTTAGACGCATATTTCAGATCTTATTCTCCTCTTTTCCCTGTTTCAATTGGTTTAATATTTTTTATGGTGCAAGAATACTTATAATTTAATTTTTTATAACAGAGCGGGAGTACTAGTGTTTATACTTTTGCTACCCGTCTTTATTTTATTACTTTACAATTACAGGGTGGTGATTTTCTTTCACTTTTTTGTAGCGCATCAAGATTTTTTTGTTTACATTTATACCAATTATGTCTGCTTCAGATATGGCATTCAGCTGTAAATGGATGAGTCCCAGGAGGAGGACCAACTCCATTCCTTTTCCAACAAATGCTGCTACGATGACATCCACTGAGAAGAATGCCCCCTGGTCTGGAATGAAAACGCATCTACAGGGAAAGGAACACATCTTGAGTACACCTGGCTGTGAGATAATTTTCTCCACCATGTATGGATACAAAAAAAGAGGAGAAAAAGACAGGAGACGCCCCTTGTGTAGACTTCAACAACTCAACTGGACCTCCCCAATCACCCTGGTGATTATACTCACAAAACTAGATGTTGTTTGTTCACTTATGTGAGCAACATCTATAGCGCTCCAGGGGATTATTAACACTGCCCTCTAAAACAGCAACTCTAAAGTTCTCAAATAAAGATGGGTCTGCTCTTTTACAGCACGCTCTCCTTGAAGCAGTAAACCATGTAAATGTAAACAGAAAAAAAGGAAGGGCGCCCAATAGTGTGTTATCACCTTTAGCAAATTGCTTCTTCAAATAATTATAAAAAAATAGGTACTCACAATTCTGATGGTTAGTTCAATGTAAACTGACATACTCGCATTTGGAGAAATACCCACCTCCAACCGGGAAACACTCAGGTACAGGAAAATCAGCAAGGCTCCAGTATTATAAAATTTTAATTTTAATAAAAAATAAAAAAATATAATACACAGGTATATAAATTATATCGATCTCATATATAAATTCTAAAATTAAACGCGTTTCGTGGCTTAGACCGCCACTTTATCAAAGATAAAATTTCTATCAAGGGTATAAAGACAGGAGCCGGCAAACACACTGATTTTAAATACCTTATGTTGGTACCACATTGGTCTAAAGCAACGGGGCTGAACAAATGTTTAATCCTATCCGTATTGTCCTTTAAGTTGAGCCCCCTCCACATCACAGGATGATACTCTTCATTAACCCATCATATTAGGATTTCTATGTTCACATGTTCACTCCCTCACAGAGAATGACCACGTGATTGCTAACGGTTCTAGAGAACTAGTAAAATACTAAAAGGATTGTAATCTCAACTATAACGGACAACATACAAACAGAATCCAAACATTTGTCAAAGGATTATGTGGTCATAAGATCGCAACAATTCAAAATGAAACAGAAACATATCTCACTCTAATTACAATGAAGAATATGTCTCTAATAGGAAATAAAAACGCTACATACGTACCAATGGAAAACAAAAGCTGATCACTACCATATAAACAACACGGTCACGTGATTGCAACAGTCTGAAATCAGATATAATTAAATCCCATTCATTAAATCGAGGGCGCTATTCCGAAAAAAACAGGTTAGACCAGAAATAGAAACCAATAATGTTATTAATTTATCCTCTTATACTCTTAAAGATAATGAGAGATCTCTATTAGCGAAGGGGTTATAATTTTCACCTACTGCCAATTGTGACCTCTTCCAATTATTTCTGGATAACAATGAATTTATTCAGAAGCTATCCATATGTAGATACTTTGCAAATAAGGCATTGAGGACACTTCCAAATAAAGTCCCTATTGTCATTAATGAATTGACCAATCTGCACAAGACACTACAACTCTTTACTGTATGAATCTGTTACAACAAGAATGAGGGACTGTGGCACTCCAGATGGTTGTGGACTACATCCTCCAGCATCAGTTGCCCGGCTGAGAATGATGGGATTTGTAGTCTGACAGTTGTTCCCTATTGCTGGATTTAAATCATAAAAAGGTGACATCTTGTGGTATCTAATGCCTACAGGCAGACACTTAAAAGTTCAGGCTGCTGGATGGAGATATAGTTTAGCCATCAGATAAGGAGACAAATAGATGCCCTATAGACACTGCTAGGAATTTTATAAACTCTAAGTCTCCTGTCTGACAAAAATTTACTTATGTAGAGAACAGTAGTTCTGGCCATAACTCAGTCTACCTCATTTGTACAACACATTCAGGATTTGTGTCTCATACCTGCTTTATAACAGTTTACAAAGAAGAACTCCCTAAGTTAAGCAAGAGATTTACACAGAGGGGATATAAGTTAGAAGAGTTTAATAAAGCAGAGAGTAAGGTCAATTTGAAAATTATTGGCTCCCAAAAGTGAGGAAGATGCAAAAAATAACATTGAATCCACATTTCAAATGGCATTGATAGTGAATTTTAACACAGATCATAAATACTTTTATAATTTTATTAAACGACATTGGCACTATTTGAAGCAAGACAAATGGTTGGAAACTGTTCTGCTTGAAAATCCTAAAATAGTTTACGAAAAAGCCCAAAACTTGGGGACTATTTTATTCCCAGCTGTGCAAAACAGAAATTTTGGTGACAATAAGGGAACCAATTGGTTAAAATCCAGGCTAACTGGCTTCCACAGTTATGGAAGCTGTATAAGTTGCAGAGAAACAAAGAACATTAAAAAAAACAACTATTTTTTTTTTTTTTCGACCATTACAGAAGAATTTTAAATTAAAAATGTTTTGTCATGTAGAGCGAAGGGAGTAATATATGTATTGCAGTATAGCTGCAAAAAACAGTATGCTGGATAGACGAAATGTTGTTTAAGTGTAAGAGTAGCAGAGCATATTAGAAATGTAGAGAGAGGCTTTGAAAATCACAGCGTCTCGCTACACTTCAAAAAAGAACAAAATTCAGACCCCAAATATTTAACTTTTTTTGCTATTGATGAAGTTAAGAAAGATTGGAGGGGGTAATTATCTAGCGGCCATGTCACGAATAGAATCAAAGTGGATTTTTGATCTTGATACCCTTCAACCGAAGGGTTTAAATGCTGAAATAGAAATGTTTGGCTTTCTGTAAAGGGGAACAATAAAGATTACACTTTTTGAAGAAGATTGCCTACAGATGGAAAGCAGCCTTTCCAAATTTAACAACCGCCATGATAAAAGAAGTTAGGTTGACAGTTTTTTTTCATATATATATATATTTTATTATATCTTGAGAAAGCAAGGGCTGTCCTTCCAAAACACTTTGATTTTAGCAGAATAACAATCCCAACAAGTTGGAACTACAAAGGGAATACCATCTGGATCTGAGCTGTGGAAAACTTGTCGGAGACTTAAGATGATCAGAAGTTGCCAGTTTGTGAACTACAACTCCGAACATAGAGGGGAAGTAAAACATCTGAAATATATGAAACATTATAGAACTTTATAAGACCGAGTGAAGACAGCAGTGGTGAGTCTTCTTTTCATCTAGGCTGTAATGCCACAATCATATATGACTTATAACTCCACTTGCTACTAAGTCTCGGCATAGATAGCATTGCACAAAGCAACGACCCCCCAAATCGTTTATCTTCCATGGATACATTTTTATACTTTATAACTGAGATCATGTTCCCGATATACAGCTACAATATAACTTTTTGGTCTATTACGGACAGGTACATCATTAATGACTTCCATGAGTGATACCAACCTCCATTTAAAGTGAGACCATTATCAACATAAGTGTATACAAACGTAAGTCTTGTATGTGGGCCCAATGTATTTTGTTAAAACTCATTAATTTTGTGTTTTTAATAATTGTTTTATTAAATTTAAATATTAGAAATTTATGTACTGACTAATTGAAGAGCCCGTTAGACGGGCCACAGTGCCACTGCAAGCCGGTCACGTGGCAGTCATGCGTAGTAGAGACTGCCTGCCCCGCGGCTTATACAGAGAGCGTCCAGTCTCTACTGCACATGACTGCAGCACGCACAGCAGTCTCTAATGCACATGAATGCAGCACGCGCAGCAGTCTCTAATGCACATGACTGCAGCACGCGCAGCAGTCTCTACTGAGCATGACTGCTGCATTACACACATTTTAGCAAATTATTATATAGGATTCCATTAGTTAATAGAGTGTAATATTATCTATATTACTGTTATCCTATTATTTTTGATAAGTGTAATTTTTTGTCACATCATCATTGGCATATTTTTATCGGATTGTTGGTTTGTCAGACACAGCGAGAACAATATTGAGTGATTCCATATACCATTGATATACATACATTTTGCCTCCTGGGAATTTTCTCTCCATGAGTAGTGATTGGTTGTTCCATGAATATCAGGGTTTTATGGCCACTCCTTTTTTCTTCCCCAGACACTGGCATAGACCGAGATCTATACGATAGAGGTTACTGTCAAGTGCTGGTGACTAATCTTTTTTGACCACACCGTAAGATATTTATATTTATCATCTTTGAGACCCAATCGTAGGAAAGCCGCAGAGTTGATGGTCCACGGTAGATTTTTTTGCATCTACTGGGATATAGGTATTCAGTCTGATATCCCATGTGGGTGTAGGCACATCTGGATCAGAATAGCCCATTTCATGTTAATTTGAACTAGCCATTTTCCCTTATATTTTGTGTGTCTGTTAGACACATATTTCAGATCTTATTCTCCTCTTTTCCCTGTTTCAATTGGTTTAATATTTTTTATGGTGCAAGAATACTTATAATTTAATTTTTTATAACAGAGCGTGAGTGCTAGTGTTTATTCGTTTGCTACCCGTCTTTATTTTATTAATTTACAATTACAGGGTGGTGATTTTCTTTCACTTTTTTGTAGCAGATCAAGATTTTTTTGTTTACATTTATACCAATTATGTCTGCTTCAGATATGGCATTCAGCTGTAAATGGATGAGTCCCGGGAGTAGGACCAACTCCATTCCTTTTCCAACAAATGCTGCTACGATGACATACACTGAGAAGAATGCCCCCTGGTCTGGAATGAAAACGCATCTACAGGGAAAGGAACACATCTTGAGTACACCTGGCTGTGAGATAATTTTCTCCACCATGTATGAATACAAAAAAAGAGGAGAAAAAGACAGGAGACGCCCCTTGTGTAGACTTCAACAACTCAACTGGACCTCCCCAATCAACCTGGTGATTATACTCACAAAACTAGATGTTGTTTGTTCACTTATGTGAGCAACATCTATAGCGCTCCAGGGGATTATTAACACTGCCTCTAAAACAGCAACTCTAAAGTTCTCAAATAAAGATGGGTCTGCTCTTTTACAGCACGCTCTCCTTGAAGCAGTAAACCATGTAAATGTAAACAGAAAAAAGGAAGGGCGCCCAATAGTGTGTTATCACCTTTACCAAATTGCTTCATCCAATAATTGTAAAAAAATGGGTACTCACAATTCTGATGGTTCGTTCAATGTAAACTGACTTACTCGCATTTGGAGAAATACCCGTCTCCAACCGGGAAACACTCAGGTACAGGAAAATAAGCAAGGCTCCAGTATTATAAAATTTCAATTTTATTAAAAAATAAAAAAATATAATACATAGGTATATAAATTATATCGATCTCATATATAAATTCTAAAATCAAACACGTTTCGTGGCTTAGACCACCACTTTATCAAAGATAAAATTTGTATCAAGGGTATAAAGACAGGATCCGGCAAACACACTGATTTTAAATACCTTATGTTGGTACCACATTGGTCTAAAGCAATGGGGCTGAACAAATGTTTAATCCTATCCGTATTGTCCTTTAAGTTGAGCCCCCTCCACATCACAGGATGATACTCTTCATTAACCCATCATATTAGGTTTTCTATGTTCACATGTTCACTCCCTCACAGAGAGTGACCACGTGATTGTTAACGGTTCTAGCGAACTAGTAAAGTACTAAAAGGATTGTAATCTCAACTATAACGGACAACATACAAACAAAATCCAAACATTTGTCAAAGGATTATGTGGTCATAAGATCGCAACAATTCAAAATGCAACAGAAACATATCTCACTCTAATTGCAATGAAGAATATGTCTTTAATAGGAAATAAAAATGCGTACCAATGGAAGACAAAAGCTGATCACTACCATATAAACAACACGGTCACGTGATTGCAACAGTCTGAAATCAGATATAATTAAATCCCATTCACTAAATCGAGGGCGCTATTCTGAAAAAAAACAGGTTAGACCAGAAATAGAAACCAATAATGTTATTAATTTATCCTCTTATACACTTAAAGATAATGAGAGATCTCTATTAGCGAAGGGGTTATCATTTTCACCTACTGCCAATTGTGACCTCTTCCAATTATTTCTGGATAACAATGAATTTATTCGGAAGCTATCCATATGTAGATACTTTGCAAATAAGGCATTGAGGACACTTCCAAATAAAGTCCCTATTGTCATTAATGAATTGTTTTTGGATTTACAGGGCAATGAATTACTGCCATTGGTTGATGTAGACTATACGGACTGCAACATTAATGGTAGTGTGCCCCCTGGACTAAAGGATAAGTCGAAATTTTACCCTATTCAATCCAAGGGGAATTTTGTGGAGACATTCTGGATTATGGTCCTCAAAGGAAAGGTAAACACTGAAGGAAAACATTTAACCTTAAACAAGAGGAACTGAAAGCCATACAATCACTTAAAGGGACAGTAATACTTTGTTTTATCTTTATTTTATTTTGTAGGCATTAAAAAAACATAAAGAACGATATAAGTCTTATCTCTTATACCTTTTTGGTTTGAGAGATATTTACAAGCAAAGTTTCCCCTCTTGACAGGAGCTTTCAGATGTTTAAAATGTCTTACATGTCCTTTTTTAGTTGATAAAAGTACACATTTTTCATCTCGCACTACAGGTGAAAGTTTTAAGATCAAAAGCTTGATGAATTGTGCCTCTAAATTTGTGATATATCTCCTAAGCTGTCCGTGTGGCCTTAAATATATAGGCCGTACTACACAACATCTAAGAACGAGGTTTGGACAGCACAGGAGAAATGTTAGTATTGGATTCAATTCCCATAGTGTATCGAGACTTTTCTTGGAGGTACTTAATTGTGATCCAAATGGTCTCAGATTAGCACCTATTGAATTTATTCCTATTTCTAACAAATATGACAGCAACGTAGGTTAAATAACAGCGAATCATATTGGATTTACAGACTATCCACCCTAGTCCCATATGGTCTAAATGAGACATTAGAGTCAACTTATGAATAGTTATAATCAATATTATATTAAAAATATTTATATATTTGCCTAGTGTTCAGAACCACTGTTTAGGTACCCTAGGCAAAATTATTCACTTATCACTTAATAATAGCAATTAATAGTAAACATTTCATTTTAGTTAAGTAAATAGAAAATTAATCCTCAAATTTCACTTATAAGTTATATTTTTATTAGTTTTTTAAATACATTATAAAAATATTCTCTTATATAGATTATGAGGCTATTAAGTCCTCATTCCTTCATTTTTTTTACACAAATGTATAGCACTCATATTAATATTTGGTTTACATCACATTATCAATAAACACACCATAATAATTAAGCAGAGATTAAATAAATATTAAATAGATTAATTCAATGTTTTGAACTCTTAGTCTCTATAAGACCATTATGGGATGGATAAAGGATAATGTTATTTCTAAATATGTTAAACATTTTGATAGTTAGAATCACATGCTGATATTAAACCAATGTGTATTTGTGTTTCATATTCCAATTAAGCCATGAAATCTAGAGGATGAGAGCTTGATTTTTTTATTTTTAGGTTTCTGTATGATTTGGATTGTTTGGTGAGATATTTATTTCACTATATGTCCTTAATAACACAGATACCACTGGAGAGTATATATTTATATTCTTGGACTTCTAGTTTCCAGTGTATACACTATGAATATGAATATAGTTGGATTTGAGGGATAATAGAGGGTGAGCTACTATTATTATGTATTTAACACTCCCACTGGTAATTGAAGATATAGTTTATATTAATAGTTATATCTTAGTTTGGATTGCTGACATCAAGGGATTGTATTATATAAACAGTGCATACACATCAGAATATATCTGATGTTGTGGGAGACTGTAGGTTAGGATAAAGATAATACATTTTAAAGTACTATTATTTTCAATCGGAGAGACTGTCCATATTAAAATATCAATGGGATTTAATTATATCTGATTTCAGACTTTTGCAATCACGTGACCTTGTTGTTTATATGGTAGTGATCGTCTTTTGTTTTCCATTGGTACATATGTAGCATTTTTATTTCCTATTAGAGACATATTCTTCATTGTAATTAGAGTGAGATATGTTTGTTTCACTTTGGATTGTTGCGATAAGTACATAATCCTTTGACAAATGTTTGGATTCTGTTTGTATGTTGTCCGTTATAGCTGAGATTACAATCCTTTTAGTACTTTACTAGTTCGCTAGAACCGTTAGCAATCATGTGGTCACTCTCTGTGAGGGAGTGAACACGTGAACATAGAAATCCTAATATGATGGGTTAATGAAGAGTATCATCCTGTGATGTGGAGGGGGCTCAACTTAAAGGACAATACGGATAGGATTAAACATTTGTTCAGCCCCGTTGCTTTAGACCAATGTGGTACCAACATAAGGTATTTAAAATCAGTGTGTTTGCCGGCTCCTGTCTTTATACCTTTGATACAAATTTTATATTTGATAAAGTGGAGGTCTAAGCCACGAAACGCGTTTGATTTTTGAATTTATATATGAGATCGATATAATTTATATACCTATGTATTGTATTTTTTTATTTTTTATTAAAATTGAAATTTTATAATACTGGAGCCTTGCTGATTTTCCTGTACCTGAGTGTTTCCCGGTTGGAGACGGGTATTTCTCCAAATGCGAGTAAGTCAGTCTACATTGAACTGACCATCAGAATTGTGAGTACCCATTTTTTACAATTATTGGAAGAAGCAATTTGCTAAAGGTGATAACACACTATTGGGCGCCCTTCCTTTTTTTTCTGTTTACATTTACATTTTCTCCACAATGTAACTGGGCAGGAAATCAGAGATCCATCAACTGCCCTGATCAATGATAAGAAGACATCTCCATATTTAATAAACATGAATAATTGGATTATAATTGGAATAATAGCTGAAAAAAAAGGCTGCTCCGATTGATCCTCATATAATGTTGTTCATGTAGCGCTGGATTTCATTAGATTACATTTTGTAATTCAAGATGATTCAATACGAAAGGATCCCCTCCCGTCCCTTTTACCTATCCTTAGCCACCTCCCCCTCAGATGTGGAATCCGGTGATGGGACCGGACAGCACACAACGAGGGACAATCTTTATCCACTGAGTATAAGGAAAACCATGTCCCCTTTGACGAAGGAGGGTAGGATTTTCCTTATGCTCAATGAAGATTGTCCCTTGCTGCTCTCCATCCGGTCGGCTCAGCGAGGCAGCATAACGTAGGTGAAATGAGAGGGGATCCTTTAGAAACTACTCTTGAACTACAAAACGTAAACTATTGAAATACAGCGCTACATGACCCTCATTTTATGATCAATCGGAGCTGCATTTTTATTCAGCTATTTCTATCCCTTTAAAGGGCACCTGTCCCCATAAAACAAGTCAGTTTTGTATATCCATATAAAATCTTCCTGTATTGTATAATAACAATATTTTTATGGAATCAGATTTGAGAAAAGAACCTTTACTGTTGTATCACAGTGTGGACCTTTATACTAATGTCTGGCATACATATTAGTTTCTGTGCAGCACAGGAATATAACAGACATGGGTCAATTGTGGTTCTCCAACATTTGCTGAATGTAAAAAAGGCAAGAGGTTCTCTATCAGGGAGACGGATGGCTCTGCGGTGCCCCTGATAGAGAACCATGAAGTGCAGGAATGCCATTACAGACCCAGAGACCCACAGTCTGCAACGGAGAGCTGAGTCTTCTCTCAGTCTGACTATCAGGGTAATGCATAGCACAAGAATACATTAGGTGAGTCCTTCTCATGGCCTCCTAATACACAAGGAGGAATTTTCAAGGTGCCTCTAAAATTTGTTAGGTTTTAATGAAAGAGAAAATACATAAATATATAGTTTATATTAGGTCTCACAAAAAGAATGACAAACAAGAGCATATTGTGCATATGAGTTGAAGACATCTCTAGAATTCACCAGGTTAAATAGGTTGTTTAAAATCAAAGGAAAGTTTTATCTATCCCCTATGGTTGACCTGGTTTACTCCAGAATTGTCCACTTCATCTTAATAAATCAGCCTCAGGCCTTTTTCACGTGGGCCACAGAATTGCCATTGGTTGTGGATTTCCCTTTACCCCTCCTACCTGAGTGATGTCGGCAAAACAGTGGGACTTAGCCACCAAATGACTCCATTAAACAAAAAATAGGGGGTTTTGAGGGGGTTTCAAGAAATACAGAAACGCTGCCTAAATAGCACTCTAAGACCATGTGCACAAATGTTGTAAGAGCATGAAGCAAAACAATGGAATAAAACTTAACATTTAAAAGAGTAATTAAAAAATGATGAAATACAAAATATTGTGTGAAATCGAACCAACACAACCGGTTTGCCATAAGATATTCAACACTGTGAGCCTGGGCTAAATGTAACCCTTGTGCAGTCCTAACATGGACCTAAAAAGTAGCAATATCTAAACATAGAAGAGAATCTAATCCTATAGACATCATATGATCTAATGTTAGCAGTTATTACCATACAGGTACAAAATAAAGTATGCTGGGGCACTGAACACAGGTTGTTACAAGTAAGGCCATACGTAGTCCGATATTAGAACTCAACCACCTAGGGCAGAAATGGATTGCAGATGTATAAAGAAACATCAAGACGTTATGTAGAACAAGCGTATCGTACTGTTACCAGTCCTGAAAAGAGCCTTTGATGTAATCCAATATAAAGTTTACTGGGGTGCTAAAACCGGCTTGCCATGGGTTAATCAGATACGTCACATTGTGGAGTCACTGTTACCTATTTTGAAAACGGATGACAAATTGTCCAAAATATTATCTGGGGGTGTCAATTTATAGCAAAAAGGGGATGTACCATTGGTAATAGGATCTCTAAGAGTTTTTTTGGTTCTAAAAAAAATTGCCCTACTTGGCTTAGATATGTGGGAAGATACAAATGTGGTAACCAAGTTTGTAGGATTTGTTCCATATTGAGGTAGGGGGTACCTTTAAGTCATCTGTGACAGGGGAGACATTCCCTATTACAAAATATGGGAACTGCAAGTCAGTAATTTACCTGTTCACTTGCGGTAATTGCCAAGTACAGTATATGGGACGCACTATCCATCCATTAAAAGTGTGTTTACATGAACATTTGTATAAAATAGATATAGGGAACAGGGATTCAGCAGTGTCCCGGCACATTTTGGACAAACATAATGGTGACATCTCCTTAGGTACATTTATAGGCATTGAATGGGTTATGGTTTTTCCACGACATTATTAATCTCATCTCCTGGAGGGAGGCTTATTGGATTTTTAAGTTGGATATCAGGTCCCCTAAGGGGTTAAACTCAGAGTGGGACATTGGAAATATAATGAAGCCCCCTAATGTACCTTTTCTGTCTTCTCTTTATAAACTTTATACATCTTGTAATTTGTTATTTGTTATGTTCAATTGTTTTTTATTTTTAAGTGCTCATTAAGTGTTGTTTATATGTTTCTTGCGGATATATGTATTGGGGTTCAACCTGTATACATACATTGGTTTGTTTTATCCAGTCAAGATCATTGATTGTCTTAATTGTAATGTTTAAATACCCGTTACTTAGGTAGTGTGAATGTGTATGTGCACTACACTACTGCAAGATACCGGAGGGTACTGGAAATAGGTTTGGGTGGAGTACCAGGAGATCCAGTGGCAGGGAACACAAGTCTTCACCAAGGGTATCAATAACCGGAGGCAACAGGGAGCGAGAGCAAGCCAGAGAAAAAGGGACCCATATACTAGTGGTCAGACAAGCTAAGTATTGCACAGAGTGAGTAGTCAGCCAGAGCCACAGGTCAGACAAGCTGGGGTTTACATGAAGCAAGATAGTAGGCCAGAGCCACTGGTCAGACAAGCCAGGGAACATGGAGCGAGAAAGTAGGCCAGAGCCACTGGTCTGGCAAGCCGGGGTCTACATGGAGCGAGACAGTCAGCCAGAGTCACAGATCAGACAGCCGGGGGCTACACTGAGTGAGATAGTAGCCAGAGCTACAGATCAGACCAGCCAGGGTCTACACGGAGCGAGATAGTCAGCCAGAGCCACAGGTAAGGACTGATATGGATAGTCAGCAAATCGGGGTCATACACTGAGCGAGTTGGTCAGCCAGAGCCACAGATCAGAACCGATGTAGGTAGTCAGACAAGGGTCACAACGGAACACAGGAACTACAGCAGAAACACCATGTAAGGGCAATGACTACTAGGCCCCGTGATGCTTAAATAGGAGCAGACAAAGGTGGACCCAATTAGGCACATTAGTAGAAGGCCCATAAACATGCACGGCGCCTGCTCCTGTCAGGAATGCAGAAGTAGCCGGCCACCATAACACAACACAGGAAGCACAGGATCGCTAGGCCTCCTAGGGATACTGTGATAATCAGGAACAGAAACAGCCACAACAGGCACAATACTGGGGATGCAATAACTTGGTTCATAGCAGTTAGATGGATTTCCCTGTCTAACTTGGATGGTAAATAAACAAAGAACATGTTGTGCCGATCCACAAAATGCTTAATAAAGATTTAGATCATACCCGGGAAAATGCTGTTAGGGATCTAAAGGTAGAATCATATGTACACACAGAGTAGAAGTTCACCTTGCCCTTCTGTGGTCTGTTCCATGGAGTCCAGGGCCAAATGCTGCCCTCCTGACCCCAGGATTTGGCTCATCCGTCATTTTTACCATACTAGTACATGTGAACTTGCAGTCTAGTAAGGACTAACCACCTGCCTGACTCTGCTGAACTGGAGATTATTTGTCTGTTAAATAACAGTATTCCCAATTATTTGAATAACAGCAATATCCTCCTCTTGCACACAGGTGATCACATCAGAATCCTTCTGCACTTCTTTCTCCACACCTTGTAGCTGCAATTATAATCCTCCTACTGTCTCTGTATGTTGTCATGAATTCTAATTAGATTTTAAGCTCCTTGTGGCAGGATCCCTTTCCCAGTGTATGATTCCCTTGCTGCACTTTCCCCACAAATAATGAAATGATTGCATGTAAAGGGATAGTAATACTTAATTTTTACCATCCCCATGTTGTAGCCCTTAAAGGTTTGAGAGATGCCGCTGGTCTCGTTTAATTCTGATTGTTAAGGGCTACAACATGGGGGGTAGTAAAAATTAAATATTACTATCCCATTAAGCTTAATGCTCTTAAACCAGTTCTGTATTTTTGTATTGTATTATTTCAACTTCTTTTAAGTGCTGTGTACATGTATGTCGCTATATAAATAAATATGCAACTGATCAATAGGCCTAAAATAATACATTGTTATCACTTTTAATTTGTGCTGCTTCTGTAGAAAATCTGTATATTGAATAGCCGGATGTTTTCAATGGGTAAATAAGACACTGGGCCGTAGTCACCAAGTTAAGGTGGTGCAATTCTGGAGAATCGGACTGGCCCACAGGAAGGGGAGATTACAATGGATTTAAAAAACCAAAATTCTACACAGGTCTCCAATGTGTTGGTTCCCAATCATAGGGGACATCTCTAACACTGAAGGCATGAAAAGCACCATTTACATAAGCTGGAATTTGTCTACTGTTAAACCTATACTACAGTTGTTTTGCTCCAGGATTGCACCCACCTCTTTAGCTAGACTCACGAGGACCATATTCTAAATCCAGGGGTGGGCCCCATGAAAAAAATAGTTTCATGGAGGAATAATCAGAACCTATTGTACCCCGGGGCAGATGGGGTTACTGGGATGTTGGGCCCTGACACAACTTCACCTGTACAACCTCTGTAGTTACTATGCCCCCTACTGTGCACTGCAAAGCCTGGAACTGAAGTCTGCATCTGATTGGTCACTTGCCAAATGGAGTAATGATGGGGTAGATTAGGCTGTACGCCATGATGATAGACACCATCAGCATTCTTGCATAAATTGAGCCATATGGAAAGTCATAGGCCTGGTTCTGTACAATGAGACAAATCAATACATTGAATACAATCTGCACAAGACACTACAACTCTTTAGTGTATGAAACTGTTACAACAAGAATGAGGGACTGTGGCACTCCAGCTGGTTGTGGACTACATCCTCCAACATCAGTTGCCCGGCTGAGAATGATGGGATTTGTAGTCTGACAGTTGTTCCCCATTGCTGGATTTAAAACATAAAAAGGTGACATCTTGTGGCGTCTAATACCCACAGGCGGACATTTAAAAGTTCAGGCTGCTGGATGGAGATATAGTTTAGCCATCAGATAAGGAGACAAATAGATGCCCTATAGACACTGCTAGGAATTTTATGAACTCTAAGTCTCCTGTCTGACAAAGATTTACTTATGTAGAGAACAGTAGTTCTGGCCATAACTCAGTCTACCTCATTTGTACAACCCGTTCAGGATTTCTGTCTCATACTTGCTTTATAACAATTTGTTACGGGTGTGGGTTGTGTGACGGAACGCCATCCCTTGTGAACCAGGGGCTCTTTTGGTTTGGGGGGGGGCCTGGACTGGAAGCGGCCATTTGGCCATACAGAATCATGGGCCAAACTACAAAATGGAGAAGGGTGTCAGCCAGACTCCAGGGTGGCACTAGGCCTGAGACCCTATTATGTATTGGGGGGTGGGGCAGTGACTACCTGGGACAGTATCTGGAGACTGGGAGTCAAATGTCCTATTGCCTCACCCATTGTGTGTTGTGTTATTGTTTAAATGCAAAGTAGGTTTCCTGGGGTTATGTGCTTCCATTTGTTGGTTTGTGAAACTGATTGTATTATGTCAGTCACTGATGTAATTACCTGAGCAGACCTGATAGAGGGCTGTGTGTTTTGCATTCTTTTGTGTGTTAATGTATTTAAGTCTCAGCAAGACTGGTGGTGTTGTGAATCTTATTTGCTATTGGTTGACTGTGATCACAAACCTGTATATAAACCTTGTTTGTGTCCAAATAAAGAGTTCTTGTTCTACCCTCAACACTGGTCCTGTCTAGTGATTGAGGGAACCAGCGATACAAGAGCTGAAGTTTGGGAGGCAGTGGTACTGCGACAGCTGGCGTGACGGTGGTACTGACCTGCTGTACTGGGACTCACGTCACATTTGGTGGCAAGCGACGGGATTCGATTTTTCCACAAGGAGCCAGGGCTGAGACCAGCATCCAGGGGGAGATATAGCCATCGGGCTTGACCCCGGTCTCAGCAGCACAGGGAGACGAGCATCCAGGGGGAGATATAGCCACCTGGCTTGACTCTGGTCTCCACGGTGCCGCAAGCAGTGAATGGAGCGGCGTTACGACGGCCTAAAACGTAGCACCTTGAAGGAGTTGCTTGAATCACGAGGACAGACTGCCAGCAACAAGCCCAAGGCAACCCTAATTGCAGAACTCATGGAGGGGGACCGCAGCAGCCCTGCTCGATCCGAGACATCCCAGGCCTCTGAGTTACAGCGAGAGGTACAGTGGCGCCTGGCACTGTACGGCGACAACCCTTCCCATGAGGTGATTGACAGAGTTCTGGCAGATGTAACCCAACTACGGGCACTGGAATTACAGCGGGACACTAGGGAATCGACCCCCTCGGACCGGGTGGAAACCAGGGGGCGGAAGAAAATCCCTTACCAGGCCTTCCCAAAGTTTGAGGATGACAAAGATGATCTGGACCGATTCATCCAGATCTTTGAAAGGCAGTGTGGCCTCCAAGAGGTGGATGAAGCAGACTGGGTAACACTACTGGTGAGTCGGCTCACGGGTCGGGCCGCGGAAGCATACGAGGCCATACCGGAGGAGGACTGTAGAGACTATGGATAGGTTAAGCAAAGATTGCTGGCCCGATATGGGATCACTCCGGAGGCTCACCGGGTAAAGTTTCGCAGTCTAAGGCGGAAAGAGGGACAGTCCTGCACAGAGTGGGTGCATCGCATGATCCGGGCGGCAGAAGGATGGATTAAGGGTTGTCAGGCTACCACGGTCAATGAGGTACTGCAGCTACTGGTGCTGGAACAATTCTATGAACATGCCCCCTTGGCTGCAAGGGATTGGGTACGAGATCGCAAGCCAATTACCGCAGACCAAGCCGCGGTGTTACCCGACCAATATCTGGATGCAAGACGGACTGTGACTCCTGAAACTTGGGCTCCACCAGCCCGTTATGTACCTCCCCAGCCCGAGTGCCTCCACCGGTACGACCCTTGACAACTGGCCCTCCGACCAGACCCAGTGTCTACGGTCCCTCACGGGCGGCACACATTAGATGCTATGGGTGTGATCAGCTTGGACACATGCGGAGCAACTGCCCGAACTGTCCTGGCCGGGACTCAGGAGCTAGACCTTACATCACGGGGGCGCGAACCAGTGCACATTGTGTCAGGCAGGAAGACATTCATCCGACCAGAGGATGGACAGAGGAGGAGTGGGGACTGTTGCACGAAGCAGACCCCGTCCAAGCAGCCGCCAGCGACAACCGGGCCCATCATCGGCAGGCGGTTTGGGTCAATGGACAGCCAGCCCAAGGTTTAAGGGACACAGGAGCTACCATCACTCTGATCCAACCCCAGCTTGCCGACCCCCGCAACCAGACGGGCCGATCCATAGTTGTCCGGGTGGCAGGAGGGAAAGTGCACCGGATCCCCACGGCCCATATCCACCTGGACTGGGGAGTTGGGGCTCGTAATGTGGAAGTAGGGGTCATGCGCAACTTGCCAGCCGAGGTGTTGTTGGGGAATGATTTGGGCCACCTCATCTCCACCTACAGTGCCGACCTCCAGGACCTGTGCGGCCGTGACCCGAGAACAGTCCAGAAGAGCTGACATTCCCGCTGTGCCCAACGCTCAGACATCTCTGCTTTTGGATTGGGAGCCGTACTAAGCCAAGTGGGACCTGATGGTCGTGAACATCCGGTGATCTACATTAGCCGAAAACTGCTGCCCCGGGAAGTGGGGTACGCCACCGTGGAAAAGGAGTGTCTGGCCTTGGTATGGGCCCTCAAGAAACTGCAGCCCTATTTGTATGGTCGCTCCTTTACGGTCCTCACTGACCACAACCCTTTAACCTGGCTTAATCAAGTTTCCGGGGATAACGGCAGACTATTGCGATGGAGCCTAGCCTTGCAGCCCTATAATTTTACTATCCAATACCGACCGGGCAGCCAAAACGGAAATGCAGATGACTTATCCCGTCAGTCGGAGCTGGAGACATAGGAAGACTTTGTTCCGGTCAGCCCCAAGTAGACCCGTGGAGGATCTAGCTGGGTCTGCCGGACTGGAGGGGGGGAGACATGTTACGGGTGTGGGTTGTGTGACGGAACGCCATCCCTTGTGAACCAGGGGCTCTTTTGGTTTGGGGGGGGGCCTGGACTGGAAGCGGCCATTTGGCCATACAGAATCATGGGCCAAACTACAAAATGGAGAAGGGTTTCAGCCAGACTCCAGGGTGGCACTAGGCCTGAGACCCTATTATGTATTGGGGGGGTGGGGCAGTGACTACCTGAGACAGTATCTGGAGACTGGGAGTCAAATGTCCTATTGCCTCACCCATTGTGTGTTGTGTTATTGTTTAAATGCAAAGTAGGTTTCCTGGGGTTATGTGCTTCCATTTGTTGGTTTGTGAAACTGATTGTATTATGTCAGTCACTGATGTAATTACCTGAGCAGACCTGATAGAGGGCTGTGTGTTTTGCATTCTTTTGTGTGTTAATGTATTTAAGTCTCAGCAAGACTGGTGGTGTTGTGAATCTTATTTCCTATTGGTTGACTGTGATCACAAACCTTTATATAAACCTTGTTTGTGTCCAAATAAAGAGTTCTTGTTCTACCCTCAACACTGGTCCTGTCTAGTGATTGAGGGAACCAGCGATACCAGAGCTGAAGTTTGGGAGGCAGTGGTACTGCGACAGCTGGCGTGACGGTGGTACTGACCTGCTGTACTGGGACTCACGTCACACAATTTACAAAGAAGAACTCCCTAAGTTAAGCAAGAGATTTACACAGAGGGGATATAAGTTAGAAGAGTTTAATAAAGCAGAGAGTAAGGTCAATTTGAAAATTATTGGCCCCCAAAAGTGAGGAAGATGCAAAAAATAACATTGAATCCACCTTTTAATTGGCATTGATAGTGAATTTTAATACAGATCATAATTACTTTTATAATTTTATTAAACGACATAGGCACTATTTGAAGCAAGACAAATGGTTGGAAACTGTTCTGCTTGACAATCCTAAGATAGCTTACGAAAAAGCCCAAAACTTGGGGACTATTTTAGCCCCAGCTGTGCAAAACAGAAATTTTGGTGACAATAAGGGAACCAATTGGTTAAAATCCAGGCTAACTGGCTTCCACAGTTATGGAAGCTGTATAAGTTGCAGAGAAACTAAGAATATTTAAAAAAAACTAGTTTGGTTTTTTTTTGACCAGTACAGAAGAATTTCAAATTAAAAAATGTTTGTCATGTAGAGCGAAGGGAGTAATATATGTATTGCAGTGTAGCTGCAAAAAACAGTATGCTGGATAGACGAAATGCTGTTTAAGTGTAAGAGTAGCAGAGCATATTAGAAATGCAGAGAGAGGCTTTGAAAATCACAGCGTCTCGCTACACTTCAAAAAAGAACAAAATTCAGACCCCAAATATTTAACTTTTTTTGCTATTGATGAAGTTAAGAAAGATTGGAGGGGGTAATTATCTAGCGGCCATGTCATGAATAGAATCAAAGTGGATTTTTGATCTTGATACCCTCCAGCCGAAGGATTTAAATGCTGAAATAGAAATGTTTGGCTTTCTGTAAAGGGGAACAATAAAGATTACACTTTTTGAAGAAGATTGCCTACAGATGGAAAGCAGCCTTTCCAAATTTAACAACCGCCATGATAAAAGAAGTTAGGTTGACAGTTTTTTGTCATATATATATTTTATTATATCTTGAGAAAGCAAGGGCTGTCCTTCCAAAACACGTTGATTTTAGCAGTTTGCGAATAACAATCCCCACAAGTTGTTGGAACTACAAAGGGAATACCATCTGGATCTGAGCTGTATATACCACATATACCGTGTATGTTTGCAGGAATATTAGGATAGTTAGTAAACTACAGTGCCACAGAGTGTGCACAACACTGTCCTGAAAGGGCTAACAAAGTCACACTGTAACTCAAAGAAAACCAGATCTGTAATCTACTTATAAGCTGCCTATGCAATATATTAGCCAAAATGCTAACAAATGATTAATTATAAATAGATTCAGTGTTTCCCTTTGATTACAGACCACCTTGTGGGAGATTATTTCCCTTCTCTGCCTGACACTTCATATAAATATGGTCATTTGCATGCAGTGCCAGACAGACAGGTAGTGACAGTGCTACAAGAATTATGGTGTTCCAATAAGAAATAAATATTTTTAAAATTAAGAATTTTGGAGACCTTCTATAGAAACATTTTGCCGTTACAAGTTCATTTTTTTAATACTGAAATAACAATAAAAAACTGCTAAAAAAATGGGCAGCAAATCTCATATCTATATATATAAAAGAAGACTTTGTGCCTGCCAAAACACACCCAGGGGTGGTATTAAGGAGGAGTTACTGTTCCCATTGGGTGATTCAATCATGCAGGGAGTTGGCCCGCCCCCACTATGCAGCCCGCCCACCACTATCAAAGTCAGAAAAAAACAATATGGCCACCACTTGCTCCTACACCACAGACAAACACACATGCCCCACTCACACAGCACCACACAAACACACACACATGCCCCACTCACACAGCACCACACAAACACACACACATGCCCCACTCACACAGCACCAAGCAGACATGCCCCCACTCACACACACAGCACCACATACACACATAAAGCCAGAAATACATATGGCTGACACACACACACAGTCACTCACCCTGACTCCCAGAGGCCTCAGCAGGACCTGTAGTGCAGCACCAGAGGAACAAAATGGCACTCAAAGGGTTAAGGTAGGTCCTCATTGCTCAATTATTTCTTCACTGTCATCATTTGCCATGCAAGACACAGGACAGACAGCCATCAGATTCACACTTAACCCACTGACTGCCACAGGGTTGTATATTAAGTTTTACCCCTCAAGGAGTGTGTTCAAACTCCTCACACTGTAAACTTGCATTTCTCTCACACTTCTCCTCCTTCCCCAGCCTATTACTAACACTTTTCCATATTTATGTTAAGCCCCGCCCCCTACTCGCGATTAAGCCCCGCCCCCTTTTAACCCAGATTGCCCCATTGCTCTCTCCACATCAGCACCACATGAGGGACTCCACAAGTAAAAATTCCCAGGTATAACACATACATGCCCACTCACACAGCACCAAACACTCATACACACACACAAAGCCAGAAAGAAAGATGGCTGACACACAGTCACTCACCTTGACTCCCAGTGGCCTCAGCAGGACCTGTAGTAAAGCCACTGAACTGTGCTGCATCAGCAGGGGAACAAAATGGCACTCAAAGGGTTAAGGTAGGCCCTCATTGCTGAATTACTTCTTCACTGTCACCATTTGCCATGCAAGACACAGGACAGACAGCCATCAGGTACACACTTAACCCACTGACTGCCACAGGGTTCTGTATCAAGTTTTACCCCTCATGGAGTGTGTTCAAACCCCTCACACTGTAAACTTGCATTCCCCTCCCACTTCTCCTCCTTCCCCAGCCTATTACTAACACTTTTTCACATTTATGTTAAGCCCCGCCCCCTACTCGCGATTAAGCCCCACCCACTTTTAACCCAGATTGCCCCATTTGTCTCTCCACATCAGCACTATATCAGTCCCCTCTAGGGACTTCACAAGTCAGTGTTCCCAGGTATGAACACACTTCCCACTGCTATTTAACTCTGACATGCCTCTCTATACCTTAACCCTTTGAGTGCCAGAGGGGTACACAACTCATGAGCACATGTGTTTCTGCTCATATATGTTGCGTGTCTGTGTGTGTACATCTCTGTTACATATGTGTGTCCATATGTGCATCTCCAGGGTGTCTGTGTGTGTGTGCGTGTCTTTTGCATGTTTCTGCCGCTCACTGTGTGTATGTGCATACCTCCCAACATTTCACAGGGCCAAAGAGGGACACGTTAGTTTTAGGTAATGTTATTGGGGGTGTGGCTGGTGGGCGGGGCATTAGTAAGAATTTTTAGGTTATTTCATGACCTATTACTGGCTATTTATGTAACTGAATAAATGATTTAGTTCAAGACCAAAGTATTTTATTTGTACAGACTAATGTATACACACATATACTGAAGTTTATTGCTTTATTGCTGTAGAGCAAAGTAATACACACCACACAGTCAGGGCTGGTGCAAGGATTTTTGCCACCCTAGGCAAAACCTAATTTTGCCGCCCATTTCACTCCGCCCCTTGTGTCCCACCCCTTTATACCCTGCCTACTTATACCCAACCTCTTTTCATGATTGTCCTCTCTCTGCCCCCTGAGCCACTCTGCCCCTGTTCTGGAGATGCCTGTAAGAGATGCCCCCCACCAGCTCCAACTTGCCCCTTATCAGCTTCACTTTGGCCCACCAGCTCCACTTTGCCCCTATCAACTCCAACTTGCCCCCATCAGCTCCAACGTGCCCCCACCAGCTCCATTTTGCCCCCTCAGCTTCACTTTACCCCCTCAGCTCCAACTTACCCCCATCAGCTCCACTTTGCCCCCCATCCTCTCCAACTTACCCCCATCAGCTCCACTTTGCCCCCCATCCGCTCCAACTTGCCCCCATCCGCTCCAACTTGCCCCCACCAGCTCCACTATGCCCTCTCAGCTCCAACTTTCCACTATCAGCTCCACTATGCCCCCAGCAGCTCCAACTTTCCCCCCCATCCGCTCCAACTTGCCCCCCCATCCGCTCCAACTTGCCCCACCAGCTCCACTTTGCCCCCTCTCAGCTCCACTTGCCCCCCCTCAGCTCCACTTTGACCCTCATCAGCTCCAACTTGCCCCCATCATCTCCAACTTGCCACCACCAGCTCCACTATGCACCCTCAGCTCCAGCTTTCCCCTAACAGCTCCAACTTGCCCCCATCATCTCCACTTTGCCCACATCTGCTCCAACTTGCCCCCTTAGCTCCACTATGCCCCCTCAGCTCCAACTTGCCCCCCATCACATACCTGTATCTCCCGCGCAGTCTTCTCTTCAGTAATGCAGAGCGCGGCTGGAGATCATGACTCCCAGCGCGCTCTGCATTACTAAAGATCCGACCAGATGAGGGAGCGCTGTAGCAACACAGACCTGACTGTGTTGTGGTTCCAGGCGTGGTGTGTGGGCGCAGCTCTTCTCCGCTGCATGCCCGCGCCCCCAGTACGTGTGCGCCCTAGGCCGGCGCCTACCTCGCCTATAGGTGGAGCCGGCCCTGCACACAGTCTGACCTCCTAAAAAGAGGGACAACAGGGTGGGAAAGAGGGACAGAGGGATTTGGCCCTCAAAGAGGGACACTTGGGATGTATGGTATGTGTCTGCCTGTATGCTGCATATGTCTGTGTTTATCAGTGTGTCTGCATTTCAAACACGTGCGCCCAATGGTCATAACATGACGGGCAACGCCGTCCCATGTTGCTAGTTTACTTATAAAAGTAAATAAGGTTTTCTAAGCACATACTGTTTTACACAAATATAAGTTGAGAAATATATAAACACACAGATATATCTAGATAGATATGAGATAGATAGAGAGATAGCAGAAGGAATGCGGTCTTCTCAACTTAAATCGGAAGAGGCTGAGATTCCAGAAATATCCACTACAGGAATACAGAGACCAAATAATGATGATCAGTAGCAGACATATGAAGCTCAGTAGGGTACTCGGAGCTTTTACACCTAAAAAGGTAAATGGAGGAGTGGATAAATCAATATATATATTTGTTGGGACTTTTGCCTAAATATTTGAAATATAAATTAAAAGTGGTCTGTCATCCTAAACTCAGCTTTCAATGTATCTGCCCTAGTATGTCAGGTGATATCTAAGTGGTAAGGTCTTGGATGGACCTGTCATCCTAAGGTAAAAGTATTTCTTCTTCCTACCTTATCATTTCAGGTCTCTCTTCTTCCCGTTCTATCCTCCCATACCAGTCTTTTCTTTATCCTATCCTCTCATATCAGTCTTCTTCCTATCATATCCTCCCATGCCAGTCTTCTTCCTATCCTATCCTCCCATACCAGGCTTCTTCCTATCCTAACCTCCTATACCAGTCTTCTTCCTATCCTATCCTCCCATACCAGCCTTTTTCCTATCCTATCATACCAGTCTTCTTCCTATCCTATCCTCCCAATACCAGGATTCTTCCTATCCTCCCATACCAGTCTTCTGGGTCAGACCACCCAGGGTCTACACGGAGCGAGATAGTCAGCCAGAGCCACAGGTAAGGACTGATATGGGTAGTCAGCAAATCGGGGTCATACACTGAGCGAGTTGGTCAGCCAGAGCCACAGATCAGAACCGATGTAGGTAGTCAGACAAGGGTCACAACGGAACACAGGAACTACAGCAGAAACACCATGTAAGGGCAATGATTACTAGGCCCCATGATGCTTAAATAGGAGCAGACAAAGGTGGACCCAATTAGGCACATTAGTAGAAGGCCCATAAACACGCACGGCGCCTGCTCCTGTCAGGAATGCAGAAGTAGCCGGCCACCATAACACAACACAGGAAGCACAGGATCGCTAGGCCTCCTAGGGATACTGTGATAATCAGGAACAGAAACAGCCACAACAGGCACAATACTGGGGCTGCAATAACTTGGCTCATAGCAGTTAGATGGATTTCCCTGTCTAACTTGGATGGTAAATAAACAAAGAACATGTTGTGCCGATCCACAAAATGCTTAATAAATATTTAGATCATACCCGGGAAAATGCTGTTAGGGATCTAAAGGTAGAATCATATGTACACACAGAGTAGAAGTTCACCTTGCCCTTCTGTGGTCTGTTCCATGGAGTCCAGGGCCAAAAGCTGCCCTCCTGACCCCAGGATTTGGCTCATCCGTCATTTTTACCATGCTAGTACATGTGAACTTGCAGTCTAGTAAGGACTAACCAACTGCCTGACTCTACTGAACTGGAGATTATTTGTCTGATAAATAACAGTATTCCCAATTACTTGAATAACAGCAATATCCTCCTCTTGCACACAGGTAATCACATCAGAATCCTTCTGCACTTCTTTCTCCACACCTTGTAGCTGCACTTATAATCCTCCTACTGTCTCTGTATGTTGTCATGAATTCTAATTAGATTGTAAGCTCCTTGTGGCAGGGTCCTTTTCCCAGTGTATGATTCCCTTGCTGCACTTTCCCCCACAAATAATGAAATGACTGCATGTAAAGGGATAGTAATACTTAATTTTTACTATCCCCCATGTTGTAGCCCTTAAAGGTTTGAGAGATGCCGTTGGTCTCGTTTAATTCTGATTGTTAAGGGCTACAACATGGGGGGTAGTAAAAATTAAGTATTACTATCCCATTAAGCTTAATGCTCTTAAACCAGTTCTGTGTTTTTGTATTGTATTATTTCAACTTCTTTTAAGTGCTGTGTACATGTATGTCGCTATATAAATAAATATGCAACTGATCAATAGGCCTAAAATAATACATTTTTATCACTTTTAATTTGTGCTGCTTCTGTAGAAAATCTGTATATTGAATAGCCGGATGTTTTCAATGGGTAAATAAGACACTGGGCCGTAGTCACCAAGTTAAGGTGGTGCAATTCTGGAGAATCGGACTGACCCACAGGAGGGGGAGATTACAATGGATTTAAAAAACCCAAATTCTACACAGATCTCCAATGTGTTGGTTCCCAATCATAGGGGACCTTTCTAACACTGAAGGCATGAAAAGCACCATTTACATAAGCTGGAATTTGTCTACTGCTAAACCTATACTACAGTTGTTTTGCTCCAGGATTGCACCCACCTCTTTAGCTAGACACACGAGGACCATATTCTAAATCCAGGGGTGGGCCCCATGAAAAAAATAGTTTCGTGGAGGAATAACCAGAACCTATTGTACCCCGGGGCAGATGGGGTTACTGGGATGTTGGGCCCTGACACAACTTCACCTGTACAACCTCTGTAGTTACTACGCCCCCTACTGTGCACTGCAAAGCCTGGAACTGAAGTCTCCATCTGATTGGTCACTTACCAAATGGAGTAATGATGGGGTAGATTAGGCTGTACGCCATGATGACAGACACCACCAGCAGCATTCTTGCATACATTGAGCCGTATGTAAAGTCATAGGCCTGGTTCTGTACAATGAGGCAAATCAATACATTGAATACAATCTGCACAAGACAATACAACTCTTTAGTGTATGAAACTGTTACAACAAGAATGAGGGACTGTGGCACTCCAGCTGGTTGTGGACTACATCCTCCAGCATCAGTTGCCCGGCTGAGAATGATGGGATTTGTAGTCTGACAGTTGTTCCCCATTGCTGGATTTAAAACATAAAAAGGTGGGGGGGGCATTCCTGGCCGTCACCAAAGATGGCAGCATGAAGCAGTAGCTCCTGGGCCTTAATACTTTATTTTCGCTTACAGACCTTTTTACTTTACCTATTCTTTGCTGGCTGTTTATGACAGGCCGGACAGATCTACCCGGATGTCACCTAAGAAGAAGCAGATTGGTAAATCAAAGGATCAGAAGGGTACTATGACCCCTTTCCTCTCCCAGACTTCCCGCCAAGGCGCCATCTTGCCGGAACTACCTGACTCTCTACAGACGCACAAAGACTCCGTCGCCGACCTTACTGTTGCCGCTGTTACCGATATGGCCTCACCCTCACTGGTTCCAGCTGAAGCTCTAGCGGCTTTACCAACAAAGGATGACCTACGGGCACTAGCTGGCGATATTAAATCTGCACTACGCGCCGAAATCTCGGATCTTCGCAAAGACCTCCTCTCTCTCACCACCAGAGTGGACACGATTGAGACAGCACAAACTGAGCTGGCTAACAACTTTGGTAATCTTGAACGCTTGTATTTCGCTCAACAAGAATCTATCAATACGCTTCAGTACAAGCTGGATGATTTGGATGACAGAGGACGGAGGAATAACTTACGCATTCGCAATGTACCCAAATCTACTCCAGCCAAACATCTGATTCCGTTCCTTCATACCTTTTTTGCTCAAGTTTTACAACAGCCGGTAGAGGAACCAGTGCTCCTGGATCGTGCGCATAGAGCCCTGCGCCCTAGAGGAGGCCCATTGGATAAACCCCGCGACATTATCTGTCGCCTACATTATTTTAGCGACAAAGAGGCCATATTGGCGGCATGCCGCAACAAGCCTTCTATTTCTTATGCAGGAGTCGAAGTCCAGATTTATCAGGATTTGTCTCCTTACACGTTGTTCCTCCGAAGGCAAGTGAATCCGCTTACAGATCACCTCCGCCGGCTGGAAATAAAGTACAAATGGGGATTTCCCTTTCAGCTTTCTGCGCAGCATGGTGGGAAGACAGCTTCTTTATTTGACCCAAAGGATATTGGAGACTTCTGTTCGGCTCTGGACATTACTCTACCTGACCCTCCGGACCCACCTAAACACCCCTGGAATCTACCCTTGGAGGCTAACCAAAGGCTCCGATGGCATCTGGTATCTATTCCTCGTAAGGCGAAACGCCGCAGGGACACAGAAGATGACCGCACAGAATTGGCACAATGATGTTCCCCTTCTCTTCAAGATAGAACTGTACCTGTTCACCTTCTCTCTTTCGTTGGGTCCCTATGTTCCCCTGGGACACCTTTAATTGTTGGGACATTGCAGGATTTTGGATTACACTTCACAGTCTATGTCTCTATTGCTCTTCTTGGGACTCATATCTCACATTGATCGCCATACCTACAGTGGACTGATTTCAGTCTATGGGCACGTGATAACTGTTATGAAAATTTCTGTTATAGTGCATTACATTTTACATGTCATATTGTATTGACTAGCAGCAATATCTGCTTATCTATTTGTTGTCCCTAGTCCTTGTGTGTCCCGGACCTGGTCTTATGTTTTTCCTTGTATGTTACCCCCTGTCTGTATACTCGTGTGCCCCTTTTATGTCTTTGTTTATGTGTTTGTTGTTATATTGCACTTTGTGATGCCTTGGTCTACTGGGGGGTTTGGGATCATGGGCGGTGGTATGCATACCCTCTGATTCCCAACGCCCGTTAATTTTGGGTCCTACACATGTATATGATGCAATTAGCTACCACTTGATGCATAGGGACCTTAGCGGTCATTCCTGTTTGATTCCGGTCCTTCTTATTCTAGGTGGGGACTATTCGGGAGGCAGCCGGACTGGGGATTAATGAGGAGGAGCTGGTTTTTACTGGCACTATTACTACACTTAATTTTTGAGATCTCTCCTTGGGACTACGCACCCATTTAGCTGCTACCTGACTGGTCCCCAGTCACTGTTTGTTAGTCTGTTTATGCCTCATGATGTGAGATGTTTACTTATTTCTGTGTTTTATTCCAGCAAACTCTTTTTACTTTTTTTTTTAATTTATTTTATTTCATTTTAATTTATTTTATTTTTAGACTCTAAGGTCAATGCTTCTATTTTTCTCCAGACTGTCTCTTTCTCACTACTGCTCCAATCATGTCAACCTCCCTTTTTCCTGTTCACATGGGCTTCCTTGCTCTTTTGATTGCACTTTTATGCCTTTTGGCAATCCCCGCACTTGTTGCTAACATTTTGCTTAATTTACTCTTCTTATCGCTGGACGATGCTGTGGGTATTCTCACACTTTCAGGGTTCCCACGACCCTCTTTCGATTCTTTTTCTCTTTTTCATTTGCAACTTTCCCGTCTCGTGCTTCTCCCTTGTCTGTTCTTCTTTCTTCTCTATTCGCCTGTTCTCCACTTTCCTCCTCTTGGCATTCCCATTCTTCTTATCCTGAATCCTACACACCCCTCCCTCTCTTCCTTCCTGTTCTTCCATATATCCTTTCTTCCCTCACTCCTGCCCTACCTCTCCCCACCCTCTCCCTTCCTTGTGATACTCTTACTGGGCGAGTCACGACACTGTTCACTTCGTTTACTCCATTTATTTTCATACTACTTGTATCATGATGCCTTCTGACTTGAAAATTGTCTCCTATAATGTTAAGGGCTACAATAGTCCAGTTAAAAGGTCCATGATTTTGCGGGAGCTTAAACGCTTCCAGTCGGACATATGTTTTCTCCAAGAGACTCATCTCATGCACGGGTCCCATCCCAAATTGACCTCTAAACATTTCCCTGCCGTCTGGACGTCCTCATTCGAGGAAAAGAAGCGTGGGATGGCAATTCTAATTGCCAAGCACGTTCCTTGGGTATGTGATACTGTTCTGGCGGATCCTCTGGGTCGTTATCTTTTTCTAAAGGGGACTTTGGCTAATATACCTTTCACGTTGGCTAACATTTATTCCCCCACCTCCGCCCAACTTTCCTTTTTCAGAGACACAATGAGGACCCTTGCAGATTTTCGGTCAGGAGTGCTGGTGCTTGACGGTGATTTTAATCTCTGCTTTAACCCTACCTTAGATCATTCTGCTGCTAAACCATTCAGACAGCATGATGCCCACAATCAAGTCAACAAACTTGTACGTGATTTGGGCCTTGTGGACACTTGGAGAAATCTACTTTACATTCACCACTTACCCATGAGCAAGACCAGTGTCACGGTAATCAGGCAGACAACAGTATAAAGTATAGCCACCTTTATTGATAAAACACAGTCAATTGCATATAGCCCAAACAACCCCAGAATACAGTATGGATACCCCAGGAATGCCTGGAGCTGCACACTGTGCTGTGCACTACACTACTGCAAGATACCGGAGGGTACTGGAAATAGGTTTGGGTGGAGTACCAGGAGATCCAGTGGCAGGGAGCACAAGTCTCCACCAAGGGTATCAATAACCGGAGGCAACAGGGAGCGAGAGCAAGCCAGAGCCAAGGGACCCATATACTAGTGGTCAGACAAGCTAAGTATTCCACGGAGTGAGTAGTCAGCCAGAGCCACAGGTCAGACAAGCTGGGGTTTACATGAAGCAAGATAGTAGGCCAGAGCCACAGGTCAGACAAGCCAGGGACTACATGGAGCGAGAAAGTAGGCCAGAGCCACTGGTCTGGCAAGCCGGGGTCTACATGGAGCGAGACAGTCAGCCAGAGTCACAGATCAGACCAGCCGGGGGCTACACTGAGTGAGATAGTAGCCAGAGCTACAGGTCAGACCAGCCAGGGTCTACACAGAGCGAGATAGTCAGCCAGAGCCACAGGTAAGGACTGATATGGATAGTCAGCAAATCGGGGTCATACACTGAGCGAGTTGGTCAGCCAGAGCCACAGATCAGAACCGATGTAGGTAGTCAGACAAGGGTCACAACGGAACACAGGAACTACAGCAGAAACACCATGTAAGGGCAATGACTACTAGGCCCCGTGATGCTTAAATAGGAGCAGACAAAGCTGGACCCAATTAGGCACATTAGTAGAAGGCCCATAAACACGCACGGCGCCTGCTCCTGTCAGGAATGCAGAAGTAGCCGGCCACCATAACACAACACAGGAAGCACAGGATCGCTAGGCCTCCTAGGGATACTGTGATAATCAGGAACAGAAACAGCCACAACAGGCACAATATTGGGGCTGCAATAACTTGGTTCATAGCAGTTAGATGGATTTCCCTGTCTAACTTGGATGGCAAATAAACAAAGAACATGTTGTGCCGATCCACAAAATGCTTAATAAACATTGAGATCATACCCGGGAAAATGCTGTTAGGGATCTAAAGGTAGAATCATATGTACACACAGAGTAGAAGTTCACCTTGCCCTTCTGTGGTCTGTTCCATGGAGTCCAGGGCCAAATGCTGCCCTCCTGACCCCAGGATTTGGCTCATCCGTCATTTTTACCATACTAGTACATGTGAACTTGCAGTCTAGTAAGGACTAACCACCTGCCTGACTCTGCTGAACTGGAGATTATTTGTCTGTTAAATAACAGTATTCCCAATTACTTGAATAACAGCAATATCCTCTTCTTGCACACAGGTGATCACATCAGAATCCTTCTGCACTTCTTTCTCCACACCTTGTAGCTGCACTTATAATCCTCCTACTGTCTCTGTATGTTGTCATGAATTCTAATTAGATTGTAAGCTCCTTGTGGCAGGGTCCCTTTCCCAGTGTATGATTCCCTTGCTGCACTTTCCCCCACAAATAATGAAATGATTGCATGTAAAGGGATAGTAATACTTAATTTTTACCATCCCCCATGTTGTAGCCCTTAAAGGTTTGAGAGATGCCGCTGGTCTCGTTTAATTCTGATTGTTAAGGGCTACAACATGGGGGGTAGTAAAAATTAAGTATTACTATCCCATTTAGCTTAATGCTCTTAAACCAGTTCTTTATTTTTGTATTGTATTATTTCAACTTCTTTTAAGTGCTGTGTACATGTATGTCGCTATATAAATAAATATGCAACTGATCAATAGGCCTAAAATAATACATTTTTATCACTTTTAATTTGTGCTGCTTCTGTAGAAAATCTGTATATTGAATAGCCGGATGTTTTCAATGGGTAAATAAGACACTGGGCCGTAGTCACCAAGTTAAGGTGGTGCAATTCTGGAGAATCGGACTGGCCCACAGGAAGGGGAGATTACAATGGATTTAAAAAACCCAAATTCTACACAGGTCTCCAATGTGTTGGTTCCCAATCATAGGGGACCTTTCTAACACTGAAGGCATGAAAAGCACCATTTACATAAGCTGGAATTTGTCTACTGTTAAACCTATACTACAGTTGTTTTGCTCCAGGATTGCACCCACCTCTTTAGCTAGAAACACGAGGACCATATTCTAAATCCAGGGGTGGGCCCCATGAAAAAAATAGTTTTGTGGAGGAATAACCAGAACCTATTGTACCCCGGGGTAGATGGGGTTACTGGGATGTTGGACCCTGACACAACATCACCTGTACAACCTCTGTAGTTACTACTCCCCCTACTGTGCACTGCAAAGCCTGGAACTGAAGTCTGGATGTGATTGGTCATTTACCAAATGGAGTAATGATGGGGTAGATTAGGCTGTACGCCATGATGACAGACACCACCAGCAGCATTCTTGCATACATTGAGCCGTATGGCAAGTCATAGGCCTGGTTCTGTACAATGAGACAAATCAATACATTGAATACAATCTGCACAAGACACTACAACTCCTTAGTGTATGAAACTGTTACAACAAGAATGAGGGACTGTGGCACTCCAGCTGGTTGTGGACTACATCCTCCAGCATCAGTTGCCCGGCTGAGAATGATGGGATTTGTAGTCTGACAGTTGTTCCCCATTGCTGGAGTTAAAACATAAAAAGGTGACATCTTGTGGCGTCTAATACCTACAGGCGGACATTTAAAAGTTCAGACTGCTGGATGGAGATATAGTTTAGCCATCAGATAAGGAGACAAATAGATGCCCTATAGACACTGCTAGGAATTTTATGAACTTTAAGTCTCCTGTCTGACAAAGATTTACTTATGTAGAGAACAGTAATTCTGGCCATAACTCTGTCTACCTCATTTGTACAACACATTCAGGATTTCTGTCTCATACTTGCTTTATAACAGTTTACAAAGAAGAACTCCCTAAGTTAAGCAAGAGATTTACACAGAGGGGATATAAGTTAGAAGAGTTTAATAAAGCAGAGAGTAAGGTCAATTTGAAAATTATTGGCCCCCAAAAGTGAGGAAGATGCAAAAAATAACATTGAATCCACATTGTAATTGGCATTGATAGTGAATTTTAATACAGATCATAATTACTTTTATAATTCTATTAAACGACATAGGCACTATTTGAAGCAAGACAAATGGTGGGAAACTGTTCTGCTTGACAATCCTAAGATAGTTTACAAAAAAGCCCAAACCTTGGGGACTATTTTAGCCCCAGCTGTGCAAAACAGAAATATTGGTGACAATAAGGGAACCAATTGGTTAAAATCCAGGCTAACTGGCTTCCACAGTTATGGAAGCTGTATAAGTTGCAGAGAAACTAAGAACATTAAAAAAAAAAACCTAGTTTTTTTTTTTTTTTCGAACAGTACAGAAGAATTTCAAATTAAAAAAATGTTTGTCATGTAGAGAGAAGGGAGTAATATATGTATTGCAGTATAGCTGCAAAAAACAGTATGTTGGATGGACCAAATGCTGTTTAAGTGTAAGAGTAGCAGAGCATATTAGAAATGTAGAGAGAGGCTTTGAAAATCACAGAGTCTCGCTACACTTCAAAAAAGAACAAAATTCAGACCCCCAAATATTTCACTTTTTTTTGCTATTGATGAAGTTAAGAAAGTTTGGAGTGGGTAATTATCTAGCGGCCATGTCACAAATAGAATCAAAGTGGATTTTTGATCTTGATACCCTTCAGCCGAAGGGTTTAAATGCTGAAATAGAAATGTTTGGCTTTCTGTAAAGGGGAACAATAAAGATTACACTTTTTGAAGAAGATTGCCTACAGATGGAAAGCAGGCTTTTCAAATTTAATAATCGCCATGATGAAAGAAGTTAAGTTGGACATTTTTTGTCATATATATAATTTTTTATATCTTGAGAAAGCAAGGGCTGTCCTTCCAAAACACATTGATTTTAGCAGTTTGCGAATAACAATCCCTACAAGTTGGTGGAACTACAAAGGGAATACCATCTGGACCTGAGCTGTGGAAAGCTTGTCAGAGACTTGTGAACTACAACTCCGAACATGGAGGGGGAGTAAAACATCTGATATATATGAAAAAGCAACGACCCCCCAAATGGTTTATCTTCCATGGATACATTGTTATACTTTGTAACTGAGATTGTGTTCCCGATATACAGCTACAATATAACTTTTTGGTCTATTACAGACAGGTACATCATTAATGACTTCCTGAGTGATACCATCCTCCATTTAAAGTGAGATCATTATCAACATAAGTGTACACAAAGTCTTGTATGTGGGCCCAATGTATTTTGTTAAAACTCATTAATTTTGTGTTTTTAATAATTGTTTTATTAAATTTAAATATTAGAAATTTATGTACTGACTAATTGAAAAGCCCTTTAGACGGGCCACAGTGCCACTGCAAGCCTGTCGCGGGGCAGTCATGCGTAGTAGAGACTGCCTGCCCCGCGGCTGATATAGAGAGCATCCAGTCTCTACTGCGCATGACTAGCAAGCGCAGCAGTCTCTACGGCATATGACTACAGCACACGCAGCAGTCTCTACTGTGCATGACTGCGGCATTACACACATTTTAGCAAATTATTATATAGGATTCCATTAGTTAATAGAGTGTAATGTTATCTATATTACTGTTATCCTATTATTTTTGATAAGTGTAATTTTTTATCACATCATCATTGGCATATTTTTATCGGATTGTTGGTTTGTCAGACACAGCGAGAACAATACTGAGTGATTCCATATACCATTGATATACATACATTTTGCCTCCTGGGCATTTTCTCTCCATGAGTAGTGATTGGTTGTTCCATGAATATCAGGGTTTTATGGCCACTCCTTTTTTCTTCCCCAGACACTGGCATAGACCGAGATCTATACGATAGAGGTTACTGTCAAGTGCTGGTGACTAATCTTTTTTGACCACACAGTAAGATATTTATATTTATCATCTTTGAGACCCAATCGTAGGAAAGCCGCAGAGTTGATGGTCCAAGGTAGATTTTTTTGCATGTACTGGGATATAGGTATTCAGTCTGATATCCCATGTGGGTGTAGGCACATCTGGATCAGAATAGTCCATTTCATGTTAATTTGAACTAGCCATTTTCCCTTCTATTTTGTGTGTCTGTTAGACGCATATTTCAGATCTTATTCTCCTCTTTTCCCTGTTTCAATTGGTTTAAATATTTTTTTAGGGTGCAAGTATACTTATAATTTAATTTTTTATAACAAAGAGGGAGTGCTAGTGTTTATTCTTTTGCTACCCATCTTTATTTTATTAATTTACAATTACAGGGTGGTGATTTTCTTTCACTTTTTTGTAGCGCATCAAGATTTTTTTGTTTACATTTATACCAATTATGTCTGCTTCAGATATGGCATTCAGCTGTAAATGGATGAGTCCCGGGAGGAAGACCAACTCCATTCCTTTTCCAACAAATGCTGCTACGATGACATACACTGAGAAGAATGCCCCCTGGTCTGGAATGAAAACGCAACTACAGGGAAAGGAACACATCTTGAGTACACCTGGCTGTGAGATAATTTTCTCCACCATGTATGGATACAAAACAAGAGGAGAAAAAGACAGGAGACGCCCCTTGTGTAGACTTCAACAACTCAATTGGACCTCCCCAATCACCCTGGTGATTATACTCACAAAACTAGATGTTGTTTGTTCACTTATGTGAGCAACAGCTATAGCGCTCCAGGGGATTATTAACACTGCCCTCTAAAACAGCAACTCTAAAGTTCTCAAAGAAAGATGGGTCTGCTCTTTTACAGCACGCTCTCCTTGAAGCAGTAAACCATGTGAATGTAAACAGAAAAAAGGAAGGGCGCCCAATAGTGTGTTATCACCTTTAGCAAATTGCTTCTTCCAATAATTGTAAAAAAATGGGTACTCACAATTCTGATGGTTAGTTCAATGTAAACTGACTTACTCGCATTTGGAGAAATACCCACCTCCAACCGGGAAACACTCAGGTACAGTAAAATCAGCAAGGCTCCAGTATTATAAAATTTAAATTTTAATAAAAAATAAAAAAATATAATGCGTAGGTATATAAATTATATCGATCTTATATATAAATTCTAAAATCAAACGCGTTTCGTGGCTTAGACCGCCACTTTATCAAAGATAAAATTTGTATCAAGGGTATAAAGACAGGAGCCGGCAAACACACTGATTTTAAATACCTTATGTTGGTACCACATTGGTCTAAAGCAACGGGGCTGAACAAATGTTTAATCCTTTCCGTATTGTCCTTTAAGTTGAGCCCCCTCCACATCACAGGATGATACTATTCATTAACCCATCATATTAGGATTTCTATGTTCATGTGTTCACTCCCTCACACAGAGTGACCACGTGATTGCTAACGGTTCTAGCGAACTAGTAAAGTACTAAAAGGATTGTAATCTCAACTATAACGGACAACATACAAACAGAATCCAAACATTTGTCAAAGGATTATGTGGTCATAAGATCGCAACAATTCAAAATGAAACATATCTCACTCTGACAAATTGTCCAAAATATTATCTGGGGGTGTCAATTTATAGCAAAAAGGGGATGTACCATTGGTAATAGGATCTCTAAGAGTTTTTTTGGTTCTAAAAAAATTGCCCTACTTGGCTTAGATATGTGGGAAGATACAAATGTGGTAACCAAGTTTGTAGGATTTGTTCCATATTGAGGTTGGGTGTACCTTTAAGTCATCTGTGACAGGGGAGACATTCCCTATTACAAAATATGTGAACTGCAAGTCAGTAATTTACCTGTTCACTTGCGGTAATTGCCAAGTACAGTATATGGGACGCACTATCCATCCATTAAAAGTGTGTTTACATGAACATTTGTATAAAATAGAAATAGGGAACAGGGATTCAGCAGTGTCCCGGCACATTTTGGACAAACATAATGGTGACATCTCCTTAGGTACATTTATAGGCATTGAATGGGTTATGGTTTTCCACGACATTATTAATCTCATCTCCTGGAGGGAGGCTTATTGGATTTTTAACTTGGATATCAGGTCCCCTAAGGGGTTAAACTCAGCGTGGGACATTGGAAATATAATGAAGCCTCCTAATGTACCCTTTTCTGTCTTCTCTTTATAAACTTTACACATCTTGTAATTTGTTATTTGTTCTGTTCGATTGTTTTTTATTTTTAAGTGCTCATTACGTGTTGTTTATATGTTTCTTGCGGATATCTCTATTGGGGTTCAACCTGTATACATACATTGGTTTGTTTTATCCAGTCAAGATCGTTGATTGTCTTAATTGTAATGTTTAAATACCCGTTACTTAGGTAGTGTGAATGTGTATGAGTACGCACCTACAGGTGCGAAATGCGTTAGAGTAACAGTGCATGTAACATTTGTCCCTGGAGATACCAGCGATTTTTCTAATTTTGTATTAATAAAGTACTATTTTTTATTTTTACAAGTTGCGTGATCTATTGACATTATTTGACAGGGTGCCAAGATTCAATTTTGTAATGAGAAAAAGCACATACACGCTAGTAGTGAGACAGATAAGTCACCCAAAACAACAGGGTAAATCGTGTTTGTATCAATACGTAATATCCCTATGTAGAGGAAAGAGGTCTATAAATTATCAGCCCTCAAAAGGGCCTAAGACAAATACAATGGGATAAAGTTCTCCAGTGGTATGCTGGAGATAGATATGGATGTCCTGTCTGTTATCAGCCCTCATAAGGATCATTGATGTGAGCCAAAAGGAAGCACCAATCACTCACATTACCTCTATTCTAGATATACTAATAATAAGCTTGAATAGGTAAAAGCCTAGAAACAAAGGGGCACTAAACCGGCTTGCCAATTAGTTATAAAAAATAAAGACATGTGCAAGAGTACCCAATAATTCACTAGGTAAAGAGAGATATATGCCATTCGTGACAGAGGGACAAAAATGCTCATTACGTGTAACCAAAGTTACCGACCTGTTACCAGCCCTCAAAAGGGCTTTAATTACCCTACCTATTACCAGCCCTGATAAGGGCCTTTGGTATGAATATGAGAAAGTATGACCTGTGCTGCATCGTATACTAAACCAGCCACAGTTAACCTGCAGGTACACCAGCCATCTGAAAAAATAGTTGATGCTGAAAAACAGAGACATTTCAATTACTGGACTGAACAGTTTCTTATCAGAAGTTCTACTTCTGCATGGCTCAGCCTTTGAGCTAAATTTCCACAGATTTTTTTAGAACCTTAGAGCTAGGGAGGTAATAAGGGACACTAAATGTTAGCCAAGGGTTGCACACGGAGTTATGGTCTGCTAGGTGCTCCATGCCTCCAGTTCATCATTCACAGATCCAAGATTGAACAATTGGAAATGGAAACTGGATTTTATTAAGGACAACAGGCTCCTCCACAATGTGCTCATTGAGTCAAAACGTAAATTTCATTCAGATTTGTCCACAAATAATGACCAGTTATTTGGTCATGAGTTAAACAACAAGGCAGTGAGGCTGGTGAAGGTAATGGAGGAGAAATTAGCAGAATAATGACATGTAATCTCAATGTGTCTACGTTTACATTACTCCAAAATGAGTAGAAGAGGGAAGGGGTAAGTGTGTTACATGGTTTAAGATCTGTTCGTTATTGCAGGTTTCCACCCTGTAGTCCTCTCTATTCCTGGGGACTCCTTGTTTATCAAACCACTAAGAGGACATTGTGTCATATACCTAGCAGGAACCTTGATCTAAATGGATCAATTTCTAAGACAACATAATATTAGACATATTGGGTGATGACATCTATTCTTGGAAGTGCTAAACTATCTATTTTTTCTCTGTGCTTGTGACTGATTATTGATTCACAAAGTTGTGTTGCTGAATATCCTAGAAAATCTGGTTTGGGCCCATGGATGTATTTCTGGGAACTGTATATCGAATGGCTGAGCAGTCTGTATCCAAAAGATGTATTACATGATTCTCTGTTGGCCATTCTCAGACTGACAATGATGGACGTTGTTGTAAAGCTTCTAATTGCCCACTCTAGATGAAACCACTGGACTTTGTGATCAATGCATTGTCCCAAGAAATCACCAAGGGAATAGATTGTGTGGCAGGGCATATGCCCAGAAGAAAACTGGAACCCAGCTGGCATGGTTTTGACAGCACAGGCAATAGGTGAAGGCATGACATACGCAGTGCCTAGTAGCACACTTCTGTTTGACTAAGGATTAACCCTAAGTGGATATTAGAGGTAATGATTAGAATGCCATTATGGGGTCATTTCTCCCTGCTGGGGGTCCTTCATTGGGATGTGGATGTAGTCTGGAAAGGAGCAACATGGAACTACGGTATGTCTGGGGGAATCTATACAAAGGGATATATCTCCTCCCTTTTAAACCTTTGGATGCTAGAAACTTCTCTAACACATTGTGGAACAATATGTTAGAAGTGTTTGTGCCAGGGGGTAAGAGAAATAGGAGAAAGTGGAAGAACAATTTGAGTAAACCTCTATTTCTATTGATGAGATGTTGCACAAATAGACAGGACTTATCCTAAACTGGTAAGACCGAGTGATGGCAGGATCAGGACCATCAATATCAGGAAGATGTAGATCTTACACATCATATTTTGGTTTTCTTCAGATCTGGAAGATATAATACATTTACCAGGTGACTCATCAGGTAGTCCACCTTAAAACCTCCAAGAGAAAAAAAAAATTGTGAAAAAGTTAACAACAAATGTATAGCTGAGTTTAATTGTGTGCTTTTATGCAGCAAAAGAGACAGTGTAGAAATGCATCTCCGAAGTTTTGTAGGACATAATGTAAATTCCACATGGTCCAAACCATTGAAGATTGAAATAGGGAATATGTCTGTGATGCAACCATTTGCATTAATGTCTCTCCCAAATGAAATTAGCTTAGTTGGTTATGATTTTTTGGTCCCAAACAGATGCATGCTAGACTTAAATAAACTTTTGCTCTTACAGACTTCTCCCAGTACAGATTGTGAAACGGTGGCGATTCCTGATACGCACAACATTGCAACCATAAAACGTAATAATATTAAGTATAATTTGTTTCAGATTATTAAAGACTACCCAGGCAAACAGCTTCTACAGCCACTTTTAGAAAAACACTCTGAATGCGACATCTCACCAAACCACAAAGCAAGCCAGTTTTTCAAAGCACTACCACAGGAGGCTACTGCCCCTGAACACGCAGTACAGATATTCACTGATGGCTCTTGCTTCTACATTGACGGATCTCCCCGTGCTGGGTTTGGCTTGTACATATTGGATCCTAAACAAAATTCCCCAATATCTATTTCTAGGTCATGTTCAATAAAATAATGATAAAAGGTGATGGAGAGATCATTTTGTACTCCGCTTCAGCATGGGTGTGTAATGCACTAACAGAATTCCTTCTTTTTTGGCACACCCGTCAATATACATCATCTGACGGCAAACCACTTAAACACAAATCTTTATTGTTACATTGGCCCAGAGTATACCACACAAACCAGGGGTGTGCAAAGTTAAAAGCCATTCCATGAAATCACCCCATTATGAACAAAACAACATGGCTGACATAATGGCCAAACAAGGTGCACAAGGAGGGGAGATCTGGGAGTTTAAACAGAGGGAAGACACAGTACAGAACTAAAAATTGTGCCCCTTTATTTGTGCCTTAACACCTCCTAATTATGGTATTTTCCTTCCATTCTCTTCCCTTAACTTATACTCTTGCTACAGGTCATGAAGGCTTACATAATTGGAATCACCCTTTATCATAGTTTGATGGTGGGGAGCAAACAGTTCCTCAGCATCAGAATAGAGAATGACTCAGCTCTTCTCTCCATCACAGCAGTGGGAGCAAATGATTTACAAGCATCTTGGTGGAGTCCAGACAGAGAAAATCTGGGATCAAGGGGGACAGGTAGAAACAAAAACTTATAAAAACAAGGTAGGGTTTTTCCAAAATGGTTCCCTGCTAATTCATCAAAAAAGTTAAAAGACTTTGGGAAATGGGCATACCTCTTTATCTCCGGAATAGGGACAGAGAAATCAAGACATCATATTCCTGGGACTATCACTTTGCAGGTGCTCACAAAACCCACAAACTACCACAACTAAGACACCCACAGTAACCATAAATTTCACCACAACTTGTAATATACTATGCCCAGCAATAATACCAGGACCAACTAGAGGTTTGACTGCCACGTCAGACCCCTGGGTCTTGTATAACAATGTACAATTCATCAATGTTCCAGATTTAATGAACTTGTCCAGGTGGAAGATGGCTAAATTCAGATTCTGTTTGCACACTAACGTTTCTATATTCTATTTCTATTTGCTAATGGACTTAATATCCTCACATGCCAGTAAAACCAAAGAAACCTCTTTTAACTCTAATATTCCTTCACAGAGGGACACTTTCAGGTCTAGGAAGCTTCAAGGATGGATGGGCTTATGGGAGTCATTCCGGGGTTTTTTTAATCTGGGATGTCAATCTGGAATAGGGCTGATTTGGAGGGGATTCAAAGGCACGGGGCTAACTTTGAAGACAGCGAAGGGCAACATGTTTTGTAACCAGCTCTAAAGTGTATCAAGGGACTGGCTGATGAAGAGAAATTGACAATTTATAACATGCATGATAATGCAGGTCTGTTTATAAAAACTCAGGAAAAACTTAATGAACTTATACAGGTTAACAACAAAAGAGTAAGGGAAAATCATGTGGGGAAGGAAATCTGCACAGCGTATGGTAATTATGTTATAAAGTCCTCAGAGATATACAGTCAGGTATGATTCAGGACATCCTCAAAGATGATGACTTAGCCCAATGGTAGTGCTCTCAATATACTACAGGTAGCAACGGTAAGGAATCATCCTCTTCGTCCAACACCTGTATGTCTCTTTCACCATCTCTTTACCAGTATTTGATCAAACAAACTCCGTCTTTGATAGACTGGTATCAACACACTCTGTCGGATACTTGGAAGAAACAATCTACAAAGTGAGAATTAACTTATCAGGAGGGGAATTTGGAGAGTACCCCACAAAGCCTGTTGCACTGTGAAAGAAAATCAGTGCTTGTGTCGTTGTGATGTTTTTGAAATTGACACTCCAGTGTGTGGCATAGAGCAAAAAAGGATTACAGAAGGCCAGGAAAAGTCTACAACAGACAAAACCACAGCTACACTGGATGGATATGAAATCAAGGACAGTGAACCCCAGAAGTCCCAAAAGAAGGACAAAGCTCTTCTCCTAGAGAAACTGTATGTCCTATTCAGCTAACGAAATGGAGAACACCTATAGTGAAGGTGGCATACCATTTGGACAGACCGTATTACATGGTGACTAACCGTAAGGAATACCTCTATGGGGATTTGTTGTGCCTATACCTTAACCAAATTTTTGTTTTACTCTAAATGAGTACATTACCATTGGGATTGTAGTAATCACTCCTATCCACGTCTTTAAGGAGAACTTTTTTTTGGACAGGGAACCTGATGCTTATATCCCTGTGTTTGACATTCATACTGACCCCTTATTTACACAAACTCTTGTAAAGGAAAGAAACACATCATCCAAATTAGTAATAACAGAGACAAGGTAGATGATATTTTAAATGAATTATTACATGACTAGTTGAAGAGCCCGTTATACGGGCCACAGTGCCAATGCCAGCCGGTCATGGGGCAGTCATGCGCAGTAGATAGTGCCCGCGCCACGGCTGATACAGAGCTGGATGCTCCGAAGGAGCGCCCAGCTCTGTATCAGCCGTGGCATGGGCAGTCTTTACTGCGCATGGCTGAAGCACGCGCAACAGTCTCTACTGCGCATGACTGCGTTGTTACACACGTTTTAGCGAATTATTATATATGATGATGGCGATACCAGTCTTGTACTAATACATGGGTAGAAGTAGGAATCAAGGGTTTACTAGTGGGGCAAGGGATATTAGTGGTGTTTTTTATAATAATAACCATACGACTGAAAAGATTCTTTAAGGCACATCATAAAATAATGAATGCGTTAATAGAGGTAAAAAGCAATTATTATCATAAGTGTGGCCTCACAATTTAGTTGAATGGCCACAAGGGGGCAACTGTTATAGAAGGAACTGATTGTCGTTGCAGGTATGTGTGTATATATATATATATATATATATATATATATATATATATATATATATATACACACACACACACACGCATGTGTGTGTATGTACAATTATTATTATATATATGGATATGTCTATGTGTGTGTGCATATGTAATATATATGTATAGTGGTTGATATTAAGGAGTGAGTCAAACCTATTTCATAAAAAAAAAAAAAAAACATGTTGAGCAAAATGGTCTTTTCCCCTGTCTTACATAGTTGATGAGGCTGAAAAAAGACATGCGTCCATCAAGTCAAGCCCATGCCAAAAACACCCCTGTTGATCCAGAGGAAGGCAAAAAAAAAAAAAAAAAAGCCCTTTGGAGCCATTTCCAATCTAGTCCCATGTGTGTGTGTGTGGGGGGGTTATTCCTTCCTGACTCCAATTGGTAGTCAAATAGTTCCCCGGATCAATATCCTATTTGCTCTGAAGCCATCTGTCATAATTGTCAATATTATTCTGTGATAGATAGGCATCTATTGCTTTTTTGAATGCAGTTGCATTATCTGCAAGCACAACATCCGGAGACAAAGAATTCCATAGCCTTACCACCCTTCTTGTAAAGAATCCCTGTCTTTGTTTTAGTCGAAAGCGCCTTTCCCCTAGTCATAATGGACAACCTTTCGTTCTTAGCTCAGCTCTTTGTGTAAATAATTAATTGGATAGTTCTTTGTATTGACATTGAATGTATTTGTAAATAGTAATCATATCACACCTTAGACGTCTCTTCTCTAATGTAAACAAACCCAGTTTGGCTAGTCTCTCTTTGTAGCTCAGATCCTCCAATCCCTTTATCAGTTTTGTTGCATGTCTCTGCACCCTTTCCAGTTCAATAATGTCTTTTTTTTAGAACAGGTGCCCAAAATTGTACTCCATATATTCCAGATGAGGCCTCACCTCCTGGGGCATAACACTAGGATCCCAAAACCAATATAAAGATCAAAGGAGTATTATCAGTACCGACTGTAAACATCAAAATAATTACTTAACGACCTTACATCAAAGTGGAAGAACAGGAAAGTTTCCCCAATAGCAATGTTTTCCCCCAATCAGTTTGAGACAATATTGTAGATAGGGGGCATTTGCTATGAGACTAGGGATACCACCAAGGTTGATTTAGAAGAGAAGAGAGGTGAAGAGTAGAACAAGACATAACATAGAGGGCTAGGAAAAGAATCTCTGCCAAGCTTGGGTAAGCCCCTCATTCATTAGGTACCTTCAATATCATGCACGTTTAGGAAAATTACACAAATGTTATACATTGTATTGTATTGTTAAATTGAATGTTTTTTATTGTTATATGTATTTTACGTAGAACTAGTTCTTGTGAATTTGATGTACTGATCTGATATTAAATTGCATTAATTTTAATATCAGCAATCTGTTGAAGAGTCTCTCACTATTTTTACATACAAGTGTGTATAAAGGTGTAGAATGTAATAAGCCTGGGGCTCCATCTGTTTTTCTATGCTATATTTTCCATCTTTGTCCCAGGATAACTTTATATGTATGTTGCCCACTAGTCATATGAACAACTGTTAATTGTCTCAATAAGACACGGACAAATGTGAATAAGCTGTGGACACAGCCAGATTGTCATATTACATATTCATGGAGTGTGTGAGAATTTATTGCAGATGTTCCATAAATATTCTCTATGATTAATAAGCATAAGCTTCAATCAGTTACAGTCTCAATCAAGTGAGGCTTCAACTGTGTCCAGAACGTCCTATAGAACAGATTACTAAATCCATCTGGTCCCGGTGTTTTATAATTAACCAACACAGAGATAACTTTATTTACTTCCAACTCACTAATAGGGACAGTCAGTTTTTCTCCTTGGGGATTAGATATCTTGGGTAAATCTGTCTCAAATCAAATAACAATCTATATCTTCCCCTAAGGTCTCTTGATTTAAGTTGTATAGTTTTTCATAATAGTTATTAAATTGTTTACCTATTTCTTCTGGATTCATGTAGATTTCATTACCTTCCTCCAACTTATTTATTCGGTTAGCGGCCCTCTGCTTTTTCAGTCTACTAGATAAGATCTTATCCACCCTATTTCATCTAGTACAGAATTTATTTTTAATTTAGCCATATTTTTAGCAGTATTTTCTATAAGTCTCTGATTTATTTGTTGTTGAAGTTCCATTATTCGTGGTGTTTTATCCCTATCTGGCTCCTTTTTAGTCTCGTACGAAACTTTATAGAGAAGCAGGTGTAATTCTGCAAGCTCCTTTCCCTGTTCTTTTTTTAATCTACTATTTAATTTCATTAGGTGACCCCTCATAACAGACTAAAAGGCACACCAATTATTTCCATAAGATGTATCAATCGGTTTATTTTCTTGAAAGTATCTCTCATATTAATCAAATAGTCCCTATTCATTTAATTCTTAAAGGGATAGTAATGTTTCATATTAAAAGCAGCTCTAATTAATCATTATAGTATTTGGACTTTGGAGAGTGTTATTTTAATTCTGTCAGAGTTGTAGTTCAAGAGTAATTCAATGACAAAGTATCCCCCTCCCGCCCCTTTTACTGATGTAACACTGCTCAGCCAGAGCAGAAGGGAGGTGCCCAGGTAGACTGCAGAGAGGGACAATCTTCAATTAAGATAAGGGAAAAAGCTGAAAAACTTGTCAAGGGGGGCAGGGCTTTCATTGTTCTCATAGGAAGAAGATTGTCCCCTGCTGTTATTTGTCTGGCCTTACAACCAGATTCACATCTGAGAAGAGATGGCTTACACTAGGAAAAAGGGGCGGAAGGGGGAAACTTTGCTTGTGAATATCTCTCAAACAATAAAGGTTTGAGAGATAAGACTTATATCGGTCATGTTTTTTTTAATGCCTACAAAATAAAATAATGCTAAAACAACAATCATTGATCCCCCACGTTGTCCTAAAGTTACTTTTAAACAGATCTTTCAAAACCATCATCAGAGCCCTATGGTCCAGCCAAACATTTTCTCTGATCTCTACCCTCTCATCCTGCTGAACCATATTACTATCCCCCTATATCATATCAATCATAGAGTATGAATGATGGACCTTAGATAAATGAATATACACTTTCTCTCTCGGAAGCAAAATCCACCATGCATCAACTAGATCAAATCTATTCAAACTAATATTCAGGGCCTTTGCCTGTTTTCTGAGTCTATCATTTATTTTCACATGTGTTCTTACTTATTTATCCATATCTACATCCAGGACACAGTTTAAGTCCCCTACTACTAAACATCTTCCCTGCTTGATTTTTTTCAACCTCCATCAATATTTCATTCAACAGATTTACTGGCGAAACCTTAGGCAAATATACGTTTACCAAAGTATATTTTTGTTCCTTAATTTGACATACCATTATCACATACCGACCATTCGGCTCTAACCAATTTGTCTGATGCATGTATTATTTTAGGGAGCACCCCCCCATCGGACTTTATCCCCCTGTCTCCTGTGTTTCTCTTCACAAACAATTATATACAATTGATCTGTTATAGGCAGCATTCAAACCCTCTGCATTCATGGATACCAGTTTAACCATAATCAGCAACGTCTCTCTTTCCAATTTCTCTCGGCACTGTAGAAAAGACAACATACAAAAAAATATACATTAAAACCCATTCTTATGACCCTGTTTATTTTCCCTCTATGGGATATCCTCCGATAAACCCTGCTGGCCATTATCATTCACAACATCCCCCTCCTGTGCGGTTCTATGACTTTACCAATAGTTATAAGGTGGGAAGCAACCTCTCTCCCAGCAAACAAAAAAAAAATGTAAATAATCATTTATCTTAAAAACTCAAATTGCAGCCTAATTGTTCCATATGTTTACCATCAAATCCTTAAAGGGATAGTAATACTTCGTTTTAACCTTATTTTATTTTGTAGGCATTACAAAAACATGAAGAATGATATAAGTCTTATCTCTAAAACCTTTATGGTTTATGAGATATTCACAAGCAAAGTTTCCCCTCCCGCCCCTTTTACCTAGTGTAAGCCATCTCTTCTCAGATGTGGAATGCAGTCCATAGACCAGACAGATAACAGAAGGGGACAATCTTATTCATATGAAAACAATGAAAGCCCTGCCCCCCTTGACAGGTTTTTCAGCTTTTTCCCTTATCTTAACTGAAGATTGTCCCTCTCTGCAGTCTACCTGGGCACCTCCCTTCTGCTCTAGCTGAACAGTGTGACATCAGCAAAAGGGGCAGGAGGGGGATACTTTGTCATTGAATTACGCTTGAACTACAACTCTGACAGAATTGAAATAACACTCTCCAAAGTCCAAATACTATGATGATTAATTAGAGCTGCTTTTATTATGAAACATTACTATCCCTTTAAAAGAACATCTAGGCTGTATTACCCTTTAGCCTAAAAATATACCGGCATATTTAGCATCTTGCTGTTCGATCATATACCTTCTTGAATAATTAAAAAATATATATAATGCCCATTTATTATAAAAACCTCAAATCTATATTTGTTTATAATATGTGTATAGAAAAACTGTTGTCCAAAGCCTGACAAGATAAATAGGATACCTGTCTTATTGTGAATCTCTGAGCGCAACCAACTTATACTTTCTACATAGTGTGCATATTCATCTATTTCCTGTATAATAACAAAAAAATTCTTTATTATCCCAAAGCCTGAAAATATACAGGCATTTTTAACCTCGTACAACAAATTTATAAGAGTTGAATTCATTTTAATAAAAGGGTAACTCTCTAATCCTCAGAAGTGCAGGTGACAAGATAAATAGGATACCTGTTTTATTGTGAATCTCTGATATCAACCAACTTATACTTTCTATATAGTGCGCATATTCATTTATTTTGTTTATGAAAAAAAAAATGACGATTAAATGTAGATTAAATACACAATTATCTTAAAAACCCAAATTATATTCTGCTTTTACCATGTGTATAATATCAAATTCTAAAGAGAAATCTGCCCCATTTTATCCCAAAAACTAAAAATATAAAAACATATTTGACATCCAACTAACAATTCATGGAATTTAATTCCTTATAATAGAGGGATAACAAAAAAACAAAAACAAAACACCCATCTTCCTCTCAACCTATAACCTATAGCAGACTCAGATTTTTTAGCCAGCTTTCCACTATCCCAGGGAAATCAAAAACTACCAGCTGATCTTTCCATAAAATGTTTAAGCACTGGGGAAAACCCCAAAAATATTTAAAATGGTTCTGCCTCAAAATCTTCAAAACCTCCCTAAAACCTTTTCTTCAGAGTCTCGTTTGAACAGATAGATCCTGAAAGATTAAAATATCTTTACATTTTCCCCCAGTTTGTTTATTTTATCACTTTGCTCTGATGATTCAGTCTTTTAACTGAAAGGAATGGAAATTTACAATAACATCTCTTGGTTGCTCATCAGAGATGCCTTTCGGTTTAGGTAGGTGATGTGACCGTTCTATTATGATATCATGATCTTGCAGGGCAATTCCAAGTTCCTTAAAATAACGCAAAATAAATTCTTCCGGCTGATCATTCATAACTGATTCTGGCATATTCCAAAATCTCAAGTTATTCCTCCTTGATCTATCCTCAATATCTTGGATCTTTATTTCCATATAATACATCTTTTTTATTAGACCATCATTTGCCTCTTTCAAGGTTATACATTGTAAATCCATAGCTGCAACCTTTTCCTCCACACCTTTAATTTTATCTGCTAACATTTTAATTTCTTGTTTAATTTCTGCAGAACCATTATGGATTTCTTCTTTGATCAACGATTTATCTAAATGATCAACCAAAAACCCTTGTGTGATTAACTCCTCTGATTGTGGGAGGCCATATGTTATCTCCTCAATACATTGGGAGCCCTCCATTCCAGTGCTTGTCGAGTCCTCTGCTACTTTATTGATTTTCTCTTTATTAACAGCTGGAAAAAAAAACTGAAGCCCTTTTAGGGTGCTTTTCCCCCTTCTTGTCTTTTTTTTTTTTTGCTGTCCATTTTACATAGCCATGGTCTTAAAAAAAAAAAAAAACTTATATCCACCCAGATAACCAGTTGCTTATAAATTAGTATATAACGAGGACTTCTACATCGCCAATCTTCTCATTCTTAATTGTTATATTGCAAGACCAGCCAAGCAGTAACTTTTAATCTTCCAAATCCTCATAATATTCAATCACAACTCTCTTCTCTCAGAATTTGCTTTCAATAGCCCTTCAGTCCAATCAATAAGTCCTTTATATGTTCCTTGAGTCTAAGAAATTATATGAGCCTTACAATCACACAGGTAAACATCGTTCTACTATTTACCATTTAAGAGAGACATTATTTTTTAATAACTTTCAATGTTCACCCTTTCTCTCTGGTTCCAAATGGACTTTTAAACAGAACCAATGTATAACTTCTTGGATTCTGGCAATCGAGCAGTTAACTTCCAGTGGCCCAAACTGCGACCCTCAGTATTTACACACCAGGCAAAAAAAGAAAAGGGTGTTAAACCATATTGCCTTCCAAATTAGTTAAAGCATTAACCGCTACGTATTACCTCGCTTTTCTGTGTCGACAGTTTGATAACATTGTCCTTAAACATCTGCCACTTATCCCTTCTTCTGAGGGACTTTAAACAGCAGGATTTTTAACCGTCTCACCTTCAACAAACTTTTAGGCACAATTCTATAGATATATTTCAGACCTTTGGCAGTCAGGAGTTTACTCCACACTGGGCAATATGATTTGCTAAGGACCATGACCATCAAACCTGCCACTCCACCCGGTCAATTTACTGCTTCCAAAAGTTTTGATTGGTTTGAGACTCGGCTGGATCTCTCATAGCCGCCATCATTACTGCATTAAAGAGAAATCAGCCTGTGTACTGCAAAAACATGCCATTGTCTACAGTTTTTGCTCGGAGAACACCTCTTCCCCACCTCCTCTGGTAGCGTGGTCTACATCATCCCGTTACCTAATAAAGATATGATTTTTTTACTCTCTTCTAATTTTTCTTAAGTGGACTGGCAACCCATTTTTAGAATTATTATAAGAAGCCATTTTGGCTGTAGTAATTCTGGAAAGTAAACGGAATTAATTAATTTGCAATTGTATCCAGATAATTGAGAAAAAGCAGTCAAATCAAAAGAGCATTGTAAGTATATTAATCTAATATCTTCAGAATAATTTATTTGTGTTTCTGTGAAGGTCATAGAGCTTATGTTAATCTGGTGAATTCTTTTATTAACATTAATCTGCTGTTTGTCTATTTTGGTGTGTATTTCAAGGAATTTCTATGTTGCATGTGTGTTTGGGCCTAACTTTGGAACAGTGGGAAGTTTCTTTAACCTTCTCTCTAGACAAAAGAAAACTCCATCTTGGGTGGGACAACCATATACCTTATATCTGCGGATTAACCCTAGGAGTGCTGTAGGTGTTATAATAGGATTGCTATTGTCATTTTTAGTATACATTGCATGAATGTATTTGTTTTAATGGTGCTTTCTAGACATATTATTAGGTCTGGTATAATCTATTATTGACAATAATAAATGCAATGCATATGTTTTATCAAGAAGGTATGCAATATTGAACACAGTAGATATACAGTTAAATTCTATTTATCAAAATCTGGGATTTATTCCTGGTAAGTTTTCTAAACGTATATATATTTTATATGGTACAAGGAGATTGTTATAAGGACTTGGTTGTAAAGTTAGAACCTACTCACATAACATCCCTTAGACCTCAATTAGTATAGTTAATACAGATTCTGGGGTTTGTATCCATAGACACTGCTGCCAACTATATTATACTTAATTAACCTTTTCTATGCTGCTGTTCAGTTATTGTCATCAAATACTTCTGGATACACCTATGCAATGTTTAATCCTGTTGGTGCTGGTAAAACAGTTTTGCGATATTGGGTTTTGAGTTACTGTAAGTATATCTCAATTGCTGTTCGCTCATTTATATCATTGTTGATTACACTTTATATATAGTATATTTTACTTAAATAAATTATATATGTATATTTTTACCAAATATGTGTAATTGTTTATTTTGGATAATTCTTTACTGTGAAGAAGCGTGTCAATACCTAGTATTGTGTAAAGTTCTCAAATTAATTTAATATCTTATTTATGTGAAGTTTTACAACCTAATTGGGTCTCCTCTTTAACCCTTTCCCGTACATCTTCGACAAGTGGAAGGAGGCAGGCAGTATGTGATATTTAGTTGACAGATAGCAGATGAGATGGGTAAAGATGGGGTGACAGTGGCAGAGAGCTGTGAAGATGAATCCATAAATAGTAGTGATCTGGATCCATAGGGCAATATGCACAATGCAAAGAAGAACAAACCAGCTTCTTAGGAAATAAATGGAATTCCTTACAAATTCATATGGTGTATTAACCCCTTGAATGCTAGCAAGGTCTCTCCTCTTTGGAAACCAATGTGCTGGAAACCTCATTGGAATTTGCAATGTTAAATGCCCCTTCTGAAATCATGGGTAAGTTTATTTGTAACCTATGGTGCATTTGGTTTGTTCCAGAATTGCTCCTCTCTTGTTTTGTGCACACAGCCATAATTTCTATTATTATGATTTCATTTAAAAGCACACGTGCACAGAGCAGATTAAACCAACTTTCACCCAGAAAACTGACATTTAAATGGATCGGTAGGATGATCCCAAGAGACAATATGGCCACGAAAAACAGCATGACGATGATGTGCCGCTGGAATGATAAATAATGAACCGCGTCTTCTCCGCAGTGTTCCTGGATCTCTGAGTCACTGAAAACACAGACAGAAAGATGTTTGTGTTAGATAATGAGACTTACTAATCATCTCAGCATTAAGCTGTTGCACTGTATAGTGATTCAGATGGCAAAATAAATTTTTTTTGGGCAATGTAGCACTTGATAATTGTGTATACTGTATTTTGTCTTTTTTACCCTGTGAGTGGGGGGAATTTCTCGAGCTGCTTACTTATATGCCATATTTTAAGATTAATACCCAGTGCACCACAGTTTGTTCCATTTTTTATGTCTTGGGACAGCTGTTTTGGGTCTGTATCCAAGTGTCATGTAATTGCAGCCGAGGACATGTGCCCGTGCTTGGTGTGCGGATTGCTATAGGAAAAGACATTGAACCTGTTATTACTAGGGCTCAGTGACAAGCTTCCTCTGTTGTACAGTGTACTGGGGTCTCTCTCTTTTATCCAAGGGGGTTAAATCAGTGATTCCCAAACTCAGGGACATGGCCCCGAGGGTGTTAGTGAGGCCACTGAGGGGAGGAAGCATTGTTTAAAATCCTAACTATGCAACAAAATAATATCCATATCACCAAATTGTGATTTTGGTCAAAAGTTTGAAAAAAGGCTGGTTCAAAAAAACGTTTGCGAACAGTAGAGTAAACAGTGTTTGTACAGCACAGTCAGCATGTTTGTACATCACTTTAGGCCATGTTTGTACAGTACAGTCAGATTCTATATATATATATATATATATATATATATATATATATATACATATATATATATATAGTACAGTTAGCCATACATGTATATGACAGTCAGCCATGTTTGTACAGCACAGTAAGCTATATTTGTCCATTGCTGTCTGCCATATTTGTACTTGTTATACTGCGATACAGGAATCCTGTGTATATTAGATTGTAGAGACGTCTAAGGCAAATGAAAGGATGTATAATGAATTGGCTTCATCAAAATGATTCTAATTAATAAAATTAATATGTATGGAAAGGCTTACATGTCTTACAACAGATTGAGCAGTAGTGTGCTGTATACCCCTCTAGTACATAAAGTGTTAATGATAGGAGAGGGCAAAAAATATACAATACAAATATATTATAAATATCACCACTTCTTAATGTCAATGATTTTAATGTGATCCCCTCCACTTAGACTGATTTTGGGGATTGTGAATGATTTCAAAATCAGTTCTATGTCAGTTTAACCATTTATTATAAAACAAGCTATACAATTTGAAGTACCTGTAGAAGGCAATGCTATTGTGTTAGAGTGCATTGAAGCCACTACACCTGGCACTGTGTTAGTCTTCTTCTACACTTCTATCACTACTGCCTACCTATCGCTGACCCCCCTCCCCCACACTATTTATCAGACAGTGGGATATAGGGGACTCCAACTCTCCAGTCTAAAACCTGACCCTTTATTTAAAGGAACAATATAGTTTAATTTCATATAAACCTATATAGTATAGAGTTTTTTATGTGGAATAAGATAAAGGCACTCTCACTTTTGTCAGTTGTTTTGTTCAAAACTATAACTGTTCTGTTGGTCAGGATTCAGGAAGTGAGTAAAAGTGGCATTACTTCCTGAAAGTTCAAGAAGCAAATCATCACTTGCTGTCACATTATGTGGAGAAATTCAATGACTCCCCTCTCCAATAGAATTCAAAAGAATATCTTACTGAATTATAACCACTAGAAGGCACAGTATAAGCTGTAATAATTCTGGAAAGACATCTCCTAGCAGTTAGCATACCCTACTTCATTCTGCAGGAAAGCACTGCAATTGTTTTCCTTTAAAAAAGTTTATTGATTTCTTTAAAATGTCATGGACAGAGAGTGAATGTATTGTACACACCTCTGATTCTCAAGGGGTTAAATATGGGAATTTTTAGTAACACATGAAATCAGGATCTTGTATTAGAATGATATTCTTCTTGTGCCTTTCTTTGTGATGATTTCTGTTACTAATACAGCGGTTGGAAATTCTGTTGTGATCCATGTAGGTTATACAGTCGTACAGATACACAGATTTACCACAACATTGTCTGGGTTCTTACAACTGGGAATTTCTTGTTTTTTCTCAGGCAAATGTAGAAAACTCCCAATGTAATCCTGACCGATAAATAATAATGAATTTATATCTCACTGTTTTCTATGCCTATCACACCCTGCAAGACGTAACAGAGGTGGGAGTCCCACCCCAGTATACAGACTCCTTCCCCTGGGGGTTCCCTGCTGCACCAGGAGGGAAGTGTGTACCTGTGTGGGACTGGTAACTCCTCTATGTCCCTTCACTGCCAGAAGTACCAGAGGTATCAGTCCCACACCAGTATACAGACCCCTTCCCCTGGGTGTTCCCTGCTGCACCAGAAGGGAAGTGTGTACCTATGTGGGACTGGTAACTCGTTTGTGTCCCTTCACATAGATAGATATAATGTAGATAGCTTGATAGATGATGTAGCAGTTTTGGTAGGACAGCGGTTCTATAAAGTATAAAATCTCTTGATCCCATGAAAACAAAATGATCAGTAATAATAACTGGTGCAGGAGTTCTCTTGTGCTTAGAGAGATGAAATGGTGAGGCCGTTTGTGCCTAATGGATAAGTATCACTTTAATCACAAGTACCACAGAGACTGATTCTGCCTTTACTGGGAATGGTAAGTTTTTGTTAACAGGCAATAAAAACAACACCAACTTCTAAAGGACAGGTAACATAAAATACTGTAGCCATCTCCTCCCCACAATGAACATGTGCTATGTAATAACTGGTCACTGAGATGTGCACTGAAGTGGGAGTTACTTTGTTTTACTCAAAGTGAAAAGGTCTGTAAAGTATATTGGTCATTTCACTTACTATTCCTTTTCCATTAAAGAGAATCAGAGACAGAAATGAGGGGATGGAGAACCGGGGGCAGGACAATAGGGACACTTCATACATAGGGGCTGTGAATTCTTAGTTACCCCTCTTTACAGAGATACAGATCTCTTCTAGTCATTCTTTATCTGATGGTAACGTGTTATCTTTACACCAGTTGCAGGCAGATGCCATTGACTACTACAGGCAGCTGAGAGACAACTTGCTGCAGAAGACTGAGAACAGGAGACAGGTGATACCAAGTTCATCCCTAGGAATCGCATTTGTCACCTTCACAAGTGAATCTATGGCGACTTCGTAAGTGGCATTTCATTTATTTCCCTCCTCAGCCATATTTAACCTATTCACTGCCAGAGGGGTGCGCAATATAGTTCACAATGTTTTAAGACGCTGCATTGAACACTCCAATGATAATCCAAATGTTCATGGGAAAAGTAACCTATATGAATAAGTATATCTTAATTTAACTCTTTATGGACCCGTGGCATATTTTAAATTAATGATATGGAATTTTTTTTTTTTAATTCAAAATTTGAGTTTTGTTCATAAAGGCGGTTACAAAAAAAGGACCACGTGACAGTCAGTTGAAACATCATACATATGCAGATGACACGGTAAAATCAAAAACAACTTCCAACCCTACCAGAAAAAAACCCCACAGAGGAAGAAAGACACATAAACAAGACCCAGACCCAAAGGAATGGGAGGGACAGGGGAAGCAGGCGTTGTACTGTAGGATAAAGGAAGAGAGAGGGGAGACGCACTATCAAGTAAGCAGATACAATACTACTGGAAAGAAAGACAAGGAAGAAAATAGAGAGAAAAGGAGGAGAGAGAAAACAAAAAAGTGTGGGGGGAAGGGATAGGGAAGTATACAATAGGGAAGCAAGGGGCCAAAGGCCCTATACCAGTGCAAAGGCAAATAAAAAAAACAAACATTCAAAGCAGCATCAGATCCCACAAAAAGGTAAAGGACAGAACATTGTCCACCCAAGGAGACCACATTTTCAAATAAGAAGTGGAAGAATTTCTAAGGTAAGCTGTTAATTTCACCATCTTTAAGAGCTGATAAATCGAACTATCCAGCTAGGCTAAACCAACAAGGGAATTTGTAACATTTTTGCTGTGTTTTGCTGAAACAAATTTCTCCTTTTTATTCTGCGGTGTGCCCATGAAAACTAAATATTGTTTTCATGACAGACTGCGCTTTCTTATATATCCGTATTAAGTATGCATTCCATAATTTAATCTGCATAATGTATTTTTAGATAATGCAATATTTTGACAAAATACATTTTAATACATTTCAAAATCGGTACCTTCAGCGAAAGAAATCACAAGTGCATGTATTCATCAGGGTTCGACATACACGTAGTTAAATATACCAACCAGTCTAGTAACTCCCGACTGATAAAATTTAATCCATTCTCAAAGTAAGTCAGAATAGATACATCCTGTGATGACTTACTTCAATATACCAAGTTGAATGCTGCGCGCAAAGATACAATCGCTGTCTTATCAATGAAACTGTTACAATAAGACTTTATCAGCTTCCACCTTACTGAATATCGAAACTATGGAGGAATTACATTTGATCACAAAGTACATTGCAATATATACATCCTTAGAACAATAGTAAGATATCCATAGGACTTCTAATACTATTGTTGGCAATAGACATTATTAAGTCTCAATGCACATACGGTCAACATTGCATAAGACGAATGAATAGGAGAGGACTATTAACCCCTTGTATTATCGATATCCATCCCGTGGTATGTTGCCAAAAATTTAACTCTGTGTGATTACGAAAATTTAAGTTCATTCTAAATAGTATTTAACAAATCACTTAGTCACTTTAATTTTTCTTTTAGACTCCCCAATATCATCTATATGGCTCCAAAGGATACGGGGTAGATACACACAATAATTTTCGCTCCGGCCTATTATGAGTGCTATTGCTAGATCGTACTTCGCATTCTGGCTCCAGAAACACATTCTAATATCGTCCAATTCTGGACCGTCAAAGACAAAATATCTTATGGCTGTACAAAGCCATCGTGTGTTCCGGCCTATGATGAATGCTATTGGCCAATATTTGTACGCATTCTGGCTCCAGAAACACATTTTAATATCATCCAATATTGGACCCTCCAAGAAGAAATATCATGTGGCTATACAAAGCCATCTTGTGTTCCGGCCTATGTTGAATGCTGTAGCCCAATAATCATTTGCACTCTGGCTCCAGAACAATTTAATTGTGTGTATTGTTAGTAAAAGCCGCTCAAATCCGGATCACTCATTAAAGGGCAAATCTACTCCATTATATGCTGGATCAGAAAATCCAGCTGGTAAGTTAAGCCCTTAGTCCTGAAAAATTCACAGTGCCATTTCAGAGTCTTCTTCTTGGATTGTCCAAACTGTAACAATGTTCTTAGTTATAGCTTTTCGTTTATCTAATTGAAACAAATCAATAAAATGGTACATAAGAGAGAACCTCGTTCAATCCTTTTGGATATACACCTTGGAAACCTTAGCCCCGAAAGGATTGAACGAGGTTCTCTCTTATGTGTGATACTATTTGGAATGAACTTAAATTTTCGTGATCACACAGAGTTAAATTTTTGGCAACATACCACGGGATGGATATCGATAATACAAGGGGTTAATAGTCCTCTCCTATTCATTCGTCTTATGCAATGTTGACCGTATGTGCATTGAGACTTAATAATGTCTATTGCCAACAATAGTATTAGAAGTCCTATGGATATCTTACTATTGTTCTAAGGATGTATATATTGCAATGTACTTTGTGATCAAATGTAATTCCTCCATAGTTTCGATATTCAGTAAGGTGGAAGCTGATAAAGTCTTATTGTAACAGTTTCATTGATAAGACAGCGATTGTATCTTTGCGCGCAGCATTCAACTTGGTACATTGAAGTAAGTCATCACAGGATGTATCGATTCTGACTTACTTTGAGAATGGATTACATTTTATCAGTCGGGAGTTACTAGACTGGTTGGTATATTTAACTACATGTATGTCGAACCCTGATGAATACATGCACTTGTGATTTCATTCGCCGAAGGTACCGATTTTGAAAAAAGTGTTGTTCTAGTCATTCTTTATCTGATGGTAACGTGTTATCTTTACACCAATTGCAGGCAGATGCCACTTGACTACTACAGGCAGCTGAGAGACAACTTGCTGCAGAAGACTGAGAACAGGAGACAGGTGACTCCAAGTTCATCCCTAGGAATCGCATTTGTCACCTTCACAAGTGAATCTATGGCGACTTCGTAAGTGGCATTTCATTTATTTCCCTTCTCAGCCATATTTAACCTATTCACTGCCAGAGGGGTGCGCAATATAGTTCACAATGTTTTAACACGCTGCATTGAACACTCCAATGATAATCCAAATGTTCATGGGAAAAGTAACCTATATGAATAAGTATATCTTAATTTAACTCTTTGTGGACCCGTGGCATATTTTAAATTAATGATATGGGAATTTTTTGTTTTAATTCAAAATTTGAGTTTTGTTCATAAAGGCGGTTACAAAAAAGGACCACGTGACAGTCAGTTGAAACATCATACATATGCAGATGACACGGTAAAATCAAAAACAACTTCCAACCCTACCAGAAAAAACCCCACAGAGGAAGAAAGACACATAAACAAGACCCAAACCCAAAGGAATGGGAGGGACAGGGGAAGCAGGCGTTGTACTGTAGGATAAAGGAAGAGAGAGGGGAGACGCACTATCAAGTAAGCAGATACAATACTACTGGAAAGAAAGACAAGGAAGAAAATAGAGAGAAAAGGAGGAGGAGAGAGAAAACAAAAAAGTGTGGGGGGAAGGGATAGGGAAGTATACAATAGGGAAGCAAGGGGCCAAAGGCCCTATACCAGTGCAAAGGCAAATAAATAAAACAAACATTCAAAGCAGCATCAGATCCCACAAAAAGGTAAAGGACAGAACATTGTCCACCCAAGGAGACCACATTTTCAAATAAGAAGTGGAAGAATTTCTAAGGTAAGCTGTTAATTTCACCATCTTTAAGAGCTGATAAATCGAACTATCCAGCTAGGCTAAACCAACAAGGGAATTTGTAACATTTTTGCTGTGTTTTGCTGAAACAAATTTCTCCTTTTTATTCTGCGGTGTGCCCATGAAAACTAAATATTGATATTTTCATGACAGACTGCGCTTTCTTATATATCCGTATTAAGTATGCATTCCATAATTTAATCTGCATAATGTATTTTTAGATAATGCAATATTTTGACAAAATACATTTTAATAGGATTTCCAGGAATATACATTGAGATCATCTCTCGTTTTCATGTGTGTCCTGGGTAATCATTTTATCTTCCTGGGAAGGGTGATTGGTTGAGTGCACATTGCCAGAACTAGAACCTACACACAGATTCTACAGCTGGTTCATTAACCAAGTGACCAATCTCACCAACTCAGCTAGTTCTCCTGATTATAGAAATATTTTCTATAGAGAGGAATACCTCGAATTCAGTTCACTATGCAAATGGGCAATTCTAATGGCGCTGAAAAGCGCAACAGTGGTATTCTGAGCGAGGACTAGTTAAAGAACAAACAAATGCTGTGTTTTTGTTTGTTTTCAATGAGTATTCACCTCTGTGATTCTATTTTTGAAACCCTCTGAATTTTCCATAAGGATGATGGGTAATACCAATGGGCATATTTTTCTCTAAGTCCCTAGACTGTCCAACATCACATCACTAACGAGGTCTTGGAAAGCTAAAAAGTACTGTTGGGGTTGGCAGGTATTTTAATACAGAGGAGCATTAGTTTCTGCATTTTGGTTTAGGCTATGATTGTGGATGAAGTCAGATCAATATGCAAATGTGTATTCTTGAATGGCGATTAGCTAGAAAACACAAATGCCATGTTTTTTTTCTGTTCACAGTGAGTAATTTACATGGCAGAATGTTTTTTGTTAAGTAGATACCAGAATGTTTTAAGACTTTCTTGTGATTTAGGGGCATATGAGAAGTTAATAAACAGTGTTATTTCATTAAATAATTTAACAATTCTATAAAACATAATGAGTGTTAGGATCTGTAACATAGGCAAATAGTTATACAACACACGGATCTCTTCTTGTGTCTCTGTAGAGTTTTAGAAGACCTGAACTTGGGAAATGCAAAGATCCATCCATGTGAAGAAGTGTCAGTCACCCAGCCATTGGAAGGTGCACCACAGTTACACACTGCAAAGTGGACTGTGCAATACGCCACCCGCACAGACAACATCTACTGGTAAGTTCACTTTCTTAACCTTTATTTCCTTCAACGTGGCTACCCAACAATCTATTTTTCACTTCTGTAAATTTTTGAAAAACCTTTAAATTCAACTGAAAAGCTTCGGATGCAGTATCATACAGGGGAGGATATGAGATCACTTGTGTTCACAGATAAATTGTCTTTATTTTAGTCAAAGCATGAATACATTTACATGTACATCAAATTGCATTTTAAAGTTAGTGTTCCTTTAAGTTTGTGTTTGAAAGTAAATAAAGTTAAATAGAAATATAATGATTTAAAGACAGCTTCTCACAAATTTTTTTTTTTTATTTTTAGGACAAATCTTTCCATACAGGGTGTGAGATGGTGGGCTTGTTTTTTCACCTATAGATTTCTCCTATTAGAGAGCAGAGACGGCTAAACTATTTGTCTCTGAACAAACTAACACGAAGGACAAACATATACTTGATGACAGTATTTGATTTAAAGATCTCACTAATGCAATGAACAAACAAACCTTTTCATGGTGGGAGTTCACTGGTTTGCAAAGTTATCTACAAAACAAAATAGTTCCACGTGGGTTACGTAGCCCATTAGTTCCAGCCTCACATCTTAATGACGAAATCTTTGTTAGTACGTGGAACAACATTTTGTCAAAATGTTCACTAGAACTAATTGACCTTATCATTGAAACTGAAAAAAGGTAAATTAGAAAAAAATCAACAAAGAAGTTGAGGAACAATTAGTAGTGATTAATACCAAAAAGATCAACCTGGCTGCAATCAATTGGAAATCACTCTCAAACATACAACTGAAAAATTAGCAAATGATCTAAAAAATAGAAAATACACAAGAGATAAAGGATTTCAATGAGGGAAACATCTACAGAACTCGCAATACACAAACTGCAACTAACAGTGAGTCTGAAGCAAGTGCCTCGGAAAGTGGAGATTACGGGGTAATAGTAGGAATCAAAGGCAAAATATGAGACAAAATAAGCCTTTTTTTTTATCCCAGCATCCAGGACAATCCCAGAATCTAACGCCACATCTATTGCGGCTCAGAGACAGGAACAAATGGGTTACAAAACATCAGGCACTGATAAGTCAGGGCACTTTAAAAGATATGAGGTCCACAAAAATAGATACTTTGCAAACCATTAACCTTACTGAGAAACACCTGAATCAATATCATTTGAGAGTATTGGAAAAAGGTTTACCCTTTTGTCCAATAAACTCGTTCAAACTTTTTGAACATATCAAAGACCTGCATCTATATGCAAGAAAACTTCTGTTGCAAACATTTTTCATTATGGATGCGGATAAAAGATCTAACACGATGACAGATAGTTCCACAATGCAGAATTTATTGTATCTGTATGAAGAAAATCAGGGAGATCACTAAGGGTCAATTTACGGATTTAAAGGTTAACTTAAAATTCATCCCACCTATGGCAAATCTCACCAAACATAGAGATATTTACTCAGATGGTAACCAAAGATTTGGAGTAACTAGCAGAGGAACTCATAACGAAACCAGATAGATAATTTAACTGGAAAAGAAAGAGTAGCATTGAAAGATCTTGCCTCAGATAATAGTCTGGTGATAAAAGCCTCAGAAAAAGGGGAAACATAGTGATTATGTTAGATGACTACTGTGTTAAAGAATGTAAATAGCTGCTTAGTGATAAAAAAAAAGTTACTTAACCTTAACACATGATACTACAGAGAGTTTCCTTTCTGAATTAAAATCTATCCTGGATGATGGTCTTACATCAGGACTCATAACTATAATAATAATAACTAGTATTTATATAGCACCTTTCTCCCAGTGGGACTCAAAGCGCTGTCAGCGCACGCTCTCGGAATTAACCAAATCGGCAGCTGAAATAATAGGTGTTATTATTACCCAATCAATGGTACTCATTTATCGACCTCGGAAGGATGAAGGGCTGAGTTGGCCCTGCCGGAATTCAAACCTGCAACCCTGAGGTTGAATAGGCTCCATAGTCAGGCAATTTACCACTGTCTCACTGGTGTAAAAGGAATGAGTATTTACTCATAAATAAGCATATGATAGTTACCTTCGATATCATCCCGACGGTTCATAAAAACACACAAATCCCACCAGGTACACCCTTATTTTCAGGCATAGGAAACCTCACAGAAAAATGTAGTATATATATATATAGATCAAGTGCTACGATGGTTTGTCACAGCCCTACCATCTTATATTAGGGACTCACAGGATGCCATTATGAGACTAGAGGGGATCTATTTGGAAAATAGTCATTTTTTGGCAAGCCTACACATTGAGTCCCTATATACTAGTATAAAACATGATATAGAGCTAAAAACAGTGCATTATTTTCTGGTGACTAGGGGTAAATCGTACAACTCACACAATGAGTTATCAGTTTGCTCCAATTTCTTTTGACAGAAAATGTATTTTCTTTTTGATAATCTACCATCAAATACAAGGGATGTCCATGGGAAGTACTATGCCCCTATGTATGCTAATGTCTATTGAGGGTGGTGGGAACACACAATGATCTTCACAGAACAAATGCAGTAATATGTTCAATATATATCTATGTGGCTTTGGTACGTAGATGACTATTGCTTATATGGACGGAGACTGAGTCACACTTTCAACAATTTATTATCATTAATAATCCATCTACTAGTTACAAGCCACATAGATCACTATACATACATCCTCTTCGATATAAAAGTGAGATGGGGTGAGGATGACATGATAACCACCACTCTTTACCAGAAACCTATGGCTGCCAACAGTTTACTGTTAGCAACTAGTCATTCTGAACCCCTCAAGCGGGGAACTCTGGTTGGCCAGTATTTACTCCATAGAAGCATTTGCTCTACGTTGAACAATTTTAAAATAGAGGCAAAAAAGCTTCACGAATGTTTTGAAGAAAGGAGATACAGTAATAGAACCCTAAAAAGAGCATACAAAAGGACTGTCTCTTCTGCCAAAATAACAATCAACATTAGCGGTAAAGAGAATATTAACTACACACTGAAAATTACTCACTGAAGACTTGGATCTGAAGGAGGTGCTCGGTCCTACAGCAAGTGTGACATATAGAAGAGGACCTAATCTAAAGGATCTTCTTACAACAAGCCACTACCGACGTATCCAGAAGGATACCTGGCTTAAGTCATCTATTTTAGGGTCATTCCCATGTGGTGGCTGTCAGTCATGTCAATACATGAAGTGGACCAAGACTTTTGGTGGTACAGATAACCCTGAGCAATATATAATTCAACAATTTATTAATTGCAAAACTTCAGGGGTGGTATACCTACTATTCTGCACATGTGGTTAGAACTAAACAGGCAAGACGAAGCAGCAATTACGCAGACAGGTCTTGGAGTATGAGGGCAACATCCGTAATAATAGGGATAAGCCCACTGCAAAACATGTAAATGGTTTCCAATAATGGTGACATTAAAGTAATTTCATTTAAGGAAATATCCAGAAACACACTAGATGAGAGTAGGGGTGATTTGGACAAGACACTACTAAGAAATGAAGCAAAGTGGATCTACCAGTTAAAAACAAAATCACCCAATGGCCTCAATGAAGACTTCGCCTTCCATCTATTTATTAAAGATTAATACTGTCTGTGTCAAGAGACATCTATTCCATGAATTAATTTTGTTGTCAGCAGTATAATTCCATCATGATTTATAGATGGTATTCCTTTCCTTTTTGTCGATAGTAAGATCTAAGTCCTAAGAAAATATGAGAAACAGATATGTTATAAAAATTATTCTTGTATAAATTGATTAGCTAAAAGATATCTATGTAGATTGCGTGATTACAACTGCAGGTGAGGTATTCTGTATACCATCTATGTTACAATTTTAATATACTATATAAAGTCTTTTCTTGACTAGGCACGTTTAAAATATTGTATAACTAATACATTCATTAATTACGATGATGAATAATGTAAATACTGCGTATATAAATGACTAGTGATAATACCCGATATTATGGGTACTTTCTGGTATACAGAGTACCCTTCTGAATGTAATTAAGGTAAAAAGAATTAAGTGACTGCCCTGGTCAAGATTTAGCATCGGGGGGCTGTTCTAGCTTCATTTACAGTACGGAGCGGGACACGCCAGTGCATCATTGCAAAGTGATTAAATAATGCTCCTGTTACTATTCTTATGATAGACTGAACACTGAGTCGGATATAGACTGATACAGCTACTATTGTATGGCTATACGATGCTGTTAAATCATTAGTCATGTTAAATATTGTATAACTAGTAGATTCGTATAATACAATGATGACTTAAACAACATGTAAATTAAGGATTCGAGACAGTATCAGACATTATGGGTACGTTTAGTATATAGAGCACCCTGTGGAATGTATTTGATATAAGGAAATGATACAGCTTCATTGAAGCTGGACACTCCAGCACATTGCAGAGCAACTGGATAATGCTCTTGATAACAGTTCCTACGATACAAAGAGTACTGTGTCAGATATAGATTGACAGTCATTAACGTATGAATATACAATGTTTTTACTTTTTAAACATATAGTTTGGAGATCTAACAATCTCACGATTATCAAATTGCATTACTGAATGAATGAAATTTCATAGCCTGCCGCTATTGAGACGAGCCTCCGTCTCACAACCAATAAGATTATAGGATGGGAGGAGTCATCGGACATCATAGGGAGGTTCCTGGCACTATGAGGCCTATAAATATCCAGCCAAGCGGGCTCTCAAAATTCTGCCCCAGACAAAGCCGTGAGAGAGGCAAAACATGTTGGATCTCTCGGGGGGGGGGGGGTGAATGTGGTCCTCCTTTATACTCTTCAATACTGGTTCAGATAGAGCTTTCTTTCTTTTACTTTTCATGCGAAACATGAATTCACTCTTGATCTAATATTAGAGTCAAGGATGTTATGTACCGATAAGGTGAAAACTGAACTGGCAAGTCAATGTAGGTCTGTCCTAAAGCACAAACATTAGGGATTCTATCCCTTTACTTATATAGGGCTAACTTATCTATTTGACCATTTATTCTGGGACAACTGAAACATGGATAGTGCTATAAGAAAGGAAGGCAGACAACGCACCAAAGATCTAAGAGTAGCATTATTACTAATATGAGACCTGTGTCAAAAAGCAAGGGCAAAAGGTAAATATATATATTAAATTTATTAATATGGCTAGAAATATAAGTAAAAAAAAAAATTCAGTCTATTTGGGGTTCCCGAGGAAGGGGTATTGCTGCCCTGAAACGAGTTGAATTTAACCAAATAAATAAAAATAATTCGGATCAAGATCTACATACTGTGTATAGCAACAATTCCGGACAAGAAAGAACTAAGCATTCTAAATCTGCAAGCTAGTCTCCACCGCATCGCACAGCGCATCAGACCGGACGTATCATTGGAATAGGGAAAGCATTGCAGCGTTCTCCTACGAAGACCACTCGATATGCAATATTAAAGAAGGCTTCTGGTAAGCAGTCTGGGACTATCGGGTGTATCTGTATTCTTTTGATAAGTGCCGATACCGTGATCAGACTACGGTCTGTCCTTTAGCTGCAGCAAGAGATGCGCTCTCCCAGATCCAGAGGGTGAGACGTCCTCACAAGGAGCAGTATTCTCAATCTTACGCTCTATTTGGAATTGACTTCTGGATACTTTATGTCAGTTATTCTATCCGCTAGAGTCTTAGCATTCTCTGATAGTCTACCTGCGTTCAGTTTATTGCTAAGCCTGCTGGTGTGCATACACCCACTGCACGGACCCTGTGACAGGAGACAGTGCAGTGTGGTTATGTCACGGTTTGTTAAGACTCTCAGACGTAAGGTTTAGGTAAAAACGTAACTTTATTGAAAAGTTATGGCAATCCCATAGGGTTTTCATATACATACAAATAATACATAGAAGCAAATGACAATAGATATAGATTCTACCGGCCTTGCCAATAATACCGGGCAAAGCAACCCAGGCGACTCTGACAATACCAGGAAGTAGGCTCTACCGGCCTTGCCAATACCAGGTAAAGCAACCATAAGATGGTAACGTACACGGCTCTACCGGCCTTACCAATACCGGGCAAGGCAGCCTGAAGGAATGTCGAGGATTAGGCTCTACCGGCCTTGCCAATAGCGGGTAAGGCAACCGAAAGATGGCAATGTAAAACGGTTCTACTGGCCTTACCAATACCAGGCAAGGCAGCCTGAGGGAAACACAAGGAGTGGGCTCTACCGGCCCTGCCAATACCGGGTAAGGCAACCTAAAGGTGGCAACATGAAAGGTTCTACCGGCCTTACCAATACCGGGCAGGGCAGCCCAAGAAGGGTGACACCACTGAGACCAAATGACTGTCAGATGATAATGACAGTAGGATGGAAATAGAAGCACTCGGTCAAGCGGTCTCACTCAAGCAAAGAGTCTTGTGCCTGTAAACTGCAGGAATCAATACTGTTAGGACTGGACAGCACACTTGGAACCTCCACGTACCTGACTGCAAGTCAGGGAGTAAACCAGCGCCCTACGTTAGGAACATACAGGCAAGATGTGATTCACAAGGCCACGGAGCAACCCAGCGTCCGCACGCTGGGACCAACAGACAGTAATGTGTGCTGCAAGGCTAATGGAGCAAACCAGCGTCCGCATGCTGGGACCAACAGTCTCAGATGAGAGCCACTAGGCAATTGGAGTAAACCAGCGTCCGCACACTGGGACCAACAGACAGTAATGTGAGCCGCAAGGCTAATGGAGTAATCCAGCGTCCGCACGCTGGGACCAACTGACAGTAATATGAGCCACAGGGCTAATGGAGTAAACCAGCGTCCGCACGCTGGGACCAACAGACAGTAATGTGAGCTGCAAGGCTAATGGAGCAAACCAGCGTCCGCACGCTGGGACCAACAGTCTCAGATGAGAGCCACTAGGCAACTGGAGTAAACCAGCGTCCGCACGCTGGAACCAACAGACAGTAATGTGAGCCGCAGGGCTAATGGAATAATCCAGCATCCGCACGCTGAAACCGACTAAGAGTAATGTGAGCCACAAGGCTAATGGAGTAAACCAGCGTCCGCACACTGGGACCAACAAACAGTAATGTGAGCCGCAAGGCTAATGGAGTAAACCAGCGTCCGCACGCTGGAACCGACAGACAGTAACTTGAGCAGCAAGGCTAAGGGAGTAAACCAGCGTCCGCACGCTGGGACCAACAACAGTAATGTCGCCGAAGCGAAAGGAGAGCAATGTCGCCTCAGTAACTGGAAACAGGAAACCACCGGAACCAGGCAGAGGATCAACTGGGTCAAGCACCGCTAAGCCGACTGGCAACCGGAACATCAGCAACCGAAGAGAACAACCGGAACCGGACTGGAACTGACAAGCAGGCAGGAACACAGGAACAGGTCGGCTCAGGAACTCAGGAAAAGGCCCAATCAGCTACAGAAAACAGGAGGAATAGAATGCTGTCAGAGACAACACGAAAGGACAACTAAAGGGTGCCCAGACTGAGTTTAAAAAGGCAATGTGAGGCGGGCTGACTGCAGACAGCCAATGGGAGCTCCCTACAGGTGATAGACACTGAATTGCAGCAATCACGGGCACGGTGATAGGTTACTTATTTTTATCTTTATTTTAAACATTTTAATTTATTTTAAGTCCATGTTTAGTTCTTTTACTCTTTATATTATTCTGATACTTGGCATGCCATTTTTTAACTTATATTTCTACCCATATTAATAAATGTAATATATATATATTTTCCTTTTGCCCTTGCTTTTTGACACATGTATACACTTTTTTAATCAGGTCTCATATTAGTAATAATACTACTCTTAGATCTTTACTGTGTTGTCTCCCCTCCTTTCTTTTGTTACATGTATCTGCTTGAGGTGACTCCGAGCTATCTGTGACGACTGCATATAAATCTTTGCCACATCTACTACTCACTCTTCAACACTGTGTCCACTCATTGCTAAGTATTTATATTTTGGACTACCGCCAGCGACTACGGATTAGTTGAAATCATCAGACATACCTACTAATTATTCCAAATTTGTATCCCTAACAACCTTTGTTAGACATCTCTATATTCTTTTATCTTTATTTACTTATTATTCTTAGTGGATATGTATGCATATCCAACACCATAGGCACCATTAGTAACTTCCACTGAAACATACAAACAATTATTTATCTATTTTCCTTTACATACTATTTTTGATCTAATCCAAGTCCTACACTACCTGCCTGTTTGCATCCTGTCAAGTGAGCGCTTCTCCTTCAGTCATTTATATTAGTGCTATTATAAGCCTCCTGTCAGTACCTTCGGGGTGTCAGTAAGGGCCTCCTGGGTTCTATCGCAGCAAGGGGAGAATGCGGTATTCTCCCCTCTCCTCCCGCTGCAATCTGGTATACCGGGGCTTCCGGGTCCATCTAGCACCTCTATGCACAGGCGCCAGTGCTAACACGCCGAGATCAGCTGGTAGAAGGCATGCGTCAGCATTGGCGCCCAAAGATGACATCACCAAGTACATAAATAGAGGCATTCAAACAGTTACAAGTGTTTCTATTTGATTCGCTGCATTTGTGACCTCCAGCTTCTTACTTGACTACTCTACCGCTCTCAGCCTGCCCTGACCTCCAGCTTGTTACCAGACAATTCTATTGCTCTCAGACTGCCCTGATCAACAGTGTTTTCTCCTGGAGCCTGTGCTACGATTTCCAGCTACCCTTCTCTCCAGAAACTTCATTGTCTCTGGTCATCCTGTCCTGGATTCTCTGGTACCACTTAATTGTTGTTTTATACATATACAAGTGAATTGTTTTACTTTGTTGTACAGTGTATATATATGTCTTAGGATCTCCTCTGGGTTTGTGTGTATACATATATATATATATTATTATATATTTTGTTTTTACTTCTGTATATGTACTGGGGTTCTCTATGCTTGTTAAGTTAAGTGGGTTTCCTGGGTGTTTACAGATAGGTTCTAGCTAGCTCAAATTTCCATATCTAGGTGCTAACACTTCCAAAGGAAAATAAACATAATTACTGCTAGTGATTTCTAGCAGTTCGAGAGCGAGCAACTTACTAGCTTCATTCGGTGAAAGCTTTTTGTTTTCGAAGCTAAAGTAGCATATGCGACCCCAGTACTGATGTATATGATTTTTACCTTAGGGTCGTACTATTCGCAGATAACTTCTCCAGCACTGAACTAATCTACTTCATTGCATTGCAGTGTGGTCTGGATTACTGAACCAGATAACATTAATGCAGTGGTTTTTCTTTTTGTTTTGTTTTTTCACCATTAACATCTGCCTTTTGTCAGCAAGCGGACTGCCACTTTTTGTGGAGGACTGGGCGCGTGGCCTGGGCGTGCGTTTGCAGGGGAGCACTTGACGGGCTGTAGTGCGGGGCTCTGCCGCGGCCTGTCCTAGGCTGGCGTCGCCGACTTGCATGACGTTGTCACAGGTAATACAGCATTGAATAAGGAAAGATAAGAGGCGGATTGCAGATTCGCTTCGGGGGGGGGGGACATTGAGATGGAGACAATGTTGAGGGAGATGATAGTTCCCCTTTAACTATACAGTTATGGGCCAGTCTATGCCTGCATTAAACAAATATCCCAAGCTCCTCAATGGTTACTGCTAGTGACATTTTGTCAAAGTTTTACATTTGTTTAAACATATGTATGCACTAGGATTAGATTTCGGGAATCTAGAATTTAAATATTTTGAGTCATAGATTCTATTTTGGAGCATAACACATTTTAATGTATATAACCTAATTTCCCATTTTAGTTTTAGGTTCTAGTGTTCTCTCAAGAAAATCACTTGAAGTCTACGGCACTGGTTTTTATTTTTATTCATTTTCTTTTTGTTATTATAGTCTTGTATATGTTATGTTAATGTGCTACACTGTAATTTTGCAATGTTTTGTCATCATAGTTAAAATTAAAAAAAACTGCCTTTTGATCCTGCTGTTCTTCACAAAACCCAGCATATGGTTGTCTGTTTTAGGTCAGCTGCACATCACTGAATTTGTACACCATATTCCTGTAAGCAGCACTCATAGTGATATACAAATGATGGCTGGCTCTCTCATACCATGGTACATTTACATTAATTGTCCCTACATATCACTCTACTGCTTTTACTTAAAATTCTTTAAAGTTGTCCTAAATCACTAAACCTAAAAAAATAAATAGAATTAGCATTTATCTCTTCTTTCATATGTTAGTGGTAGATTGACTGACAACATTAATATCCTTGCTGAGAACCTTTGATTGTAAAGGATCTGAAGTGGGATACATTTTCCCTGTTTAGAGTCTGTTCTTGATCTGTTCATGAGCACACAGAATACTTTTGATACAGCGGCATTGATTATTCAGAAATATTCAGTTTGGTTTCAGTGGACTTAAGACATTGGTCAAGGAAGAAAATATATTATTTACATGTGAGGCAGCTATATTACTGTGCTCAAAATGTATATGGAATGCACAGATCAGCGATTCTGCTCTCCATGGATGAAATGTGTCCCTGATCAGACACCATACTGCACTTTACAATGAATAAAGTAGATATCGGTGATATCAGAAACATGTCTATGAAGACAATTTCAATGTTAGCACTTGTTTATTTTACTTTCATGTATCTTTAATCAGAGTAACGTGTTTCTGTGTGCGTACACTGTATGTATATTATATATACATCCATACACGGTGAAGGGACCAATGTAACTTTAAAAGAGGGAACCGTGGGGATGTTGGGCGACCTGGGGAGGGTTATGAGGGGTAGGCAACAAGCTGTTTTTGGTTAAGAATTTTATTTCATTTTAGTAAGTGATAGTGTTTTTACTCAGGATAAACAAAAGTAATTGTAGCTGTAAGAGGAAAGGTAGCAACTGGTAGGCTATTTTTAGATTCCCATTCTTCCCCACCCTAGCTCTCTGATTGGTGCGCAAGGGCTACCTGGCACTAGGTGGGCGCTTTAGGTGGAAAGATTGGGTATGTATAACCCTGGTATTCCTAACATCTCTTCCCTTTTAGCCTTCAGCTCCAAAATCTCTGTCTGCACGCCAGGCAAAATAGCTATGCAGATTGGCGGGACATGAATGCGGATCTGGAGAAGCTATTGGCAGAGCTGAAGGTGGTGGTCCTGGAGACGGGGGATAGCGAGTGGCTGAAGGACTGTTTGAGCTCAGCCCCTTCAACGTCAATGGCATCTCCAGGAAGGTGCCGCCCATCACCAAGCGCATCAGTGACCAGAGGAAGAAACTCAGAAGCAGGAGAAAGTGGCTGTGTGCCTCCGCCCAGCAAAACTGATCAGCTGAAAGGCAGAGAAAGGGAGGCAGCCAGAGGAAGCAGCATCAGTATAACACATGAAATGTCATGCGTTCCAGCAACTGGGACCGGAACCAGGAGCAAGACCACAAGAAAATGGGGAGTCAAATGTGATTGTTGAACAGAATGCTTTGTTGGGGGAAGTGTTAAGCTCCCATTCTAGGCTAACAGAACAGTCTAAAGCTAGAAGCAGAGACATAACTGAGGTTTACGGTGAGGTGTCACAAGTAGTAAGGGCACCTCATTCACGTGCTAGTACTAGTCAGAGACAGCTTGCAAATGCAGAAGAGACTATTAGGAGGGATAATGTTCCTAGCATGCATGAGTACTGTCTGAGAGAGGCGGTAACATGTGACTCTTCCCCACTGGGCTATCATTTATCCATTAATATTAAAGAGAAAATATGGTAAGGAGAGTACTTGGATTTATTGTCGCTGCTGCCTGCATCTAAGGAATTATTGATGAGGAAGGGTGACGATAAGGGGAAATAGACAGGCATAGGCAAGTGCCAAGGACTTTTAGCAATTGGCTTCAGGCTTTCTGTATATTTGCATCAGCGCTGGGAGACAGACGTCCAGATTTGTGTGCAGGTCTGTTCCAACATGTGGACATAACATTGGAAGCTTTCAAAACTTTTGGCCGGTTTACTTATGATGAGCAATTCCCCCAAATGTTGGCAGTACACCCTTCAGTATCATGGGGACAAAAGGATGTGGTTTTGTGGGTGTCTCTGATGTCTCAAGAAGCTACGAGTCACGGAGACTGCAGGATAACCCTTTGGGACAGTTCCAAAAGAGAGGTTTGTGTTGGGCCTTTAATGAGGTTTAGTGCAAATTTCCAGCTCTTGCAAATTCAGGCATGAATGTATGATTTGTGGAGGGGGTCACCCTTGTTATCGCTGATTTTAGTAAGGAAATATAAACACAATGATTAGACACTAGGAGTGACAGCAGTGAGTTTGGAAAGAATGCTCCAATGGGTAGAGCACTACCCAAGCAAGGAACAGTCCAGTTAACTTATAGAGTGTTTTAGCGTAGGCTTTAGGCTCCCAAGAGATGACTGCAAAAAAATTGCAGTGGGTGTAGAACCTGATGCCTGCAGAAGACTGTCAGGAGATTGTCTGGGATAAGATTAAAAAGGAGTTGCAAACACATAGGGTAGAAGGGCCTTTTCATCACCCTCCTTTAGAGAATTTTCATTTGTCACTTCTGGATTTCATCCCTAAAAAAAAAAAAAACAGGAGAATTCAAGCTAATCCATCACTTGTCTTTCTCACCAAGAGCCTCTTAAATGACCAGATCAGTGATGAGCTTAGTTCTGTGTCTTACACTTCGTTTGAGGAGGCTCTGTGGTTGGGGAAGAGGTGTGGTGTGGGTGCCCTATTGGCAAAAGCTGATATAAAGTCTGCTTTTAGATTGTTGCCAGTTTACCCAGAGTTTTTTCATCATTGGGTTTTCAGTTTGGGGGGGATCGTTGTTTGATAAATGCCTCCCCAATGGGCTGTCCCTTGTCCTGTTTTTATTTTGAAGCATTTGCATGTTTTCTAGAATAGGTTGTGAAGTTTAGAACTGTCCATATGAATATAATGCATTATTAGGACGAATATCTTTTTGTGGGCCCAAGGGATTGTCCAATATGTAAGTTTATGTTAGATATGTTCTGTAAAGTGACAGAAGATTTTGGGGTCCCTTTGGCACATGAAAAAATGGTATATCCATCAACAGAAATTGTATTTCTAGCTGATACAGTGAAAATGGAATTCAGACTACGTGGGGAAAAAAAACAAAAACTGAAGCAGCAAATTTGGTTATTGTTCATCAGTAAGAAGGCTACTTCAAAATGATTGCAGTCAGTGCTAGGCCTAATACATTTTGCAACAAGGATTATGCCTATGGGCAGAATTTTTTCAAGAAGAATTGCATCAGGTACAGTTGGCTTAAAATGTCTGTTTTGTCATGTCAGGCTATCACAGGGGTTAAAGGGACAGATATGGATCGTTTTAAGTATATGTAATATTGTAGAAAGTAAAATATAAAGTAATCGAGGTTAGTCTGGTCTGTCTAAGTTCCATCCCTCCCCTTTGATTTACATCAGGAGATCCTGGTTCCGGGACCAGCCGGCGGCTCACCAGCAGAGCAGAAACAGAGCGATATAGAAATAAATACTTTATTGGAACCATCTACAAAGTAAGCCTGGTTTGCAAGCACACTTTGTAGTCTGGTCCAATGAAGTAGTAGAAAAAAGGTGAACTGCGCTAACTTCTAACTCCCGGCAAGCAACTAAATATAAAGGAAGTAGGAGGAAGAGAGAAACAAATAAAACCTAATTAAAATCATGGTAAAATGCTACTATTTCCTTATATGTCAGTGTGTGCAACTCATTAAAACTCTACTGAGAAGCAAACAGGTTAAACCATTAAAAACGGGTTGTAAGGGAAGAGAACTATAGTCTGCATAAGTATAAAATTGTAAAGTTTATTGTAAATCTATCATAAATAATCAAAAATGAGGGTATCCTCAAACAGGTAAAAACACTTGAATATTTTATACAATAATAATAATAATAATGAAACTATACACTGCATAGCAGTATCAAAAACCTATATAAAGGCTGAGCACGTCACAAACTTATAAAAAACGAAATGTACAAGTAATTTGGCTGGATGTATTCGTCTGTGTAAATGTTGTCGAACAAATGCCGGCGTCCCGGGCCTTACCACTGGACTCAGTCCACTCCCGTCTATATAGTAGAGATCGCTGTTGATTTGTGGGCAGATATGCTACTGGTCACTGACTAAGGGGTACTCTTCATTGCAGCCATCCCCCATCTGTTAAGGAAGGGTCTCTTTTTCTCTGTGTACAGTTCTTTTAATAGCGGGCAGGAATCTTAACATCCTGATGTCCTTAAGACTCCAAACAGCAATAGATGGAAACAGTGTATTTCTTTTGCAGGCAGTGTGACTAAATATCAGCGACAGATAAATGGTCCACAGAGTACACTTCAAATGCTCAGCTCAGATCAAATAAAGACAATGTTTAGCAATATTGACAGCAGAGTTCCAGATAATCCACGTAAATAAGTTAGGTTTGTCCAGATAAAGGTTGTCATAACATTCCTTTAAGATTGAGGCTGAAACAGAAGCATTTAGATTAGGGGCCAAAGAGGAAACGATTATGAGACTGGGCAGATGGCAATCTAATACGTACAAAGTCTATATTCACTCTTAATTGTTAAGAAATACTGTTTAATTAACAATGTATATGTTTTACAGGTAACAAGCCAGTGGGGCTTTGGATTGTGGGGCACTCATTTTTTGGCCCTGGAAGAAAGCTATTGTGAGTATTTATAAAGGGAATTTAGGGTTTAACCCTGAGGTTTACAGGATTTGGTGGCATGGTAAGAGAGGTCTCAGGTGGGAACAAGGAGGCATGGAGTTAAATACTTGTTTCAAGAATTTTTCTCAACCTGATGTCATTGTTCTTCACATGGGAGGACATTACTTAGGTGTTAAAAAAAAGCACAAGAGTTGATGGATTGGTTGCTGAGTGTTTGTCCACAAGTAATATTGGGTTATTCAGAAATGGTTCCAAGGCTATGCTGGTTAAATAGAAGGGAGTTTAGGCCATTAGAAAAAAACAGAAAGAAGCTCAACAGATTTATGTCAAAAAGTTAATGTAAATTAGGTGGAGTTTCTTATAGGCACATCGACTTAGAGAATGGTGGATCAGGCCTATACAGATCAGATGAAGTTCACTTATCTGATGTTGGTCTGGATAGATTTAATTTGGGCCTACAATATTTGGTTCAATTGGCGCTTTGTGCAGTTTGTGTGTGTGGGGGGGGGGTCTCAGCCCTTTCAGAGGTGCAAGGGCTGGCTTTAGAGGGCTTATGAGTAAATAAGTTTAAGATTAAGTATTGGGCTCCTGGCTGGTAGGGCAGAGCATAAATTTCTTTAATTTGGTGTTATAGTCTTATCAGGCTTTTAGGGGTGATAATCTTTATGGTTGGTGTTTTTTCTAATTTTGGTTAATAAAAAGCTGGGGCCTTTCCACCATTATTTGTGTCTGTGGGTTTTATTGTATTGTATTAAATGTAAAGGTTTACAAAAGGTGCAAACATGCATCCCCATGTATATATCTAAAATAAATAAGATGTAAATATCTAAAATAAATAAGCCTTTATTATTAATATGCATATATTGTAGGGTAGAGAAAAACGTAGTACTTCCACTGCTGGAAGATACTTTGTTTCAATGTTATAACCATTCAAACTGTTGTTGGCTTTTACAATAATAGCACCCTCTGGTGTCCATAGAGCTCCCCCACTTGTTCCATCTTTTATTCAGTTACATGCGTTTGCCGGAGAGCACTTGACGGGCTGCAGTACGGGGCTGTGCCGCGGCCTGTCCTGGGCTGGCGTCGACGGCTTCTCTTTGCATGGTCTTGTCTCAGGCAACACAGCATTGAATAAGGAAAGATAAGTGATGGATTGCAGATTCGCTTCGGGGGAGGCATTGAGATGGAGACATTGAAGGAGGTGAGCGTTCCCCTTTAACTATACAGTTATGGGCCAGTCAATACCTGCATTAAATAAATATCCCAAGCTCCTCAATGGTTACTGCTAGTGACATTTTGGCAAAGTTTAATATTTGTTTATACATATGTATGCACTAGGATTAGATTTCAGAGATCTAGAATTTAAATATTTTGAGTCAAAGATTCTCTTCTGGAGCATAACACATTTTAATCTATATAACCACATTTTAGTTTTAGGTTCTAGTGTTCTCTCAAGAAAATCACTTGAAGTCTACGGCACTGGTTTTTATTTTTATTCATTTTATTTTCAGTGGATTTAAGACATTGGTCGAAAAAGAAAATATATTATTTCGACGTGAGGCAGCAATATTCTTGATCTGTGCATGAGCACACAGAATACACTTGATACAGCGGCATTGATATTTCAGATATAGTCAGTTTGGTCTCAGTGGATTTAAGACATTTAAGAAAATATATTATTTCCACATGAGGCAGCAATATTACTGTGCTCAAAATGTATATGGCATGCACAGATTAGCAATTCTGCTGTCCATGGATAAAGTGTGTCCCTGATCAGACACCATACTGCACTTAACAATGAATAAAGTAGATTATCGGTGATGTCAGAAACATGTCTATGAAGACAATTTCAATGTTAGCACTTGTTTATTTCACTTTCATGTTTCTTTAATCAGAGTAATGTTTCTGTGTGTACACTGTATGTATATTATATATACATACATACACAGCGTAGGGACCAATGTAACTTTAAGAGAGGGAACCGTGGGAATGTTGGGCGACCTGGGAAGGGTTATGAGGGGTTGGCAACAAGCTGTTTTTGTTTAAGAATTTTAGTTCATTTTAGTAAGTGATAGTGTTTTTACTCAGGATAAATAAAAGTAATTGTAGCTCTAAAAGGAAAGATAGCAACAGGTAGGCTATTTTTAGATTTCCATTCTTCCCCACCCTAGCTCTCTGATTGGTGCGCAAGGGCTACCTGGCACTAGGTGGGCGCTTTAGGTGGAAAGATTGGGTATGTATAACCCTGGTATTCCTAACATCTCTTCCCTTTTAGCCTTCAGCTCCAAAATCACTGTCTGCACGCCAGGCAAAACAGCTATGCAGATTGGCGGTGACATGAATGCGGATCTGGAGAAGCTATTGGCAGAGCTGAAGGTGGTGGTCCTGGAGATGGGGGATAGCTGAAGGACTGATAGATAGTGGCTGAAGGACTGTTTGAGCTCAGCCCCTTCAACTTCAATGGCATCTCTAGGAAGGCGCCTCCCATCACCAAGCGCATCAGTGACCAGAGGAAGAAACTCAGCAGCAGGAGAAAGTGGCTGTGTGCCTCCGCCCAGCAAAACTGATAAGCTGAAAGGCAGAGAAAGGGAGGCGGCCGGAGGAAGCAGCATCAGCGTAACGCATGAAATGTCATGCGTTCCACCAACTGGGACCGGAACGAGATGACAAGGAAATCATATTCCCCTGAAGACCTGCAAGAAAAGAGGAACTCAAGGAGCAGCTCCAGAGCAGCAGTGAGAGAGAATAAGCCAGTAAACCACCTGCAGCAGAATGAAGAGCAACAGAATGCAGGCAACAAGACTGGGGAGTCAAATGTGATTGTTGAACAGAATGCTTTGTTGGGGAAAGTGTTAAGCTCCCATTCTAGGCTAACAGGACAGTCTAAAGCTAGAAGCAGAGACATAACTGAGGTTTACGGTGAGGTGTCACAAGTAGTAAGGGCACCTCATTCACGTGCTAGTACTAGTCAGAGACAGCCTGAAAATGCAGAAGAGACTATTAGGAGGGATAATGTTCCTAGCATGCATGAGTCCTGTCTGAGAGAGGCGGTAACATGTGACTCTTCCCCACTGGGCTATCATTTATACATTAATATTAAAGAGAAAATATGGTAAGGAGAGTACTTGGATTTATTGTCGCTGCTGCCTGCGTCTAAGGAATTATTGATGAGGAAGGGTGACGATAAAGCGGAAATAGACAGGCATAGGCAAGTGCCAAGGACTTTTAGCAATTGGCTTCAAGCTTTCTGTATATTTGCATCAGCGCTGGGAGACAGACGTCCAGATTTGTGTGCAGTTCTGTTCCAGCATGTGGACATAATATTGGAAGCTTTCAAAACTTTTGGTGGGTTTGCTTATGACGAGCAATTCCCCCAAAAGTTGGCAGTACACCCCTCAGTATCATGGGGACAAAAGGATGTGGTTTTATGGGTGTCTCAAAAAGCTATGAGTCACGGAGACCGCAGGCTAAACCCTTGCGACAGTTCCATAAGAGAGGTTTGTGTTGGGCCTTTAATGAGACAGTGCAAATTTCCATCTCTTGCAAATTCAGGCATGAATGTATGATTTGTGGAGGGGGTCACCCTTGTTACACTGATTTTAGTAAGGAAATATCAAAACAATGATTAGACACTAGGGGGATCATTTCTAAGAGTGGTAACAGCAGTGAGTTTGGAAAGAATGCTCCAATGGGTAGAGCACTACCCAAGCGAGGAGAAGTCCCGTCAAATTATAGAGTGTTTTAGTGTAGGCTTTAGGCTTCCAAGAGATGATTGCAAAAAAACTGCAGTGGGTGGAGAACCTGAGGTCTGCAGAAGACTGTCAGGAGATAGTCTCGGATAAGATTAAAAAGGAGTTGCAAACACATAGGGTAGAAGGGCCTTTTCATCGCCCTCCTTTAGAGAATTTTCATTTGTCACTGCTGGATTTCTTCACTAAAAAAAAAAAAAAAAACAGGAGAATTCAAGCTAATCCATCACTTGTCTTTCCCACCAAGAGCCTCTTAAATGACCAGATCAGTGATGAGCTTAGTTCTGTGTCTTACACTTCATTTGAGGAGGCTCTGTGGTTGGGGAAGAGGTGTGGTGTGGGTGCCCTATTGGCAAAAGCTGATATAAAGTCTGCTTTTAGATTGTTGCCAGTTCTCCAAGAGAGTTTTCATCATTGGGTTTTCAGTTTGGGGGGGGTCATTTTTTGATAAATGCCTCCGCAATGGGCTGCCCCTTGTCCTGTTCTTATTTTGAAGCATTTGCATGTTTTCTACAATGGGTTGTGAAGTTTAGAACTGTCCATATGAATATAAACATTATTTGGATGATTTTCTGATAATCTTGATGGTTGGTGTTTTTACTAATTTTGGTTAATAAAAAGCTGGGGCCTTTCCACCATTCTTTGTGTCTGTGGGTTTTATTGTATTGTATTAAGTTTAAAGGTTTACATAAGGTGCAGACATGCATCCCCATGTAAATATCTAAAATAAATAAGATGTAAATATCTAAAATAAATAAGCCTTTATATAAAAATCCATATAATGTAGGGTAGAGAAGAAAGTAGTACTTCCGCTGCTGGAGGACACTTTGTTTCAATGTTATAACCATTCAAACTGTTGTTGGCTTTTACAATAATAGCACCCTCTGGTGTCTAGAGAGCTCCCCCACTTGTTCCATCTTTTATTCAGTTACATGCTATGATAGAGGTGACCCTCTGGCTACAGTTGGTCATAGAATGCGATAGTAAAATGTTTGTCACTTCCTGTCAGGTTTGAAGGGTTATAACTTTTGAATAAAACAACTGTAAACAGTGGGAGGAGGGCCCCTACTTTATTCAGCTGAAAACAACACCAATATATGTATTGTTATAATAAAGATTTACTAGTCCTTTAATTGGTTATAAAAACAAGTATTTGTGTGTTGTTTTGTGGGTAATTGTATAAATGAATCAGACAGTGTGGATGTGACTGATCCCAGTTATCTCTCTCTACAGAACTGTACAGTGATGAAATTCCTCTCCATTATCCTGCTATGGACATTCACAGCCCTATTACCAACAGTCGTCTACTATTCCTCCTGGTATGAATGGCACAGGACAAAGTAAGCAATTCAATCTATTTGTTTTATTTCCAACATCCATCTAGAAACGAATTGTAATGTGCAATTAATGTATGAATTAACCCTTTGGATGCTAGAGACTACTGCAGTATTCTAAGGGAGAAAGGGGGAATGTCACTTCCTGGAGCAGGTTTGGGGTGCACAGTGTACCCCTGGATTTTCTACTATGTGCGGCCATATAATACAGTAAAACATGATAATTATCCTTCACGTTCTTTATCTCTAATTCCCATCAATCCTCTTGTTATTAGGTTATAAATTAGAGGTATAAACATTTTGTTCAATACAATGTGTCTATATACACTACATTTGGGCGGAGAGACTCTGAACTCTGCCCAGTGATGGGGTCAAACCAGGTCAAATATTGGGTAAAGGTTCTTTTCCCATGAAAAATCTTATTATGAAATACAGGCAGATTTTATATGAATGTAAAAAACTGACTTGTTTATGGGGACAGGGGCACTTTACAGGGATAGAAATAGCGGAATAAAAATGCAGCTCCGATTTATCCTCATAAAACGAGGGTCATGTAGCGTTGTATATCAATAGTTTATATTTTGTAGTTCAAGAGTTATTTCTAAAGGATTCCCTTGTGTCACGCTGCCTCTCTGAGCTGACCAGATGGAGCACAGAGATGGACAATCTTCATTCAGATAAGGAAAATCTTGTCCTCCTTCATCAAAGGGGACAAGGTTTTCCTTATATTTAGTGGATGAAGATTGTCCTTCACTGCATGCTGTCCGGTCCCATCACTGGATTCCATATCTGAGAGGAGGCGGCTAAGGGTAGGTAAAAGGGACGGGAGGGGATCCTTTAGTATTGAATCATCTACAAAATGTAATCTAATGAAATCCAGTGCTACATGAACAACATTATATGAGGATCAATCGGAGCAGCATTTTTATTCAGCTATTACTATCCCTTTATCCTGAGGCAGTGGAAAAGTTCCTGCAAAGTCCAGTTATACTCCAATTATTCATGTTTATTAAATGAGGAGATGTCTTGTTATCATTGATCAGGGTAGATGATGGATCTCTGATTTCCTGCCCAGATACATTGTGGGGAAAATCATCTCACAGCAAGGTGTTCGCATGATGTGTTCCTTTCCCTATAGATGCATTTTCATTCCAGACCAGGGTGCATTCTTCATAATATATCGTAGCGGCATTTGTTGGAAACAGAATGGAATTGGTCCGCCTCCTTGGACTCATCTGTAAGATGATGAAGGCCAGATCTGAAGCAGACCGAATTGTTATAAAGCAGGTAAGAAATGTAGGCAGGTTATTGGGTTGGGACTGCTGAGAGTGTCAGAAATGGTGCACACATATGGGTGTGTATAAAGAAAGTTTACAGAAATGTTAGCGCAGAGGTAGTCACATTTAGAGTCAGATGCAAAGATTGTAAAGTGTGTGTGTATATGTATGTATATATACCAATGTAAAAGCCCATGTATACGGGCCAATGTGCGTAAAATCGCAGAACTACACCTTCCAGCATTCTGTGCTTTCAGGCAGTGTCTAGTGCACATGACTGAATCAGACTAGCATACATCTGGCCTTTTATATTATAGGATGTGTGTGTGTATAATATATATATAAATATGAGTGTGTGTGTGTGTGTGTGTATATATATATGTGTGTGCGTATATGTATGCGCACACACTTAACCCCTCTTTCAGCACCCATTCCATCTTTTTACCAAACACTTGGATATTTTGACATTTCTAGCACTCATTTAATTGTAAATTTTAATGGTGATATAGATAGATAATATCCTGTTCTGTCATTCCAGATCTACCAGAAGACACGAGACTGAAAAGGACGCAGTGTCGAAGAATTTGTAAATAGCTGTAAATATTTAATTTTAGTAATAGTTAGTTAATTAGTTATAGTTAGTTAGTTAAACAATAAAATAAAAAAAATTAAATGTTGCACGTGTACAGAATTGTTTCTTTTGCAAAAAAAGTATAAAAATGAGCAATTCTTGGGAAAAAAAATAACACCACAGGTGCCTATATCACCTAGATACTATTACTACCGGTTAACCCAGTGGTTATAGCAAAAACATTAGCGCCAAAAAAAAAATCAACCATGTACCCCAGGAATTCTATTGCTAGAGAGGTACATGGAAAAAAAACAGAGTTGTTGGCCAAATTCCTGTTTTGACAAAATGCTAGTTATGGTTTTTTTTGTTCCCATAACTCACGCTAAATAGTGTGAATTGTGGGAACATCAAATTAAGAAAAAACTGTCCTTGTCTGACAATGTGAACCAACGAGCGTGGACCACCTGATGAATAACCTGGTAAAAGTCTTATAGACACGTGAACCCATTTTTTTACATGCCACCCATCGACATTTTGATAGTGATTGATTTCAAATATGGAATTCATTGGTCATGTCTGGAAGGCCATTTATTTATTTATTAATTATATGATAAGATTGTATACTTTGTTGGAAATAACTCTTTAATATGAGAGATTAGAGTTAATGAATAAAATTAGAAATGTGATTGTGAATTGTACTTAACCCCTCTTTCAGCACCCATTCTATCTTTTTACCAAACACTTGGATATTTTGACATTTCTAGCACTCATTTAATTGTAAATTTTAATGGTGATATAGATAGATAATATACTGTTCTGTCATTCCAGATCTACCAGAAGACACGAGACTGAAAAGGACGCAGTGTCGAAGAATTTGTAAATAGCTGTAAATATTTAATTTTAGTAATAGTTAGTTAATTAGTTATAGTTAGTTAGTTAAACAATAAAATAAAAAAAATTAAATGTTGCACGTGTACAGAATTGTTTCTTTTGCAAAAAAAGTATAAAAATGAGCAATTCTTGGGAAAAAAAATAACACCACAGGTGCCTATATCACCTAGATACTATTACTACCGGTTAACCCAGTGGTTATAGCAAAAACATTAGCGCCAAAAAAAAAATCAACCATGTACCCCAGGAATTCTATTGCTAGAGAGGTACATGGAAAAAAAACAGAGTTGTTGGCCAAATTCCTGTTTTGACAAAATGCTAGTTATGGTTTTTTTTGTTCCCATAACTCACGCTAAATAGTGTGAATTGTGGGAACATCAAATTAAGAAAAAACTGTCCTTGTCTGACAATGTGAACCAACGAGCGTGGACCACCTGATGAATAACCTGGTAAAAGTCTTATAGACACGTGAACCCATTTTTTTACATGCCACCCATCGACATTTTGATAGTGATTGATTTCAAATATGGAATTCATTGGTCATGTCTGGAAGGCCATTTATTTATTTATTAATTATATGATAAGATTGTATACTTTGTTGGAAATAACTCTTTAATATGAGAGATTAGAGTTAATGAATAAAATTAGAAATGTGATTGTGAATTGTACTTAACCCCTCTTTCAGCACCCATTCTATCTTTTTACCAAACACTTGGATATTTTGACATTTCTAGCACTCATTTAATTGTAAATTTTAATGGTGATATAGATAGATAATATCCTGTTCTGTCATTCCAGATCTACCAGAAGACACGAGACTGAAAAGGACGCAGTGTCGAAGAATTTGTAAATAGCTGTAAATATTTAATTTTAGTAATAGTTAGTTAATTAGTTATAGTTAGTTAAACAATAAAATAAAAAAAATTAAATGTTGCACGTGTACAGAATTGTTTCTTTTGCAAAAAAGTATAAAAATGAGCAATTCTTGGGAAGAAAAATAACACCACAGGTGCCTATATCACCTAGATACTATTACTACCGGTTAAACCAGTGGTTATAGCAAAAACATTAGCGCCAAAAAATAAATCAACCATGTACCCCAGGAATTCTATTTCTAGAGAGGTACATGGAAAAAAAAACAGAGTTGTTGGCCAAATTCCTGTTTTGACAAAATGCTAGTTATGTTTTTTTTTGTTCCCATAACTCACGCTAAATAGTGTGAATTGTGGGAACATCAAATTAAGAAAAAACTGTCCTTGTCTGACAATGTGAACCAACGAGCGTGGACCACCTGATGAATAACCTGGTAAAAGTCTTATAGACACGTGAACCCATTTTTTTACATGCCACCCATCGACATTTTGATAGTGATTGATTTCAAATATGGAATTCATTGGTCATGTCTGGAAGGCCATTTATTTATTTATTAATTATATGATAAGATTGTATACTTTGTTGGAAATAACTCTTTAATATGAGAGATTAGAGTTAATGAATAAAATTAGAAATGTGATTGTGAATTGTACTTAACCCCTCTTTCAGCACCCATTCTATCTTTTTACCAAACACTTGGATATTTTGACATTTCTAGCACTCATTTAATTGTAAATTTTAATGGTGATATAGATAGATAATATCCTGTTCTGTCATTCTAGATCTACCAGAAGACACGAGACTGAAAAGGACGCAGTGTCGAAGAATTTGTAAATAGCTGTAAATATTTAATTTTAGTAATAGTTAGTTAATTAGTTATAGTTAGTTAAACAATAAAATAAAAAAAATTAAATGTTGCACGTGTACAGAATTGTTTCTTTTGCAAAAAAAGTATAAAAATGAGCAATTCTTGGGAAAAAAAATAACACCACAGGTGCCTATATCACCTAGATACTATTACTACCGGTTAAACCAGTGGTTATAGCAAAAACATTAGTGCCAAAAAAAAAATTCAACCATGTACCCCAGGAATTCTATTGCTAGAGAGGTACATGGAAAAAAAAGAGAGTTGTTGGCCAAATTCCTGTTTTGACAAAATGCTAGTTATGCTTTTTTTTGTTCCCATAACTCACGCTAAATAGTGTGAATTGTGGGAACATCAAATTAAGAAAAAACTGTCCTTGTCTGACAATGTCAACCAACGAGCATGGACTACCTGATGAATAACCTGGTAAAAGTATTATAGACACGTGAACCCATTTTTTTACATGCCACCCATCGACATTTTGATAGTGATTGATTTCAAATATGGAATTCATTGGTCATGTCTGGAAGGCCATTTATGTATTTATTAATTATATGATTAGGTTGTATAATTTGTTGGAAATAACTCTTTAATATGAGAGATTAGAGTTAATGAATAAAATTAGAAATGTGATTGTGAATTGTACTTAACCCCTCTTTCAGCACCCATTCTATCTTTTTACCAAACACTTGGATATTTTGACATTTCTAGCACTCATTTAATTGTAAATTTTAATGGTGATATAGATAGATAATATCCTGTTCTGTCATTCCAGATCTACCAGAAGACACATGAGACTGAAAAGGACGCAGTGTCGAAGAATTTGTAAATAGCTGTAAATATTTAATTTTAGTTATAGTTAGTTAATTAGTTATAGTTAGTTAGTTAAACAATAAAATAAAAAAAATTAAATGTTGCACGTGTACAGAATTGTTTCTTTTGCAAAAAAAGTATAAAAATGAGCAATTCTTGGGAAACAAATAACACCACAGGTGCCTATATCACCTAGATACTATTACTACCGGTTAAACCAGTGGTTACAGCAAAAACATTAGCGCCAAAAAATAAATCAACCATGTACCCCAGGAATTCTATTGCTAGAGAGGTACATGGAAAAAAAAGAGAGTTGTTGGCCAAATTCCTGTTTTGACAAAATGCTAGTTATGTTTTTATTGTTCCCATAACTCACGCTAAATAGTGTGAATTGTGGGAACATCAAATTAAGAAAAAACTGTCCTTGTCTGACAATGTCAACCAACGAGCGTGGACTACCTGATGAATAACCTGGTAAAAGTATTATAGACACGTGAACCCATTTTTTTACATGCCACCCATCGACATTTTGATAGTGATTGATTTCAAATATGGAATTCATTGGTCATGTCTGGAAGGCCATTTATTTATTTATTAATTATATGATTAGATTGTATACTTTGTTGGAAATAACTCTTTAATATGAGAGATTAGAGTTAATGAATAAAATTAGAAATGTGATTGTGAATTGTACTTAACCCCTTTTTCAGCACCCATTCTATCTTTTTACCAAACACTTAGATATTTTGACATTTCTAGCACTCATTTAATTGTAAATTTTAATGGTGATATAGATAGATAATATCCTGTTCTGTCATTCCAGATCTACCAGAAGACACGGGACTGAAAAGGACGCAGTGTCGAAGAATTTGTAAATAGCTGTAAATATTTAATTTTAGTTATAGTTAGTTAATTAGTTATAGTTAGTTAGTTAAACAATAAAATAAAAAAATTAAATGTTGCACGTGTACAGAATTGTTTCTTTTGCAAAAAAAGTATAAAAATGAGCAATTCTTGGGAAAAAAATAACACCACATGTGCCTATATCACCTAGATACTATTACTACCGGTTAAACCAGTGGTTATAGCAAAAACATTAGCGCCAAAAAAAAATCAACCATGTACCCCAGGAATTCTATTGCTAGAGAGGTACATGGAAAAAAAAGAGAGTTGTTGTCCAAATTCCTGTTTTGACAAAATGCTAGTTATGTTTTTTTTTGTTCCCATAACTCACGCTAAATAGTGTGAATTGTGGGAACATCAAATTAAGAAAAAACTGCCCTTGTCTGACAATGTCAACCAACGAGCGTGGACTACCTGATGAATAACCTGGTAAAAGAATTATAAACACGTGAACCCATTTTTTTACATGCCACCCATCGACATTTTGATAGTGATTGATTTCAAATATGGAATTCATTGGTCATGTCTGGAAGGCCTTTTATTTATTAATTATATGATTAGATTGTATACTTTGTTGGAAATAACTCTTTAATATGAGAGATTAGAGTTAATGAATAAAATTAGAAATGTGATTGTGAATTGTACTTAACCCCTCTTTCAGCACCCATTTTATCTTTTTACCAAACACTTGGATATTTTGACATTTCTAGCACTCATTTAATTGTAAATTTTAATGGTGATATAGATAGATAATATCCTGTTCTGTCATTCCAGATCTACCAGAAGACACGAGACTGAAAAGGACGCAGTGTCGAAGAATTTGTAAATAGCTGTAAATATTTAATTTTAGTAATAGTTAGTTAATTAGTTATAGTTAGTTAGTTAAACAATAAAATAAAAAAAATTAAATGTTGCACGTGTACAGAATTGTTTCTTTTGCAAAAAAGTATAAAAATGAGCAATTCTTGGGAAGAAAAATAACACCACAGGTGCCTATATCACCTAGATACTATTACTACCGGTTAAACCAGTGGTTATAGCAAAAACATTAGCGCCAAAAAATAAATCAACCATGTACCCCAGGAATTCTATTTCTAGAGAGGTACATGGAAAAAAAAACAGAGTTGTTGGCCAAATTCCTGTTTTGACAAAATGCTAGTTATGTTTTTTTTTGTTCCCATAACTCACGCTAAATAGTGTGAATTGTGGGAACATCAAATTAAGAAAAAACTGTCCTTGTCTGACAATGTGAACCAACGAGCGTGGACCACCTGATGAATAACCTGGTAAAAGTATTATAGACACGTGAACCCATTTTTTTACATGCCACCCATCGACATTTTGATAGTGATTGATTTCAAATATGGAATTCATTGGTCATGTCTGGAAGGCCATTTATTTATTTATTAATTATATGATAAGATTGTATACTTTGTTGGAAATAACTCTTTAATATGAGAGATTAGAGTTAATGAATAAAATTAGAAATGTGATTGTGAATTGTACTTAACCCCTCTTTCAGCACCCATTCTATCTTTTTACCAAACACTTGGATATTTTGACATTTCTAGCACTCATTTAATTGTAAATTTTAATGGTGATATAGATAGATAATATCCTGTTCTGTCATTCTAGATCTACCAGAAGACACGAGACTGAAAAGGACGCAGTGTCGAAGACTTTGTAAATAGCTGTAAATATTTAATTTTAGTAATAGTTAGTTAATTAGTTATAGTTAGTTAGTTAAACAATAAAATAAAAAAAATTAAATGTTGCACGTGTACAGAATTGTTTCTTTTGCAAAAAAAGTATAAAAATGAGCAATTCTTGGGAAAAAAAATAACACCACAGGTGCCTATATCACCTAGATACTATTACTACCGGTTAAACCAGTGGTTATAGCAAAAACATTAGTGCCAAAAAAAAAATTCAACCATGTACCCCAGGAATTCTATTGCTAGAGAGGTACATGGAAAAAAAAGAGAGTTGTTGGCCAAATTCCTGTTTTGACAAAATGCTAGTTATGTTTTTTTTTGTTCCCATAACTCACGCTAAATAGTGTGAATTGTGGGAACATCAAATTAAGAAAAAACTGTCCTTGTCTGACAATGTCAACCAACGAGAATGGACTACCTGATGAATAACCTGGTAAAAGTATTATAGACACGTGAACCCATTTTTTTACATGCCACCCATCGACATTTTGATAGTGATTGATTTCAAATATGGAATTCATTGGTCATGTCTGGAAGGCCATTTATGTATTTATTAATTATATGATTAGGTTGTATAATTTGTTGGAAATAACTCTTTAATATGAGAGATTAGAGTTAATGAATAAAATTAGAAATGTGATTGTGAATTGTACTTAACCCCTCTTTCAGCACCCATTCTATCTTTTTACCAAACACTTGGATATTTTGACATTTCTAGCACTCATTTAATTGTAAATTTTAATGGTGATATAGATAGATAATATCCTGTTCTGTCATTCCAGATCTACCAGAAGACACATGAGACTGAAAAGGACGCAGTGTCGAAGAATTTGTAAATAGCTGTAAATATTTAATTTTAGTTATAGTTAGTTAATTAGTTATAGTTAGTTAGTTAAACAATAAAATAAAAAAAATTAAATGTTGCACGTGTACAGAATTGTTTCTTTTGCAAAAAAAGTATAAAAATGAGCAATTCTTGGGAAACAAATAACACCACAGGTGCCTATATCACCTAGATACTATTACTACCGGTTAAACCAGTGGTTATAGTAAAAACATTAGCGCCAAAAAATAAATCAACCATGTACCCCAGGAATTCTATTGCTAGAGAGGTACATGGAAAAAAAAGAGAGTTGTTGGCCAAATTCCTGTTTTGACAAAATGCTAGTTATGTTTTTATTGTTCCCATAACTCACGCTAAATAGTGTGAATTGTGGGAACATCAAATTAAGAAAAAACTGTCCTTGTCTGACAATGTCAACCAACGAGCGTGGACTACCTGATGAATAACCTGGTAAAAGTATTATAGACACGTGAACCCATTTTTTTACATGCCACCCATCGACATTTTGATAGTGATTGATTTCAAATATGGAATTCATTGGTCATGTCTGGAAGGCCATTTATTTATTTATTAATTATATGATTAGATTGTATACTTTGTTGGAAATAACTCTTTAATATGAGAGATTAGAGTTAATGAATAAAATTAGAAATGTGATTGTGAATTGTACTTAACCCCTTTTTCAGCACCCATTCTATCTTTTTACCAAACACTTAGATATTTTGACATTTCTAGCACTCATTTAATTGTAAATTTTAATGGTGATATAGATAGATAATATCCTGTTCTGTCATTCCAGATCTACCAGAAGACACGGGACTGAAAAGGACGCAGTGTCGAAGAATTTGTAAATAGCTGTAAATATTTAATTTTAGTTATAGTTAGTTAATTAGTTATAGTTAGTTAGTTAAACAATAAAATAAAAAAAATTAAATGTTGCACGTGTACAGAATTGTTTCTTTTGCAAAAAAAGTATAAAAATGAGCAATTCTTGGGAAAAAAATAACACCACATGTGCCTATATCACCTAGATACTATTACTACCGGTTAAACCAGTGGTTATAGCAAAAACATTAGCGCCAAAAAAAAATCAACCATGTACCCCAGGAATTCTATTGCTAGAGAGGTACATGGAAAAAAAAGAGAGTTGTTGTCCAAATTCCTGTTTTGACAAAATGCTAGTTATGTTTTTTTTTGTTCCCATAACTCACGCTAAATAGTGTGAATTGTGGGAACATCAAATTAAGAAAAAACTGTCCTTGTCTGACAATGTCAACCAACGAGCGTGGACTATCTGATGAATAACCTGGTAAAAGTATTATAGACACGTGAACCCATTTTTTTACATGCCACCCATCGACATTTTTCAAATATGGAATTCATTGGTCATGTCTGGAAGGCCATTTATTTATTTATTAATTATATGATTAGATTGTATACTTTGTTGGAAATAACTCTTTAATATGAGAGATTAGAGTTAATGAATAAAATTAGAAATGTGATTGTGAATTGCACTTGAACCAATGGGATTGTGTTGAGGAACGTGATTTCCGGATTGAGAACATTTAAAAAGACAATCTATATCCCTGTTATGTAATTGCCTTGATAAAGTCCTGTTGAATGGGACGAAACACGTTGGCGGTTTTTGATGACGCACCACATGTGTGGAAGAGTGTCCTGATAGCAACGGTCCGGATGAGTTTGGTGAATTTATGGGTGTTCCAAATGTCATTACAAGCTAATATAGAGGAAGGCTTGAAAAGGATATAACAGGGGACGGTCTGAAGATCAGCTGATAATAGATCCTGTTACCGTACATGGTGCTGTATGGCGGAAGTTTCACCGACAAACGTATGATATCGAGTGGTGAGATGCAAAAGCCTTTATATAGGTTTATGGTATTGGATACAGCTCTGTTTAAGTAACCACATTACGTTTATCCTTTGGAACTATACCCATGCCCGGAGATTTAATTGCTTGACGGATACATTTATGAATCGACTAACAATATATGTAAAATATACCGGTGATTGCTTCATATTTGCTATATTAACCATGGCCATTAACATCTGACTCTACTACGTTACTTTTTGATGACGTCATTAGAATATGAGAATTTTGTTAGTTTTTTTGACCATGTATGGTATATATCCTATATAATAATTCGCTAGGATGTTTGTCACGATGCAGTCATGTGCAGTAGAGAATACCCGCGTTCGGCAGTCTCTACTGTGCAGGATTGCATCGCGTGAGTGAAGCAACACATGACTGCATCACATGGAGCAGTGAAGTAGAGGCCTCTTAACCCTTTGAGTGCCAAAAGGGTACGCAATTCATTTTGTGTACCCCTCTGGCGCTCAAAGGGTTAACATTACTTGAACCTTGGCCCACGTACACAGGCTTTTACACTAGTATATAATAATTTGCATCGGTTTACCCTATGTTTGTAGGGAATAATAGGATTCGATTATTTTGGTCGGCTTTACCTGCATATATGGTTTAACATATTTGGTGCCTTTATTGGTGATTATGTGGGACCATATGTGTGGGTACCTCTATTCATATGGTTGTGTTTGTCTATTTATCTGGGGTGTGTTTTTATAGGTTCTGTGTTTTTCTTATTTTATTCAGATTTATGTCTGATTGGTATAGGGGATGGATGTATTTTGTGATGTGCCATTTATGTCACTTTGGATTATTCTTATTAAAGTAATTTTTTATTTTTGTATTATTTTATTTTAATTTTTTTATTATTTGGATATTTGATTATTATGATCTGAGTGCCTTTGTAAAATCTACTTTTTTCTCTTTTGAAATATATTTTTATTAGATTTTTGGCACCCCACGTGATTTACACGTGGTTATGATCAGTTTTGGTTATAATTATATATAAGTGCTTCCTTATAATTTTTCTTTTCATCCACATAGGGTAACCCGTAGACAGAAGGGGTCTACTGGGCACTGTCACTGGGTATGTCATGCCTGCACCTATTGCCTGTCGGAATTAATACCTCCACGACTCTAAGGGTCCAAAATCATCTGTGGAACTGTTCAATCCAGTAACCTAAATGTCTCTGTCTTTCCCTAATATTGCCTGCATACTTTCTCTTCACATATAGCGCCATAGTAATTTCCTTTCCAACACTTATATTGCTAGTGTACTTCCTTTCTTAACCCCTATATATATATATAAATATATATATATATATTCTAACCTGTGATACATTCAAATTAGCTACTTTACACTAGTACAATCTACAAGTACTGTATTTTAACTCCTGTACTGCCATTATACTGTCATTTGTTGTACTCCTAAACTGCCATAGTATGTTGTCTACCCTAATAGCGCAGATATATTTTCTCTATCCCTACAATGGCTGCCTTGTGCCTGCTCATCCTCATGCTGTGTCCTGGGAACAACGAGATCGTCTGTGTGCTTTCCATCACAGATATATATCCCCTCAGACGTGCCCTAAGGAGTGTGGCCGCTTTGCCTGCTTTCAGACCCTTTCTCTTCAGCCACATACACGGTCTACACCCTCTGTAATGCCCTTTCTCCTCAGCCACATACACGGACTATGCCCTCTGCAATGCCCTTTCTCCTCAGACTTATACACACACTACCTCCCCCACCCCCCTCGCGCTGCCTGTTAAGCGCGCGAATCGGCATTTCCGGTTGGCAGGGCTGTATCAACGCGCATGCGCGGTCCGCATTTGTGTTGAGGTTGCTGTCCCATAGACTTTGGTATGTCACGCCCAGGAGGCGGGACCTGTCCTGCTAGGCGAGTACTGCAGCGTCCTGCTCTGCTCGTTCCCTGTGAACTGCTCACCGTGCACGAGCGGGCAGACGTGCTCTGGAGTGCGTGCACGAGCTTAGCTGATTATTATTTAACTTGGCATCTTATTAAGGAGAGTAACCTCCTGGCTTTATCCAAGAAAGAACACTGTCTTTATCCCTATGTTGGAACCCTTTGAATGCCAGAGAGGTATTGCATCGGATACCTTTCTGGCACTCAATGGGTTAAGTCTTTCAGTTTACCACATTATACACTGCACATTACCCTTTTGAGTGTCAGATGCATTGGATGCCTCTCTGGCACTCAAAGGTTTAAATTATTTCAGTATACCACATTTTACATTACAAATTAACCTTTTAAGTGCCAGATGCATTGGATGCCTCTCTGGCACTCAAAGGGTTAAGTCTTTTCATTACACATTAACCTTTTGAGTGCCACATGCATTGGATACCTCTCTGTCACTCAGAGGGTTAACTCAGATTACCACCTTTCACCCTAAATTTTAACCTTTCAAGTGCCAGATATATGGGATACCTCTCTGGCACTCGGAAGGCTAACTCAGGTTACCACTTTTCACCCTACATTTTAACCTTTCAGTGCCAGATGCACGGGATACCTCTCTGGCACTCAAAGGGTTAAGGCTTTCAGGTTCCCACCATCGACACTACATTTTAACCCTCTTGGTGCCAGAGATGTATCCAGTGCATTGCAGCACAATGCATTTGATACCTCTCTGGCAATCAAAGGGTTAAGCCTTACAGTTTACCATCTTCAACTCTACACTTTAACCCTCTGGGTGCCAGTGATGTATGCAGTGCATTGTATGCCTCTCTGACACTCAAAGGCTCACAGGTTACCATCTTATTCGACACTACACAGTAACCCTTTGAGTGCCAGAGGTATTCGATGCATTGCAACGGAATGCATTGGATAACTCTCTGGCACTCAAAGGGTTAAGGCTGACAGGTTACCATTCTCAATTCTACATTTTTGTAATAGTGGTACAAAACAATTTAGAGCCATAAACAATGCTATTTAACAGTACATTTTTAGAGAGCGGCATACTTCTTCATTTACAGGGTTAAACTCCTTTATTCCTACCATCAACACGTATAGGGTTAATCTCTCTTATTCTTTCCTCATTAAACAACTGTGTACACTGCTGGAGAGGCACACATAATAATTTAACCCCCTTTATGCTGTAAAGAGGCATACATTATCAGCTATTAACCCATTGTACGCCAAAGTTGTGTACAACAACGCTATTCTGAGATTAACCCCCTTGAATTGTTATTATTATTTATTTATTTATATATATATATAGCGCCATCTAATTCTGCAGCGCTGTACAATTGGGAATAGACATACAGAGGTATTACATAGTACAATCAACTGTAGAGAACAGAAGGATCAGAGGGTCCTACTCGTGAGAACTTACAGTCTAGAGGAAGGTAGGTTTGACACAGAGGGTGTAAGTGCTATTGGGTGTAAGTGCCTCCTGCCTCATGAACTGCCGGTCAGTGGGTGGGAGAGAGAAGTGCTGTTGATTGCAGTGTTCCAGGCAAGGGGTGGTTCTTGGTGATAATGTTTATGGAGGTAGTTGATAGGGTTACATATATAAATATGTAGGAGCACAACTATATATATGACTATCGGTTTACCTATAAATTATATAATATAGGGTGCTCATAATCCAAAAATTATTTCTATAAACAAAAAAGAAAGTATAGACCTAAGTAAAAAAGAATGGATCTAAATAAGAGCACTGCAACCTGTATAAATAATAAATCAAAGAAAAATTCAAAAATTCTAAAAGTACAAAATATATTATATAATATAAAATTAAGCGCCAAAGCACTGCAATCTACATCACAAACCACAGCAAATAACCCACAGGTAATATTAAATACCTCACTTATATGTTACTAAAATAATACAAACATCAAATAGACCCCATATTAAAAATAAAGGAGCTAAAGTCTGGCTCCAGACAAAAATAAAAATCGCCTAACGTCCAAGACAGTACTGCTGGATCAATACTCGTATATGAAAAGTTGATGAAATGACACACAATGGAGATGAAATGAAATGATGATGAATACACATAATCTCTCTCTTGATGTAACGAAATGTAATGTCCTTAAATTGGATAGGTATAATTTATCCATACACAATGTTGACACATAGGACGTATGGAGTGATAACATGTAATGTATACACGGATGGAAACACAAATTTGTACTTCAAGTAGCGACCGAGTCTGGCTATTATAATCATAATGGCAGGTCATTCAATTAGGGTATATGTATCTCACCCATCTTCGCCCTTATCACGAGCAATTATTCGATACCTCCGTACTATGTCCAAACACTCCACTCACAGGTCGCAAGATTCTCTTGTTGAAACACATCCTTCATTGTGTATCAATGTCACTCCGTCCCAGTAATCCATATATCTATAATCTCCAGATTCTTAGTGTCATATTCAGTGTCACATTCCGCAGTACATAAACTCCAAATATCCACATCAACGCGTTTCGCCCTATTACCTGGGCTTTCTCAAGAGTATCAATCATTCTTTCTTAACGGTCGTGATTTAAATCCGCTCACCGGAAGTCGTCACTAGGTTGTCATAGCAACTCAATATACACATATATCTAGATAATATGCCTCGTTTTCCATACCAAGATGAAAGGCATTCAAATGGACAAAATATTTGCAGACATATATAAACGAATACTAACGTAATGCATCAGTTCAAACTATTTAATATATCACCCCTACAATAACCATGTTAAATAAAGCAAAATGGAAAATCTCGAGATTACACCAATCGAGTATTCATTATGCTCTTTAAAGTAACAGTGACCAAACAGATATCAATATGAATATATATTTGGAAGTTCCGATATTACTTGTTTCATCAGTTTTAATAATTCCATAACAATCCTTTAACTATATTATAAAAACATACCGAACTGAATCTCTTCATTCAACCCTTTAGGATATACACAATCCAAAGTATATATCCACCTTGTTTCATGTTGTAATAATACTTTATTATAATCACCTCCTCTTCTAATTCTTTTTACATGTTCTATTCCAGTAACCGTCAGTTCTTTAGGATTACTCTGATGATACTCCAGAAAATGTCTGGCTATAGGACTTTCCATACATATTTTTTCTATATCTCGTTTATGTTCTAATATCCTAAATCATAGTTCTCTATATGTTTTTCCTATATATATATTTTTACAAGGACAAAATAACTGATATATCACTCCTTTTGTTTTACAATTGATCATACTTTTGATCTTAAAAATTTTTGATCCATCATAATTCTCAAAAGTATTTGTTTTGTACACAAACTGACATGCACTACATGTACCACAGGGAAAAGTTCCACATATTTGTTTTTTATCAAGCCAAGTTTTCTGATCATGAACAGCATCAAAAGCTATGAACCAGATTATCTTTTAAATTTGGTGCTCTTTTTGCCACCATTGCAGGTGATTCTCCCACTATGGATCTCAATGATTCACTGTGAGTTAGGAGACCCCAATGTTTAATCAAGGCTCCTCTAAGAGTGGGCCAGTGAGATCCATAGGGAGTAAATAATCTTAAGAGAGGATTACCATCCTCACAGATAAAGAAGGATTGAGAGTGAAGACACAGAAATTGAGCAAGAATTCACAAAAATTGCTAATAGGTTCCTGGAGAGGGGATATAAACCATCTTACATTTTAGAATGCAAACAGAAAGTTTTAGATATTAGCCGAGAAGAAGCCCTCCAGAGTAGAAAAAAAGAAAGAACCTTGATCGAACAGTTTTTACAAGCACATACAATATAGCTTCATCTTATACAGAAGAAGCAATTAAAAAACATTGGACAACTATAGCCACAGATGGACACCATCCTAGTATTATGAAGAAGCCACCTATGGCATCTTAAAAAAGAGGAAAAACCTAAGGGATCTTTTGGTAAAGACAGATACAATCAATTGTTATCAAAAGAAGGATGAGTCCACTAAAAAAGGTTGCTTTAAATGTGCCATGTGTGTGACTTGCAACTATATGCAATGTGGGACTTACTTTGGCCATCCACACAAAGGTTTTAAAATACCAAATCGTTATCGTCTGGGCTGCAATTTACAGTCTGTGGTGTACATCATTATATGTCCTTGCAGCCTTATGTATATGGGAAAAACCACAACAACCTTTAAAGAGAGGATGGGAAATCATAGAGCAGTGATAAAGGCTGAATTAGAAGCATCAATTAATCCAGGGACAAAACTGTCTTCAAACATTAAAAATCAACCAGTGGCAATCCGTACGCTTCCATCGTTGAGATATATGGCAATTGACTATGTACACCCCTGCCTAGAGGAGGAAATATAGACAAAAAACTACTACAAAAAATGCAAATAGATTATGTATTTGGACACAGTCACACCAAAAGGATTAAATGAACAATTATCGTTCCTTTCATACTTATAGTTGGGAATCATCTAGGTTTGGAACTTTAGCCCTTTGAGAGCCAGAGGGGTATGCAAATGCATTGCTTTGCAATGCATTGCGTACCCCTCTGGCACTCAAAGGGTTAACTTAATCTTTTCCTTCCCAGCATCCACTGAACTGCTATTGGAGATATATGCATGAATTTACAGATCCGGATTTGCTGAAGGTAAGTCCAGGTCTCGTGAGTACTGTATACTTTATCTTTATTTGTGTTCCCTACAATAGGACTCCTATTCTCTGCTAGATAGCAGGAATAGTAGAGCCCAGGGGAGCTGAAGAATATGAAGCATTACGGAATGCGGCATTTAATACAATGGTTCACTTATGGCTACAGTGTGGAATATGTTATTTTGCTTTTAAGTGTCCCAGTTCTTTCTTTTCCTATAATAGGGCTCCTGGACTCTGCTAACAAGTAGGGTCAGTAGAGCCCAGGGAATTGAGAACGAGTGACTTACATTTCATGTTGCATTCATGAACTATGAAGCGTCAATACAACCAATATCGCTACTATGGGATTAATTTATTGTTTCATGCTGTCATCAAGTGCTACGATGATTCCTCTAATACGCTTCACAACTGAACCGTGTCTTACACACTATTTGTATACACTATATTACTCGTAATGACCTGGGACTTCATAAACTAGATAATAGATGGGCATAATACCCATTGTAAAGTTATCCATTGGCACCATCTCGCTCGGGAGTACGATCCCTGTAAGGGCTATATATATTTCACATATGGACCGGAAATTGTAATCATGACATGATCCAGTACTATAGGTGGTTGCACAATCAAGGATTTCTTGTGTAGACTAGATCAAAGATAGTGTTAAGTTTATTTTTCTATTTTTATTTTATTATTTTTAGATTTTGAGTGTTCTGTTAATACACCTAATATCTCTGCACCATAGAGTTCCCAACACAGAGGTATATGACTATTTCTCTGGTCACACAGATGATGACATTTCCCTAAACAGCTGGTTGTAGGAATGCTGGCGTTTCTTTACACGTGCTTTCTTGTATCAGTGTAATCTTATCATTGTCTTGATAAAGACCCGCTAGTCGGTGAAAATGCCGACTTTTATGTTTTTTGATTGAATAAAAATTATCTTTTATACTAAGACCTGTGTGTGCCGACTCCAGATATCGCAACAGTGATACAACTCTTTTGTATTTTCATTTTGAGTTTGAGGCAGTTTCATTTAGTATGGAGTGCCAATTAACTTGTCTATATATATATATATATATATATATATATATATATATATATATATATATATATATATATATATATATTATATTTATATTTATTATTATTTTTTTTTTAAAGATTGCACTCTCAACATAAAGAAGTAACTGCCTGTGTGCCGGATAATCAAATGTCTAACTTTCTCCAAATCAGCACACTCAGGACTGCTCAAAAAGTCACATATAACTTATTTACTTAGATCAATGTTTCGATCCCACGTTGGGGATCTTTTTCAAGAAAACAACATAAACACACCTCCCCCATTAAATACTTTGTGACCTGTGGAAAAGTTAACACTCCCGCCTAAATAGTGTACCAATAAACAATACAATATAAACAAAAATGTCCCAGGTGTCCACCTGGGTATGAATCTCGTTAACATAAGAAACAAGATTCAGAATAAAAACATATATATATATAAGTGAAATTAAAAACCGGAGGTTTTACTGACCTCTAACCTCTCAACCCCAACCTGTGAAAACACCTAAAGGTCAGCTGTTGTAATATTCTCATAAATCCCTCAAAACTAACTAATAAAATTAAATATTCATAATAGATAATCCCTGTATGTAATACTGAGTACATTCCATATGAGAAACCTCCAAAGTACCAGAGAATACATATAGATATCCGAGTAGAGGTAGGCATGACTCCCTTGCATCGCGCAACATCCAGTTATCATCTGAGTAATCCATAAGATGTATAAAAGTGAACATCTTATGGATTACTCAGATGATGATAATTGGATGCTGTGTGATGCAAGGGAGTCATGCCTACCTTTACTCGGATATCTATAAGTATTCTCTGGTACTTTGGTGATTTCTCATATGGAATGTACTCAGTATTATAGTCGGGTATTATCTATTATGAATATTTAATTTTATCAGTTTGTTTTGAGGGATTTAGGAGACTATTACAATGGTTGACCTTTAGGTGTTTTCACTGGTTGAGGTTGAGAGGTTAGAGGTCAGTAAAACCTCCAGTCTTTAATTTCACTTATATGTATGTTTTTTATTCTGAATCTTGTTTATTATGTTAATGAGATTTATATCCGGGTGGACACTTGGGACATGTTTGTTTATATTGTGTTGTTTATTGGGAAACTGTTTAGGTAGGAGTGTTACCTTGTCCACGGGTCACAAGATATTTAATGAGGGGAGGTGTTTATGTTGTTTTCTTGAAAAATTAACTTGTATATATATATACTAGCAATGTGGGACGGCGTTGCCCGTCATGTTATGACCATTGGGCGCACGTGTGTGAAATGCAGACACACTGATAAACACAGACATATACAACACACAGGCAGACACATACCATACATCCCAAGTGTCCCTCTTTAGGAGGGACAGTCCCTCTTTGAGGGACAAATCCCTCTGTCCCTCTTTCCCACCCTGTTGTCCCTCTTTTTAGGAGGTCAGACTGTGTGCAGGGCCGGCTCCACCTATAGGCGAGGTAGGCGCCGGCCTAGGGCGCACACGTACTGGGGGCGCGGGCATGCAGCGGAGAAGCGCTGCGCCCACACACACCACGCCAGGAACCACAACACAGTCAGGTCTGTGTTGCTACAGCGCTCCCTCATCTGGTCGGATCTTTAGTAATGCAGAGCGCGCTGGGAGTCATGATCTCCCGCCGCGCTCTGCATTACTGAAGAGAAGACTGCGCGGGAGATACAGGTATGTGATGGGGGGCAAGTTGGAGCTGAGGGGGGCATAGTGGAGCTGAGGGGGCAAGTTGGAGCAGATGTGGGCAAAGTGGAGATGATGGGGGCAAGTTGGAGCTGTTAGGGGAAAGCTGGAGCTGAGGGGGCATAGTGGAGCTGGTGGGGGCAAGTTGGAGATGATGGGGGCAAGTTGGAGCTGATGAGGGTCAAAGTGGAGCTGATGAGGGTCAAAGTGGAGCTGAGGGGGGGCAAGTTGGAGCTGAGGGGGGGCAAGTGGAGCTGAGGGGGGGCAAAGTGGAGCTGGTGGGGCAAGTTGGAGCGGATGGGGGGGCAAGCTGGAGTGGATGGGGGCAAGTTGGAGCTGCTGGGGGCATAGTGGAGCTGATAGTGGAAAGTTGGAGCTGAGAGGGCATAGTGGAGCTGGTGGGGGCAAGTTGGAGCAGATGGGGGGCAAAGTGGAGCTGATGGGGGTAAGTTGGAGAGGATGGGGGGCAAAGTGGAGCTGATGGGGGTAAGTTGGAGCTGAGGGGGCAAAGTGGAGCTAAGGGGGCAAAGTGAAGCTGAGGGGGCAAAGTGAAGCTGAGGGGCAAAATGGAGCTGGTGGGGGCACGTTCGAGCTGATGGGGGCAAGTTGGAGTTGATAGGGGCAAAGTGGAGCTGGTGGGCCAAAGTGAAGCTGATAAGGGGCAAGTTGGAGCTGGTGGGGGGCATCTCTTACAGGCATCTCCAGAACAGGGGCAGAGTGGCTCAGGGGGCAGAGAGAGGACAATAATGAAAAGAGGTTGGGTATAAGTAGGCAGGGTATAAAGGGGTGGGACACAAGGGGCGGAGCGAAATGGGCGGCAAAATTAGGTTTTGCCTAGGGTGGCAAAAATCCTTGCACCAGCCCTGACTGTGTGGTGTGTATTACTTTGCTCTACAGCAATAAAGCAATAAACTTCAGTATATGTGTTTATACATTAGATTAAGCAAATAAAATACTTTGGTCTTGAACTAAATCATTTATTCAGTTACATAAATAGCCAGTAATAGGTCATGAAATAACCTAAAAATTCTTACTAATGCCCCGCCCACCAGCCACACCCCCAATAATATCACCTAAAAGTAACGTGTCCCTCTTTGGCCCTGTGAAATGTTGGGAGGTATGCACATACACACAGTGAGCGGCAGAGACATGCAAAACACATGTACACACAGACACACTGGAGATGCACACAAGGACACACATATGTAACAGAGATGTACACACACAGACACGCAACATATATGAGAGAAACACATGTGCTCATGAGTTGTGTACCCCTCTGGCACTCAGATGGTTAAGGTATAGAGAGGCATGTCAGAGTTAAATAGCAGTGGGAAGTGTGTTCATACCTGGGAACACTGACTTGTGAAGTCCCTAGAGGGGACTGATGTGGTGCTGATGTGGAGAGAGCAATGGGGCAATCTGGGTTAAAAGTGGGTGGGGCTTAATCGCGAGTAGGGGGCGGGGCTTAACATAAATGTGAAAAAGTGTTAGTAATAGGCTGGGGAAGGAGGAGAAGTGGGAGGGGAATGCAAGTTTACAGTGTGAGGGGTTTGAACACACTCCATGAGGGGTAAAACTTGATACAGAACCCTGTGGCAGTCAGTGGGTTAAGTGTGAATCTGATGGCTGTCTGTCCTGTGTCTTGCATGGCAAATGGTGACAGTGAAGAAGTAATTCAGCAATGAGGGCCTACCTTAACCCTTTGAGTGCCATTTTGTTCCCCTGGTGATGCAGCACCGTTCAGTGGCTTTACTACAGGTCCTGCTGAGGCCACTGGGAGTCAAGGTGAGTGACTGTGTGTCAGCCATCTTTCTTTCTGGCTTTGTGTGTGTGTATGGGTGTTTGGTGCTGTGTGAGTGGGGCATGAGTGTGTAATACCTGTGAACTTTTACTTGTGGAGTCCCTCATGTGGTGCTGATGTGGAGAGAGCAATGGGGCAATCTGGGTTAAAAGGGGGCGGGGCTTAATCGCGAGTAGGGGCGGGGCTTAACATAAATATGGAAAAGTGTTAGTAATAGGCTGGGGAAGGAGGAGAAGTGGGAGAGAAATGCAAGTTTACAGTGTGAGGGGTTTGAACACACTCCCTGAGGGGTAAAACTTGATACACAACCCTGTGGCAGTCAGTGGGTTAAGTGTGAATCTGATGGCTGTCTGTCCTGTGTCTTGCATGGCAAATGATGGCAGTGAAGAAATAATTGAGCAATGAGGACCTACCTTAACCCTTTGAGTGCAATTTTGTTCCTCTGGTGCTGCAGTACAGGTCCTGCTGAGGCCTCTGGGAGTCAGGGTGAGTGACTGTGTGTCAGCCATATTTATTTCTGGCTTTGTGTGTGTATGTGGTTCTGTGTGTGTGAGTGGGGGCATGTCTGTTTGGTGCTGTGTAAGTGGGGCATGTGTGTGTGTGTTTGTGTGGTGCTGTGTAAGTGGGGCATGTGTGTGTGTGTGTGTGGTGCTGTGTGAGTGGGGCATGTGTGTGTGTTTGTGTGGTGCTGTGTGAGTGGGGCATGTGTGTGTGGTGGTCTGTGTGTGTGAGTGGGGCATGTGTGTTTGTCTGTGGTGTAGGAGCAAGTGGCGGCCATATTGTTTTTTTCTGACTTTGATAGTGGTGGGCGGGCTGCATAGTGGGGGCGGGCCAACTCCCTGTATGATTGAATCACCCAATAGGAGTAGTAACTCCTGCTTTATGCCTCCCCTGGGTGTGTTTTGGCAGGCACAAAGTCTTCTTTTATATATATAGATATATATATATATAGCTATTGGTCCAAAATAACTGCACTCACAGGACTTCTTGGTGGAAAAAGAAGATGTGTCATTATATTATTCAAACAGTCTGTAAATGCCAGTATCCTGGTGAAGAATACTGTATGACCTCCTTGTCCCACTGTCCTCTGTTAGTCACAGACCCACATAAACATTGAGATCCCAGTCTTGTTCCACTGTCCACTGGTAGTTACAGACCCACATAAACATTGAGATCCCAGTCTTGTTCCACTGTCCACTGGTAGTCACAGACCCACATAAACATTGAGATCCCAGTCTTGTTCCACTGTCCACTGGTAGTCACAGACCCACATAAACATTGAGATCCCAGTCTTGTTCCACTGTCCACTGGTAGTCACAGACCCACATAAACATTGAGATCCCAGTCTTGTTCCACTGTCCACTGGTAGACACAGACCCACATATACATTGAGATCCCAGTCTCTTGCAAACAAGACAAGAAGTCAGATGGTATAGTTAAAATCACCTTTATTAGAATAATAGGTAACAATGCAAATAGCTAATATATCGAGAATAAGCAGAGGGTGACGGAAAAGGCCAGATATTCTATCAGAAATAGGAGTCTGCCAATGGGTCAACCACAACTGCTGGAGACTAGGCCGGAGCCAACTGGTAGTCTCAATGGTAGTGAGTGGAGTACTAGATATGACCCGAAGTCTCCCGCTAGGTAGCAACAACAGAGAACACTAACTCACGCCTGCAGTCGGTTAGGAAGGGCTCACCTCCAATAAGGGATCACAACAATGGAGACACTAACTCACGCCTGCAGTCATTAAGGCCGGAGTCTGTCAGAGCCCAAGGTCCGCACCAGGATGGGTGTCTGTGGAAACAGACAACACAGCAGAGCGAACAGACAGAGCCAGCGGTGAGCACCAGTTAGAATAGTCAGACAAGCCAGGGTCATACACTGAGTGGATAGTCAGCCAGAACCACAGGTTTGCACCAGATAGGATGTCCAATAATAGTAGGCAACACTGGGAGGATAGTTGGACAGAGCCCCAGGTCAGCACCAGGTTGGATAGTCAGACAAGCCAGGGTCATACACGGAGCGGCTAGTCAGCCAGAACCAAAGGTCTGCACCAGATTGGATGTCTATAACCAAAAGAGCACACAGGTAGAATGGTCAGACAGAGCCACAGGTCGGCACCAGAATGGATAGTCAGACAAGCCGGGTCATACACAGGATACAGGATCAACAGGAACTGGGACTGCACTGAAAAAGAACGTAAGGGTAACTGAATGAAGCTCCAGTTCCCCTTTTATAGGTAGCAAGGAAGTAGATGGGTGGAGACTACAGGACCCAAAAGCATAAGAGTGAGGCCTGTGTCATAACGCAGTCTCGCGCCCGAAACATGATGCAGATGAGCAGAGATGCGTCATATTCCGCGACCGAAACATCAGCCGTGACACTGGATGGACGCAACTAGGCCGGAAGCCTCAGGTGTCATTCAGGCTACAGGTACCCAGCGTTGCTTCTGCTGGGATAAGGTACACGCTGTGACACCCTCATATACACTGTCTGATACCCCAGTCTTGTACTGATAATCTCCAGTCTCCTCCAGTCTTTTTGTCTCTTTTTTTTCTTGCCTTTTCTCCCCATCTCTCTCCCCCAAGTCTTTCAGCCCACCTCCTTTTCCTGCAGTTCCTCTCTCCCTCCTAGTCTTTTCCTGGTTTTTCTCTGGTTCATTCACCCTTTCAAACTCCCCTATTTTGTTTCAACAACCTCTCTGCTTCGCTTCTCCAATATTTTGGAATTTTTTTTCTCCCCTCTCCCTCCTCATTCTCCCTCTTTTAACCCCCCATTTTCTCCCTCATCCAGTCTTTTCCCCTATTTGTCTCCTTTCCACTACTCATTTACCCTCTTGAGCCCCACTAATTTTTCAACCCTCTTTTTTCCCCCCTCCAACAGTTTTCCCATTCGTCACCTTCTCTGTCACCTTCTCTGTCACCCACTCAGGCTCTGTCTTTCAACGCCATATCTCTCCCTTTTCCAGTCTTTTCCCCTAGTTTCTTTCCTCTTTCCCCCACATTTTCATCCCCTCAAGTTTCCCCAGCTTTCAATCTGCCTAATAATACAGAACGCAGAGATATGGTGACATCATATCCCAGGGTTCTGCATTATTTTAATATGCTCAAGCTGGATATAGAGAAGTCTGTTCCGGAGGTGACACAGACCTTTATGGCACTGTTGGAGAGATGTCTTATCCTCAAATAGGAACTCTGTTGGTGGGGCCAGTGATGACACAGAGCCAGATACACTGCACCCTTGGCACCGACCTAAAAACGGCCCTGTATATGGATCAGATGGGTTTTTCACTGGATTTGCTAGCAGGAAAATGGTGTCCATAATGAGAGCAGACCCAACCCAGTACTGGTTGGACCAGGAGGGAGTGGATACACATCTAGTCAGGAGAGACCAACTGATGAATTATTCCTCTTTAACAAAATTCATCAGTGATCAACTCCTTGTATGCCAGAGAGTTGTGTTTTGCTGTGTGCACCTGTCTGGCATAAAATGGGTTAATCACTGATTAATTATGCCTTTGTAGCATACAAGGGGTTAATCACTGTGGTACACATTTGTGTGCAATGTGTTATGCGCTGATGACGCATTCAAGGGGGTTAATCTCAGAATAACGTTGTTGTACACAACTCTGGCATGCAATGGGTTAATAGCTGATAATGTACGCCTCTTTATATCATACAGTGGGTTAAATTATTATGTGTGCCTCTCCAGCAGTGCATACAGTTGTTTATTGAGGAAAGAATTAGAGAGATTAACCCTATACGTGTTTATGGTAGGAATAAAGGAGTTTAACCCTGTAAATGAAGACTTATGCCACTCTCTAAAAAAGTACTGTTAAATAGCATTTCTTATGCCTCTAAATTGTTTTGTACCACTATTAAAAAAATATAGAATTGAGGATGGTAACCTGCAGCCTTAACCCTTTGAGTGCCAGAGTTATCCAATGCACTCCTTTGCAATGCATTGAATACCTCTGTCACTCAAAGGGTTACTGTGTAGTGTTGAATAAGACAGTAACCTTTGAGTCATAGAATGCACTGGATACCTCTCTGGCACCCGGAGGGTTAAAGTGTAGAGTTGAAGATGGTAAACTGTAAGTCTTAACCCTTTGATTGCCAGAGAGGTATCAAATGCATTGTGCTGCAATGCACTGGATACATCTCTGGCAGCAAGAGGGTTAAAATGTAGTGTCGAAAATGGGAACCTGAAAGCCTTAACCCTTTGAGTGCCAGAGAGGTATCCCATGCATCTCACACTTGAAAGGTTAAAATGTTGGTTGAAAGGTGGTAACCTGAGTTAACCTTCTGAGTGCCAGAGAGGTATCCCATGCATCTTGCACTTGAAAGGTTAAAATGTAGGGTGATAGGTGGTAACCTGAGTTAACCCTCTGAGTGACAGAGAGGTATCCAATGCATGTGGCACTCAATGGGTTAATGTGAAATGAAAAGACTTAACCCTTTGAGTGCCAGAGAGGCATCCAATGCATCTGGCACTTAAAAGGTTAATTTGTAATGTAAAATGTGGTATACTGAAATAATTTAAACCTTTGAGTGCCAGAGAGGCATTCAATGCATCTGGCACTCAAAAGGGTAATGTGCAGTGTATAACGTGGTAATCTGAAAGACTTAACCCATTGAGTGCCAGAAAGGTATCCAATGCAATACCTCTCTGGCATTCAAATGGTTCCAATATAGGGATAAAGACAGTGTTCTTTCTTGGATAAAGCCAGCAGGTTACACTCCTTAATAAGATGCCAAGTTAAATAGTAAACAGATAAGCTCGTTCACGCACTCCACAGCACGCCTGCCCGCTCGTGCACGGTGAGCAGTTCACAGTGAGCGGGCAGAGCAGGACGCGGCAGTACTCGCCTAGCGGGCAGACCTCAAGGACAGGTCCCGCCTCCTGGGCGTGACATACCAAAGTCTATGGGACAGCAACCTCAACAAAAATGCGGACCGCGCATGCGCGTTGACACAGCCCGGCCGACCGGAAATGCCGATTCGCGCGCTTAACAGGCAGCGCGAGGGGGTGGGGGAGGCAGTCTGTGTATAAGTCTGAGTAGATAGGGATCACAGAGGGTATAGTCCGTGTATGTGGCTGAGGAGAAAGGGCATTACAGAGGGTGTAGTCCGTGTATGTGGCTGAGGAGAAAGGGTCTGAAAGCAGGCAAAGCGGCCACATTCCTTAGGGCACGTCTGAGGGGATATGTGATGGAAAGCACACAGACGATCTCTTTGTTCCCAGGACACAGCATGAGGATGAACAGGCACAAGGCAGCCATTATAGGGATAGAGAAAATATATCTGCGCTTTTAGGGTAGACAACATACTATGGCAGTTTAGGAGTACAAAAAATGATAGTATAATGGCAGTACAGGAGTTAAACTACAGTACTTGTTGCAGATTGTACTAGTGTAAAGTAGTTAATTTCTATGCATCACAGGTTAGAATATATGTATATACACAATGCAAGATGGAAGCACTCACAATCAAAGAGACAAATGCCCTGGTGCCCTCAATTGGCAATGAATAGATGTGTGGAAGGATTGAGGCACTCACAGGACTTCTAGTTTGAAGAAATAAAAATTTATTGCTGCAAGGTAGACGTTTTGGCCAGGCTCAGCTGGCCTTCATCAAGACAAACATGCAGTGTCAACAACCCATTTAAAAACCCTCGTGCAAGTGAAGCGCCAAACCAGCGCTAGGGTCATAGTGATGTCATCTGACCCAAAAGGTCATTGTCACTGACCCTAAAATACAGTGAGCAAAATTAAATAAATAAAAATGGAATAACAAGCTAGTAAGAAACCATAAATCAAATAACCTGACATATTTGTTGGTATTAAGTGCATATCGGTACTCTATATACAAAGGTTTAGAATGTGGAGCGCATACCTGCTCAGAAGTCATACCTTGAAAGTAGTATGCAGTCAAAACAGTATGGTTACAGTCTCAATGGATCAAACCCTGTGTATGAACATATCGTGATTTGACCACGTCGCAAAATGTGTTAGTATATGTAAACACTGGGAAGAAACAGAATGAGACTGAGAATCAAAGCGTCACTGCGTACATGGCTGACCTCTAAGATAGCGAGCGCCACCATCAGTCTAAATCAAAAGTCATTTTTAACCCTTTCAATATCTGTAGTGGTGTAGCTTAATGAGGTATGGTCGCAGACAAACACGATACACCAAATTAGAGTCTTAAGAAAAAATTGTCATATATTGGGCATCCAAATACCGAGAGTATCCTCTAAAGGGAAATAAATGAGACATAAAAGATTATCATAATAAATCATATTGTCCCAGAGAACGTCATTGGAAATGTGAAATCCAAAGGGGCAAACGGCAAAATCATTCAGAATCGATTTGAAATCCAATGAAACATCTCCTGTGAGTGTCCAAGTATAAACCATGAATATATAAGTCAAGAGGTTCATTTTCTCATTTTTATAGAAATGCTATACACATATAAACGGGAGTTAACTAAAATACCTGATTGACCCACTCCACAAACAAACACCGTCATTCAGGTCCATATAACAGAGGTGGGAAAAGAAAATGAAGACCACCAGACTAAGATTAGAGTTATGGCACAATCAACAGGTTTCAATATTCAGACAAGGACAGATCTTTTCCTTTGATGTTGACACCGTCATTCAGGTCCATATAACAGAGGTGGGAAAAGAAAATCAAGACCACCAGACTAAGATTAGAGTTAATGGCACAATCAACAGGTTTCAATATTCAGACAAGGGCAGTTCTTTTTGTTTGATGTTTCCACAATTCGCACTATTTAGTGCGAGTTATGGGAACAAAAAACCATAACGAGCATTTTGCCAAAATGTTAGTGTTGGCCAACAACGGTCTTTTTTCCTTGTACCTCTCTAGCAATAAAATCGCTGGGATACATGGTTTGTTTGTTTTTTGCAGATAATGTTTTTGCTATAACCACCTGTTTTACCGGTCGTAATAGTATCGAGCTCCTGGTGTTTCAACTAACCTGAAATTTAGGGAATTGATATAGGCACATGTGGGGTTTTTATTTATTTATTTTAATTTTTTTTTTCAAGAATTGCTCATTTTTAAAATTTTTTTGCAAAAGAAACTATTCTGTACATGTGCAACTTTTTTTAAAATTTTTTTATTTTATTGCTTAACCCACTATAACTAACAAATTAAATATTTACAGCTTTTTACAAATTCTTCGACACTGCATCCTTTTCAGTCTCCTGGTAGATCTGGAATGACAGGAAAGGACGTTATATATCAATATCACAATTAAGATTTACAACTAACTGAGTGCTACAAATGTCAAAATATCCAAGTGTTTGGTAAAAAGATAGAATGGGTGCTGAATGAGGGGTTACGTGTGTGCGCTCACCTCATTAACCCCTACAGGACCGGGTGGGCACTCTTCCATTGCAAAGCAATGAGCAGGATACATCTCTAGCATTCACAGGGTTAAAACCTCATTTAAATCAGATTGCCAAGCGTTTATCTGACATGGGTTTGGCCAGGTGGAGCTGCACTAATCCAGTATCAGATATTGTGCTCTCCTCTTCAACTAACATGATATTTAGGGAATTGATATAGGTCCCTGTGGTTTTAGTGTTGTTTTTTCTTTTTTTTTTCAAGAAATGAACATTTTTATTCTTTTTTGCCAAATAAACTTTATTCATTCTGTACATCTACACAATTTTTTTTTGTTAACTTTTTAAATATTTACAGCTATTTACAAATTCTTCTGACGACACTTGTGCTGTGCGTCCTTCTCAGACCAGTGTGATGTCTTCTGGTGTTGGTGACAGGCGTGTAGATCTGGAATGACACAACAGGACATTATATATCTATATGGCAATTAAGATTTACAACTAATGATGGATTAAGTGTGTGCGCTTACCTCATTAACCCCTAGAGGAACAGGGGGGTGAGAGATGTATTTAGAAGTAATGTGTTTGCACGCCCCTCTGGTCCTCAAGCAGATAACTAGTGTATTGTGGGTAATAAGGGACTTACCTGGATTTCTACACCTTCTGCCTGTCTCTCTGGATCGTACATGGTCCCTCTCCACTCGTTATGGCTCTCACCCCACCTAATTGCTTTTATCCATATCAATGATGACGTGGGGCCCACAGGTCTGTAAAAAACAGAAGATGACTTCACAGACTGATATTATAATTGATATTTACAAATAAATGACTTATTGTAACCTGTGTGCAGTGTTATTTCTAAGGAAAGTAGAAATAACACCTCACAACAGCTGATTTGGGAAGATAATTAAATCCCCTCTGTGTCCCGCTGACAGATATAATTTAAATGCGCTAAGATATTTCACTTGATGTATTTGCATGTTCATGTAAATTAGACAGGACTGGCCTCTGTTCCACTTCTCTATTGGTTGGACTACAACTGTCATCATTCTGTGATGGCCATTGGTTGCCAGGGAACAATTGGGATGTTGTCAATACAGGCTGGAGAGCCACACATTGCCCATTGGTGCCTGAACATTAGAAATGGGCACAGTCAGGGGAAAGCAGTGATGGTTAGGAGGACAAACACTGGTGTATATGGGGTAAACACACACACGGCCATATGCACAGGAAATACTGGACTCCATTCAGGAGAAAACCAACTGCACCAAGAAGGGGGGGGGGGCTCCGACTTACTTTTGATAACAATGGGAAGGTTAACCCCTTCAATTTTAGAGTTAGACAGAAAATTGCAAAGCAATGAGCGGGATACAGCTCTAGCATTCAAAGGGTTAAAAGCCTAATTTAAATCAATGGGAGATTTGGGACTGTATTTCCCCCCTACACTGCAGTGACTTTGCCCCTGAATTACTTCACTGTTTGTTTGAAAACACAAATACACACACATGCATACACATATACATACTCATACATACACACACACACAAACATCTCATGCTGTGAGGTGTAGTTCTGCGGTTTTATAGTGTGTATGTATGTGTGTATATATATATATATATATATATAATATATACACACATACATACACAAAGTGGAGATTGTAGCCGTATTAGTCCAGTGATGCAGATGTAAAATAACAAACAAAATAAGTATCTTGTAATACCTTTTTTATTGGACTAATAGAATTTTGGACTGACAAGCTTTCGGGAGAACATCCCTTTCTCAAGTCTAAAGCATTTCTGACTAAAAGGACACAGAATTCACAGTGATACATACAATTCAAAGTTTGGCTGTGTGTAGGTTTAAGAAAACATAACAGCAGATAAGGCCAGAGAATCTATACTCTACTTGTAGAAGGTCGTAAATACCTTTTGTAAGGATTGGGGTGGGGGGAGAGGGAAACAAAATGCAGGAGATGATAATGGAGTGGGGAGAATTAAAAAAGTTTGCACATGTTAGGAGTGCTAGAATTGCCATCCAACAATCCAGAATGTGCATGCAGGCCTATATACAACATGCGCCCATATGTGTACATAAATACACACACATACAAACATACACCCATATACATACACATACATATATTATATACACATACATACATACACACACATATACAAACACATACACAAATATATATACATATACACACACATACAAATATATATACATAAGCACACACACATGTACACATATACATATATATATACACATACATATATATATATATATATATATATATACATATACACATACACACATATACATACACATATACACACATACATACACACACATGCATACACATACACACATACATACATATATATACACATATATACATACATACACACACACATAAACATGCATACACATACACACATATACACATACACACACATATACACATACATATATACACACACATATACATACATACCCATATACACATGATACGCACACACACACACATATCTACATATATATATATATATATATATACATACATATACACACACATATATATATATATATATATATATACACACACATATATATATATATTCACATATACATACATACACACACATGTACACATACATACATACATACACACAAACATGTATACATATACACACACATATGCACATACATATATACATACATACACATACACATTTACATAAACATAAATACAAATAAACATACATAAATATATACATACATATGTACACACATATATACATTTATATATATATACATACATATACATCTACATACATATACACACATACACATACATGCATACATTCATCTATACATACACATACAATGTGTCTATATACCCACCCACAAATATATATGCATAAAGTACATATACATATGTACATAAACACATACACATGAGCACACACATATACACAAATGCATACACCCAAAGATGTAGGAATACATACTAAAACGTACGTCCAAACACAAGAGCCTATATATACTAGTACATATACACAAACACATACATACATACATACCTACATGTACATATATGCACATAAACCCATATACACATATAGAATAGCACACCCACATACATACCTACATGTATTGAAGTATGGGGAAGCATCCCTCTCCCCCTACCCCAATCCTTACAAAAGGTATTTACGGCCTTCTACAAGTAGAGTGTAGATCCTCTGACCTTATCTGCTGTTATGTTTTTAATCTACTTATAAGCTGTCTATGAAACATATTAGCCAAAATGCTATCAAATTATTAATTATAAAGAGATTCAGTGTTTCCCACTGATTACAGACCACCTTGTGGGGAGATCATTTCCCTTCTCTTTCTGACACTTCATATAAATATGCTCGTTTGCATGCAGTGCCAGACAGGACAGGTAGTGACAGTGCTAAAAGTATTATGGAGTTCCAATAAGAAATACATTTTTTTAAAACTAAGAATTTTAGAGACCCCCTCCTAATACAAACATTTTGCCGTGACAGGGTCATTTTTTTTTTACTGAAATAATAAAAAAAACTTCTAAAAAAATCTAATTTACTTTAAAGTAAACAAGGTTTTCTAAGCACATGCTGGTGTACACAAATATTCATGGAGAAATATATATGCACATATATATATAGACAAATATGAGAGAGTCAGATATAGATAGAAAGATATGAGATAGATAGATAGATAGATAGGAGTTAATTAGATAGATAGATAGAAGATGGAATGCAGTCTTCTCACCTTAAAGAGGCCGAGGTTCCTGAAATATCCACCACAGGAATACACAGGCCAAATAATGATGATCAGTAGAATATGAGGCTCAGTAGGGTTGTTGGAGTTTTTATACTTAAAGATACAATGGAGGAGTAGTGGATAAATCAATATTATATAGTTCATATCATCCTCAGCTGCTCAGTGTGCGTGTGTGGCAGCCATTTTTGTTTTCAGCCTTCGATAGTGGTGGGCAGGCTGGATAGTGGGGGCGGGCCAAAAATCACACCCCGATTGAATCACCCAATGAGAGCAGTAACTCCTCCTTACTGTTGTCCCTGGGTGTGTTTTGCCAGGCACAAAATCCTCTTTTATTTATTTAAATATATATATATATATATATATATCTCAGAAGAACTGTGTAACTTCATTGCTTTAACAATGTTACTAGAGGAAATGGTGCCAGCAGGATGGGGTAATCTATGACTCCTGTTATCACCTATAGTAAACTCAGTCATACTTCTCTGCAGCAGGAGACATAGATGTTATTTAGAATGAAGGAACTCAAGAAAAATTCTGACACATAAACATCACTACTTCTATTATATGCCCCAGAACCCAGGGAATTTTAGGAGTGTTTCTGCTGCTGCTAGTTGTGGCACATCTGACGTGTTGATTGTGTCTCAGACCTGTGGTTTTGCTTCAGATGGGATCTCAGTAAACAGGTGCCTAGGTTTGAGGGACCACCTTCATTTATTGCAACATGATACACTTTTGTATTGTGAGTAGAGTATCTACATACTGTGGACTTCATAGACTGCAGGATTCCTGAGGGGCTGCTGCTACTACTGTGTCTAGATGTTGCTGCAGTTGTACTGCTACTATACTTCCAATAGCAGCAGAGGTACTCATCATAGGTAGGGTTGTGGATTATTGGTTTCTCAACACTAGGAATGTGTGCTTGAGCGAGGCTTGGACTTGGAAGCATTGATGATAATGACATTCTGATAGATTTCTCAAACAGTTTATAGACAGGTGCAGTGCTCCTATTGAGTAGAAGCTTGTCTTTGCCTATCAGCTAACTTTCTGGCCATGCCATCATTTCTCTCAATTTTAACTTCCTCTGTATCTGAAGAAGAGGAGGAAGCTGGAAGGATATATTCTAGCTCTACATCATCATCAGTCATCATCACCATCTCCTGCAGCACTTTCTCCACTACTTTTATATTCTCTAGGCTTTTAGAGGTCTTTTCCCCTTTGAGGGATTTTCACAATGTCTGCTACTACTTTCAGGAAAGGTGCTTTTGTGCTTGTTTGTTTCAGTGTCAGATGCAGCATTTGGCAGAGCTGCTACACCTTCGTCCATTATGCCATCGACACTATAATGTGACTCACTGTCGTCTTCAGTGTTTTTAGATGGTTTATTAATAGTGCTGGTGGGACTTTTGACAAACCGCCTCCTCAGGAAAGAGGGATCAGCAGCATTTGTTGCACACACTACAGCAACCATGCTTGCGTCAGTTTTTTGACTACCACTTTACTCACACATCCCTGCACTGCTCTTACTCCTTCCACTCTTCCCCCTGTGCATTTGCTGGACATTATCAAACAACCGTGTGTCTTTACAGTGCAGTACACACTAGAACGGATTGTGTGTGATGTCCTGCCTTTTACAAAATACTCTCTCTTCTAGTATCAGCCTGCTTCAGTCAAAACTCATGTCAGGGTCCCTGTCTCCTATACAACGTTCCTTTTTAGTAACTCCCAGTTATAATTTGATGCTATATTGTAGGTTAAAAAAAATATATCATCTGGAGCAAGTCCTATCTCTCAAACCTTTAAGGTCTGAGAGATATAACATTTTAAAGTTCCCCCCTCTTACCCTTGCACTGACGTTAGACAGAAGGAGATCCTGGTCCCGGGACAAGCTGGCGGCTCTTCAGTAGAGCCGAAAAAGCAATATTTACAAAGAAATACTTCACTGGAACGGTCTACAAAGTGGCCTGGTTTGCAAGCACATGGACACAAAAAAAGGACAATTTATATTTAATAATAACAGTAAAATGCCACAAATAGTAAACCTTTGAGCGCCGAAGAGCTACCCCTCCTGCACTCAAATGGTTAACAGTAGCATCTTCGGGAGAGTATTTTTGTTAAAAAAGACAAAACATTTTTTTACTTTAATACAGGAATGAAGAAAAGAAGAAAAAGATCAGAGGAAGAAAAGAAGACAGAAGTGAAGAATGAAGGAGAGATTAATGAAGAAGCCGGGTAGCAGATGACAGGTGTTACATTTCTCACTAGTTTTAGAACACGCTCGTTGGTTCACATTGTCAGACAAGGACAGTTCTTTTCCTTTGATGTTCCCACAATTCGCACTATTTAGCGTGAGTTATGGGAACAAAAAACCATAAAGAGCGTTGTTTTTGGCCAACAACGTTCTTTTTTACATTTACCTCTCTAGGAATAGAATTCCTGGGGTACATGGTTGATTTCTTTTTCTTTTGGCACTAATGTTTTTGCTATAACCACCTGTTTTACCGGCAGTAATAGTATCGGGCCCCTGGTGTTTCAACTAACCCAAAATTTAGGGACTTGATATAAGCACCTGTGGTTTTATTTTTTTTTCCAAGAATTGATAATTTTTATACTTTTTTTGCAAAAGAAACAATTCTGTACACGTGCAACTTTTTTTAAAAAAAATATTTTATTGCTTAACTATAACTAACTATAACTAACTAACTATAACTAACAAATGAAATATTTACAACTATTTACAAGTTCTTCTGACAGCACTGTGCATCCTTCTCAGTCCTTCTCTTCTATCTTCTGGTGTTGGTGACAGGGGTGTAGTTCTGGCATGACAGAACAGGACATTATATATCTATATCACAATTAAGATTTACAACTAAATGAGTGCTAGAAATGTCAAAATATCCAAGTGTTTGGTAAAAAGATAGAATGGGTGCTGAATGAGGGGTTAAGTGTGTGCGCTTATCTCATTAACCCCTAGAGGACCGGGGGGGCACTGTTCCATTGCAAAGCAATGAGCAGGATACATCTCTAGCATTCACAGGGTTAAAACCTCATTTAAATCAGAGGGAGATTTGGGACTGCATTTTCTCCCCTACGCTGCAGTGACTTACTCCAATATTCCTTTGAAAACACACAACACACACTCACATATTAATAAATATATACGCACATATTTAACGTTTTGGCCAGACTATGCTGTCCTTCCTCAGGACAATCATCAATGTGTAGAAGTGTGCCTTATAAACCCTACTACCCAGTTAGCGCCGAAATCAAACGCAGGCGATGCAGATGACGTCATCCACATCGCGACAATGATCATAGCTGGCGCGACTTAGTATAACTCAACAGTGTGTAATGTACAAAAAATAGTATTTATACAGAGTAACATGTAAAGTTGAGACAAAAGAGTCATAAATTACCTGATAATTGAGCAGTTTGGTACACTTGTGACGGACCGAGCAGAGAGGTCTCCCTCACATCCCGACGCACACCGTGCGCTGAGGGACCGATCACTGCAGCATATCGGCACAATGTGAACCTGTTGTCAGGCTTACCTTTCCCGTCGTTCCCTCGGCGGGTTCTCCTTCCTCTGCGCTTCCGGGTTTCGGCTGTGCGTCACCACGCTAGCGTGGTGACGTCAGCTGTCACCCGCACTTCCGGGTTTGGGACCATTATAACCGCGCGCTGCCTCTGTGCGGCGCGCGATTATAGCGTTCCAGACCCTGTACCTGGTACCTTCCGTCTGCTCCCTCTCTGCAGTTCTTGTGCATCAGTTTTCTGGTGCTTGGTCCGGCCAGCCTGCTAGCGTCCATCTCCTTCAGCTCTTTGCCAGTATCCAGTGCCTTGCTCTCAGGCCTGCTTCCTGGCTCCCAGTACCTTCTGCCTACTTCCCTCTGACCAGTGCCCTTCAGCCAGGCCTACCTTCAGTTGTCCAGTGCCTTCCTCCTCTCCCTGCATTTAGCCAGTCTCCAGTCCTTCCCTGTCAGTGGTCAGTCTGTCCTCCTAGGTCTCCTGGTCCTGTTCCCTCCTGGTCTGTTCCCTGGGGCCCTTGCCTGCTCTCTGGGTTCTCTCTAGTCCAGTTATTTTCCTGCCTCTCTTGCCCCGGAATCGGTCCCTGGTTCCTTGGTTCCCTGCTCTCTCTTTTTCTCTGTGCTGTCACTGCCCTACCTACCTGGGACTTACCTCCTGTGAGTTCACCTAGTCTTGTTGGAAACAGACGTTCCCTGGGGTTGGTGGTGGGTGTCCTCACTGTAGTGCGTTATCCTGGGCCTCCTTCGGCTCAACTGGGGGGGGTCATCTGGCTTCGCGGCCAGCACCTTTACACGGCCGTGGCCGCAGCACAACGCACTACAGGGGGCCAGCGTATGCCAGCCACGCACCCCAGCGACGCACTCAAGCCTTCACTCCACCAACCCTTGTTGGAGGAGTCGCAGTATCCTTGATAGGTCTTTCTTCCGATAGCGGAGCATTCAGCTATAGAGCTTAGCCGGGGTGGGTATCTGACATTATAATCGCGCCACCTTCCTAGTTATGGCTACCGACCCCGCCAAACTGTCTGAGGCCCTGCAACAGCAAGGAGCCGTACTGAGTCAACATGCCACACAAATAGTACAGTTGGACCAGAAGCTGGATACCATTACGCATCTTCTACAGCAGATGCAACATGAGTTTGGTGTGTCCCGGGGTGCCGAACCCGCTCAGGCACATGTTATTCCACCTCCTGCTCCTGCTTTTTCGTCTTCTCTTCCTCGTCTTCCCTTGCCTGAACGTTTTGATGGTTCCTCTTCCGATGTGCGGGGTTTTTTGAATCAGTGTTTGTTGCACTTTCGCTGTCAGCCCGACTCCTACTCCTCTTCCCAAGCCAAGATTGCCTTCGTGGTCTCCCTCCTTAAGGGGCAGGCCTTGGCTTGGGTTACCCCTTTATTGGACCATCAGTCCCCGGTCTTGGAAGATTTTGATACATTCCTTGTGGCCTTCAAAGCAGTATTTGATACACCGGGCCGTCAGACGAAGGCTGAGACCGCCTTGTTGGAGATTACTCAAGGACAACGTTCTTTGTCACAGTACGCGGTGGAATTCCGCACGTTGGCCTATGACACGGACTGGGGTGCCAGCGCCCTAAAGGCGGCTTTCCGTAAGGGTTTGCACGACCGTCTTAAGGATGAGCTGACCACCAGGTTAATACCCGACACGCTGGAGGGATTGGTGGCGCTGTGTTCGTCTTTGGAGCACCGGTTGTCTGAGAGACGGAGCGAAAGAGACCGCGACCGCAACCGTCGCCCTGTTCCTCGTCCTCCTATCCGTCTGGCTCCCCGGTTTCAGCATCCGCCCGCCGTCCCTGACCCCAGTCCAGAGCCCATGGAGATCGGCCGTATTTACCGCCTGTCAGACGAGGAGAAGGCTCGGCGCCGTGCCTCTGGCCTGTGTCTCTACTGCGGAGCTCCTGGCCATTTTGCACGAGAATGTCCCAATAAACAGGGAAACGCCAGGACTTAGGCGATAGGGGAGTCTCCCTAAGTTCGGCTACCATCCCCAACAGTCTAACACAATGCCTTTCTGTTCCAGTCACCCTTTCTTGGGATGGTCACACCTTAGATACACGGGCATTCATCGACTCCGGTGCTTCTGGCCTCTTCATCGATTCCACCTTTGCCTCACAGTGTGGGGTTCCCCTGCATTCCAAGCATCTGCCTGTACGTGTGCTGGCTATTGACGGAACGCCCGTGGGGAAAGGGTTGATCACTCACTCTACACAACCGTTAGCTCTACGGGTAGGTAGTCATCTCGACAGAGCCATCATTTTTGATATCATAACCTCACCTAACACCCCGGTCATCCTGGGGTTTCCTTGGTTGTGCTCCGCCAACCCTAAGATCAACTGGGCTTCCGGGTCTCTTGAGTTCACCGGCACTTCCCCTAGGCATGTGGCTGGTACCGCCACTCTTCTGCCTACTCTTACTGCTGATTCCCCCCTAATGGTTCCTGAACCGTACAGCGACCTGGCTGAGGCCTTCAGTAAACAACGGGCCGAGACCCTTCCGCCTCATCGCCCGTATGACTGCCCCATCGACCTGCTTCCGGGCACTATGCCTCCTAGGGGTAGGACGTATCCGCTCTCCATTCCCGAAACTGCCGCTATGGAGGCCTATGTAAAGGACAGTCTTGCTCGGGGCTTTATCCGCCCGTCCTCCTCTCCCGCCGGGGCGGGTTTCTTTTTTGTGGCCAAAAAAGACGGTACCCTCCGCCCTTGTATTGACTACAGGGGCTTGAATAATATTACCCGCCGTAATTGCTACCCTCTTCCACTTATCTCGGAACTCTTAGACCGTCTCCGTGGAGCCACCATCTTCACTAAACTGGACCTACGTGGGGCGTATAATCTTATCCGGATGCGCGAAGGGGATGAATGGAAGACTGCATTCAACACACGCTCAGGGCACTACGAATATCTTGTCATGCCCTTCGGCTTGCGCAATGCCCCAGCAGTCTTCCAGGCCCTCATCAACGACGTCTTCCGAGATATGTTGTCCTCATTTGTTGTCGTTTATTTGGACGACATTCTGGTGTACTCCGATACTCTTTCTGAGCACCGTGTCCATGTACGACAGGTCCTGGAGCGGTTGCGTTCCAACCACCTTTATGCCAAATTGGAGAAATGCCTCTTCGATCAGACCAGTCTTTCCTTCTTGGGTTACATAGTTTCTCCTGAGGGTCTGGCCATGGATCCCGCCAAGGTTTCAGCTGTCCGGGATTGGCCTCTTCCTCAGACTCTCAAAGCTGTACAACGCTTTATTGGATTCGCCAATTATTATCGGCGTTTCATTAAAAGCTTCTCCAAGGTCATACAGCCCATAGTAGCCCTTACTCGTAAGGGTGGTAACCCGTCCTCTTGGTCTACGGAGGCTGTCTCCGCCTTCACTGCCTTGAAACAGGCATTCTGTACTGCGCCTATCCTGTCCTATCCAGACCCTCTTCAGCCGTTCATCATTGAGGTTGATGCGTCAGAGTTAGCCGCAGGAGCGGTCCTTTCCCAGCGGTCCCCCTCTACTGGGGTTCTTCATCCTTGCTCTTTTTTTTCCCGGAGCTTCTCCGCACCGGAAAGGAACTACGACACGGGTAATCGCGAGCTCTTGGCGATTAAGTTAGCGCTGGCTGAATGGCGCTACCTCCTTGAGGGTTCCCCCCACAAGATATCCATCCACACGGACCATCAGAATCTGGCATATCTGGCTTCAGCCAAACGCTTGAATGCCCGACAGGCACGCTGGTCCCTGTTCTTTTCCCGTTTTGATTTTTCTATCTCCTTTGTTCCGGGAATTAAGAATACCAAGGCTGACGCCTTGTCGCGTCTTCAAGAACCGCCTGCTGTTTCTGTAGAGCCAGACACTATTCTTCCCTCGTCTTGTTTCTTAGCCTTCTTGTCTACCAGGACCATGCGGCGTATCCATGATGCTCAGCTCTCTGCCCCTACTGGAACTCCTCATAACACCGGGGTGCTGTTTGTTCCCTCGCAATTTCGACCAGAGGTCCTCCGTTGGGCCCATCATTCCTCTGTTGGGGGTCATGCTGGCGTGACAGGGACCTATGAACTGTTGTCTCGTCATTTTTGGTGGCCATCTGCTCGAGCCGAGGTAGCTTCCTTTGTCTCCTCCTGCATCGTATGTGCCCGCATGAAGACGCCTCGCTGCAAACCTCCAGGCCTTCTTTGTCCCTTACCTGTTCCTGCTCTTCCCTGGTCCCAAATCGCAATGGATTTCATTGTTGATCTTCCGCTCTCTTCTGGCAAAACGGTTATATGGGTTGTCGTTGACCGTTTTTCTAAACAGTGTCATCTGGTTCCGCTGCCCAAACTTCCCTCTGCCTCAGACCTTGCTGACCTTTTTATTTCAGAGGTAGTCCGTATTCACGGTGTTCCTCTTCATATCATCTCTGACCGGGGTTCTCAGTTTATCTCTGCGTTTTGGAGATCCTTTTGCACTCGTCTGGGTGTCTCTCTCCAGTTTTCGTCTGGCTACCATCCCCAGACTAACGGTCAAGCCGAGAGATTGAACCAGTCCTTAGAGCACTTCCTGCGTAGTTTTTGCAGCCACCAACAGGACAATTGGTGTTACCTTCTTCCCTTGGCCGAGTTTTCCTTGAACTCTCGTTACCACTCCTCCTTGGGCTGTTCGCCTTTTTTTGCTGCTTTGGGTTATAACCCCAGGGTCTTGCTTGTTTCCCCGGGGGCTGCCTTGGCGCCCGCCGCTGAGGTCCGTGTCCAGTCCTTGGTGAACCATTGGCAGCGTATGCGTTCCTCCTTGTTGGGGTCTCAGGTACGCCACAAGGTCCAGGCGGATCGTCATCGCTCTTTGGCTCCCAGATTCGCGGTTGGCGACAGGGTCTGGCTCTCCGCCCGGAATGTACGCCTGCATCAGCCTTCTGCCAAGCTTGGCCCCCGTTTTTTGGGGCCGTTTCGGGTGCTTCGTCGGCTCTCCCCGGTGGCTTACCGCCTGGCTCTTCCTTCTTCTTTACGTGTACATCCAGTATTCCATGTCTCCCTGTTAAAGCCATGGTATCCGGCGCACCCCTCGCATCCCAGGTCCCCGATTCCCAAGCCTGTGATTCGTGCTGGTCAGGATGAGTACGTCATCGATGCCGTGCTTGATTCCCGCCTGGTTCGTCGCCGGCTTCAGTATCTAGTCAATTGGCGCGGCTATGGACCCGAGGAGCGCTCTTGGGTTCCATCTTCGGATGTTCATGCTCCGGCCCTTCTTCGGCGCTTCCATGCTCGCTTTCCCCTTAAGCCCCGTCCTGGCCTCCGGGGGCGGCCTTAGGAGGGGGGGAGTGTCAGGCTTACCTTTCCCGTCGTTCCCTCGGCGGGTTCTCCTTCCTCTGCGCTTCCGGGTTTCGGCTGTGCGTCACCACGCTAGCGTGGTGACGTCAGCTGTCACCCGCACTTCCGGGTTTGGGACCATTATAACCGCGCGCTGCCTCTGTGCGGCGCGCGATTATAGCGTTCCAGACCCTGTACCTGGTACCTTCCGTCTGCTCCCTCTCTGCAGTTCTTGTGCATCAGTTTTCTGGTGCTTGGTCCGGCCAGCCTGCTAGCGTCCATCTCCTTCAGCTCTTTGCCAGTATCCAGTGCCTTGCTCTCAGGCCTGCTTCCTGGCTCCCAGTACCTTCTGCCTACTTCCCTCTGACCAGTGCCCTTCAGCCAGGCCTACCTTCAGTTGTCCAGTGCCTTCCTCCTCTCCCTGCATTTAGCCAGTCTCCAGTCCTTCCCTGTCAGTGGTCAGTCTGTCCTCCTAGGTCTCCTGGTCCTGTTCCCTCCTGGTCTGTTCCCTGGGGCCCTTGCCTGCTCTCTGGGTTCTCTCTAGTCCAGTTATTTTCCTGCCTCTCTTGCCCCGGAATCGGTCCCTGGTTCCTTGGTTCCCTGCTCTCTCTTTTTCTCTGTGCTGTCACTGCCCTACCTACCTGGGACTTACCTCCTGTGAGTTCACCTAGTCTTGTTGGAAACAGACGTTCCCTGGGGTTGGTGGTGGGTGTCCTCACTGTAGTGTGTTATCCTGGGCCTCCTTCGGCTCAACTGGGGGGGGTCATCTGGCTTCGCGGCCAGCACCTTTACACGGCCGTGGCCGCAGCACAACGCACTACAGGGGGCCAGCGTATGCCAGCCACGCACCCCAGCGACGCACTCAAGCCTTCACTCCACCAACCCTTGTTGGAGGAGTCGCAGTATCCTTGATAGGTCTTTCTTCCGATAGCGGAGCATTCAGCTATAGAGCTTAGCCGGGGTGGGTATCTGACACCTGTCATGCGCAGTACCAGATTAGACACAATGTGTCTTGAAAGAGATACAAAGTTTAGCTCAAGTAGTAAAATAAAACAAAAGAAAATACATGTAATTAAAGTATAAATAACTGTGGAGACAAGTGAAACAGTGACCAGTGAATCATGATACGGCAAGTAATGAATTAATTACTGTAACAGATACACATGTCAGATATCTCACATAAAAGAAGTCCAACGATCTTAGAGTTCCAAATGGAGATAGATAAAGGACAACTCATGAAGAGAATAATTTCAGTACTGAATATATGAATAGGGACCATATAAAATCATATCTTCTTCAAATATTAGTCCACTTATCTCACATAAAAGAAGTCCAACGATCTTAGAGTTCCAAGTAGAGATAAACAAGGGACAACTCGCAAAGAGAATTATTTCAGTACTGAATGTATGAGTAGGGACCAAATAAAGTCATATCATCCTCAAATATTAGTCCACTTAACGGGCCATTTAGGTTCAACACATGTCCACAAAGGAAAAATAGGATGATCATAGTGCAGGATCCTGGTGTATCCAGAGTCAAAATCAACATTCAGACAGTTGTCAATGAATAATTTCATGAAGTCCAAAAACATCAATCCGCTATCATACTCATAATAATAATGGCATAATAAGCTAAAAAATGGTATAATGAGCTAAAAAACAATCACCAATATCCACCAATACAAGTATCATATAGCACAACATCAGTATATAGGAATATGTGGCACAGTGGAAAAAATTACCCAAGACTTTGTGTCTACTCATGATAAGTGTGGCACTACATATTAGACAATCACTCATCTATTGGTAATGGCAGGTATGGAAGGATTCCAGAGCTCACTTGTGGATATCGCAAGGCATCAAACCAGCAACAAGAGTTTATGTAGGGGTGGGGGAGGTGTAGAACATACACCGGCTGTAATGCCTATCATGTGCAGAGCACACCAGTATAAACCCTCAAAGGGCCCCCTCATGTGGTTATAGATCTAAGGGCATAGACTGGATATAATTTCTCAATAAAAGGGTGCAAAGCTCAGCATCTCATTTAAATCCTTAGGTGCAACAGTATTGAGTCTATATATCCATTTAGCTTCCAATTGTAGGAGCTTAAGTGCCCTATCACTACCTCTTCTGTGCATGGGAACGTGGTCTATCAACATAGACCTTAAGGAAGGTAATGAATGATTTTAAGTGCAGCTCTTATGGATGAGCGATGGTTTGCCATACGTTCACGAAACGTGGTGATTGTCTTGCCAGTGTAGTATAGACCACATGGACAAATCAAAATGTAGACAACATACTCAGAGGTACATGTCAACCTGTGCTGAATCCTATATAACCGGTTAGTGTGTGGATGCTTGAAGGATGGACCAGTAAGCAAGGAGTTACAAGTGATACAATTAGCACATCTATAACAACCTAATTTTGGAGTCTGGGCACGCAGCCATTGTTCCTTTCCAGTATCCTTTTTGATTGGAGCTCTATCTGGTTGCATAAGAATGTCCCTGAGAGTACGACCCCTCCTATAAGCAATCATAGGTGGAGGTAGTTCTGAGAAGGGTAAAGTAGAGTCAGCCTTAATGAGATCCCAAGATTTATGGATAAGGTTTTGGACAGACTTTGCAGAAGGAGCATAGTCTAAAACAAAAGTCATCCGTGGATCCTTAGGTTTAATGGTAGAAGACTGTAATAAAGTCTCTTGAGTATGGAGATTACATTTATCCATCAGTTCTTGTAGTAGTTCAGGATTATAGCCCCACTGATGAAATCGGGCTTTCATTTCTTCTAATTGTTAGGCTGCCACTTCGGAAGAAGAGTTATTTCTAATAACCCTGATGAACTGGGAATATGGGACACCCTTGATTTGGGTTTCAGGATGACAACTGGTCGCGTGTAATATAGTATTACGGTCTGTTGGCTTACGATACAGAGAGGATGTAAGGCCATTGGATGTATGAGTGATTTGCAGGTCCAAAAAATTGATGGTATGCGGATCATGTGCTAGTTTAAACCGGATAGTGGATGGAAGTGAATTTAAAGTATGAGTCCATTCAATGAGCTCAGAAGTATCGCCATGCCAAATAAGAAAAAGATCATCAATGTACCGTTTGTAGAATTTAATATTTGGATGTATAAGATAATTAATTTCATATTGGTACATGTATAGATTAGCATATGATGGCGCAACACTTGAACCCATTGATGTACCTTCAATCTGTAGGTAGAATGTCTCTTCAAAGCGAAAAAAATTCTTTGTGAGCACCAGTTGTAATAATTTGCAAATAAATTCAGTTGGGAACTCAAGTGTGCATGAAGAATCCAAAATGGACTTTCTGACAGCCTCCACACCGCCCTCATGAGGGATGACGGTGTAGAGGCTGTCAACATCCATAGTAACCAACAGATCCACATCGTCCAAATCACCCACGGCAAGAATGTGTCTAAGGAAATCACTAGTGTCTTTTATAAAAGAAGGCATAGCTTGAACAATCGGTTGCAGTAGAGTATCCAAAAAGATGGCTATAGGTTGTAATAATGAACCCCTGGCCGAGATGATGGGTCTGCCAGGGGGATCAATTAGCCGTTTATGAATTTTTGGGAGGGTGTATATAATTGGACAGATAGGATGGTTAACTGTGAGAAAGGACACCAGAGTTTGATCTATCCAGCCACCTTGTTGTGTCTGGATGATAGTGTGATCAATCAGGCGCTTGTATGCCCATGTAGGATCAGATGTTAGTGGTTTATAGGTGTTAATATCAGACAGTTGACACAGGATTTCTCCACGGTAATCATCTCTATTCATGACCACAATGGCACCCCCCTTGTCAGCAGGTCTGATGACAATGTGTTCATCCTGTGCCAGATTCTTAAGTGCCTTACTTTCATTCTTAGTGAAGTTAGTGCGTCTAGGAAAAGGTGGAAAAGACCTAGCCCCATCTATCAGGTGCTTTGTAAAAGTTTTCAAAGTAGAATTCATATTCGGAGGGTCAAATGTACTCCTAGGTCGTAATATAGGTAATGGAGTCATGGGTTTATTCTTAAAAAAATCTGCCAAATTAAGAGTGCGTTGGAATTTGTGACAATCAACCTCAAATTGAAAATGATTAAATTGAGTTGTTGGAACAAAAGATAGACCTCTTTCAAGTAATTGCAACTCTATTGCCGTGAGGGGTCTGGTACTGAGGTTGAAGACGGAGGTTTCGGAATTTTGGGGGGTTTTCCTGTTTTTTTGGAACTCCCCCCCGCCTGAGGTGTGGCCGCCTCCTCCTGCCGCCCCTCTGTTGGAGGCCCTTGTTTGGACTCCCAAAAAAGGGGGTTGTGATGTGGAGGTGTTTGAAGGTGAAGGAGTTATCACTGAGTCAGAATCAGATTGAGAGGATAACCCAGAGCTATTATCAATTGTAGTGAGATGTTTAGGTCTAGTATTGGCTCTGCCTCTGGTACGTCTGTATCTTGATTGTGGTTCAGATTGGCCAAGCAACCAGCGGTATACCCTCCTTTCTTTATAATCCTCCTAAACTCTTTTAAGTTTAGTATTTTTAAAAGAGATAAGGTCTTGTTTATATTTGGAAACCGCAGTGCTTAGCTTACCATACCAATCAGAGGCAGAGTCATTTAATAGAGTTTGCTTGTGTGTAATTTCAAAATTGGCCAGTTCAATTCTGACCTGTTTGAGTATCCTCCCAACTTCTTCAATGACTAGGATCATTAAGTCAAAAGAGCATTTATTTAATATACCACACCATCTGCGGCAGAACTCGGGGTTGTTGTGGCCTTTGGTGGGTATAGTTCGAATTGTAAAGCCTCTAGGTATCTGGCCTGCTCTATGGTAATCAGACAGAGACAGACCATGAAGATAAGGGTCAGTCTTTCTCTTTTTTAATTTGGTTAATTGATGGAGCAAATTTAAGGGTGTCTCACCTGCAGCTTCAGGGACTTCTGTAGCTGTGAAGAGTATCTGTTCAATCTGTTCGTCGCTGAATTGAATCCTGTTATCAATAGCCAAAGCTGCTTCAGCTGTGTTGCCGCAGTCTTCCATAATCTACTTCTGCCAGACGTGAAGGATGTTATACTGCAGTGCAGAAGGGTCAAGAGGAACTTAAAAGCCAAGAAAAACTTGTGAAAAGAAGCAGATAATACGTGGGTGCACTCCAGTGGATTAGTCAGATCCAATATATACAGTACAGCAGGGTGGAAGCACTCTCACTTAAACGAATGAAAATACCTGGGTGCATTGATTTTGACTAGATACATATGCAAAACATAGAGACCAAGCACTCACAGGACTTGCAAAAATGAGTTGCAAAAATATATGTTTTATTCAACGTTTCGGGCAGACTATGCTGGCCTTCCTCAGGACAATCACCAATGTGTAGAAGTGTGCCTTATAAACCCTACTACCCAGTTAGCGGCGAAATCAAACGCCGGCGATGCGGATGACGTCATCCACATCTCAACAATGATCATAGCTGGCGCGACTTAGTATAACTCAACAGTGTGTATTGTACAAAAAATAGTATTTATACAGAGTAACATGTAAAGTTGAGACGAAAGAGTCATAAATTACCTGATAATTGAGCAGTTTGGTACACTTGTGACGGTCCGAGCAGAGAGGTCTCCCTCACATCCCGACGCACACCGTGCGCTGAGGGACCGATCACTGCAGCGTATCGGCACGATGTGAACCTGTCATGCGCAGTACCAGATTAGACACGATGTGTCTTGAAAGAGATACAAAGTTTAGCTGAAGTAGTAAAATACACACACACACATACATATCCATACACACACCACACTCACACATACACAGATTTATAAACACACATCCAATAATGTAAAAGGCCAGATGTATGTTTGTCCGATGCAGTCATGCACAGCAGAGACTGCCCGAATGCACTGTTTGTCCAATGCAGTCCTGTGCAGTAGAGACTGCCCGAACACAGATGTTTGTCCAATTCAGTCATGTGCAGTAGAGACTGCCCAAACACAGATGTTTGTCCGATTCAGTGATGAGCAGTAGACACTGCCTAAAAGCACAGAATGCTGGGAGGTGTAGTTCTGCGGTTTTACGCACTTTGGCCCATGTACATGGGCTTTTACAATAGTATTTGTATATGTATGTGTGTATATGTATATATATATATATATATATATATATATCTCAAACTGGTACAGGATCTCACATATGATGACAATCTTGATCACTGTCTACCCACCGGGTGCCGATCCACAGTATACAACAAATAGAAAAGAACTGGACGCACTCACGGACACGGGTACAAAACTCATTAATATATTTAAAACAGCTCCACAGCATCTCAATAAACGATATGAAACACAAACAGCCATGGCTTGAGAAAGATCCCGGGGAGAGGATCAAAACGTTGCTGTTTGTGTTTCATGTCGTTTATTGAGATGCTGTGAAGCTGTTTTAAATATATTAATGAGTTTTGTACCCGTATCCGTGAGTGCGTCCAGTCCTTTCCTAATCGTTATAAATATACACACATATAAAAACATTCATTCACATATACACACACTTTACAATCCTTGTACCGGACTCTAAATGTGACTACATCTGCTCTACCATAAACATTATTTATACACACCCATCTGTGTTCACCATACCTTACAGTCTCAGCAGTCCCAACCCAATAACCGGCCTACATTTCCTAATCCCTTCCCTGAATTTTACAACTTATAACTTACTAAGGCATGCTGTTGGATCTCTTTATCTGATGTTTCTATTTAGCTAGGGTGTGAATGGCCTCTCTCTTCTTTGGTCTACATGTAGAAAAGGTCAATAAAAAATGCAATGAGAGTCCAATGAACACAGATTTCCAGTCTTTTACCACATACACCATGTATGTTTGCAAGGAATATTAGGATAGTTTGTAAACTACAGTGCCACAGGGTGTGCAAAACACTGACCTGAAAGGGCTAACAAAGTCACACTGTAACTCAAAGAAAACCAGATTTGTAATCTAATTATAAGCTGCCTATGCAATATATTAGCCAAAATGCTAACAAATTATTAATTATAAAGAGATTCAGTGTTTTCCTTTGATTACAGACCACCTTGTGGGGAGATCATTTCACTTCTCTGCCTGACACTTCATATAAATATGCTTATTTGCATGCAGTGCCAGACAGGTAGTGACAGTGCTACAAGTGTTATGGAGTTCCAATGAGAAATAAATATTTTAAAAACCAAGAATTTTGGAGGCCCCCTCCTAATACAAACATTTTATATATCTTATTTACCCACTGAAATCATCTGTGTGCAAGAGGAGGATTTTTCTATTGATCAAGTCATTGGGAATACTGGTATTTAACAGACAAACATTCTCCAGTTCAGTAGAGTCAGGCAGGTGGTTAGTCCTTAACTGCAAGTTTACATTTACTAGTTATCTGGTGGAAGCATGGTAAAAATGACAGATCAGCCAAATCATGGGGTCAGGAGGGCAGCATTTGGCCCTGGATTCCATGGAACAGACCACAGAAGGCCAAGGTGAACTTCTACTCTGTATGTATAGACTTTTAGATCCTTAACAGCATTTTCCCGGGTATGATCTAAATCTTTATTAAGCATTTTGTGGATCGGCACAACCTGTTCTTTGCTTTTTTACCAACCAAGCTAGACAGGGAAATCCATCTAATTGCCATCAACCAAGCTATTGCAGTCCCAGTATTGTGCCTGTTGTGGCTGTTTCTGTTTCTGGTCTTGCACATGTAAAAAAAAAAGGGTTCAGGCATGACATACCCAGCGCCCAGTAGAACCCTTCTGTCTGACTAAGGATAAACCTAAGTGGATATTAGAGGTAACAAATAGAAGTGGCATTATGGGGTCATTTTTCCCTGCTGGGGGTTCTTCATTGGGATCTGGATGGACTCTGGAAAGTAGCAACATGGAACTAAAAAGGGCCCATCTATAAGAATGATTCACAGTAGAGGACAGTAGGGCGTCTGCAGCGTGACATAGTTTACAGAATGATATGTTATGTTTGGGGGAATCTATACAAAGGGCTATAGCTGCTCCCTTTTAAACCTTTGGATGCTTGAAACTTCTATAACACATTGCGAAACAATAGGAGAAACTGGGAAAACAATTTGAGTAAACATTTATTTCTATTGATGAGATGCTGCACAAACAAACAGGACCTATACTAACCTGGTAAGGTCAAGTGATGGCAGGATCATGACCATCAGTATCAGGAAGATGTATTTTCCTCATCATATTTCTGTTTTTTTTCAGACCTGGAAGATATAATGTATCAGTTATACTGCTGGGTTGCATGTAAAAAAAAAAGGGTTCACATGTCAATAATGCATTTAACAGGTGACTCATCAGGTAGCCTACCTTAAATCCAAGAGAAAAAAATATTTGTGAAAATATCAATAACACAAATGTATAGCTGAGTTTAATTATGTGCTTTTATGCAGCAAAAGAGACAGTGAAGAAATCTTCTATTTATTAAAAATGATGTCAATAGGAAAGTTGGTACCAATATGATTTGTGCATAAGTGTATTACTGAATAGAACAAAATCGTGAAAGAGTGGAAACTAATTTTGCTCACCACCTACTTGGGAGCTATAGGGCCAATGCATTCTTTAGTCAATCCACATTATAATCTGCTTTGGTGTCTGTGTGCAGGGGGGAATAGGAGGATGAGTGGAAAACAGTGGAAGAGGTCAGGCATACTGTAGATGGGGCTACACAATATGGTGTATGTGGGGAAGGGCAAGGTGAACTTCTACTCTGTATGTATAGACCTTTAGATCCCTAACAGCATTTTCCCGGGTATGATCTAAATCTTTATTAAGCATTTTGTGGATCGGCACAACCTGTTCTTTGCTTTCTTACCAACCAAGCTAGACAGGGAAATCCATCTAATTGCCATCAACCAAGCTATTGCAGCCCCAGTATTGTGCCTGTTGTGGCTGTTTCTGGTCTTGCACATGGGTAAGTGGTGAATGTAAAGTAGATTTCCCATATCACTAGATAAACATGCTTGCATTGGGAAACTACTGAAGGGATAAAAGTGGTGGCCTGGGAGACTGAGATAGGGAACAAGGTGGCCTAAAAGACAGGAGTATGGAGAAGAGTGGCCTTGGAGCCCGTGGAAGAGATAATAGTGTCCTCTAAGGATGAGATAGGGAGAAGATTGATCTGGAAGCCAAAGGTAGAGAGTATAGCTGTAGAGCGCCTTGGGAAGGGATAACAGTGACCTAGAGGGAGGTATAGGAAGAAGAGAGACCTGAGAGAATAGGATAGGAAGAAGATTGATCAGAAAGGATAGAAAAGGAAGAAGAGTAGCCTGAGAGCATATGATAATAAGTAGAATGGTATGGAGGGATAAGATAGGAAAAAGAGTGGCCTGAGAGGGTAGGATAGGAATAAGCCTCATTCACATAAGTTGGAATATGTCTAATTTTCAAACCTTGACACGAGGGCCATACTCTAAATCCAGGGGTGGGCCCCATGACATAAATAGTTACATGGAGGAATAACCAGAACCTATTGTACCCTGGGGCAGATGTAGCTCCTGGGATTTTGGGTCCTTACACAGCTGCACCTCTATACCCCCTGTAGTTACTACGCCCCCTACTGTGCACTGCAAAACCTGGAACTGAAGTCTCCATCTGATTGGTCAATTACTAAATGGAGCAATGATGGGGGAATATTAGGCTGTACGTCATGATGATAGACATCAGCATTCTTGCATACATTCAGTCGTATGGAAAGTCATAGGCCTGGTTCTGTACAATGAGACAAATCAATACATTGAATACAATCTGCACAAGACACTACAACTCTTTACTGTATGAAACTGTTACAACAGGAATGAGGGACTGTGGCACTCCAGCTGGTTGTGGACTACATCCTCCAGCATCACTTTCCTGTCTGAGAATGATAGGATTTGTAGTCTGACAGTTGGAGAGTCACAGGTTCCCCATTGCTGAGTTTAAAACATAAAAAGGTGACATCTTGTGGGGTCTAATACCTACAGGTGGACATTTAAAACACAAGTTGCAGGCTGATGTATGGAGATATAGTTTAGCCATCAGACGTGGAGACAAACATCCTATAGACACTGCTAGGAGGTTTATGAACACTAACAGTCTCCTGTCTGACAAAGATTTACTTGTGTAGAGATCAGTGGTTCTGGCCATAACACAGTCTACCTCATTTGTACAACCCATTCAGGATTTCTGTCTCTTACCTGCTTTAAAACAGTTCGTCTGCTTCAGATCTGGCCTTCATCATCCTGCAGATGAAACGGATGAGTCCAGGCAGGCGAACCAACTCAATTCAGTTTCCAGCAAACGAGCTATGATTACATATACTGTGAAGAAGGCCCCCTTGTCTGGATTGAAAATGCATTTACAGGGAAAGGAACACATCATGAGTACACCTGACTGTGAAATGATTTTCTCCACAATGTAACTGGGCAGGAAATCAGAGATCCATCATCTGCCCTGATTAATGATAACAAGACATCTCTACATTTAATAAACATGAATAATTGGGCTTTGCAGGAACTTTTCCACTGACACAGGATAAAGGGATAGTAATAGCTGAATAAAATTGCATCTCCTATTGATCATCATATAACGTTGTTCATGTAGTACTATAGTTCAAAGTGATTCAATACTAAAGCTTCCCCCTCCTGTCCCTTTTACCTACCCTTAGCTGCTTCTCCTCAAATGTGGAATCCGGTGATGGGACCGGACAGCACGCAGTGAGGGACAATCTTCATCCACTGAGTATAAGGAAAACCCTGCTCCTTTTGACGAAGGAGTGCAGGAATCCATCTGGTCGGCTCAGAGAGGCAGCATAACGTAGGTGAAATGGGAGGGGGAACTTTTAGAAATTAATTACTCTTGGGCAATAAAACAAACTATTGCTATACAGAGCTACATGATCCTTGTTTTAGGGGGATCGTTTGGAACTGCATTTTTATTCAGCTATTTCTATCCCTTTGAAGTACCCCTGTTCCCATAAAACAAGTCAGTTTTGTACATCCATATAAAATCTGACTGTATTGCATAATAACAATATTTTTAATGAAATCCGTTTTGAGAAAAGAGCATTTACTGTTGTGTCACAGTGTGAACCTTTACACTAATGTCTGGCACAGTACGCAAATCAGTTTCTGTGCAGCACAGATGTGTAACAGACGTGTCAGCTGAGGTTCTCCAACATTTGCTGAATTTAAAAAAGACAAGAGGTTCTCTGTTGGGGAGACGGATGGCTCTGTGATGCCCCTGATAGAGAACCATGAAGCGCAGGAATGCCATTACAGACCCAGAGACCCTCAGTATGCAATGGAGAGCTGGGTATTTTCTCAGTCTCACTATCAGGGTAATGCATAGCACAAGAATACATTACCTGAGTTGTCCTCATGGCCCCCTAATATGCAACATGGAATTTTCAAAGTGCCCCTAACATTTTATAGGTCAATGTTAAGGATTTAAGGAAAGGGAAAATATATAAATATATAGTTTATGTTAGGTCTGAAAAATGAATGTCAAACAAGAGCCTGTTGTGCATACAAGTTGAAGACATCTCTGTAATTCACCAGGTAAAATTGTTTCAGAAAAGTTTTATCTATGGTTGACCTGTTTACCCCAGAATTGTCTATTTAATACATCATCATCAGGCCTCTTTTACGTGGGCCATAGAATTGCCATTGGTTGTGCATTTCCCTTTACTCCGCCTACCTGTGTGAGGTCAGCAAAACAATAGGGCATAGCCAGTTATTTGTTAATGAGTTAAACAACAAGGTGGTGAGGCTGGTGAAGATAACAGAGGAGAAATTTGCAGAATAATGAAATGTAATCTGTGTATCTACTTTTACATTATTCCAAAATGAGTAGAGGAGGGACGGGGTTAAATTTGTTACATGGTATAAGATCTGTTCGCTATTGCAGGTTTGCACCCTTTGGGCATCTTTCTTTCTGAGGACTCCTTGTGCATCAAACCACTAAGAGGACGTAGTCAGATTTCTAGCATCCATTTAGAGGACAGAAGAATATTGTACATATCGGGTGATGACATCTACTCTTTGAGGTGTTAAACTATCTATTTTTGCTCCGTGCTTGTGACTGATTATTGATTCACAGAAGTGTGTTGCTGAACATCATGGAAAAACTGATTGGTGCCCATGGATGTATTTCTGGAGAACTGTATATGGAATGGCTGAGCAGCCTGTATCCAAAAGTTGTTGAATTACATGTTTCTCTGCTGGCCATTCTCAGACTTACAAAGATGGACATTGTTGTAAAGCTTCTAACTGCCCACTTTGTGATCAACGCGTTGTCCCAAGAAATCATCAGGGGTATAGCGTGTGTGGCAGGGTATATGCCCAGAAGAAAACTGGAACCCAGCTGGCATGGTTTTGACAGTACAGGGCAATAGGTGAAGGCATGACATAACCAGCGCCCAGTAGAAGCCTTCTGTCTGACTAAGGATAAACCTAAGTGGATATTAGAGGTAACAAATAGAAGTGGCATTATGGGGTCATTTCTCCCTGCTGGGGGTTCTTCATTGGGATCTGGATGGACTCTGGAAAGTAGCAACATGGAACTAAAAAGGGCCCATCCATAAGAATGATTCACAGTAGAGGACAGTAAGGCGTCTGCAGCGTGACATAGTTTACAGAATGATATGTTATGTTTGGGGGAATCTATACAAAGGGCTATAGCTGCTCCCTTTTAAACCTTTGGATTCTAGAAACTTCTATAACACATTGCGAAACAATAGGAGAAACTGGGAAAACAATTTGAGTAAACATTTATTTCTATTGATGGGATGCTGCACAAACAGACACGACTTATACTAACCTGGTAAGGTCGAGTGATGGCAGGATCATGACCATCAGTATCAGGAAGATGTATTTTCCTCATCATATTTCTGTTTTTTTTTCAGACCTGGAAGATACAATGTATCAGTTATACTGCTGGGTTGCATGTAAAAAAAAAAATGGTTCACATGTCAATAATGCATTTAACAGGTGACTCATCAGGTAGCCCACCTTAAATCCAAGAGAAAAAATATTTGTGAAAATATCAATAACACAAATGTATACCTGAGTTTAATTATGTGCTTTTATGCAGCAAAAGAGACAGTGAAGGAATCTTCTATTTATTAAAAATGATGTCAATAGGAAAGTTGGTACCAATATGTTTTGTGCATAAATGTATTACTGAATAGAACAAGATCGTGAAAGAGTGGAAACTAATTTTGCTCACCACCTACTTGGGAGCTATAGGGCCAATGCATTCTTTAGTCAATGCACATTATAATCTGCTTTAGTGTCTGTGTGCAGGGGGGAAGAGGAGGATGAGTGGAAAACAGTGGAAGAGGCCAGGCATACTGTAGATGGGGCTACACAATATGGTGTATGCGGGGAAGGGCAAGGTGAACTTCTACTCTGTATGTATAGACCTTTAGATTCCTAACAGCATTTTCCCGGGTATGGTCTAAATCTTTATTAAGCATTTTGTGGATCGGCACAACCTGTTCTTTGCTTTTTTACCAACCAAGCTAGACAGGGAAATCCAACTAACTGCCATTAACCAAGCTATTGCAGCCCCAGTATTGTGCCTGTTGTGGCTGTTTCTGGTCTTGCACATGGGTAAGTGGTGAATGTAAAGTAGATTTCCCATATCACTAGATAAACATGCTTGCATTGGGAAACTACTGAAGGGATAAAAGTGGTGGCCTGGGAGACTGAGATAGGGAACAAGGTGGCCTGAAAGACAGGAGTATGGAGAAGAGTGGCCTTGGAGCCCATGGAAGAGATAACAGTGTCCTCTAAGGATGAGATAGGGAGAAGATTGATCTGGAAGCCAAAGGTAGAGAGTATAGCTGTAGAGCGCCTTGGGAAGGGATAACAGTGGCCTAGAGGGAGGTATAGGAAGAAGAGAGACCTGAGAGAATAGGATAGGAAGAAGAGTGATCAGAAAGGATAGAAAAGGAAGAAGAGTAGCCTGAGAGCATATGATAAGAAGAAGAAAAATGGTATGGATGGATAAGATAGGAAAAAGAGTGGCCTGAGAGGGTAGGATAGGAATAAGCCTCATTTACATAATTTGGAATTTGTCTAATTTTCAAACCTTGACACATGAGGGCCATACTCTAAATCCAGGGGTGGGCCCCATGACATAAATAGTTTCATGGAGGAATAACCAGAACCTATTGTACCCTGGGGCAGATGTGGCTCCTGGGATTTTGGGTTCTGACACAGCTGCACCTCTATACCCCCTGTAGTTACTACGCCCCCTACTGTGCACTGCAAAACCTGGAACTGAAGTCTGCATCTGATTGGTCAATTACTAAATGGAGCAATGATGGGGGAATATTAGGCTGTACGTCATGATGATAGACATCAGCATTCTTGCATACATTCAGTCGTATGGAAAGTCATAGGCCTGGTTCTGTACAATGAGACAAATCAATACATTGAATACAATCTGCACAAGACACTACAACTCTTTACTGTATGAAACTGTTACAACAGGAATGAGGGACTGTGGCACTCAAGCTGGTTGTGGACTACATCCTCCAGCATCATTTGCCTGGCTGACAATGATAGGATTTGTAGTCTGACAGTTGGAGAGTCACAGGTTCCCCATTGCTGAGTTTAAAACATAAAAAGGTGACATCTTGTGGAGTCTAATACCTACAGGTGGACATTTAAAACACAAGTTGCAGGCTGATGTATGGAGATATAGTTTAGCCATCAGACGTGGAGACAAACGTCCTATAGACACTGCTAGGAGGTTTATGAACACTAACAGTCTCCTGTCTGACAAAGATTTACTTGTGTAGAGATCAGTGGTTCTGGCCATAACACAGTCTACCTCATTTGTACAACCCATTCAGGATTTCTGTCTCTTACCTGCTTTAAAACAGTTTGTCTGCTTCAGATCTGGCCTTCATCATCCTGCAGATGAAACGGATGAGTCCAGGCAGGCGAACCAACTCAATTCAGTTTCCAGCAAACGAGCTATGATTACATATACTGTGAAGAAGGCCCCCTGGTCTGGAATGAAAATGCATCTACAGGGAAAGGAACACATCATGAGTACACCTGACTGTGAGATGATTTTCTCCACAATGTAACTGGGCAGGAAATCAGAGATCCATCATCTGCCCTGATTAATGATAACAAGACATCTCTACATTTAATAAACATGAATAATTGGGCTTTGCAGGAACTTTTCCACTGACACAGGATAAAGGGATAGTAATAGCTGAATAAAATTGCATCTCCTATTGATCATCATATAACGTTGTTCATGTAGTACTATAGTTCAAAGTGATTCAATACTAAAGCTTCCCCCTCCTGTCCCTTTTACCTACCCTTAGCTGCTTTTCCTCAAATGTGGAATCCGGTGATGGGACCGGACAGCACGCAGTGAGGGACAATCTTCATCCACTGAGTATAAGGAAAACCCTGCTCCTTTTGATGAAGGAGTGCAGGAATCCATCTGGTCGGCTTTGAGAGGCAGCATAACGTAGGTGAAATGGGAGGGGGAACTTTTAGAAATGAATTACTCTTGGGCAATAAAACAAACTATTGCTATACAGAGCTACATGATCCTTGTTTTAGGGGGATCGTTTGGAACTGCATTTTTATTCAGCTATTTCTATCCCTTTGAAGTACCCCTGTTCCCATAAAACAAGTCAGTTTTGTACATCCATGTAAAATCTGACTGTATTGCATAATAGCAATATTTTTGATGAAATCCGTTTTGAGAAAAGAACATTTACTGTTGTGTCACAGTGTGAACCTTTACACTAATGTCTGGCACAGTACGCAAATCAGTTTCTGTGCAACACAGATGTGTAACAGACGTGTCAGCTGAGGTTCTCCAACATTTGCTGAATTTAAAAAAGACAAGAGGTTCTCTATTGGGGAGACGGATGGCTCTGTGGTGCCCCTGATAGAGAACCATGAAGCGCAGGAATGCCATTACAGACCCAGAGACCCTCAGTATGCAATGGAGAGCTGGGTCTTTTCTCAGTCTCACTATCAGGGTAATGCATAGCACAAGAATACATTAGCTGAGTTGTCCTCATGGCCCCCTAATATGCAACATGGAATTTTAAAAGTGCCCCTAACATTTTATAGGTCAATGTTAAGGATTTAAGGAAAGGGAAAATATATAAATATATAGTTTATGTTAGGTCTCAAAAAAGAATGTCAAACAAGAGCCTGTTGTGCATAGAAGTTGAAGACATCTCTGTAATTCACCAGGTAAAATTGTTTCAGGGAAGTTTTATCTATGGTTGACCTGTTTACCCCAGAATTGTCTATTTAATACATCAGCATCAGGCCTCTTTCATGTGGGCCACAGAATTGCCATTGGTTGTGCATTTCCCTTTACTCCACCTACCTGAGTGAGGTCAGCAAAACAATGGGGCTTAGCCAGTTATTTGTTCATGAGTTAAACAACAAGGTGGTGAGGCTGGTGAATATAACAGAGGAGAAATTTGCAGAATATTGAAATGTAATATGTGTATCTACTTTTACATTACTCCAAAAGAGGAGGGAGGGGGTTAAATTTGTTACATGGTATAAGATCTGTTCGCTATTGCAGGTTTCACATGTCAATAATGCATTTAACAGGTGACTCATCAGGTAATCCACCTTAAATCCAAGAGAAAAAAATATTTGTGAAAATATCAATAACACAAATGTATAGCTGAGTTGAATTATGTGTTTTTATGCAGCAAAAGAGACAGTGAAGAGATCTTCTATTTATTAAAAATGATGTCAATAGGAAAGTTGGTACCAATATGTTTTGTGCATAAATGTATTACTGAATAGAACAAAATCGTGAAAGAGTGGAAACTAATTTTGCTCACCACCTACTTGGGAGCTATAGGGCCAATGCATTCTTTAGTCAATCCACATTATAATCTTCTTTAGTGTCTGTGTGCAGGGGGGAATAGGAGGATGAGTGGAAAACAGTGGAAGAGGTCAGGCATACTGTAGATGGGGCTACACAATATGGTGTATGTGGTTAAGGCAGTGGAAGGAGGCAGGCAGTATGTGATATTAAATAGACAGATAGTAGAGGAGTTACCTAGAAACATAGTTAATGAGGCTTAAAAAAGACGTTCCCAAGTCCAGCCCATGCTAAAAACACCTCTGTTGAGGAAGGCAAAAAAAAAAAACCCTCTGGAGCAATTTCCATTTTAGCCCCAAGTGGGTAAAAATAATGTGTTCCCAACTCCAAATGGCAGTCAGATATTTCCCTGGAGTAACATCCTATCTGCTTAGAAGCCATCTGTGATAATGTTCAACATTGTTCTGTGCTAGATAGGCATCTGTTGCTTTTTTGAATGTAGTTGCATTGTCTGTAAGTACAACATGCCAAGGCAAAGAATTCCACAGCATAACAGCCCTTACTGTAAAGAATCCTTGCCTTTCCTCTAGTTTTAATGGGGATGACCTCTTGTTCTTAGCTCAGCTCTTTATGTAAATAATTCATTGGCTAGTTCTTTGTTTTGACCTTGAATGTATTTCTAAATGGTAATCACATCACCCCTTAGACGTCTCTTCTCTAATGTAAACAAACCCAGTTTGGCTAGTCTCTCTTTATAACTCAGATCCTTCAATCCCTTTATCAGTTTTGTTGCACGTCTTTGCACCTTTTCCAGTTCAACAATGTTTTTTTTTAAGAACTGCCGCCCAAAATTGTACTCCATATTCTAGATGAGGCCTAACCAAGGATTCATACAGAGGTAGGATATTAGCATCTCTTGCTTCTACACCTCTTTTTATGCAGGCTTTTACCCTATTTGCTCTTGCAGCAGCTGAGTGACTGTGCACACTGCTGTGAAGTCTATCGTCTATCAGCACTCCTAAATCTTTCTTTAATGAGGATTCCCCCAAGTTGTTTCCGATTTGGAGTATACGTTGCAAGTTTGTTTCTACAGCCCAGATGCATAACCTTACATTCATCTGCCACTTTTCTGCCCATTCACTCTGTTTATATAAATCCTTCTGCAGAGAAAAAACATCCAGCTCTGTATGTATTTCCCTACATAGCTTAGTGTCATCATCAAAGATTGAGGTGCTACTTTCAATTCCCACTTCTAGATCATTAATAAACTAATTTAAAAAGCATTAAGCCTAGGAATGAACCCTGAGGAACCCCACTTATAACTTTAGACCAATCTGAAAAGGTTGTTTACAAACACTCTCTGCTATCTATCATTTAACCAGTTCTCAATCAATGTACAGATAACAACCCCCAAACCGAAGCCTTTTAATTTATGAAATAACCTGTTGTGAGGCACTGTATCAAAGGCTTTTGCAAAATCCAAGTATACTACATCTACAGCAATCCCCCATCCAAATTACTCTTTACTCTTTCATAATGCAAGTAAATTAGTGTATTCTTCATGAAACCATGCTGATTTTTACTAATAATATTGTTTGTCTTCACATATTGTCAGTTAGTAACCCTTCTTAGCCACCGTGGATATGGAATATCTTACCCACTATGGAAGTCAAGCTCACAGATTTATAATTTCGTGGTTTGGATCTTGCTCCCTTTTTAAACAGTGGAACTTTATCAGATGTCCTCCAATCACAGGGCACTATGCTTGATGAAAGTGATTCAATAAATATTAAGTATAATGGTCTTGCTATTACTGAACTAAGTTCCTTGGGTGTATTCTGTCAGGTCCAGGTGCTTTATTCACCATAACCCTCTACAGTCTCTTTTGGACCTTGTCCTCAGTAAGCCATGCAAATTATGGGGGAAATTCCGTCATTTTGTCTGTTTGCCCATAGCCCATAATTGCTGTTTACTTTGTACTACTGAAGAAAAGAATGTATTTAGGGTGTCAGACATAGCATTATCCTCACTAATCAATTCACCTGTCTCAGTTCTAAGAGGACCAATATCAGCCTTAACTTTTGTTATTAATATACTTGTAGAATTGTTTAAGGTTTTTCTTGCTCTGATTAGCAATATTGCTCTCATTTTAAATTTTAGCTAGGTTAATCGCATGTTTCAGATTTATTACATTCTTTATATTTTTTAAATGATGCATCTGACCTGTTTGACTTAAAAACTTTAAAAGTCTGGTTTTTATTTTTCATTTCCCTGCAAACCTCATTATTACTCCAAAAAAACATACTGATAGGTGAATTTAGATTGTGAGCCCCAATGGGGACAGGAACCAATATGAGTGTAAAGCGCTGCGGAATCTGTGTGCGCTATATAAATAAAGGATTATTATTAAGCCACATTGGTTTCCCTTTACTCCTCTTTCCCCAATGGTATATATTGACGTATATATTTGTCTAAGAGCATTTTAAACATGTTCCATGATTCTTGTGCATTTTTATCTTTGAAAATTACATCCCACTGAATATCCTTTAATACTTCTTTTAGAGTTGAAAAATTAGCCTTTTTAAAATTGAATGTTTTAGTTAAACCCTTGCTATTGGGTTTCTCATAACAAATTTCAAAGGGTACCATATTGTGGTCACTGCTACTCAAATGTTCCCTTACTTGAACATTGTTTATCATATCGGAATTGTTTGAGATCACTAGGTCAAGCAAGGCCTCTGTTCTAGTTGGCTCCTCTACTAGTTGGGACATAAAATTATCCTTTATCATACTTAAAAAAGTATTTCCCTTTTTTATGCCTGAAGTCACATTGCTCCAGTCAATTTCAGGATAGTTGAAATCTCCCATTATAATTACCTTTGCTGACCTATAAGCTTTTTTCCGTTTGCAGTAAAAGTTGGGCTTCCTCCAACTCTCCAATATTATGTGGCTTGTAGCAAATCCCCATTAACATGGAGAAATATGGGGTGAGAGTGGCAGAGAGCTGGAAAGATGAAAATGGACATTTAGGGTGAGGACGGTCTCACGATCATGAATATGGAAAAAACAGGATGCTGAGGGTACAGTAGTTACAGGGTTACAGTGAGTCTCTGCCAGTTTGTCTTACCAAGTTTCCAGTTACTACTGGCTGAGACCCCATCACTGGACCAAGTTCAGAGTCTTTCCACTCACGTGTAGTGTATAAATAGACAAGTTGTATTGAACAAAGTGTTTATTCCGTAATAGCAGGAGGATTGATAGGAATTAGACATAAAGTACTTGAAGGACAATTATCATGTTTCACTTTATCCTATGGCCGCACATAGTAGAAATTCCAGGGCCACACTGTGCACCCCCAAACCTGCTCCAGGAACTGAAATTCCTACCTTCCCCCCTTAGAATACTGCAGTAATCTCTAGCTTCCAAAGGGTTCATTCATACGTGAATTGCACATTACAATTCGTTTCTAGATTTATGTTGGAAATAAAGAAGAATAGATGGATTTAATAGTAGACGACTGTTGGTAATAGAGCTGTGAAACTCCATAGCAGGAAAACAGAGAGGAATTCTATCACTGTATGGTTCTGTGGAGAGAGATAATTGGGATCAGCCACATCCACACTGTCTGCTTCATTTATAAAATTACCCACAAAACAACACACAAATTCTTGTTTTTATAACCAATTAAAGGACTAGTAAATCTTTATTATAACAATATATATATTGGTGTATTTTTCAGCTGAATAAAGTAGGGGCACTCCTATCACTGCTTACAGTTGTTTTATTCAAAAGTGATAACCCTTCAAACCTGACAGGAAGTGACACATTTTTTTTACTATCCCATTCTATGAACAACTGTCGTGAAATGGTTACCTCTACCATAGAATGTAACAGAGTAAAAGATGGAACAAGTGGGGGAGCTCTCTGGACACCAGATGGTGCTAGTTTGAATGTTTATAACATTGAAACAAAGTGTCTTCCAGCAGTGGAAGGACTAAGTTCTACTATACAGGAAAAGCCCTACAATATATGCATTTCATAAAGGTTTATTATTCCTTTAATATACTTACATTGTATACGTATGTATATATAATGTACATACAGTGTATACACAAACACGTTACTCTGATTAAAGAAACATGAAAGGGAAATAAACATGTACTAACATTGATATTGTCTTCATAGACATATCTGACATCACCAATTTCTACTTTAATCATTGTAAAGAGCAGTATGGTGTCTGATCAGGGACACACTTCATCCATGGAGAGCCGAATCACTGATCTGTACATGCCATATACATTTTGAGCACAGTAATATAGCTGCCTTACATTTAAATATATTTTCTTTTTTGTCCAATGTCTTAAATCCATTGAAACCAAACTGAATATTTGTGAGGAATCAGTGCTGCTGTATCAAGTGTATTCTGTGTGCTCATGCACAGATCAAGAACAGGGAACAATGAACCCCCCTTTAAAATCAAAGGTTCTCAGCATGGATCTAAGAATTGTCATTGATATTACACAATCTACCACTAACATATGAAAGAAGAGAAAAATGTCAATTCTATTTATATTTCAAGTCTGGTTATTTAGGACAACTTTCCCTTCTAATTTAAAGACTTTTAAGTAAAAGAAGTAGATTGATCTGTCTAGGAACAAGTAATGTAAATGTACCATAATATGAGAAAGCCAGCCATCATTTGTATATCACTATGAGTGCTACTTACAGGAATATGGTGTACAAATTCAGTGATGAGCAGCTGATCTAAAACAGACACCATATGGTGGGTTTCGTGATGAAATACAGCAGGCTCAAAAGACAGATGTTAATGTAGGAAAAAACAAGCCCACCATCTGAAACCCTGAATGGAAAGATTTGTCTTGAAAATGAAAAAACAAAAAAAATTTAGTGAGAAGCTGTCTTTAAATCATTATATTTGTGTAATTTTATTCACTTTCAAACATAACCTTAAAGGAACACAAACTTTAAAATGCAGTTTGATCTACATGTAAATGTATTCAAGCATTGATTAAATGTAATATTTCTAGGCAGGCTGAGGGACTAACATTATCTTCTCCCCTCACTTCATCCTTCTCTCACTCATGTGGAACACAGGAAGTGATGAGAGCAAATAAAATGGTTTCCCCCATCCTGGAAATATATGCTATTTTATATATGTGCTGTTTCAAACTTTTACATGTATATCTGTGAATGATACCACAAGTGCCTTCATATATGAGATGTGTCCCTTTACCTCTCCTGTATGATACTGCATCCAAAGCTTTTCAGTTGAATTTAAAGGTTTTTCAAAAATGTACAGAAGTGAAAAATAGATTGTTGGCCAAAGGTGCAGAGAGTAAACTTACTAGTAGATGTTGTCTGTGCGGGTGGCATATTGCACAGTCCACTTTGTGGTGTCTGTGGTGCACCTTCCAATGGCTGGGTGACTGTCATTCCCTCACATGGCTGGATCTTTGCCTTTTCCAAGTTCAGGGCCTAGATTCACTAAAGGTCGATGCTGTGTTGATATGCCGTTGTTGTTGTGTGGAAATCCTATTAAAATGTATTTTGTCAAAATATTACATTATCTAAAAATAGACTATGCAGATTAAATTATGGAATGCATACTTAACACGGATAAATAAGAAAGCGCAGTTTGTCATGAAAAAAATCAATATTTAATTTTCATGGGCACACCACAGAATAAAAGGAGAAATGTGTTTCAGCAAAACACAGCAAAAATGTTAAAAATTCTCTTGTCATTAATTTACAATATGCCTCTGGTCCTTATGGAGTTAACCTATATGAATAAGTATATCTTAATTTGTTAAAGTTTCCCTTTGGAGTATCAGAGGAGTGTTCAATGCATTGTCTTAAAACATTGTGAACTATGTTACGCACTCCTCTGGCAGTGAATAGGTTAAATGTGGCTGAGGAGGGAAATAAATGAAATGCCACTTACGAAGTCGCCATAGATCCACCTGAGAAGGTGACAAATGCGATTCCTATGGATGAACTTGGAGTCACCTGTCTCCTGTTCTCAGTCTTCTGCAGCAAGTTGTCTCTCAGCTGCCTGTAGTAGTCAATGGCATCTGCCTGCAATTGGTGTAAAGATAACACGTTACCATCAGATAAAGAACGACTAGAAGAGATCTGTATCTCTATAAAGAGGGTAACTAAGAATTCACAGCCCCTGTGTATGAATTGTCCCTATTGTCCTGCCCCCCGGTTCTCCATCCCCTCAATTCTCTCTCTGATTCTCTTTAAAAGAGAAGTAGTAATTGAAATTACCAATATACTTTACATACCTTTTCTCATTGAGTAAACAAAGTATCTCCCACTTCAGTATTCACTAATGCATTGTTGTACAATGTAATTTACTCTCCTCTGGTCCATGAAGAGTTAAGTAGGCTCAAGCAATCTGCCTGTTTCAGTTTGAAAAAAAACTTGCAGCAAGTATCAAGTCCCCTGCATCCGGGATTGATTGAAGATGTTATCTCTTCACTAAAGTCACAGACTTGTAGGGGCTATTAGGAATTTCTGGCCATAGCTAGTTAAGTGGGTGGTTATTATAAGGTGTTACTTCCCCTTTAACACATGGAGGGCGCAGAGTAAAATCTTATGATGAGACCTTTGTTTCTCACCAGTGGGAGGTCCCCTGTTTTACTCAGCAGGATAATCCCGGCAAAATATATTTTTTCAATATAAAGAGTTACTGTCCCTTTAATACATCAACTTTACAGGTTAATATTCCTAGTTTGCCATTTAAAGTATCCCCATCCCTAAATATATTTTACTTTTATACTCAACATCTACAATTTTAAGACCCTTTATTCTCCCCCAGTGTCCCATTAACAAGAAAGAACATACCTGTTTACATGAACCATGTGCCCAACTACACAGGAGCCCACATGGCGAAGTGGAGATTACACGTCTCTTCCCAGTGCTATGGAAGAGATTCTTATAATACTCCAGTATCTTTACTGCTTTTTCTTTAGAAATAAAAATAACTGGTGTCACAAGACCAGCTTAGAAAACTAAAAATAAATCTAGAGCAGTTCTGTATGACAGCGCATGTTGTAGCAATCCTAGATATGTTAGTGAAAATTCTGACACATTCTTGGAACATTTTTCACAGTACTGGTCTTCTTTCCTAACTTCTGTAACTGTATTGCTAACTTGTTTTATTATATGATAGAGTTTGTTAATTGAACCATGTTTGGAATCACAATACTGACTCCAGCTTCCCTGCTGTATACACACAGAGGCAGGACGGAGAGAGATTTGTAGTCCTGATTTACTATGCACCTCAAAATTAGAAGTCCAATATTTCTATCAATAGAACGTAACAAAATGTTTCTATGCCACCTGTGGGCACAATGAGCACAGAGGGAATCGGTAATGGGAAACTGTAGCTCCTCCAGCTCCCATCATACCCAGACATAGACAAACAGAGTCAAGGGGGGATTGGGAACCAATGTGAGGGAGACACAGTGAGAGTGAGTGAGCTTGTCATCAGAGTCCAGTTTGGGAGTATAGAGTAGTGACATCGGAGTAGTTATCAGGGACAATGGTCTATTTAATAAGGACTGTGGAATTTGTTATCTGAATAACTTCCAAAAATTGGGGTTGTTGACTCTGCTGCAGGATATTTGTGTCCAAATAGCTTAAGGCTAATGTTCCAGAGATAGGTAAACCAGAATAACAAGAGGTTAGCACGGGTGAGCCTAATTAAGTAAGAAACACCTATGTGCCTGTGCATAGGGTAGGTAGATACTTGTTAGTGAGAAGAGGATTGTTCATGAGGATCCATTTCCAGGCTGTTAGTGAACAAGCTACAGAAAGGTTACTGAACTGGGTATCTGAGGGACAGCAAAGCCATGAAAGAGAGTCCCACTAAGGGAATGAGATGTTCAGTAAGAGGCGCTATCAGGGACTAGTAAAAATAAGAGATCCCCAGCTGCACTGGTGCACCCCAAAAGGAACTGTGTAAATTGGGTTGTGAATCGGGACTGTCCCTATTTCAGTTTTGAGCTCTACTACTGTTGCCCCATTTCAATTCTAAGCTCTGTCATATTGCCCATGTTAAAGGGGCCCTATTGTAGTAAAAATATCTTTCTATATATATTATTGTTTGCACCATTCCTCGTTTTATTTATTTACAAAGTGTTTCCTTAGGAAGAATACATTGAGATTTCTCTCATTTTCAGTTCTGTACTAATGGACTTTTTTTTCCTGATTCTGAACTATCATACTGATGAAGTAAGAACATGTTTAAAAAAGTTTTAAATGCAAAACATATGTTTAGGAATAAATGGCTCTGATGTTGGAAATTACATTTTAGTTAGGGACAGGGGATTTGCTATGTTCCCAAAGACATGGGGATTTTCCCATGAGTTCCAGAGTTTGGACCAACCTAATGCATTATTAGTGCCTGGTGCAGACCAAGTTGTACCATTACTAGTAGTGAGATTAGGAACACTATGCCACAAGCCTGAGGCGTTAGCTCAGTGAGCCATTACCTATGCCCCTGGTTTGGAGAACATTAACCCCATGACACTGTATTATTCATGTGTCTTAACTAATCAGCAGTTCACAATGGCATGTCAGAGGTAAAGTTCCTCAAATGAAAACAGGATTTTTCTTGTGATTTTTGCAGCAGATTAGTGATTTGTTACTAATGTAATTGTTGCCACTGCCCCGTTAATATTATTTGATGTACATTTCAAAAAGTCAGATTGTCAGGTTTCCATCAAGTTAACTTCTTGAGTTCCAGAGTGATGTGTGTCTTGTATACAGCCTGGCCTTAATAGGTTAATGCAAAAGATCAACATGTTTGTAAATGTTTAACCAAAATTTGTTTTGTCATCTTTCTGTGTTTTGCACATTGCTAACCCTAAAGGTACAGTGGTGTTTAACTCATTGTTGTACAGTGTACTGGGGTCAAATCAGTGATTCCCAAACTCAGGGACATGCCCCCATGGTGTTTGTGAGGTCACTGAGGGGAGGGAAGAATTGTTTAAGCTCCTATCTATACAATAAAATATCCATATTGCCAAATTGTGACTGTGGTCAGAAATTTGAAAAAAGCTGTTTCAAAAAAGGTTTGAGAACAGTAGAGTAAACAATGTTTGTACAGAGCAGTCAGCCATAATAGTATTGTACAGTTAATCATATTTGTATATCACTGTCTGCCATGTTTGTACAGCACAGTATGCCATGTTTGTACAGCACAGTATGCCATGTTTGTACAGCACAGTATGCCATATTTGTACAGCACAGTATGCCATATTTGTATAGCACAGTATGCCATCTTTGTACACCACAGTATGCCATATTTGTATAGCACAGTATGCCATATTTGTACACCACAGTATGCCATATTTGTTCTTCACTGTTCTTTGTACAGCACAGTATGCCATGTTTGTACAGCACAGTATGCCATATTTGTATAGCACAGTATGCCATATTTGTACAGCACAGTATGCCATATTTGTATAGCACAGTATGCCATATTTGTACACCACAGTATGCCATATTTGTACACCACAGTATGCCATATTTGTACACCACAGTATGCCATATTTGTACAGCACAGTATGCCATGTTTGTACAGCACAGTATGCCATGTTTGTACAGCACAGTATGCCATGTTTGTACAGCACAGTATGCCATATTTGTTCTTCACTGTCCTTTGTACAGCACAGTCAGCCATATATATAAAGCATAGACTTGTGCACAACAAAATTTTTTCATAAAATTCGGTCGGAATTTTTTTTTTTCAATAGTCGACTCGGATCCGACCTGTTCAACTTGGACGAAATTTGATGACAGTCCAAATTATTAGTTGACATAAATACCTTAAAAATACAATAAGAAATGAAAATTAAAAAAATGGAACCATTTCCAGGATCTAAATGAAGATGGTGGAACTGGGTAAGGTGGGCATGGTAGCCTTATGGTACTATGGATGAAGTATATGAACTGGCACTGCCTACACAACTGTCAGACTGGCTGATGTTTCACTCTGAAAATTATTAAAACAAATTCCTAATATTTTACACAGGATAAAAGGTGGCTTTCCCTTGTTGTGGTAATAAGGTACTAGGCCTGCCTATAGAACTGTGAGACTGGCTGAAGTGTCACACTGCAAATTATTCAAACAAATTCCTAGTAGTTTGGTATTTTCAATATTTAACACAGAAACAAAGGTGACTTTCCCTTGCAGACGCAATAAGGTACTTGACCTGCCTACAGAACTGTGAGACTGGCTGATGTGCCACTCTGAAAATGATTCAAACAAATTCCTACTAGTTTAGTATTTTTAATATTTAACACAGGAACACAGGTGACTCCCTTGCGGTGGTAATAAGTGTCACAATTGGTATCCCAAAGTTGCAAAGACTTGAGGTATCTAGGGTTCGTGGTTCGGGAGTGTGGCCAGGCTCGCTATTTCCTTTCAGCGGCCAAAGCCGAATTAAAGGTGCTGGCCGTGAAGTCAGATGCCCAATTCCGGTTGAGCCGGAACCCTGTCCAGGAGGGAAATATGAGGTACTGGTTGAAGGTGCAACTTCTGAGAAGGTGGATCTAATGTGCAGTTAGGTATAGATAAGGAGCCGCCCTGGGTTATCAGCCCAGACAGTTCCCTCAGGTCTATACAAGGCAGTATAAGCAGGCAAGACTGCTATGCAATATGAGGGTGTAACTGGGACCCTCAGACCCTAAGGAATGGGTACTCAAGCAGGCAAGACTGCTTCCAATGCCCAGGGTTGGGCTGTAACAAAAGGCAGGACTGCTTCGTGATATGAGGGTGTAACAGGGACCCTCAGACCCTAAGAAAAGGGTTTTCAAGCAGAGAGAGAGGAGTAGTCCAAATGAAGGAAAGAGCTAGAGACTGATGGATAAGACCCCCGGCCAAATACACTACCAATAAACCTAGCTGCAAGGGGAGCACCTAACTCCTTGCCAACAGGAGGGGGAACAGCTGGAGAAAATGATATACCTTGTACTCCAAATCTGTCTAGAGCCTCTGGCAACCAATATATATATATATATATAAATGGGTTTAAAATATATCAAATAGTCCCTGCGGACTAGGATATTCTAAAAGACACAGTCCACCCTCTCTTCTTAAGCTCAGCCCATCAAGGGGTAGCCCAGAGTTCAAAATACCTCCTGGGATGTTCAGGAACGATCTGTCCTATGTCACTAGCACCCCTGACCGTCATAGAGCCTATCGCACGGTCAAACAGGGAACAGTAATCGATTGCTACCCGTGAGAGAGATAGAGGATGTAGGAGAGATGCTTGTTAGACAGAGAGAGAGCAGGCCATCAATAGAGTAACGCTGAGCGCGCTTCTGCGGAGAGAGGGAGCGAGAGATAGACGCAGAACTGCTCGGCGATGCACCAGGACTGAGCAGGAACACAGCAGAAAAATATAGAGATATATAGGAATATATATACAAGCCAGGGTAGCCAGAAACAGATTGGATGCAAAGGGTAAGCAATAACATAGTCCGTAATCAGGCCAAGGGGGTCAGAACCAGAGAATAATGCCAATCCAAGGGTCACAACGAGAATAGTCAGCAGAACGCAGAATAGCTCAATAATTGGGCTCTGAACACCTATCCCCTGTAGCTTTAAAAATCAGAGTCCACCAATAGGAAGACATGAGTGGAGAGAGCAGAGAGGTCAGACAACCCTTGGAGGGAAGCGTGACAATAAGGTACTAGGCCTGCCTATAGAACTGTGAGACTGGCTGATGTGTCACTCTGAAAATTATTCAAACAAATCCCATATATTTTTAAAATTTTGCACAGGAACAAAGATGACTCTCCCTTGCAGTGACAATAAGGCACTAATATGTCTAATGCTACCTGTCTGCCTACACAACAACTGGACACTCTAATATCTCCTGCTTCTTCTCTCTCTCAGCTCCAACAAAGCACTAAGAGGAAATACAGGCAGTCTGGGTGTCTCTGTCATTAGTCCAACCCCCATAATGAAATGAAGAAGCTAATTGGAATACAGACAAAGTGGAAAAGTAGTGCATAAAACGGAGAAGCTAATTGGACTAGAGACATGGAGGGAAAGTAATCCAGCGCGGGTAGTAGTCACCGAATTTCCAAAATTTTCAACGACATTCGAAGCAGGGCTGGTCACATTTTTTTTGGCGAACAACCCTTGCCTTTTGGATGGCCTGAATGTCGCCAAGTGAACCCTTTTTTTCTTTTTTTGAATAACAAATGTCGACTAACTGAATTGCACAAGCCTAATAAAGCACAATTAGCCATATGTGTACTGCAGTTAGCCATATTCCTACAGCACAGTCTGCCGTATTTGTACTTGTTATACTGCGATACAGGAATCCTGTGTATATTAGACTGTAGAAATGTCTATGGCAAATGAAAGGGAGTGGAAGTGTGTAGTGACCAGAGCAGTGAAAGAGTCAGATACTTTCAATTAATATGTATGGAAAGGCTTACATGTCTTGCAACACATTGATCAGCAGTGTGTTGTATACCCCTCTAGTACATAAAGGTTTAATGATAGGAGAGGGCATACAAGTTTGATGAAAACCAAAAGGGGGTTGGCTTTTTAAAATCTGAAGAAAATGGTATTTATAGTAAAGGCCATGTTACCCTTATATTTAAGCACTTTATCATTTTACAAAATATTTAATAGCACAATGAAATCCCTTTTTCATGAAAAAAACTGTATAGTGTGTTTTTCTCTTGTTTTTTCTTTCAAAATCAACACATTATTTTAATTTTTTTTTGCCAACAGTAACTATTTTTAAAAGAAAACTTTTGGAAATGTCCATGATCAGTACGTAGAGAGATCTGTGCATCTGTGGGGTTTTCTAATTAAAATGTATCAGTGAAATGCGTCAGTGTCAGGATGAAAGACTTTCATTATGATGTTTCTGAGCTGCTTCAAAAAATGCCTTTAGAAAAACAGTAAATGTAGAAAATCTAAATTTCCTCGGCCCTAGAAAGGGGCGTGATCAGTGATGTATTTAGTCCTGTGGATTTCATCAGGGTGCTGTGGACACCAGCTTAAGGTGCTCACCTCTTTCTAAGTCTTTGACAAAAATGTGAAAGTTGAGTTTCTAATGTGCATTTTGAGAAATTATTATCCAAAATACTCACTTTGATATCATCCTGACTATGACACCTGCAAATAACTACATTTTTCTTTTGTACACGTTATTAAGTCCTTTTATAAAATGCTAGGGGTGCCCTGAAATCCATACTGCATGTTAGTGTCACGGTCCCAAGGCAACAATGGTACAAGTGAATTTAACCAGTTTATTAAAATAATTAGAATAATGGAAAAGAGCAAAACACTTTTTCCTCAGTCAATGGGGAGAACGATGTGAGGAAAGTGTCTAGTCCACTACCCAGGAGCTGACACTGAACCACCGCAGGAATGTAGATACGGAGTAGGCAGAACCAACTTGGTTCAAAATACTGATACGCAACTGAACGCTGAGACAGTAAAGGAGTGTACCCAGACAATCCCAGAGAATGGAAAGTCAGATGGAGCTTTTGGGTAGCTGCAGGTGTAATGATACCCAGCGGGGACACAGAGCGAGGGTAGCCAGCAGATACAGGCAATCTGCAAACAGCACTACTCCAGGCAGCAGTGTAAGTGCTTAGGCAAGGCAGCAGGTAGGAGCGCACAGGGAGAAGGCCATGGGCGAAACTAACCTGCACTTGCCTGTCAGAGGCAACAGCTTGACTGTGCGGAGGCAACAGTGTACATGCGCTAGTACGGGTAGGCATATAGGTAGCGCACAACGGAGGCAACAGACTAGGTGTAGCGGAAGCAACTGCAATGCTACCAGCTTGTTAGTTAAGTGCCCAAGGAAAGGAGCACGACCTTGAACTATCCGGACAAGTGGTAGTCAGACAGAAGCTATAACTAATATAGAGCATAGTCAGACAGGCCACAGTCGGAAACTGGATCAGGTAGTCGGCCACAGCCGAGGTCAACACGGAGAGGATAGTCGGACAAACCAGAGTCATGCACGGATTGGGTATTCAGATGGAGTCACAGGTCACAACCGGAACGGGTGGTCAGACAGGCCAAGGCTCGAACACTAGAGAGTAATGGAAGCCGAGCAATGTGCATAGAAACACCACGAAAGGGCGACTAAGCCCAGTTTGTGGCCAGGCTATAAAGTCGATGCCGGAAGGCAGAGCAATATCGCTAGACTGACAGGAAGTATAAAATTGCGAGCGTGACGTCATGGACGTGCGCCCGCAGATGGATCAAGTCAGAGTCATTCCATCAGACAGGCACAGAAGATAACAAAATCATGGACACCGTGTTAGTTAGGGATGCATTGGGTGTAAATAGATTGAGAACCACTCATTTAGGTTTTCTGCTGCGCTAAGCCCATGTACATTAAGCTCGCCCCATACACACTAGGACACAACCTCATTGTATCTACCTCTTTAGTTGGCCACACCCCCCATCCTTAAAGACTCATAAGAAGTAATTTCAGACTCCATTTCGATATGGTCACTTTGGGGAAGAGAAGCCTGTGAGGTGCTGCTATTAGTTTACCTCCAGATATTAATAAGTCTGTAGTGGATTTATACCACTAGGGAGAGCTGGGAAGGGACTCTACCCCATGGTACCTGTGTTCCATATTGGACATAATAGAGTTACAGTTCCAGGACCCATTTTTACAGAGATGGCAGATCCCAGAACAGTAGATGTAATTGCATGTTTACTTTTTCTTTTATTTATTAATATCTACACAAAAACACTTAGTAATCATATTAACTCATTTAGACTGAAATATCACCTCTATGCAGATGACACTGAGCTTTATTTATCTGCAACTCGATTGAGTTCTGAAAGTCAATCTAAAATCACAGATTGCCCCTCAGTCCCTCAAGCTCAATATGTGTAAAACTGAGCTAGTCCTCATCCCACCTAGGCATGGCAAAGTAGTGTCCTTCCAGGTTACCATAAATGGCACTACACAGTGTCCAGGGAGATAACTGACACTGCTCTCTCATTTCACATTAACACTATCACTAAATCCTGCAGCTTCATATTGCGTAAATAGCTAAAATCCGTCCCTTCATCTGTTCTTCCACTGCTAAAATTCTTACACAAGCACTCATCCTTTCCCTGATGGGCTACTTCTTCTCTCTTGCCTTCCTGCCTCCCAACTCCATCCACTTCAATCCATTCAGAATGCTGCAGCACAAATTACTCTATTGTCACCTAGGTTTGTCCCTTCCCCGCTCCTCCTTAAATCTCTTCAATGACTGCCTATCAAAATATAGATATCTTATGAAATTTTATTTCTCTCATTCAAGACGTCCCTCTACCCCTCCTACTTTTTTACTCTGATCTTCCGCTGTACCCCATTCTGCCACTTATGATAAGCCAATGAGTCTTCTCTGAGCTCCATTTGTGTCTACAGCCATCTCAAATAGCAAACCTTTTTCCTCTCATTGCTCCTAATGTTCTACCTCCCACCCTGCACCATTACACCTCTCTTATGGTCTTCAAGTCACGTTTAAAACTACACCTCCTTAACAAAGCAAACATGCCAGAAGGCACTGACTTTGTACAACTAAGGCTCTTTATAAACTATTTACTTTATTTGTGTCCCCTATTCTGGCCAGAACTATTGCACTGTTTATCACCTGACCCTTATGTACTGTGTATGTCTCCCATTACCACTTTAGATTGTTACTTTTGGGCAGGGACATCACTTCCAGTGTTTCACTTTGCAAAGCACTTGTAACCCTTTATTGTCTAAACCTTTAAATTGTAAATGGTTACACAATATGTATGCTTGTGTCGCTATATGAATAAACATTCATTCATTAATCCTATGAGTTCCAAAGGGAACCTTTGTTGATGCTCAGAAGGTTAATGATCTTTACTTTTAATATAATAGATTTTTGGGTTTCTTTTTGCAGTGATCACCTGCTATAGCTGTAAAGGTAGGCACTAATGACACAACGAGACTGGTACAGTTAAATCAACACCACCTTTATTAAATATAAACAACTAGTAGGAAAGCCAGTATTCACGGGCTAAAGTGTCACCCAGCAGCCTCGGCTGCTGCCCCAGAGACGGGAGTACAGACAGGAGGTGCACCATCAGCACGTTCGGTCAGCCCCTACTGCGTATGACTGCAGTCTCTACTACTCATGTGCGGTTTTGCACACAGAGCTTTGCAGGCTTGCTGTTAGTTATTTAGATATGGATATGAACAAGGACAGAGTAATAACCTGGACAGACTATGAAACAGGATAGGAACAGAGTCATGCTCCAGCAGACAAGGGAGGCCAAAGCCCAGGGAAAGACCCAGAGGAGTGCCACAGACTGCCTAGAAGAATTACCAGAGCAGGAATCGGACAATGCCTGTGGCCAATGCCAGAGTGGTAATAGCAATTCCAGGATGGAACCAGAGCAGGTAGTCATCCAATGCCACACAAACTGCTCCACAGGAGAAACGGAAGACAAGCCATACAGAGATATAGAGCCAAAGGGAGCGTACCACTGAGCTGGTGTCCAGGCAGCTAATAAGGCAAACGGATGGCCGGAGCAGTAAATGAGCCACACAGGGCCTAATACAAGAGCAGGTGTGATGTTACTGGAGGACTGAACCAGTTGATGCACTCCCTCTCTCGCTAGAGCCGAAAGTAACACGGAAGAGCCTGTACTCTGATGCCGGCCTCCCGAAGACAGGCACAGCCCGCCAGTGTGGGGAATAGGAAGCGGCCAGCCCTCGTATGCCGCCGCTTGAAGAAGGCACAGACCGTGACAGTGCCTACCCCTCAACAACCCCTTCTCAGCAGAAAGGAACGTGGTCTTAAAGGGAAGCAGGAATGGAACCCTTGGTGGAGAGCAGGAGCATGAACATCCCCCGAAGGAACCCAGGAGCGTTCCTCTGGCCCTTAACCCCTCCAATGTATGAGATATTTATCACGGTCCCCGTGATTCCCTGTCAATCTTTGCTGTGTTACCTGTGCATTGGAGGAAGCTGATTGGCCCGCCCAGGATGTTCCTTTATATACTGGGTTTTGGGCACTTGTCAGTTGCCCTTTCGTGGTGTTCTTGAGCCTGCGCCTTGTTGCTGTGTTTCTTCCTTCCTGTTACCGACTTGGCTAGTCTGACCATTCCGTTGTTCCTGCTCTGTGATTGACCCGGCTCTGGCTGACGTTCCTGCTCCGTGATTGACCCAGCTCTGGCTGACGTTCCTGCTCCGTGATTGACCCAGCTCTGGCTGACGTTCCTGCTCCGAGTACTGACCCGGTTCCGGTTGGAGTCCTGCGCTGTGATTGTTCCTGAGTTCCTATGTGATCCTGGTCGCCGGCTGGCGACATTCTGAACTGTGTTTGTGTTGCTCTGGCTAATCCTCTCTTAGTTTACTGGGCCGTTGCCTGAGCCTGTTCCATAGCACTGCTGAGCTGTAGTCTCCTTACCGAACCTGTATTAACCCTTGCTGTGCTGGTTGCCTCCGATATCTGAGCCTGTTCTCTTTCACTTGCCAAGCCAGCGTATCCCGTTGAGCCTGTTAACACCTGTGCCTTTCCGACCTTGCCTACCTATTTGCACTAACAGAGCTGTTGTCCTCTCTGGTGCTCGTTAAGCGCCACAACCGCGCCAGTTGGCGTTGGTACCTCCTTTGGCTCTTGCTGTATGTGCTCCGCATGACACCGGAGGGGTGTCCCGGTTCCGGTCACTAAGTGCTCAATGTGTTAACCATATTCCGTAACACCATTTACTTTGGCTCATTATCGCTTGTGCAGTGATTGCTCCGTTCTGGCACCCAAGGTGTGTGTACGGCTCTTCTTCCGTTGGCACACGCAGGGTTATATCCGTGACAATATTGAGGGCGATTCAGGTTCTGGTCCGCTTGCTCTTGCAGTGGCTTTACTCCAGATTATTCCACTAAGGTGGTACAGGCTCAGCCCTGGGCATTCGCTGGTCAATCTGGGCGTTCTTGTGCAAAGGTATCTGAGAGTGATTAGTTCAGTCACACAATACACCTTTCTCTGCACCACCAAGAGACTGATATCAACTTCTGGGCGTTGGCCAATCAGTTTACTAAACAGTCTATTTCTCCACATTTAACCCTGTATATTTGCTTACCTGAGCTGTATAATTCTGCTATATTCATTTGGGCCTGTATCTCACCTTTACCATTCCTGGCCTCCAGGGGCGCTGTTCATTCATTTTTATTTCAATAAAACTGTGTTTTTACTATACCAGTGTCTGAGTGTCAGAAAACCGTAACAATATTGCAATTGACCTCGGACTCTACGTGAATCCAGAATACTTTGCACCTCATATTCCTCATGATCCCCAACCCTGACAGGAACAGTCCAGATGGGTGCAGAGCTGTATAGATTGCTAATAAGGGTTTTAGTAGAGAGACATGAAACACATGGGAATTATGCATATTTGCCAGAAGATCTAGGGCGTAAGCTACAGGATTGATGTACGGAGGATACGAAATTGACAGACAAAACAAGGAGCCAGTTTCCTGCAAGGCACCTGAAGGTTAAGTTACGTGATGATGATAACCAAACTTTCTCTCCCACGGTCTGTTTGCCTTTTCTTTGTTGTTGCATGGGCTTTCGTAGTATTCTCTGGACCAGTACCCATGTGGAACAGAGTTCCCTCAAATGCTCCTCCAGAGCCAGAATATTCTGTGCCTTGAAAGACTCAGGAAAGAATCACAGCGCTGGGTTACCCCCATAACGTTGAGGAAGCGGTGAGGAACCGGACAATCCTCTGACAATAGTTGCTTCAGGAGCATCAAGAACAGCCGGTGCTGGAACAGGATCAGGAGTGGCCACCGGTTGCTGGACATGACGGTCTAGGTGACCAGTACGGTTCAGGATTGTCTGCATGACCAGAGATAATTGATCAATACACTGATCCTGCATATCCATCCTGGCCAAAATGCTCTGAATTGGTGGGTTGCCTGTACCTTCTGTACTCATGGCTCTTACATTCTGTAATGGTAGGCAATAATGACACGAGACTGTTACATTTAAATGAATGCCACCTTATTAAATATAAACAATATGGATATGAACAGGGATAGATTAATAACCTGGACAGGCTAAGAAACAGGATAGGGGCAGCCAAAGCCTAAGGTCAATACCAGAGTGGGTAGTCAGCCAATCCCTCAGGTCAGTATCAGAGCAGGTAGTCAGATAATGCCACACAAACTGGTCCACAGGAGAAACGGAAGCCAAGCCAAGGGTCATACACAGTTAATAAGCCAAATGGATGGGCAGTAAATGAGCCACACAGGGCCTAATACAATAGCAGGAGCGACATCACTGGAGGACTGAACCAGCTGATGTGCGTCCACTCTCGCAAGAACCGGAAATAACGCAGAAGCGGCCGGTACTCTGATGCAGGCCAACCGAAGACAGGCACAGCCCGCCAGTGTGGGGACCAGGAAACAGCTAGCCCTCCTATGCCGCTGCTATGAAGAAGGCACAGACCGTGAAACCTATGTTGTGCTTGCTGTCATCTTGATGCAATATAGAGGGACCATGAAATACAGCAATGAAAATGTGGTAGGTACACAATTAGTGTTTCAGGGGTGCTATATCCATACAGGAGAGTAAATCTAACATGCCACTTGCATATCCAGACTATAGACCTGTACTGGGTGACTTGACAAGTTCTGCTTATTTTGTTTCTTGTTAATTATTCTGGTATGTTTCCTTTGTGGACACCTGGGAACAATCCAGACCTGACCTGGGTTCTCCCTTGTATCCGCTACTTCTACACTGCCAGTTCTGGTCACTCTACATCCTGTTCTACCCACACACTGCCCATTTTAAAGTCCCTCTTTCCTATCCAACCCAAACCAATTGGGTTACTCTCCTTTTATGAGCACTCACACCCCGAGGATTTATACACTGTTCCTAACATTTTTATCTTGAAAAGCATTTGAGGTGAAATAATTACTGAAGAAGGATCACGCAGTAGCGGAAGAATCCCATTTTTTTTTCTCGACAGGAAAGTGTCTACAATATAAATCCTATATAATAAAATGCTAGAATGTTTGTCTGATGCAGTCATGCTGGGAACATTCTGTGCATTTGGGCAGTCTCTACAGAGCATGACTGCATCGTGTGAGGCAGCGACAGTAACCAGAGCATGACTGGCCTCTTAACCCTTTGAGTGCCAGAGGGGAAAGCAATACATTGCGTAATACTCTGGCACTCAAAGGGTTAACATCACCCAGAGTTTGGCCCGTGTACATGGTCTTTTACACTAGTATATTATAAATTTGACTACTTCTTCATGTCAAGATTTTAATGTGATCCCCTCCACTTAGACTGATTTATGTGATATGTGAATGGTTTTAAAATCAATTCTATGTTAGTTTAGCCATTTATTACAAAACAGTTGAGCTTGTCAATTGTTTTTTTTCCAAACTATAATTTTTCTGTTGGTCAGGATTCAGGAGGTGAGTAAAAGTGGCATTACTTCCTGAAAGTTCAAACTGCCAGGAAGCAAATCATCAATTTGTATAACATTATGTGCAGAACTTCAATGACTCCCCTCTCCAATGGCAATCAAAAGAATAATTTATTGAATTATGACCATTAATAAGTCACTATAAACTGCAACAATTCTGGGAAGACAGATCTCCTAGCATTTAGCATACCCTATTGCATTCTGTAGGAAAGAATTGAAATTTTTATTTTTTTTCCCCAATTTCTTTAAAATGTCATGGAGAGAGTGAATAGCCTCTTTACACTGCTTACACGGCCAAAATCACAAAGAAATTAATCTACTTTTCTCTAGCAAACCATGGGCTGGAAAAGCATGAGTCATTCAAGCTACAGATAAACATTTCATCATTGTGGGTCTTATCAGTGTGGGGATGATTGTCTCAAGGTCAGCTTTCTGTGGCTGTAGCTCCTGCATTTCTAGCCAATGTTTTGTAGAATAAGTTGTGAAAACAGCAAGTATAAGCTAACGAACCCATATTTATATGGACTCGGAATAGAAAATTGAATGTACTCTGTTCTCATTTCTCTGTTGCTGCATGGAATTCTGGGAATGCAGTAGAAATGCTGTAGACTAGGGATTGCTTCCTGGGGTCAGGTGTTTTTGATCTGTTTCAGACATATAAATATTCTCATGACTACAGCATTGAATTCAGTAGAAGGGTTTTTCTTACGGCCTCTTGCAGAGATGCTTTTTCTCAAATTATTCAAAAATATATATTGGTCTAAAACAAAGTCTAGGGCTTTTGAACCATATTTCCACTCCCTAAGGACAGTCCTGTATGTGAGAGTAGTGACAATATTTCTGTTGGAAAAATCATATTTTACCAGATGGGGACCTGTATTGTGTGCTACACAAGTGGTTAAATATGGGATTTTTTAGTGACACGTGAAATCTGGATCTGTATTAGAATTCTATTCTTCTTGTGTCTTTCTTTGAGATGATTTCTGTTACTAATACAGCGGTTTGAAATTCTATTGTTATTCATGTAGGTTATACAGTCCTACAGATACACAGATTTACCACAACATTGTAGTGAATTTATTGTTTTTTCTCAGGTAAATGAGAACTCCCAATGTAATCCTGACCGATAAAGAATACTGAGTTTATTTTGCACTGTTTTCTATGCGTATCACACCCCGTGTTCTGCAGATCAATTTATAATCTGCGCCCTTCAACATGGACCAGTACATTCAGTGTCCTTATATCTGAGGTGCAGGAGTGATATGTATCTATTAGACAATGCCCTCGGTGATAAGTCTTAGTATATATGGTCCAATATGACTGACGTTATCTCTACTGCAGTTATATATTTACACATTTAAGACAACTAATTGTCCTGTTTGTATTTGGATTGTTTTTCTCTGTAACAATTACATGTCAGTGAGGGGCAGATTGAAATATCAGCACGAGTGATTCTTTTTAAACTGGCCACTAGCTGCCGGCACTTAAGGCCCACAGACCTTTTTTTTTTTTTTTTTTTTTGCGCCCAGTTCCGGACTCTCCGAAGGGCATGCAGCTGCGGGGGGAGCCCAGAATTCCATGACGGTCATAGCACGTCATGGGTCGTTCAGTCAGATCTACCCATGACGTGCTATGACCGTGAAGGGTCGTTAAGGGGTTAATTGCCAGAGGGGTACACAGTGCATTGCTCAGCAGTGAGTTGTGCACTACTATGGAATCAGAGGGTTAAATGCAACTTTGGAAACTTCCCAACTGTTTCCCTCACTCTGTCCCCTGCCCCCAGCCTATTACCCCTGTCTCTACCTACTGCCCTCTTGGCAGTGCAGGAGCAGGCGAAGCTTCTGGGTCCTAAATAACAGTGTAAACATGTATTACCTTCACAGTATTGTAATCTCTTAGTAACCCACTGTATACATTGCTAACCCCTTATATGCCAGAGAGGGGTCCAGAACTGTGTTCTGTGATTAACCTATTGAATGCCTCATGGGTGCTCAACACATTGCAGGAATGTGTAGCTCACTGAGTGACCCCTTGTGTGCTAAAGACACCTAATCATAAGTAATTAAAGCCTTTATTCACTGTTCTGGCAAACAAGAGATTAAATAATTACAGAGGAATTATGCCTCTCTAGTATGTAAGGGGTTAATCAGTCAGGTACAAATTTCTGTACACGTATGAGGAATTCAGTGGGTTAATCACAGAATAAACTATTGCCACAAAATTCTCTGGCATGGAAAAAGTTAATACCTGATCATACAGTGTAACCCACTGTAGTGGTTAACAGATCATAATTTAGCAATGCTTACAGTTGGTTAATCTGAATTATATAATGTAAAATTAAACTATTAGGTGCAGCAGGGAAGACGGGGTCCTCTAATCTTTATCTTTCCCGCCTCCAAGGATGACTTAGTCGGTTTTACTCTGCCTGTAATATGTGTCCTGCTGCAGAGCGTGATGGGCAGGAAGAGCAGATCTAAGTCATCCTTGGGGGGTGCGACAGGAACCAATTAGAGGTCACAATCTTCCCTGCTGCACCAGCTCCGGTGAGCGATCTCTGACTCACATGCACAAGAATTTGGGCTGGAGAGTTGAGATTGTCTGATCTCTTCACTGGCCCAGGTTTGGGCAGCCCATCGGTGGATGCCCGATCCCCCAATAGGACAATCTGCACCTATATGTCATTGTATTTACTATCATGAGAGTTTCTCTGGGTCTCAATTCTCTCTCTGGTTAAGCAAAAGCTGTTTATTACTGGACTTCCACGGGAACTGAAGAAAGAAACCATCAGCCATTACTTCATGTATAAATCTGGTTGATTGCACCTCCAATGTGTTCTTAATAGAGCCAAGCAATACATGAAAATAGTCAGTCCTGCATGGAACACACTCGATCACTCACACACTTTTATTAAAATAGTAAAGGTTGCTAATACAAATATGTAGCATATGAGATAAGCTGATTTCTAATACATCATCTTTATTCATAGATGCCCAACAGGTTTTAATGAATGACTGAGCACATTTCCTTAGCGTACTCTTGACAGTAAAATATAAAAAATCTAAAATAGGATTTTCTATGCATGTGCTTGCATCCTATTGACTTAGACAGAATATACCAGCCAGAAATGGTGTACAGAAGTAGAGTATGTGTACTTGGTATACATGTGCTCCCCAACTGAGATAAGAACAAGTACAAGTCGCTGGAAAGTCTGTGATTGGTAGAAACACAAGGATTACTAGCACATATCAATTTCATTCAACAGTTTTCATTTTACTCCCTTAGTGGGGAGGAGTGTTTTGTTGGGATCTGTTAACTGAATAACGTCCAAAAAATTGTCCAAAAAATTGTGCCCGAATACCTTAAGGCTAATGTTCTACAGATAGGTAAACCAGAATAACAAGAGGTTAGCAAAGGTGAGCCTAATTCAGTGAGAAACTCCTATGTGCCTGTGCATAGGGTAGGTAGATACTTGTTAATGAGAAGAGGATTGTACATGAGGATCCATTTCCAGGCTGTTAGTGAACAACCTACAGAAAGGTTACTGAGCTGGGTATCTGAGGGACAGCAAAGCCATGAAAGAGAGTCCCACTAAGGAAATCAGATGTCCAGCAAGAGCCGCTATCAGGGACTGGTAAAAATAAGAGCACCCAGCTGTATTGGTGCACCCCAAAAGGAACTGTGTAAATTGGGCTGCGAATCAGGACTGTCCCTGGGAAGTGCTCTTGTGGTGTATGGGACTTTGAGGACCATTAATTATAGGAAGAAAATTGTTCAGAGATTTGTTGAAATATCTGAATTTTTTTAATGACCCTTATGAATTGGTGTATAAACTGGTCTTGGGTGGAATATTAGTGTATTTCCAGGCTACCTGTCTCAGTGGAGGCTCTCTGATATAAAGAGGCACAATCAGTCCTGGCCTATCACCACAAGTTACTATATCACACTTTGTACGCATAACTTCCTGCTGTGTCTTAGATCTTATCCTATTCACCAGGAAGTCACACATGCAAAGGAATAGCTTTCCCCTTCGGTAGTACTGAAATAAATAGTATGTGTATATTGTGTTAAAATATGGAATCTTTTACAGTTATATCTGGGCCCAACAAAAGCTGGAGAGCTACAGTTTCCCATTACCAATTTACTCTGTGCTCATTAAACCCACAGGTGGCATAGAAACATTTTGGAAAACATGCCAAGTTGAATGTTTTGTTACATTGTATTGATGGAAATATATGGGGCCTCTAATTTTGATCTGCAAGGAAATAAAATAGTGCATAATAAATCAGGACTACAAATCTCTGTATTCATTACCTCTATTCTGCCTCTGTGTGTATACAGTTGGGAAGCTGGAGTCAGTATTGTGAGCATAGCCCAATTGACAAACGTTATCATATAATAAAATAAGTTAGTATTCCTGTCACAGAAATGAGTAGGAAAGAAGACCACTCCTTTGAAAAATGTTCCATCAATGTGTCAAAAATTTCACTGATATATCTGTGATTGTTACAACATGCGCTGTCATAAAGAACCCCTCTAGATTTATTATTTAGTTTTCTAGGCTGGTCTTGTGACACCTGCTATTTTTATTTCCAGGGAAAAAGCAGTAAAGAAACTGGCGTATTATCTGAATCTCTTCCATGGCACCGGTAAGAGACGTGTAATCTCCACTACGCTATGTGGACTCCTGTGTATTTGGGCAAGTCGTTCATTTAAACAGGTATTTTCTTTCTTGCTAAGGGGACACTGGGGTGAATGAAAGGTCTTAAAATTGTATGTCTAAGGATGGGGATACTTTATATGGAAAACTATGAATATTAACCTGTAAAGTTAATGTATTAAAGGGACATTAACGCTTTATAATGAAAAAATATATTTTCCCAGGTTTATCCTGCTGAGTAAAACGGGAGACCTCCCACCGATGAGAGCCAAAGGTCTCATCATAAGATTTTATTCTGATCCATCCACATGTTAAACGGGAAGAAACACCTTATAAAATAACCACCCACTTACCTTGCTATGGCCAAAAATTCCTAATGGCACCTACAACTCTGTGACTTTGGTGAAGAGATAACATCTTCAATCAGTCCCAGATGGTGGGGACATGATACTTGCTGCAAGTTTTTTCAAACTGAAGCAGGCGGCAGAGTGCTTGAGCCTACTTAACTCTTAATGGACCAGAGGAGAGTAAACTATATTGTAGAACAATGCATTAGGCACCCATTTGGTCCTTAAAAGGTTATGATTACCATGTGCAGTTTGTGTCCCGTAGCTCTGCTACCAACTGTCGTTTCTGCTTTTATGGGTATGACATCCATTTCTGGTTGAAGATATTATCTCTTCTGTCAAGAACAAGGAAAATTCACAGAAGGGCTATCAGGAATTTTTTCAGTGGGGGTGGGGTTAGGAGGAGTGATTTTCCTTTAAAAGTCCTAGGCGATAGTTTATTAAACTGTCAAAAGCTTCTCATCTCTCTGCCCTGGGGGTTCCCTGCTGCACCGGGAGGAATGTCCACATCTCTGTGTGGGACTGGTAACTCCTCTGTGTCCAGAGGAGTCTGTCCCACACCAGTGACATGGTCCATGCAGGTGACAGATAGTTGATCGCTAAGAATAATTGACACAGGAGTTCTCTTGTGCTTAGAGTGCTGAAGTGGAGAGGACATTTGTGCCTAATGAATACATTTTTGTCAACGGGCAATAAAAACAACACCAACTTAAATAAGACAGGTCACTTAAAATACTGTATATTATTACTATTATTTATTTGTACAGCGCCATCTAATTCCGCAGGCTAGACAATAGAGAATGCATACAGAGATATTAAATAATACAAATCAGATGTGGAGAACAGAAGGATCAGAGGGCCCTGCTCGTGAAAGCTTACAGTCTAGAGGAAGGAAGGTTGGACACAGAAGGCGTAAGTGCTGTTGGGTGTAAGTGTGTCCTGCCATATGAACTGCCGGTCAGTGGGTGGGAGAGAGAAGTGCTGTTGAGTGCAGTGGTCCAGGGAAGGGGTGGTTCTTGGTGATAATGTTTATGGAGGTAGTTGATAGACTTCCCTGAAGAGGTGTGTTTTCAGGGAGAGTCTGAAGATCTGAAGGCTGGGGGAGAGTCTGATGGGGCGGGTGAGGGAATTCCACAGTTCAGATGCAGCACGGGAGACTGTAATAATAGCTGTGGAGAGCAGAAGGTCGTGTGCAGAGTGAAGATGGTGAGTGGGAGTGTATTTGGAAATGAGAGATGAAATGTAGGGGGGTGAGGGGTTAATGAGAGCTCTATACAGTAGCACCAGAATTTTGAATTAAATTCTTTATGCTATTGGGAGCCAGTGTAGGGATTGGCAAAAGGGAGTGGTGTTAGACAAACGATGAGTGAGGTATATTAATCTTGCAGCAGAGTTCATTACGGACTGTAGTGAGGTTAGTCAGGTGAGAGTAAAGCCAATTAGTAGTGAGTTACAGTAGTCAAGACGGGACATGAGTGTTTGGATTAGAATGAACATGTGCTATGCAATAACTGGTGATTGAGATGTGCACTGAAGTGGGAGTTACATCGTTTTACTCAACGAGAAAAGTTCTGTAAAGTATATTGTTAAGTTTAATTACTACTCCTTTTCCTTTAAAGAGAATCGCAGAGAGAAATGAGGGGATAGAGAACCACGGGGCAGGACAATAGGGACAATTCATACATAGGGGCTGTGAATTCTTAGTTACCCTCTTTACAGAGATACAGATCTCTTCTAGTGATTCTTTATCTGATGGTAACGTGTTATCTTTACACCAATTGCAGGCAGCTGAGAGACAACTTGCTGCAGAAGATTGAGGACAGGAGACAGGTGACTCCAAGTTCATCCCTAGGAATCGCATTTGTCACCTTCACAAGTGCATCTATGGCGACTTCCTAAGTGGCATTTCATTTATCCCCCCCCAGCCACATTTAACCTATTCACTGCCAGAAGAGTGCGTAACATAGTTAACAATGATTTAAGACAATGCAATGAGCAACCATGGCTTATCTGGGATCTGTCTGCACGGCCAGCACCACTGCAAAGGACAGGCACCACCGTCAATGTTCCCAAACTACGCTCCCCAACACTGCTATCCAGCTACATTAGGGTGTGGACATTTGAGCACCCGGATACAGAACCCTGACAAGGCTACAATGTAGGCATGTAATTAGATACATTGGCATGGCCCTACAACTGATGTATTGTTTCATGCTATATATCCTGCTGTGTGTCATACTTTTAAAGTCAAAACTCACACTCACATAATTACAAGAAATATGTTGTCTGGCACCACATTTGTACGTGCCTACAGTGTTAAGCCAGGTGGGAACACTTTGCGGTCCACTGTGATGAAGGCTGAGTGAAAATTACAAAACATAAATCATTTTTACAATATCACAAATTGTCCCCTATTCTTTTTTGCTATGAGATCAGCTCTATCAGTCCCACAGCTCTAGAGTATGCTTCTTCAAAAGTATTTTTAGGCTATTTTCACTGTGTGAACCTTTCCAACAAAATATTAGATTAGGTGTGAAATTCAGTGTCAGTTGAGCAGTTTCTGCTTACACGCAAAAACGGAACCATCGATATACCCCTGATAACATGTCTTGGATGACTAGCCCTTGCATGCATTAATGAAAAGTTATCTGTTTTCTGAAACTCAAAAGTAAAAGCTAAATTTGGTTGGTTTATATTCAAATATGTTGCAAAGTCATAAAACTGTTGTTCTGATCCTGTCCAGGTAAACAGAAGGTCATCAATATTCCTTGTATATGGTTTTGTTACCGTTAGCGGCAGCTGCGGAGGGCTGACCGCTTCCTTCCCGGGTGGTGGTTCTGAGTCTTCTTGCGGCCAGCAGCTGTGTACCGGCCACTTCCGTTTTCTGATTTGTGAGAGCAGGCGCGCTTCGGCTGGGGTGGTTTCCTAGTTGACGTTGTGTTTGCCTCTTATAGCTCTATCACAGGGCTCGCTCTCTGCTCCGCCCCTAAGCCTGGACATTTAAACTACCTGAACACCGGGGTCAGTCGCCCTTTCATGGTGTTTCACACCAGTCCTTATTCTGCGTCTAGTTGCCTCTGTTTGTGTTCCTGGTGTTGACCCCTGGCTTGTCTGAGTGCTCCCTCCGGTATTTGCCCTGTGGCTTGGCTGACTACCCGCTCTGTGTTGAATAGTGAGTGGCCTGGCTGACTACCCCCGTTGTGCTGACCAGTGGCCTGGCTGTCGTCTTCCCTGGTATTTGGAATAAGCTCTCCCTCTGGTAGCGTCTGGGTTTTACTGGTCGATCTGATTACCCCCTGGGGGTCCTGTCTAGGACTAGTCTTCCTCCTCCGTGGGAGTTCTGCCTGCTCTGGTTCAGTCTTGTACCTAACTTGTCTCATATTGTGTTGGCTTTGCCTGTATTTACTTTCAATAAAGGTGATGTTCATCTTATGTACCTGTCTGTGCTTTATTTGTGAACCGTTACAGCTTTGATGAGATGATGGAACCTATTTTCAATACTACCAAACACGTGGAGCTCCTCAAACCACCCCATATAGAGGTTTACAGAAGAGGGGGAGAATTTAGGTCACGTGCTTGTAGATCAAATCCTCCATCATATTTGAAATAGTTGTGCTCCAACAAATATTTAATCAATAACAATAGAAAAAAGTTTTAAGACCTGCTGCATACATACCATAAGTATCTAGATTGTACTCCACTGCCTGCAGCCCTTTCTCATGAGCAATCATGGAGTAAAGGGAAGTAACATCCATTGATCCCCATGACATCTCATTCGTGACTGTACATTGGTTTAACGCTTCCAATAAATGACAAGACTGTAATCTTTCACAAGCAGGACCCTCTGATCCTTCTGTTCTCCCCATTTGATTTGTACTATTTAATATCTCTATGTCCATTCCCTATTGTACAGTGCTGCTGAATTAGTTGGCTCTATATAAATAAAGAATATTAATAATAATCGTATAACTATTTAAGTGCAATAACAGGGATTGAAGGTAAACGTCCATAAACATGAATATAATTAAAAGGAGCAATAACCAAAGTTAGTGTTAATGGCACACTCACCAGATCAGAAAACATACATTCCTATTGATCTATGATTATAATACACAGTGACTTCCAAATACCTATATGTCAAAGGGTTCTTAATGAACAGACCTAAAATTATGTAGGTGTCAAGATATTTACTGCTGTCGTTAACAGTGCAAGCGTGAAGTCCAAAAAAGGCTATATTTTATTGGCTGTCAATAATCATGAGTCACTGTTTAACAGTCTAAATGGTATAGGTGATAGTAGTGGGTATTTGGTGTTAAAACCTATATTTAGAAGGATAAAGGATGTAGTGAGAGACTGATGAGTAAGGCTTGAATGGTAAGTTAACTTAGCCTGTATTGTAGAGAGATGTATATAAATGTCACTGGTGTAAATCAGCGTCTTTTGTTTGTCCTCTATAGTCTTTCTACAGCTGCTTCCAGTAGTAGCACCAGGATCCCCAGGTGTGAAATAAACAATTCAAGGTAGCGAGAACTGGAGCGCTCAGCGAAGAAGATATAAAAGAAACAAATAAAATGTATGTAAGAGTAGTACTGATGGTGCATATGTGGCAATCATTAATACATGGTATGGATCAAATATACCCTTTGAAAAAAACAGTCAAAATCAAAAAGAATCTCACAAAGAAAGAAGAACTCAGTCTGAAGACTTAAATGAAAAACACGGAATTAGTTTTTGGGGAAGCCGACAAAGGAGGAGCCCTAGTGGTGCAAACTAAAGATCAATACTTGAGAGAAGCTATAAGAATTCTACAGATGACAAATTCTATCAGAAATTAACTTGTAACCCAGTGAAAAAATTCCAAGAAAATTATTTACGTCTAATTACAGAAGCATATGAAGAGGGAATCATCACCAAACAAGAATTCATGCTCCTGAAAGTAGATCATCCCAGCATCCTAATCTATTATGACATTCCAAAATGACACACAAATATACAGAATCCCCCCGGTAGACCTATTATTTCAGGTATAAATTCACTCACAAGCAACATTTCCAGTCCATTGATTTCCATCTACTACATTATATGGTCACATTACCATCATACACAAAAGACACAGGATACATGCTAGAGAAATTACAAACAAATCAGATGGAAGAAGGGTCTCTTTCTTGTCACCTGTGATGTCACAGCATTATATACCAACATTTCCCATGAACTAGGATTACAGGCTGTCTCACACTTTTTGGAAGAGGGCAGAGAAATTACACCAAAAGAGAGAGAATTTATTTTGGAGGGAATAAGATTTATCCAATACCATAATCATTTTATGTTTGAAGAAGATCATTATTTCCAAAAGTGTGGGACAGCTATAGGTACGCTGTTCACGCCTAGTTATGCAAATCTATTCATGGGATATTGGGAACAAAAATACATCTGAAATACTTATGTCACCCAAATAGAACTGTATATGCGTTTCATAGGTGACATCCTGATCATATGGAAGGATACAGAGGAATCACTACAAACCTTTGTGAAAGACATAACAACCCGATGGGCCTATCTTTCACAGCCACCTACAGCACTACATCCATAGTGTTTTTGTATTTGGAAATATATACATAGGAGAATACTTACAAATAGAAACTAAAAGCCACCATAAAAAGGTTGATGCAAAGAGCTACTATCACGTTTGCCGTGATCTCTCTGTCACTCTTTGCTGTGGTGCGCTCCCATTGGCTGAGCTTGTTTGGCCCACCCAGTATGGCCTTCATATACCGGGCCTCTGGCACCTGACAGGTGCCCTTTTGTTGTGTTCCTGTACCAGTGTATCACGGTGCCCGTGATTGCTCTCTTTTTGTGTCAATTACCAGTAGGGGGCTCTCCATTGGCTGTCTGCTTTCAGCCCGCCCTGCATTGCCTATTTAGACTGAGCCTGGGCACCCTTTGGTTGCCCTTTCGTGTTGTCTCTATGCTGCTTGTATCTATATTATGTTCCTCAGCTTCCTGGGCCCTTTGCTGTGTTCCTGCTACCAGAAATCATCCAGTTCCTGTAGTTACCTGTCCAGTGGTTCCTGCTTCCGTTTCTGATCTGGTTGGAGTTGCCGTTAGGTCACCGTTTCCTGCTGCCAGTACCCTCTGCCGTTCCTGATTCCGGTTGATCGTCTGAGTGCTGGTTCCTGTTTCCACCTGCTGGTTCCTATCCAGTTCGCCTGTAGTCATTTGACGTTCCCGAGTCGCCTTGGAGACATTTCTACTCTCTGCCGGTTTATCCAGTACAGGGTGCTGGTTCGCTCCACAGCCACCCGGCTGTTATTGCATGATACGATTAGCGTTCCACGTACAGGGTACTGGTTCGCTCCATAACCAACTGGCTGTTATTGTACGAGACGTATAGCTTTCCAAGTGTATGGGCACTGGTTCGCTCCACAGCCACCCGGCTGTTATTGCATGATACGATTAGCGTTCCACGTACAGGGTACTGGTTCGCTCCATAGCCAACTGGCTGTTATTGTACGAGACGTATAGCATTCCAAGTGTGTGGGCACTGGTTCGCTCCATGAGCCATCTTGCTGTTATTGCATGATACGATTAGCATTCCACGTACAGGGTACTGGTTCGCTCCATAAGCCATATGGCTGTTATTGTATGAGACGTATAGCATTTTCAGTGTGTGGCACTGGTTCGCTCCATAAGCCATTCGGCTATTATTGCATGATACGATTAGTGTTCTACGTACAGGGTACTGGTTTGCTCCATAGCCATACGGCTGTTATTGTACGAGAAGTATAGCGTTCCAAGTGTGTGGGCACTGGTTCGCTCCATGAGCCATCTTCCTGTTATTGCATGATACGATTAGCATTCCACGTACAGGATACTGGTTCGCTCCATAAGCCAACTGGCTGTTATTGTACGAGACGTATAGCATTTTCAGTGTGTGGCACTGGTTCGCTCCATAGCCACCCGGCTGTTATTGCACGATACTGATAGCATTCCCAGTGTGTGGGTACTGATTCGCTCCACAACCGCCCGGCTGTTATTGCAAGATACGATTAGCGTTCCCAGTGTGTGGGTACTGGTTCACTCCATAGCCACCTGGCTGTTATTGCACGATACTGATAGCGCTCCCAGTGTGTGGGCACTGGTTTGCTCCACAGCCGCCCGGCTGTTATTGCAAGATACGATTAGCGTTCCCAGTGTGTGGACACTGGTTTGCTCCTTAGCCATCCGGCTGTTATTACGTATACGTATAGCACTCTCAGTACAAGGTACTGGTTCGCTCCACAGCCTCCCGGCTGTTATTGGAACTCATGTGTTCCGGTTTCCCAGTACACGGGTACTGGTTCGCTCCTTAGCCTCCCGGCTGCAGTTGCACCTTATTGACTTGCTCCCAGTACTAGGTACTGGTTCGCTTCACCACCATTGAGTCTATTATCGTATTGTGCATTACTGTCTTCCCAGTACACAGGTACGGGTGGTACCCTGGTATTCCTTGGCTGGCCACTTATGCTGACTTAGCCTCTTATGTCATCCTTGTGACACTGCTGTTGCCACCTTTACAGTCACTGAGGCTTAGTGGTTGCCATTCATTCCTTACCAGGCTGCCTTGCCCGGTATATTGGTAAGGCCGGTAGAACCTAATTCTATTATCATCTTGAATTGCCTTACCCGGTATTGGCAAGGCCGGTAGAGCCTGTATATCGCTGTCTGTCTATTGGCTGCCTTGCCCGGTATATTGGCAAGGCCGGTAGAGCCTGTCTATTCCTAGTACCAACTTCCTGGCTACCTTGCCCGGTATATTGGCAAGGCCGGTAGAGCCTGTATCGCTATTGTTATTATTGCTTTCCTGTCAATAAATGTATATGTATGAATGTGTATGATACCCTATGGGGTTGTCTTAAACTTTTCAATAAACTTGTGTTTTTACCTAACTTTGCATCTGAGAGTCTTAACAAACCGTGACAGAGTGCTACTGTTGCTGTGTTCCTGCGCTCCTGTGTACCGACTTGGCCCGTCTGACTACGCTCATTGGTTCCTGCTCCGTGATTGACCCGGCCTGGCTGACGTTCCTGCTACGTGATCTGACCCGGCTTGTCTGACGTTCCTGCTCCGTGATTGACCCGGCCTGGCTGACGTTCCTGCTCCGTGACCTGATCCCGGCTATCCTGACATCCTGGGAGTGTTCCAGCTGCGATCCTGATCCTGTGTCGCCTGGCGACATTCTGAACTTTCTTAGTAGCAGTGTTTGTGCAGACTGAACATTCCGTTAACTGTTGCAGAGCCTGTTGCCTCCGTTATACTGAGCCTTTCCGTTAACACTTGCTGAGCACTGTTCCCTCCGTTATACTGAGCCTTTCCGTTAACACTTGCTGAGCACTGTTGCCTCCGTTATACTGAGCCTGTCCGTTAACACTTGCAGAGCACTGTTGCCTTCGATATATTGAGCCTTCTGTTTACACTTGCAGAGCATTGCAGCTTCCGTTATACCGAGCCTCCTGGTTACACTAGCAGAGCATTGCAGCCTCCGTTATCACTGTGCTTCCGATTAACCCTTACTACGCGCTGTGTATCAGTTACCGCACCGGGTGGTGCTATTGGGCAATTCCATCAGCTCTCGCAGTGTACAGGGTTCCGTTACCGCACCGGAAGGGTGCTATTGGCTTTGGTTCCATTCAGCTCTTACAGTGTTTGTGACTCCGTTACCGCACCGGAAGGGTACTCTTGGCTCTGGTTCCATTCAGCTCTTGTAGTGTTTGTGACTCTGTTACCGCACCGGAAGGGTGCTATTGGCTCTGGTTCCATTCAGCTCTTGTAGTGTTTGTGACTCCGTTACCGCACCGGAAGGGTGCTAATGGCTCTGATCCCTCAGCTCTAGCAGTGTGCATTGCCTCCGTTACAGCACCGCATGGGTGCCCACGGCTCAACAGTAGTGCTAGTTCTTGCAGAGTATTGTGTATCTCCTCTCCTTGCCTGACCTGGGAGTGTGTCAGTTCTGCCTCACTGCTAAGGTGCTTCCACATCTTGCACCACAGTCTCTTGCTACTTTTAACATCTACTGGGCTTTGTCAAACACACCACAACAGAGACTGATTACCTACCTAGAACTTTAACCCATTTGATACTGATACTTCTTATTTATGCCTGTCCTGCGACAGTATTTGTTCTTGCTCTATATACTGGGCCTGAGAGGGAATACATACCTGTATATCATTTACCTGTCATTCCATACTAGCCTGTAGTGGGCATTGTTCCTTGTCTTTTAATAAAACTGTGTTTTATTCTAACCTCCTGGTCTGAGTGTCTTACAAAACCGTTACAGCTACATCCAAGCAACTAACAATTATCGGAAACTTTGGTTAAACAATGTGCCCTTAGGCCAGTTTCAGAGATTAAAACAAAATTGTAGCAGAGAAGAAATCTTCGAAAAACAAGCTGGAGACCTTAAAAAGAAATGTAAAGAAAAAGAATACCGAAAGGAAACCATCGAGGGTGCATATGAAATGGTGAAGAAACTAAACAGAGATCATTTATTACCAACTGCAGGCACCAAGCATGAAAGGAAAAAGATCATCAACAAAATACCACAGATTCCATTTATCACAAAGTTTACTGGAAGATCAGAAAAAAATAGCAATATAATCAAGAGGCATTGGAACATCTTAAAAGGGGATAGATATCTGAGAGGTAAAATACCAGATAGACCGAAGATAGTCTACAAGAAAGCAGAGGGTTTAAAAAGGAAACTTGCACCAAGTACCCTAAGAAAATCTAAAAGTCCTTCGTAAGTTGGGGAAAATACCAAGGTAATAGGTAACTATCGGTGTGCACATACCAGATGTGTTACATGTTCACACATAAATACTACGGATTCTCATTTCAAGTCTTAAAACACTGATGAAACAAATTGCAATATCCCATATGTGATTTACCTTTTGGAATGGCCTGGCAAACACTAGTCTGTAAGCAGAACAACAAGACCGTTAAAGGAGAGATTTAGGGAGCATTGAAACAACATTTCTAAGCAAACAACCACTCATTGCGTATCAAGACATTATAAGAAATACCATCAAAATATCCCCTCAATATCAAACTTCAGGTGATAACTTATATTCCCCCCACACCCACGAGGGGGAGAAAGATTTAAACAACTGGCACAAAGAGAGACTTTTTGGATCTTTAAACTACAATCTATGTCACCAGGAGGATTAAACGAGGAGATGGATTTATGGTACTTTTAAGAAAAGAAAATACTTGTAGCGATATCTGAAATAGTACAATGCCCACCAAGTCATGATCACCAGAGTTTTCAATACAAATACGAATTCACAGTAAATTTGAGAAATAACTATAGTAAATCGATATATTTTATGTTTATGTAGATTACTCTATCATTAATATCTTTACAATTCCAATAGAATAGCAGAAGTGCATAATGGAAAATGATGAAAAGCAATATTAAAAAATAAACAACAAAAAATTAGAAAACACATTTTTGGACAGTAAGATTCATACACATATCACACATCTCACCAGTGAGTTAGGATCAATAATGTGAGTAATATTGTATCCCAGTTTCCAGGGCTTATAATTTTAAGTCCTTTGCTACTAGCTAGACCTGAAAAGTTACTCGCCACTGCAAGCCAAAACATACCCACCAGGGCTAAATTTCTACTCTCCAGGGCTAAATTTTTACTCGCCATTGGCTAGTGGCGAGTGGAAATTTTGAGCCCTACCAGTTTCCATCAACTCCAAAGCTTTCAGAAAATAGAAGATACAAGTGGATTTACCTATAAGGAAATCATTACAATTACCCAGAGTCTCATGATCTTATCATAAGAAAAAAACTAGTTAAGATGCCTTTTACCCGATTTTACATTGTTTAATTTCTTTGTATAATCTCAATTTAAATAGAAAGTGTTTTGAGGATCTCTGGCTAGATTAAACTAGATATAAAAAGTCAGTCCATTCCATATTTCAAAAAACTGAAATACAGCAAACCCCTAGAGAAAGTATCAAAATACATCCAAAGAAATAAGGTTTTCTTTTTTTTCGTTTGTTTAATGTGCAGGATATATTGTGACCCTTTATCTCAATAAAATAAGGCCATACAAGGAAATTTAAAATAATTTTCAATCAAACGATTAATAAATACCCATTAAATATAAGAATATTGATTTTTAGCATTAATTATCTCCACAAATTATATATGTATGTGAATAAAACATCCAGGACATATGAGTCACCATTTACTCTCAATTCTGAATGGGTACATTCATTCAGAGAAATATGAAAAAGGATTATTTATTATTTCCGAAAATAAAGGTTATCCTCCACTTTAGAAATCCATAGCATTTCACAAAATGCCACTATAATTACAATATCCCACCCACAAGTATTTGAGTGACAGTGCCAATTTAGATAAAACACGAACACATGACCGGCACGTCCTCTATACAATCAGTCACTATCTTCTCTGAGGAAGGGACGCATACAGTCCCTAAACGTGTTAGAAAACATGTCAAGTAAACGGCTACTAAGCATATTTACATAGGGACATGGTTAAAACAGACGGCCCTGTGTATGTCTCTTTAAGTGCGATGTTATGATTACACCTTCACTTGTGCAGTGAATTTTAGCCTGGCGTTTTTGAGAATTATCTTGACTTAATAGACTTGCCAGTCATATCTTTGAGACTAACACATCTACTGATCGCATTTGTTGAACTTGACTCTATTTTTTAAGGGTATATTTGATATATGCCATGTATTAATGATTGCTACATATGCATCAACAGTACTACTCTTAGATACAATTTACTTTGTTGTTTTATATCTTCTCTGCTGAGCGTTCCAGTTCTGACTACATTGAAACGTTCATAAACTCAGAGAGATTCTCATTCATGGAGGAAATCCCTGACCCACCGGAGGTCTCTTTATTTTGTGTGCACCCATAGGTGTGCGCACAGGGTGTGCCAGGTGTGCTTAGGCACACCCTAATCGGCCCCGTGCGCACCCGCTTTTCAGAAGTTAAATGGCCGTTTCCGCATATTAATGCGGCTGTGGCACCGGCTTTATACCATAGCCGCTTGCCACTGCTATCTGCTGCTGACTGCTGTGCTCAGGGAGACCAAGGGGGTGGGACAAGCACTCTGGCTCAAACGCTGCAAAAGCCTGCATGACCCTTCCCTCCTTTGTTGCGGCGCTGAGAGGAAGGGATGTCACTTCCTTTCAGTGCTCATTATGTTGGGGAAGGTGTCAGGGAGCGAACAGCGGGTGAGGAGACTGCAGGCACCGGCACTGACTTGGCTGTGAGACAGACACCCGCAACTTCGCAATTTAGTTACTGTGCACAGACTGCAGACAGAGGCAGCTGGAATACAGACAGACAGTGAGTGTCTTGTACATATGATGCGTGAGTGAGTGTGTTAATGTTTAATATGTGTTTGTGTGTGTGTGTGTGTGTGTATGAACGATAACTTACACCTAATCATTTATTTAGCACACACACATATACATATATATATACACACACACACACACACACACACGTGCTTTTGGGTGCACACCCTAATGCAATTGGCTGCACACGCCTATGTATGCACCTTTGGGAGTTGGTGAAATATTGGGTTAACAGGATTTATAACTAGCAAGAACTCAGAGTCTTCCTTCATTACTACCCCCAAAGAAACACCAACCTCAACCAAAACACGTTTACGTGTATAAACCATGTGTGGACATGGGCAGTTTATGAGACTCTTGACATGTCCTATAACAAACTCAGAGTCAATCTCCTCTGTGGCGTGAGCCATAGATGTTATATCAAATGAACAAACTCCTGGTACACACTGACACATCAACACCTCCTCTCTTGTGTGTCCCAGAACCCTGGGGAACTTTTAGAAAAGTTTCTTCAGCTGCTAGTTGTGGCACCTCTGACCTGTTGATGGTGTGTCTCCCAGTCAGACCTGTGGTTGTGCTTTAGGTGGAATCTCTTAGGTGCCTAAATGTGAACCTGTTTCCCCAAGCTTTTGCTTTATACACTGACAACAGATAGCAACATGGTCAGGTTTTGGATCCTGAGTGAAGTATCTCCATGCTGATGGGTTCCTGAGGGGCTGCTACTACTGGAGCTAGATGTTGCTGCTATACTACTACTACTCGGTGTCATCAGTGCTGCACTTCCAACAGCAGCAGAGGCACTAATCATCATAACTAAAGTTGTGGATGCTGATAAACTGTGTCACTGCTGGTTACTCAACACTATTGAGTGTGCCTGAGTGGGGCTTGGGCTTGGAAGCTGTGATGATGCTGATGATGACTGACAGGTGATTGTTTTTGGGCATCTTTGCTTGTCCAGGGCCAGGTTTTACAATTGTTTTCTCAAACACTTTATAGACAGGCACAGTGCTCCCTTTCAGTGGTGAAAGATTGAGCTTTTGCCTTTCAGATAACCTCCTGGCCATGTCAACGTCTGCCTCACTCGCAGCTTCACCTTTATCTGAAGTAGAGGAGGATGCTGGAGGAATATATTCTAGATCTACATCATCATCAGTCATCATTCATTAGGTTATCCTCAGCATCACCTGTAACTTCTTTCATGTTACTCTATGCTTTTAATTTTTTATTTATTTATTTTATTAACTAGCTGTCTCCTATCTCAGACAACAACAAAAAAAGACACATTCCTTGTTCAACTAATTCTTTCCCCAGACGTCACCAACACAGAGATAACAGCCAGACCACGAAGGAACTTGGATGAAGGCTGCCTGTGTCTTCCCTGTCACACAAGATGTTGTTACACGCTGTGTAAACGGATCAAGGACTGGACTACAATGCAGAACCGGACCACCGGAGCTCTGGCAAGACCACTGAGCATGAGCAACAGCGAGAGTGGAGTGGCTAGCGAGCAGGAACAGAACTGGAGCAGGAACTTCAACCCAGCCTGGTCAGGACACGGAGCAGGAACGTCAGCCAAGCCAATTCGGTACACGGAGCAGGAACGTCAGCCAGGCCGGGTCAATACAGGAAGCAGGAACGTCAGCCAATCCGGGTCGGTACACAGAGCAGGAATGGTAAAAAGGCAGAGTAGTCAAAACAATCAGGGTCATACACTTGTATCAATAAGAGTTATAGGAACTAGCGCTAGGCAACAGATACACCACGAAAGGGCAACCCCTAAGTGCCAGCCCAAGGTATTTAAAGGCTGTCCCTGGGAGGAGCTAGACAGCACAGCCAATAACAAGACATCAGGAAGAAAACATGTCAAAAAGTCGCTGAATCACGGGCACCGTGATAGACCCACAGACACCATGCCTGTGGGAAAATAATGGCAATTTGCCATGTGCTGGGTATAAATTCAGTCTTCCCAATGAAATGAGCTAGGAGGAAAAATGACTTTTCACTGGAAATTTCCCGCTAGGCAGGAACTGCCATTTTTTGCCTATTTAGGTGTCATGTGAAAATTTTCGCTCATCCATATGTGGATGATACTCACTTATGTGGATAATGCCAGCAGGACAGGGAGACGGAACAGGTGCTCTGGGGTATGTATCTCGGTACTTTAACCTTCTGCATGCTAGACATGGCTCACTTTAACCCTTTGAGTGCCAGAGGGGTACACAATGCATTACACACCCCTCTGGCACTCAAAGGGTTAAAACTGCTATTAGCACAACAGCTATAAATATTTCTGCACTGTAACCCTTTGAGTGCCACACCACATGCCACTAAAAGAGTTCACTCTACAGTCTGTGTTGTCCCTGTATTTCAAGTGATCCCCATCTGTGTTGCATCTACTTACTGGTTCCCTCTTCCCCGAATTTCAATTTCAGAAAAAAAATAAACCAACAGTCCATGGGACACATCTCTTAGTCCCCAAATTCCCTGTTTAACAGTTCTAATACAAGCACCACCATCCTGCCACACTTCTTGTAGTCCTGTAACACTTAAAGAAACAGTAAACCTGACTGTAACGGAAGATAAGAGGGGGACCGCATCGCCTTCCGCCGTCGTTCCCGGGACTCTCCTTCTCAATGCCGGACTGGAGTCGTCGGATGCACCGGTTGAGCAGATAAACGGTCCGGTTGTCGACTCAAACAGAAATTATGGCATGGCCAGAAAGTTAGCGGAAAGGCAAAGAGAGTGTTCTTCTACTGACAAGGAGTACTGTACCTGTCTATAAACTGAGAAAACTATCAGAATGTCATCATTATCATCACTGCTTCCAAGTCCAAGCCTCACTCAAGCACACATTCCTAGTGTTGAGAAACCAATAGCAAGAATACAGGCTATCAACATCCACAACCCTACCTGTGATGAGTACCTCTGCTGCTGCACCTAGTAGCAGTACAATTGCAGCAACATCTAGCCACAGTAGTAGTAGCATACCCTCAGGAAACCTGCAGTCTATGAAGTCCACAGTATGGAGATACTCTACTCACAATCTGAAAGCGTATCATGTTGTAATAAACTAAGGTGGTCCCTCAAACCTAGACACCTCCTTACAGAGATACCATCTGAAGCAAAACCACAGGCCTGAGACACGCAATCAACATGTCAGGTGCCACAACTAGCAGCAGAAACACTCCTAAAATCCCCTGGGTTCAGGGGCATATAATAGAAGTAGTGATGTTTATGTGTCAGAATTTTTCATGAGTTCCTTCACTCTAAATAACATCTATGGCTCCTGTTGCAGAGGAGTATGACTGAGTTTACTGTTGGCGATGACAGGAGTCTTAGATTGCCCCACATCCTGCTGGCACCATCTCCTCTAGTAACGTTGTTAAAGCAATGAAGTTACACAGTTCTTCTGCTTTGTACTGCCAACCCACACTTACTGAGTTTTTGATAAGGAGTCAAAAACTTCACAAACATAATCCCAAAGTACTCATGTGGAATGGAAAGTTTGCCAAGATGTTGGCAGTTGACATGTTACCATTTTATTTTATGAAAACCAAGATTAAAGAAAACTAATGTCAAGCTAGTCTCCATTTGTTGTAATTTCTTGATTCTGGTCACCACCCCTTGGTAAAATAGGAATATGATCGATAAGCATGCATCACAACATGGATACAGATTGTTATCCAGCCAGTGTTTAGCGACTGGTTTATCAGAATTTCCTTCAGCTAAAGCTTTACATATAGTGTCTCTATGGTTCACCATTCTTTCCCTGAATGTGCAGGTAGTTAACCCTACATATACCTTTAGGCAAGGGCAAATGATCGCATAAACGACAAATGTACTTGTGCATGTAAGTTTATGATTGATCTTATAAGTTCTTCCTGTAAGGGGATCAGTGAAAGTGGGTCCGGTACTCACACTTATGCATGTAGTGCACTTAGGACATCGATAACATCCCAATTTATTCCGAGTCAACCAGGTAGTGTTTTTTTGATTATAGCAATGTGAGGGGTCTGTTTTGACTAGTAAATCCCTGAGACTGGCACCCTTTTTTGTAGCTGATCATCGGTTTTTGTCTGAAGCACTCCAGGAGAGTAGGGTCACTGGCTAAAATATCCCAATGTCTATTGACACATTGACGAATCCAAGGAGTGAGAGTGTTATATTTCATTGGAAACACCATTTTCTGATCATTCTTTTGTATCCCCGTTTTTGGTAATAATAGATCCTGCTGTGTATATGCTTTTGTTTGCTGATGTTTTAAGTCCAAATCTTCTTTCTTGTAACCTCTCTCCAGAAAATGATCCTTTAGTTCCTATATTTGAGTATTCGCCAATCCAGGGTTATTTTTATTTCTGATCATCTGAATCATTTGTGAAAAGGGCAAGCCTTTTATAGTGATATGGATGGAAACTTGATCTATGGAGGAGGGTATCTCTATCGGTATCTTTTCTATGATTTGTAGTATGTAGCTTATTCTCAGAGACCCACAATTTTATGTCTAAGAATACAATTTCCGTAAAGCTATAATTGGCTTTAAACCTGATGGTGGATGGAATAGAGTTAATGTGTATCAGAAATTGTTGAAAGGTCTCTTCTCCACGTGTCCATATCATAAACACATCATCTACGAAACAGAAATAGCATACAATATGTTCGCTGAATTGACCTAGGATGTGTTTTTGTTCATACATGTGCATGAATGTATTGGCATATACCGGTGCCATAGAGCTTACCATCGCTGTCCCAGACATCTGCCTATAAAATTGTTTTTCAAATCTGAAAAAATTAAGTTTCAGAGATAATTCAAATAATTCAATAATGAATTCAGTAGGAGGGCAATATATGTCTGGATTAGCAATGAACAACTCTTGGACCGCCTGTATTCCAATAGGCGTCGGTATCATTGTATACAGACTATTCACATCTAAGGAAACCAGTAGGTGATGTGATTCTATTTGGCTAAAATCCTTCAGCTTCAATTAAAAGTCACTAGTATCTCTGATATACGATTGAGTAGTCTGTATCAATGGTTGTAGATAATAATCAATCAGTTGGGCAATGGGTTGTAATAGCGATTGTCTAGCCAAGATAATTGGTCTTCCAGGTGGTGTGGTGGCATTTTTGTGGATTTTGGGCAGTGTGTACAGTATAGGACATACAGGGCATGTATCACGGTGCCCGTGATTTTCTGACTTCTTCTGTAAGTCAGGTGTGTGTATTCTCCATTGGCCATCTGTCTTGTGCCCGCCCAGTATTGCCTTTATAGACTGGGCTGAGGCACCCTTTGGTTGCCCTTTTGTGGTGTCTCTATGTCAGCAGTCACCCGCCTTGTATCTATTCCCTGGGCCTATTTCGCTCTGCTACCAGTATCTGCGTTGCTCCAGTAGCCAGGGCCTCTCCGGTGTGGCTGCCTGCCTCCGTTCCTGATCCGGTTGAGATGTCGTTCCTGCTTCCGTTCCTGATCCCGTGCTGCTGCTGTTCCTGCTCCGTTCCTGACCCGGTTGGCGGTGCTGTCGTTCCTGTGGAGGTCCTGGCTTGTCTGCTGACGCTGCTGCTTGTCATCCGTCTGGCTGCTGAGTCGCTATGGCGATATTCTGATCACTGTGCATTCCATGTTCACCGGTTGCTGTTCTCACTTGTATAGAACCGGTTGGGCAATTCGCTTATCCAGTACGTGGTACTGGTTTACTCCATTTGCACCGGTTGCTGATTCCACTTGTATAGAACCGGTTGGGCATCGTTTATCCAGTACACTGTACTGGTTTACTCCCTTCACCGGTAGCTGATTCCGCTTGTATAGTACCAGTAGGGCGTTACGATTATCCAGTACGCGGTACTGGTTAACTCCTTAGACACTGGCTGCTGTTTCCACCTGTATAGAGCCGGCTAAGCGCTATTGTTATCCAGTACACGGTACTGGTTTACTCCACCATCCACCGGCTGCTGATTCCGCTAGTTGAGAGCCGAGTGAGCGCTATTGTTGTCCAGTTCATGGTACTGGTTTACTCCAATTACACCGGTTGCTGATTCCGCTTGTATAGAAACTGGTTGGGCATCGTTTATCCAGTACGCTGTACTGGTTTACTCCATTCATCGGTAGCTGATTCCGATTGTATAGTACCGGTTGGGCGTTATGATTATCCAGTACGCGGTACTGGTTAACTCCTCAGACACCGGCTGCTGTTTCCACTTGTATAGAGCCGGCTAAGCGCTATTGATATCCAGTACACGGTACTGGTTTACTCCACCATCCACCGGCTGCTGATTCCTCTAGTTGAGAGCCGAGTGAGCGCTATTGTTGTCCAGTTCACGGTACTGGTTTACTCCACGATACACCGGCTGCTGATTCTGCTAGTATAGAGCCGGTTGAGCACTTTGTTGTCCAGTGCGCAGTACTGGTTTACTCCACATCCACCGGTTGCTAATCCTGTTTGTGTAGAAACCGGTTGGGCTATACTGTTGTTCCATACTTGGTACTGGGTTACTCCACAGTCACCGGTTGTTGCTGTCTCCGTTACTACACCTGTTTGGTCTCCCTGTTTGGGAGACTGGTTTGCTCCACTGTTCCATCTTATGCTGTTGCTCCATCTATGCGGCATTAGTGGAGCTGTTCCTCTGTCCTCCTGGCTGCCTTGCCCGGTAATTTGGTGAGGCCGGTAGAGCCACTTTCTGATTGCGTATCATCTCCAGGCTGCCTCGCCCAGTATTTTGGCAAGGCCGGTAGAGCCACAACCAGCTTGTCGTGTAAACCTCCAGACTGCCTTGCCCAGTATTTTGGCAAGGCCAGTAGAGCCACAACCAGCTTGTTGTGTAAACCTCCAGGCTGCCTTGCCTGGTATATTGGCAAGGCCGGAACAGTCACATTCAGACTTTCTTGTAACCCTTTAGGCTGCCTTACTCGGTATATTGGCAAGGCCGGTAGAGCCTCCCTCGTGTATCTTGCAATAACTACTGTCTGCACTCTTTGTGTATATGTGATGTACGTGTATGACTAAGACACGTGAGGGTTCCCATTAAGCTTTTCAATAAAGTTTGATTTTTATCTTACTCTGTGTCTGAGAGTCAAAATAAACCGTGACAGTGAGAAAGGGCCATGACCTCAGACAGTAAGAGTGAACGCACAAAACATTCATTGAAGGATGGATGTACATGAGCAGCGTTTGGATCAGCTGGCGTTGGCCATCCAAACTATCCTTGAGCGTACTGTACTTAGTGATAATCCTGTTTCAAGTCCGGTGGTCCCCCCAGTTTCGACACCGGAAAATGAAACTATTACCCCTGGGGCTGCAGTCAAAGGGCTAACCGCTTCCGCACTATTGCCACTCAGATATGATGGCGAACCCAGTCTGTGCAGAGGGTTTATCAATCAACTTGAGATATTCCTGGAGTTGACCTCTCATGCCTTTCCCAATGATCGCAGTAAAGTGGGGTTTAATGATATCCTTTTTGACCGGGCGTGCACTGGCATGGGCCAATCCCTTATGGGAAATGCTAAACCTTGCACAAAAAATTTCAGGGAATTTGTGCAAACATTTTGGAGAGTATTCGAGATCCCTGGTAGAACCACCTCTGCTGCTAAACATCTAAAGGGGATTCAGCAGGACAAACGGACTGTGGGCGCACATGCTGTAGAATTCCATACACTAGCAGCAGAGGTAGGTTGGAACAATGAGGCGTTACTGGCTGCCTTTGCTCACGGTCTGGGCGATTATATAAAAGATGAAACTGCAGCTAGAGAGCTGCCTAATGATCTGGACGAGTATACTGATTACGCAAGTCTAATTGACACTCGGATCCGGAACAGGCTTATGGGCAGATCACTCTGTGGAGGTTCTGGCCCTGATTGATTCTGGTGCCGGATATTTCATGGATAATGCCTTTGCTGAACGGCACAAGATTCCGTTGGTTAAAAGAGAATCCCCTCTGGCTATTGAGGCCATTGATGGCAGACCATTGCAACTTGCCCAGGTTACGTTCAGAACTATGCCACTTCCTATGACTATTGGGGCACTTCTTAAGGAGGAACAGCAGTTTCAGATAATCAATTCTCCTCACCATGCAGTCATTCAGGGTTTCCCTTGGTTGCAATTGCATAATCCCCAGTTTGATTGGCAAAAGTGTGAGATTTCTGCCTGGTCCCAATATTGTATGGAGCATTGTGTGTCTCACCCGGTAAAGATTCTGTGCGCCTCCCCTTCATTGCCAGATGATTACCAACAATTCAGTGATGTTTTCAGCAAAGGGGAGGCTGGCACCCTGCCTCAGCACAAATCCTATGATTGCGCAATTGAGTTGCCCCAGGGGTTATGCCCCCTAGGGGCCGTACTTATCCTTTGTCTTGTGAGGAGAACCAAGCTATGGAAGAATATATTTCAGATGCCCTCAAAAGAGGGATAATCAGGAAATCCACCTCACCAGCTGGGGCTGGATTATTTTTTGTGAAGAAAAAGAATGGCGAATTAAGACCATGCATTGATTTACTGTGGCCTAAAAAAATTGATGCCTAAGAATGCGTGTCCGATACCACTCATCACCGAACTATTTGACAGGTTAAAAGGTTCCTCTATTTTCACAAAATTGGACCTACGTGCCGCATATAACCTTATTCGGATCAGAGCTGGTAATGAGTGGAAGACGGCTTATAATACTAGATCTGGGCACTATGAATATCTAGTAATGCCGTTTGGTCTCTGTAATGCACCTGCTGTGTTCCAAGAACTAATCAATGATATCCTCAGAGATATGCTGCAGTCCTGTGTGGTGGTTTACTTGGATGATATACTGATTCACTCAAATGACTTGTCACAACATATCAAGGATGTGTCAGAGGTGTTGCTCCGCCTACGTAAGAACAAGTTGTATTGCAAATTGGAAAAATGCGAGTTTCATAGATCCAGTGTGCCCTTCTTGGGGTTCATGATTGCTAAAGAGAGTATTGCCATGGATCAGGAGAAACTTGCGGCAGTTTTGCAATGGCCATGACCTAAGGGCCTAAAAGCAATTCAGCGATTTCTGGGCTTCACTAATTATTATAGAAAGCTTATTAAGAACTTCTCCTTGATTGTTAAACCATTGTCTGACCTTACACATAAGGGCACTAATCCTTCCCAATGGTCTAAGGTGGCTGAATGTGCTTTTGAGACATTGAAATCTGCCTTTGCTGCCGCTCCAGTGTTATCCCACCACAACCTAGCTCTCCCATTTCCTCAGAGATTGGGGTTGGGGCAGTACTCTCTCAGAGACCACAAAAAGGGAGTACCCTCAGACCTTGTGGGTTTTTCTCAAAGAAATTGTCTGTTGCCCAGAATCACTATGAGATAGGTGACACAGAACTACTGGCTATTATTCTCGCTCTTAAGGAGTGGCGTAATTTATTGGAAGGTACCAGAAATCCTGTTCTGATCCTCACAGAACATAAAAATCTGACATCTTTCAGAAGCTAAAAGAGTGTCTTCTCTCCAGGCCAGATGGGCGTTGTTCCTTTCCCGATTTAACTTTATTGTATCCTATTTGCCTGGTTCCAAGAACGTTAGGGCTGATGCCCTGTCGAGACAATTTGAGCCTGAGACTGACAGGAGTGAGGTTCCAGCACCTATTATACAGCCTGATCGTATATTGGCCACATTACGCACTAGTATTACTTCGCCACTGGGGGAAGAGATTCTGGCCACCCAGGGTACTGCTCCTCTAGAAACCCCAGTGGGCAAGTGTTTTGTCGATGAGCCATTCCGCACCAGATTACTTGAAACCTACTACTCTGATAAGGCTGCTGGGCACATTGGTAGGGATCAATTAATATGGTCACTCTCACAAGTTTTCTGGCGGCCCTCCTTGAGGGCAGATTGTGCTGCGTTTACCAATACCTGTGCCACCTGTGCTCGTGCCAAGACCCCTAGACATCTCCCTGTGGGCCTACTTCAACCAGTGCCTAATGGCGAGCGTCCCTGGTCTCACGTCTCAATTGACTTTATGGGAGAATTACCAGTGTCTAGGGGTTATTCCTTCATACTTATGGTGGTGGACAGGTTTTCTAAAATGGCTCATTTCGTGCCCCTTCGTGGCCTTCCCTCTGCCAAAGAATTAGCGATGGTTTTCACTAAGGAAGTATTCCAGTTGCACGGGGTACCCAGAGTTCTGGTGTCCGACCGGGGAAGCCAGTTCGTATCTAGATTTTGGAGAGCTTTTTGTGAACAGATGGGCATCCAATTGTCCTTTTCCTCCGCATACCACCCCCAGACCAATGGGGCTGCTGAGCAGGCCAATCAGGGACTAGAACAGTTCCTGCGCTGTTTTGTGACTGACCATCATGATAACTGGGCCGACCTGTTGCCGTGGGCAGAGTTCACCAGGAACTGTGCGGTTAACTCTTCATCCGGGAGCTCCCTGTTTCTTATCAACTACGAGTTCCAGCCGTGTTTGCTCCTGGATTCATTTCAGTCTCAACAGATTCCAGCCTCTGGATTAGCATATTGAGCAGCTCCGCTCCACATGGGCACAGGTTCAAAGGGCACTCAGTCAATCATTTCAGCATCATCAGTGCCATGCTAATCGTAGACGGCTGCCAGCAGTCTCCAGGTTGAGGACAGGGTATGGCTATCCTCCAGAAACCTCAAGTTACAAGTCCCGTCTAATAAATTGGCTCCCCGGTTTTTTGGTTCTTATAGGGTGATTCATAAAATTAACCCTGTTTCGTATGCCTTGGACATACCTGCTTCCATGCGTATTCATAATGTGTTCCATGTGTCTCTCCTCAAACCTCTTGTATGCAACCGTTATACTACTAACCCTATGGTGCCAGGGCCTATAGAGGTAGAGGGTCAGGAGGAGTACGAAGTTCAGCATATCACTGATTCTCGCAGATTTCGAGGAAAATTGCAGTATTTGGTACATTGGAAGGGTTATGGTCCTGAGGATCGATCCTGTGTGGATAGTAAGGACCTTCATGCTTCCAAATTACTGCAAATTTTTCATTCCAAGCACCCCTCTTCCAGAAGGGGTGGTCTTTGAGAGGGGGGTACTATCATGGTGCCCGTGATTTTCTGACTTCTGCTGTCAGTCAGGTATGTGTATTCTCCATTGGCCACCTTTCTTGTGCCCGCCCAGTATTGCCTTTATAGACTGGGCTGAGGCACCCTTTGGTTGCCCTTTTGTGGTGTCTCTATGTCAGCAGTCACCCGCCTTGTATCTATTCCCTGGGCCTGTTTCGCTCTGCTACCAGTATCTGCGTTGCTCCAGTAGCCAGGGCCTCTCTGGTGTGGCTGCCTGCCTCCGTTCCTGATCCGGTTGAGATGTCGTTCCTGATCTCCTGCTGCTGTTGTTCCTGCTCCGTTCCTGACCCGGTTAGCGGTGCTGTCGTTCCTGTGGAGGTCCTGGCTTGTCTGCTGACGCTGCTGCTTGTCATCCATCTGGCTGCTGAGTCGCTATGGCGACATTCTGATCACTGTGCATTCCATGTTCACCGGTTGCTGTTCTCACTTGTATAGAACCGGTTGGGCAATTCGCTTATCCAGTACACGGTACTGGTTTACTCCACCATCCACCAGCTGCTGATTCCGCTAGTTGAGAGCCGAGTGAGCGATATTGTTGTCCAGTTCATGGTACTGGTTTACTCCAATTACACCGGTTGCTGATTCCGCTTGTATAGAAACTGGTTGGGCATCGTTTATCCAGTACGCTGTACTGGTTTACTCCATTCACCGGTAGCTGATTCCGATTGTATATTACCGGTTGGGCGTTATGATTATCCAGTACGCGGTACTGGTTAACTCCTCTGACACCGGCTGCTGTTTCCACTTGTATAGAGCCGGCTAAGCGCTATTGTTATCCAGTACACAGTACTGGTTTACTCCACTATCCACCGGCTGCTGATTCCTCTAGTTGAGAGCCGAGTGAGTGCTATTGTTGTCCAGTTCACGGTACTGGTTTACTCCACAATACACCGGCTGCTGATTCCGCTAGTATAGAGCCGATTGAGCGCTTTGTTGTCCAGTACGCGGTACTGGTTTACTCCACATCCACCGGTTGCTAATCCTGTTTGTGTAGAAACCGGTTGGGCTATACTGTTGTTCCATACATGGTACTGGGGTACTCCACAGTCACCGGTTGTTGCTGTCTCCGTTACTACACCGGTTTGGTCTCCCTCGTTGGGAGACTGGTTTGCTCCACTGTTTCATCTTATGCTGTTGCTCCATCTATGCAGCATTAGTGGAGCTGTTCCTCTGTCCTCCTGGCTGCCTTGCCTGGTAATTTGGTGAGGCCGGTAGAATCACTTTCTGATTGCGTATCACCTCCAGGCTGCCTCGCCTGGTATATTGGCAAGGCCGGTAGAGCCACAACCAGCTAGTGGTGTAAACTCTCCAGGCTGCCTTGCCCGGTATTTTGGCAAGGCCGGTAGAGCCACAACCAGCTGGAAGTGTAAACCTCCAGGCTGCCTTGCCCGGTATTTTCGCAAGGCCTGTAGAGCCACAACCAGCTTGTCGTGTAAACCTCCGGGCTGCCTTGCCCGGTATAGTGGCAAGGCTGGAAGTGCCACATTCAGATTGTCTTGTAACCCTTTAGGCTACCTTGCCCGGTATATTTGCAAGGCCGGTAGAGCCTCTCTCGTGTATCTTACAATAACTACTGTCTGTACTCGTGTATATGTGATTTACGTGTATGACTAGGACCCGTGAGGGTTCCCATTAAACTTTTCAATAAAGTTTGATTTTTATCTTACTCTTTGTCTGAGAGTCAAAATAAACCAGATGGTATACACCCACAGGTACTTAAAGAGCTAAGCCAGACCATTATATTTGATTTTCAGGGATTCTTTTATTTCAGGTATGGTGCCCATGGATTGGCGTAAATCAGATGTGGTGCCCATATTTAAAAAGGGATCAAAGTCACAGCCAGGAAATTACAGACCTGTAAGCTTGACATCTGTGGTAGGGAAGCTGTTTGAAAGGTTGCTAAGGGAATATATTCAAGAATGCTGCTGGAACAGGAATATCATTAGCAATAGCCAACATGGCTTTGTGAAAGACAGGTCTTGTCAAACTAACTTGATCGTATTTTATGAAAAAGTGAGTAATAATATAGATGCGGGAGCGGTGGTTGATGTAATCTATTTAGACTTTGCAAAGGCATTTCATACAGTTCCACATAAGAGGTTACTGTACAAATTGAATGAAATAGGCCTAGGGGAAAATGTTTGTGTGTGGATTGGAAATTGGCTGAAAGATAGAATGCAAAGAGTGGTAGTAAATGGCAAGTTCTCCAGTTGGATAAACGTGATAAGTGGAGTACCTCAGGGATCTGTCCTGGGTCCTCTTCTTGTTAATTTGTTTATTAATGACCTCCCAGAGGGCATAGGGAGCCATGTATCAGTGTTTGCTGATGACACAAAATTAAGTAAGGTAATAAAGTCGGAACTGAATGTGTCTTCATTACAAGAGGATTTGGACAAATTGACATTCAATATAGACAAGTGTAAAGTTATTCATTTTGGGTATAATAATAAAAATGCAACATATAGTTTAAATGGTGTTTCTCTGGTGAAATCTACAAATGAAAAGGATTTGGGAGTAATGGTAGACAATAGACTTAGCAGTAGCATGCAGTGCCAACTGGCAGCTGCAAAGGCCAATAAGATATTGGCATGTATTAAAAGGGGTATTGACTCAAGGGAGGAAGATATAATTATGCCTCTTTACAGGTCTATGGTAAGACCCCACCTAGAATATGCTTTTCAATTCTGGGCACCCTTTCTGAAAAAGGACATTATGGAACTAGAGAGAGTGCAGAGGAGGGCAACAAAACTAGTAAGGGGAATGGAAAGTTTTAGTTATGAAGAAAGACTAGAAAAGTTAAACTTGTACACACTAGAGAAATGGCGTCTTAGAGGGGATATGATAACACTATATAAATATGTTCAGGGCCCATACAAAGGGCTCTCCAAAGACCTGTTCATTAACAGAACAGTACACAGGACAACGGGCCACCCGCTTAGACTTGAGGAAAGGAGATTTCATTTACAGCAGTGGAAGGGATTCTTTATGTTAAGGACAATAAAGGTATGGAATTCACTGCCTGAGGAGGTGGTGCTATCGAATACATTAGATGCCTTTAAAAGGGGCCTGGATACTTATTTAAAAGAGCATAACATAGAGGGCTATGTACGTTAGTATTCGGATGAATATTTAGTTGGGGCTTGTTCATCCAGGGAGAAATCTGATTGCCATTTGGAATCAAGAAGGAATATTTTCCCCCCATTCAAGGCAGAATTTTAAATTGCTAATTGAGGGGGGGGGTTGCCTTCTTTTGGATCAACGATGGTAAACAGGAATAGGAAAAGGTTGAACTAGATGGACGCAAGTCTTTTTTCAACCTAAATTACTATGTTACTATATTTATTGAGATACATTTTATTGAGTCTACCTTTCTTAAACTTCTTATAATATTTAACAGTTTTGTTTTTATTCTTATTGTCATTCATTTATCAATTCATATTCTAATTGTATTTAACTTCTTCTTTGATTTTCTGTTCTTATTATTGTTAAGCCATTAAAACAAATAAAATTCTTAAGTTTAAAAAAGGAGATTGCTGCCCATGTGCTACCCGGCTTTCTGTGGAGGATAGGGCCTTCCGTAGGAGGGAGGGACTGTGCCTGTATTGTGGGAGGCCAGGGCACCTGTTGAGAAGACAAAATGGTGACCGCACTGGGAACCAGTCAGAAAATGGCCTGCGTAAAAGGCGTTCATGGGAAATGTAGTTTTCCCAATACAGAATACCAAAGAGAACCGAATCCCCCCGGAAGCCCCCAAAACACTGATAATGTCCACCGGATAGTCAGGGAAGGTGAGACAATAAGAATGAGCCATCTCCCAATTCTGTACACAGAGCTGTTGAGGAGATATGTCCCAGAAACGACTGTCCCATATCAATGACGCATCACGGCTATGCAGTAAAGCACGCCCTTAAAGGCGCAGGATTCAAATTAAACACATAAAACTAAAAGGTGTCTAAAAAGTGTAAAACACATATAGAACACAAGCTACCATAAAGGAAACAAAGAAAATGTGAATTTTAAGTTCCCCAATTGACCAAGACTGGTAGGGAGTGGGTTAAGTACCATATAGCAGGAAAATGCACCAAAAATCCTCAGATCAGCAGCCATAATAATAAGAATAATACCCAACATGTGTGCAGGAGTTACTGAACTCCAGAGATACTCTTGTGCAGAACGGAACAGTGACAGTAGACCATGGCACTCAAAGTGTTGGTCATCTTTTCAGCAGGTCTTATTTCTTCATATTACCATTGTAAGGAAGAAGCGTCAGAGAGACTCCCTCTGGAGAGAGAGACATGGGCTACATGGTTCTCTCCCAGGGCTGAAAGGGTCCACAATCAGCTCCTGTAAACTGGGCAATCCGCCATGGGAAGCCAGTAATGGTAATCCGCCTAATGAGGGAATTTGAACACCCCATATCTAAGTAAAAATAATTAACTAAAACTAAGCAGAACTGTTTGCAACCTTCCTACTAGAATGAGGAACAAATCTTAACTGGAGGGGTGTGGCTGGGTAGCCTGCAATTGAGGAGAGGGAGGCTCCGCCACTGCAACTTCTTTGAAGAATTGTTCCAGCCTACTGGGAAGAGCCATCACCTCCCTATGGTACCTGTAAGCTATATTGGACTACAGAGAAAGATTTTTTTTTTTTACTGTCCCTTTAATACATCAACTTTACAGGCTAATATTCCTAGTTTGCCATAGAAAGTATACCCATCCCTACACATTTTTCTTTTATCCTCAATATCTACGATTTTAAGACATTTCATTCACTCCTAGTGTCCCCTTAGCAATACAGAACATACCTGTTTAAATGAACGACTTCCCGTCTCTTTATGGTGCTGTGGAAAAGATTCTGGTAATGCTCCTGTTTCTTTTCTGCTTTTTCCCTGGAATTAAAAATACCAGGTGTCACAAGACCAGCCCAGAAAACTAAATAATACATTTAGAGCAGTTCTGTATGACAGAGCACGTTGTAAAAATCACAGATATATAAAGTGAATTTTCTGACACATTGATGGAACATAATTCAAAGGACTGGTCTTTTTTCTTAATTTCTGTAACAGTATTGCTAACGTGTTTTACTATATGAAAAATGTTGTTAATTGGACAATGTATATAAATCACAATAATGACTCCAGCTCCCCTGCTGTATACACACAGAGGCAGGATAGAGGTAATGATTATGAGATTTGTAGTCCTGATTTACTATGAACTATTTTATTTCCTTGTATCTCAGAATTAGAAGTCCCATATATTTCCATCAATACAATGTAACAAAGCATTGTACTTGGCATGTTTTCCAAAATGTGCCTATGCCACCTGTGGATACAGTGAGCACAGAGGAAATCGGGAATGGGGAACTGTAGTTCTCCAGCTTTTTTTGGGCTTCAACTCCAATCATCCCAAGACAAACAGAGTCCAGGGGGGAATGGTAAACAGTGTGAGGAGACACAGAGAGAGTGAGTGAGCTTCTCATCAGAGTAGTTAGCAGGGACAGTGAGTAAGGGCTGTGGTATTTGTTAACTGAATAACTTCAAAAAATATTGGGGTTGTTGACTCAGCTACAGGATATTTGTGCTCGAATAGCTTAAGGCTAATGTTCCAGCGATAGGTAAACCAGAATAACAAGAGGGTAGCACGGGTGAGCCTAATTAAGTAAGAAACTCATATGTGCCTGTGCATAGGGTAGGTAGACACTTGTGTACCTATTAGGGGAAAGAGGTTTGTTCATGTGCAGTATTACAGATTGTGTTATAATATGGAATCTTGTACAGTTATATCTGGGTGTTGTTATATGATTTTTCCTCTGGTACCTTTCACTGTACAGGTCCATCAAGTCAGAATCATCATAGCAGAGGTGGACGTCTGACACATGACAGCTGGGGTAGGTCATACTGAAAGAGAGAAGAAACACAGTAAGGATAAGTTACTGTATAATTACAGAATAACAACAATGCAATGAATAGTACAGACACTCCTCCCCACTAAGGGAGAAGAATGAAAACTGTTGAATGAAATCGATATGTGCTAGTAATCCTTGTGTTTCTACCAATCACAGACTTCCCAGTGACTTGTACTTGTTCTTATCTCAGTTGGGGAGCACATGTATACCAAGTACACATACTCTACTTCTGCACACCAGTTCTGGCTGGTATATTCTGTCTAAGTCAATGGGGGGCAAGCACATGCATAGAAAATCCGATATATGCTGATTTTTTATATATTGTACTGTCTAGAGTACGCTAAGAAAATGCACTCAATCATTCATTAAAACCTGATGGAGATCTATGAATTAAGATGATGTATATTATTAGAAAGCAGCTTATCTGATATGTACATATGTGTATTAGCAACCTTCACTATTTCAATAAAAGTGTGCGAGTGATCGAGTGTGTTCCATGTAGGACTATTTTCTTGTATTGTTTGGCTCTATTAAGCACACATTGCATGTGCAATCAACCTTTGTTTTTTCATCCATTTTTGTTTAATGTTCTACTAGATGTGACCTCACTCATTCATTTATTTGTACCTGAAGTAATTGCTGATGGTTTCTTTTTTCAGTTCCCATGAAAGTCCAGTAATGAAGGGCGTTTGCTTTACCTGAATGAGAAATAGAGAAGAGCAGCACAGAGAGGAGTGAGACACAGAGACAAACTTGCATGATAGTATTCCAGCCTACTAGGAGGAGCTGTCGCCTCCCTATGGTACTTGTAAGCTGTATTGGACGACAGAGAAAGATTTTTTTTTTTTTTTTTACTGTCCCTTTAGTATATCAACTTTACTGGTTAATATTCCTAGTTTGCCATAGAAAGTATACCCATCCCTTCACATTTTTCTTTTATCCTCAATATCTATGATTTTAAGACAATTCATTCACTCCCAGTGTCCCCTTAGCAATACAGAACATACCTGTTTAAATGAACGACTTGCCCAGCTAAACAGGAGTCCACCTCTTTCTGGTGGTGTGGAAAAAATTCTCCAACACCATCAGAGGATGAGTGTGTTACTGCTCCAGTTGATGACATGGTAAGTTTAATTTTTTTTCAATATTAAAAATTAAATTAATCTCATATTTTTTAAAGGACTTCACAGTTGATGTACATAGTATGATTTAACCAATATCCTGTTACCTAAAGTAAATTGTACCAAAATGCTTACTTGGTTCCATGGAAGAGACAACTCCCAATAAGGGAGAAGCAGCTTAGATTTATCCTATGGAACAGCCTTTTGTTCTTTTGTCAATTTTTGTTTTACATTTTTTCTAATGCTAATGGAATATTGGTCCTCTATCGATTGTATCCTGACAGTGGTGCTGCTTATCTGAGGTGTGCAGTATTACATCAATATAAGTGTATGAACCTTTATCATTCAATTATTCTTGAACCAAAACTCAAACAACATTGAAATAACCCATTTCCCAAAGTCACAAATACTATGATGATTACTTGTACCTGATTAACCTAAAAAGATTAGTATACCTTTAATGTAAAATAATAATTAGGTTATATTATAGTTTATTTGTGTTACTGTTTTAAAATTTGACAGTACATATTTTTTTTTTTATGTTTTCAGATTTTTATTGTACAGTGCATGGCATATTGTGTCACATCTAAATGTATTATTTGTTTGTATTATTGATGTAGACTCGTCTCATTGGAGCAGTCGGGAGACCTTTTGAAGAAGAAGAAGGCGGCTCAACATATGAGGAAGAGGAATGTTTTCCTAATGACCCTCAAGGAAGCGGGAGTGATACCTCAGAAGAACCTCAGTCACCTATTGAGGATAGTAGAGTAGGTAATACAGATTGGTTCAGATCAATGGAAAATGAAATCAAATTAACCGTAAATGTATAAGAGAAGACACTGATTGATTGTCTATTGGGATACAAGCATACATCCTTTGAGAGAAACGTAAAAAAAGTTATAGCTGTCCAAAGTTCAACAAATAAACTAGATACATATGTATATATTGATATTCCATCAGAATTTGCCATTAATAAGAAGAAAGGCATCATATTTCCTATGACCGTGTGCATTGGATCAACTCGCATTAACCCTGTAAGTGGCACGGATGCGGTGGGAGCCTCTGTTGCACTTACAGGTTTAATGCAAGTTGTACATCGCCTCTCCCCACTTCACCATGTATAATGTGGCCAGAAAGACACTATTCCCCGTTCATTAACCCTGTAAGTGCAACAGAGGCTCCCACCGCATTGCGATGTGGTGGGAGCCTTCGTGCCACTTACAGGGTTAATGCGAGTTGATCCAATGCACACGGTCATAGGAAATATGATGCCTTTCTTCTTATTAATGGCAAATTCTGATGGAATATCAATATATACATATGTATCTAGTTTATTTGTTGCACTTTGGACAGCTATAACTTTTTTTACGTTTCTCTCAAAGGATGTATGCTTGTATCCCAATAGACAATCAATCAGTTTCTTCTCTTATACATTTACGGTTAATTTGATTTCATTTTCCATTGATAATGTACAGATTCATTGGTGAAGGAATTGAGGATAGCGACTCATTATCCATACACATAGCTTACATTAGTAGTTCATCTCTATCGGCATCTATAAATAGAGACATTAAATCCACATTTGTATAGAATTATACATTTCGATAAAAGGGGGTATTCATATTATTAGTAGACACTACTACGCACTAAAAGTTAATCAACTTATTATTTTAGGCAGGTTTCTAATGAAATGTAAATACCGTTATTTTTTTACATTTTCAAGTTTTATTTAGGGAAAGTTTGTGTCAGAGCCACACTCCAATAGCTGCGGATGCTCAGCGATACAGCTAAGGCAGAGAGACAGCCAATAGCATCAGTCCGATTTCCTGTATTCATGGAAATGGACTGGTGCCTTAAAATAGTGCGAGCACTTCACAGGAACGCGCTCTCACCATGCTCGGAAGAACTGAATGCGCATCCAGCAAGGAGCGCGCCGGGTCACGTGTTAACAAGAATCATTACGTAGCATGTTTTCGTGCAGACAGTGGGAGGAAAAACGGAGCCAAGTGGCTCCATTGCGGACATGCTCTGAAACACGTAACTGCTACAAACACCACCAGGTACAAAAGTATTTACCAGTTTATTCTTTTTCAATACTTTTTTGAAAAAAAAAAACACAGCTGTTATTAGAAAGGGAAGACACATTGATAGAGACTTCATCATGTTGGGGTGGTAGTTCCCCTTTAACAACAATGCAATGAATAGTACAGACACTCCTCCCCACTAAGGGAGAAGAATGAAAACTGTTGAATGAAATCGATATGTGCTAGTAATCCTTGTGTTTCTACCAATCACAGACTTTCCAGTGACTTGTACTTGTTCTTATCTCAGTTGGGGAGCACATGTATACCAAGTACACATACTCTACTTCTGCACACCAGTTCTGGCTGGTATATTCTGTCTAAGTCAATGGGGGGCAAGCACATGCATAGAAAATCCGATATATGCTGATTTTTTTATATTGTACTGTCTAGAGTACGCTAAGAAAATGCGCTCAATCATTCATTAAAACCTGATGGGGATCTATGAATTAAGATGATTTATATTATTCGAAAGCAGCTTATCTCATATGTACAAATGTGTATTAGCAACTTTCACTATTTCAATAAAAGTGTGTGAGTGATCGAGTGTGTTCCATGCAGGACTATTTTCATGTATTGTTTGGCTCTATTAAGCACACATTGCATGTGCAAACAACCTTTGTTTTTTCATCCATTTTTGTTTAATGTTCTACCAGATGTGACCTCACTCATTCATGGATTTGTACCTGAAGTAATTGCTGATGGTTTCTTATATCAGTTCCCATGGAAGTCCAGTAATAAACAGCGTTTGCTTTACCTGAATGAGAAATAGAGAAGAGCAGCACAGAGAGGAGTGAGACACAGAGACAAACTCACATGATAGTAAATACAGTGACATATAGGGGTGGATTGTCCTATTGGGGTATCGGGCATCCCCCCGGTGGGCTGCCCAGTCCTGGGCCTATAAGGCGATCAGATGATCTCACCTCTCCATCCCACATTGTTCTGCATGTGAGGCAGGGATCACTCATAAGAGCTGGTGCAGCAGGGAAGATTATGACCTCTGATTGGTTCCTGTCCCACCCCCAAGGATGACTTAGTGATCCTTGGACGCGGGACAGATAAAGATTAGAGGACCCAGTCTTCCCTGCTGCAACGAATAGTTTAATATTACATTATTTATTTCAGATTAAACAACTGTAAGCATTGCTAAAGAGGCATAAAATATGATCTCTTATCGCCTACAGTGGGTTTCACTGTATGCTATAATGAGGATTAAATTATCAGTTATTAACATCTTGCATGCCAGAGTGGTTTATTTTATTCTGTGATTAACCCACTGAATTCCTCATGGGTGTACAGGAATTTGTACCTGACTGATTTACCCCTTGCATACTAGAGAGGCATAATTCCTCAGTAACTGACCTCTTGTATGCCAGAAGGATGGGGTTGCTCAGTGCGGGACACATTCCTGTGCAATGTGTTGAGCACCTGTGAGGTATTCAATAAGTTAATCACAGAACACATTGCTGTACCCCCTCTGGCATTCAAAGGGTTAATAACTGATAATTTATGCCTCAATAGAATACAGTAGGTTAAGATTTTAATAGATCACCATTCATGCCTCTCTAGCAATGCATATAGTGGGTTAATAAGCGATTACAATACAGGGAAATTAATGCTGTTTAAAGGGATAGTATTGCTTGAAAAAGAGAATTTTAGTCTTACCTGTTTAATCCTTTTCTCTTAGTCCATACAGGTTACTGGTAACTCTGGGAGGCGATCCACCCCTTTAAGTAGGTAGGAACATTTCTCTAAATGTATGCAGGGGGTGGCCTGACTAGCAATGGAGCTGGTCGCTTAGTTGAAGAGCTCCTGCATAACTCAGTTTAATAATGTTCTTTTTATATGGGATTTTCATTCTGTCTTCATATACTTCACAAATTTAATCCCCTTGGACTTAGCACAACTTATTTCAATGAAAATTAGAGGGAAGAATTTCAATTCCAACAATAGACAGATCCGAATCACCTCTTATCTATCTTCCCATAGCACCTCTGAAGTAAATCATCACACGGTCGTGGACAACTGATAGCAATCACATAACTGGATATTCCGACTTACCTGACTCTGCCACATCGGGTGACACCTGCCCTCCTCAGGAAGCTGGAGATTTGGCCATGTCGCCCCCGATTACAATGGAAGATCTGGAGAGACTGATGTCTGGCTTACCTACAAAAGATGACTTGAAATTAATGGCGGACTATCTAAAGACCTCCTTTGCTTCGAATATTAACAATATTCAATCTTCACTTATACAATTAACTCAGAAAGTAACCTTCCTAGATGAAGAACGTACTAATACAGCCGATCACATCTTTTTTGGAACAACAACTTACTGATCAAAGTGTTACTATCAGTCGTCTCACTCTCCACATAGATGACCTTGATAACATAGGAAGGAGAAATAACATTAGGGTCAGGAGTCTACCTGAAACTGTCACACCTCAGCAATTAAGAGACACCATGAATAAATATTTCTGTAATTTACTTGGTGATCCCCGTATAACTCAAATTCAATTTGACAGAATTCATCGTTCATTAAAGCAACAAGACGATGGCAAACCCAGGAATGTAGTGATCTGTTTCACTAACATTGGCAGTAAAGAAAGGATCATTCGAAGAGGACGGGAGGGTAATCTACCTGCTTGCAATGGTGCCGCCATACAAATATTCAATGACCTGTCTCCACGTCTCCACATACTTTATATCTAAGATGTCAATTGAAACCCATTACATATCATGAGAAACCTAAATATTAAATACAAATGGGGTTTTCCCTTCGCGCTGACTTCTACTTATAATGGCTCCACAGCCACCTTAAAAAGCCCTGAAGGCATCATGGCTTTCTGCACATCATTGGGGATCTCCCTACCTCCACCAGCACAACATCCCTCTTCAACCCTGACACAAAAGTCACAGCGCAGACTGGAATGGTCTCCGGACTCTCCGCAACATAAGAAGAAAGCCAAGAGGCTAGAACAATCCACTTATCCTACCCCGTCTATCTCCCAAGCCTGGACCTGAACTAACATGACAGGCAGACCCCGGACCTACACTCAATTTTGATTGATGACATTTCTCAGATGGAGACATACCAGGCTTTCCTTTTGGAACTATCCAATTCATATTCTATAATACTGTTCTATCCGAACTCTCTTACTCCCATATTTCCTGATTATTATTATTCCATGGTTATTATCTGGTGGGAAATCTTGGTAGACTGTTACAGGATTACCTTTGCTGGTTGTGGGACAGTAATTATTATTTTTAATTACCTCATTAATGACCTAGTTAAGTCATGTCTGAGTTAATTCACTTTCTTCTAAGCTACACATGTCTTCTAGATCGGAGATGTCTGATTAATCTTACTTTCTACACTACGCTTAATTTTGAACGCTTATACAACACATTATATCTATATATTCTTAACGTACTATTTCAATCTCACTAGAGTTAGATTTAATATGGGGCAACTTATTACTTAGTTTTGCCTCTATAATTTCACCTTGTGACCCACAGTCGATCTCTATGTATCTCACATAAGATGGTTATATTAGGGGTATAAAACACAGCTATAGAAGATTTCCTCCAACTATAAGCCCTTCGTGTTTCACTCTGCGACTAGCATCCCTATTTTATTTTATAAACGTATTGTCTTATTACCTTTACATGTTAGCGCTTTATTCTTAAGTAATATATATATAGACCTGTGTGACTTTCAACAGAGCTTAGACCTATTAAATCAGGGTGTCTCTGTGGAAATTATTACTCGCTCCATTTTGTGATGCTATACACATGCTCTCCTTCAAATAACCATCACAAAATGGCGCTAACACGTCTTTCCTCTCTTTTAATGCTACTCCTTATTCATTTGTGGTATATGAATAAAGGATTATATTTAAGAAACAAATCCAGCATAGGTATCACAAATCTCATAGATAGGACACAATTTCTTATTTCACTATATAGGCATAGCACAAACTTTTTGTCACAGTTTCCTACTCGAACATTTTAATACTAAGCAAACACTAAAAGGGTGCAATATTTTACCTTTATGCTATTTACTTAGTGTTATCCTCTTACCCTCCTAAGGTATTAAAAGTAATAACTCTTGGTTCCTCCAAATGAGGGATAATAGTACACATATTCTCTTGACTGCCTTACATGTTTTTTGTCACTCGAACCCCTCTAAATGACTATTCGGGTTTTATTTTACTCTCTGCTTTTAGATGAACGCCCTAGTCCTTTTACCCCATAAGCTCCTCCACACTGAACTGTGACAGAAACATTGTGTTGCATACTGCTTAATTTCATTCATTTACTCTATTAGAGTCACTTATTGTGTCTTTTAATTTGCAGTCTAAATCGCAATTTGAGGTCAGTTTAGGAAAGTCAGTTGCGATGCTGCTTTTTACCCCAATCACTTGTACTATAAACAGACAATCACTTTTGACCACTCTAGTAATTTACTTTTTTGCTTAGCATCAGTGAATTGGCTACCTCCGCTCTCATAGGTGACAAAATGTAATTTGTTCTTTCTGGTATCTACGGGTCAGGGATGCCTTTATTGATCACTTCTGTTAACATACCTTTCTTATTGATTCCCTGACTCTCATTGCATAGACAATTGTACTTGGCTTTACAATACGTTACAATTTCTCGCTAGCTTGGTGTGCTTTGGGGACTCCACAGAGATTCCTACAACCATAACATAAACACAAAATCTAAACTATTTGTCGGGAGATTGCATTTCTTTCCCCATTACTATTACCCTTTATCTAATATGGACTCCCCTGGAAGTCTCTGGCATACTCCTTATGCAACAATTATGCAGATGTGATTAAGGGAATCTACTCCTTCCTCAGATAATCTCTGTGGTACACTCAAAATAACACTGAGTTTTACATTTCTTATTAATAATGTATGTACTTTTGTTATACTTGGTTATAGTTCCCATGATGCTGCCCACGACTCTCAACTTTACAAAAAGTCATGTCCCATCTATTAACTTCCTCTCTTATTTCATCACATTTCCTATACACACAGACGGTTCATGCACTTCTGAGACAGATTTACTATAATTACGTTCAGCTTTAATATCAAACAACACATCACATCTCTATATTGTTAGATTACCTAGATATACATACCTTTGGAAGAAATGTGGTGTTTACTGAGTTATACTTACATATATTACTGTTTTGCTCTCACACTTTATATTTACTTCACTCCCTTCCGTTACTCAATATACTCAGTTTAGGACTCTTTCCTGAGCTCGCTCTCTAAATCCTTGGTAATTGTTACACCCCCAAAAGCCTTACAGGCACCTGCCAAAGTTGATTTTGAACTATATCCTAATATATTATTATTCTAACTTAATTGGCTTTTACTTTTTCCCTGCTCGTTGAGGATTACCATGAATAGGCTTCACTTGATATCGACTCCTTCTTTAATCACATCTTTGGGTGCGTTTTTTTATTTATTACTTTTTTACACTCTTTCTTACCCCTGCTTGCTCCCTCTCCTACCCCTTCGTGCATCTGGTTGGATGGCAATTAGGCTTCTGTTTTTCGGCACCAATGTCTTTAACTGTCAGAGGTCTCAACTCACCTCAAAAGAGATCCATGGTTCTGAATTCCATGGCACACTTAAATTCCGATATTCTTCTCATTCAAGAAACACACTTCAAAGCTGATAAAGCACCTACTTTTTCGAAATAAGACCTTTCCTACTACATATTTTGCCTCCGCAAAGGAAAAGAAAAAAGGAGTAGGTATACTTATAAGATCTTCTGTTCCCTGGAAATTACTGGAAAGTACTTTGGACCCAGATGGTAGATACCTAGTCATTAAGGGACTCTTGTACAACAAACATTCATAATTGCTAATATGTATGGCCCAAATACTAAACAGATTTCTTACCTACTAAACCTCTTCGATTCTCTCGCTTTAGAGACAGAAGGCAGGATAATTCTGGGAGGAGATTTCAACATAGCCTTTGAACCATTTTTAGATCCTTCATCACGGAAATCCACTTTTAAACTTTCTCACCTTAAAAAATTAAGAAATAAATTTGCTGACTTCCAACTTTTAGACACTTAAAGAACCTTAAACCCTAAGGAAATAGATTACACTTATTACTCACCTTTACACTCATCATACAGCAGGATTGACTATATCTTCACTTCACAATTTCTTCTCCACTCGATCACTTCAGCCTCAATAGAGAACATTTCCTGGTCTGACCATGATGCCGTGTCAATCTGTCTCTCCTCTCCTGCAATCCCTGGAAAACATTTTAATTGGAGATCAAATGACACCCTCCTTCAAGACAAAGGGATTACTAGTTCCATAAACAAGGAATTGGAACAGTATTTCCAACAGAACATGACTGAAGACGTTTTGAACACAACAGTATGGGAAGCTCACAAATGTGTAATTAGGGGCATCTTAATTAAGGCTGGAGCTTTTAAAAAGCGACAGAAATGGAGGAACATAGATGAAGCTTTGTCTAAACTTAAAACACTTACTTCGACTCATGAAAAATCCAGATCTCTAGAGGACATAGACAACATTAAAATGTTTATCAATAATGTTCTGAGACAAAACTCCATCTAATCCCATATGTGGTTGAAATATCATAGGTTCCTTTCGAGTAACAAATGTGGCAAGACACTGGCCAGACTCATTCAACGGAAGAGGCGACAAACTACTGTGCACCAAATACAATCTCCGAACGGCTCCCCTCAAAAATCATTTCCTCAAATCGCTAATTCTTATAAAAAAGAATATTATGACAAACTCTACAATATTTCCAATGACTCACCTCCTCTAATTAATGACAAGACCACTCTAATTAATTATTTTCTTTCTAAAGCAAAAATTCCAAAACTTACCCTCCAACAATCTGCGGTTTTATAAACCCCTTTTTTGGGAAAAGAGATTTTAGACTCATTAAACAGTATGTCCCCTGGCAAAAGTCCAGGCCCTGATTGAGTCTCACTTCTATATTACCGTAAATTTAAAGACTCCCTTATCCCTCTTATGATACGTAACTTTAACGCAATTCTTCTTGGTCAAAAATTCCCTTGTCTGTCTAAGGAAGCACATATTGTGGTGATACCTAAAGAGGGGAAAGACCCCTCTAATTGTGCGAATTACAGACCTATTTCCCTTTTAAACACTGACATAAAGATATTTGCTAAGGTGTTTGCTAACAGATTGAAACCCTTTCTCCGCACTCTAATTTCGGCAGATCAATGCGGCTTCATCCCGGGAAGAGAGGCCCGTCATAATACAACCTTAGCAGTTTCTTTAATACATCATGCACGTCACAAAAAACTTCCCACTATATTCGTATCCACCGATGCAGAAAAGGCACTCAATAGGGTAAGCTGGACATACATGGAGGAGGTATTAAAACACATCGGTTTGGGAAAGAATATGTTGAATGCAATATTAAGCTTATATTCTAACCCCTCAGGAAAAAGTCTTGTAAATGGAACCCTGTCGGACGCCTTCCCTATTTCAAACGGAACTAGGCAGGGATGCCCACTCTCCCCTATAATTTTCGTTATCAAGTTGGAGCCCCTCCTAAACCTTGTTAGACTGTCCCAAAACATTTCAGGACTTCATGTCGGCAAACATATATATAAAAATGCTGCATATGCAGACGACATTTCTCTCGAATCCTGAAACCTCTCTTCCTTCTCTGGTTTCAGTTCTGGAGGAATATTGCACGGTTTCCCAAGCCCTAATCAATTACAGCAAATCTGAAATATTGAATATAACTCTACCCGACCACAGATTCTCCAATCTAAATCAAAACTTCAAGTTTAAACTACGTTCATCTTCTTTAAAATATTTAGGAATCCTCCTTTCTCCCGAGACAGAACATTTACCTGAAATGAATTTCTCCCCTCTTAGCAGATCCATTGCCTCTGAACTTAAATCTTGGAACAAACTTCCCATTTCATGGTTTGGTCGCTCAAACATTATAAAAATGTCTGTCTTACCAAAAGTCATTTACTTGATTAATGCTCTCCCGATAGCGTTTCCAATTAATTCCCTTCAGAACTTGCAGTCTACTATATCTTCCTTCATCTGGCAAAATAAGAAACTGAGATTGCAAAGTGAGATAGTATCCATGCCGTACTCCAGAGGAGGAATAGGCCTTCTGAACATTCTATTATATTACAAAACGGCGGCTTTAGCAAAATTCTTTGACCTGTCATCTCCCACTCTGCCCAGATGGGTAGATTCTTTGAGCACTTCGGTAGGAGATCTCGATCCTTTGGAAATCGCCCTTTCCCCGCACACATCCCAATCAAGCATGGTCCCTTGACAGGGTGGGAGACCTGTAACTTATATGGACTATATCATTTTGACATGTTTTCTTCCTGATGCCTTGTTATTGGTTGCGCTGTCTAGCTCCTCCCAGTGACAGCCTTTAAATACCTTGGGCTGGCACTTAGGGGTTGCCCTTTCGTGGTGCATCTGTTGCCTAGCGCTAGTTCCAATTACTCTTATTGATACCAGTGTATGACCCGGACTGTTTGACTACTCTGCCTGTTTACCGTTCCTGCTCTGTGTACCGACCCGGATCGGCTGACGTTCCTGCTTCCTGTATTGACCTGGCCTGGCTGACGTTCCTGCTCCGTGTACCGACTCGGCTTGTCTGGTGATCCTGCTCTGTGTACCGACACGGCGTGATTGGCGATCCTGCTCCATGTACCGGATCAGCTTGGCTAACGTTCCTGCTCCGTGTACAGACCCGGCTGGGTTGAAGTTCCTGTTTCTGTTCTGTTCCTGCTCACTAGCCACTCCACTCACGCTCAGTGGTCTTGCCAGAGCTCCGGTGCTCCGGTTCCACTTTGTAGTCCAGTCTTTGATCCGTTTATACATTGTGCCCTGTGTGACCCTCCGGTATATTCCGATTCACACCATGATCGCTTGGTCTGTTTCTACCATTACTGAGGTTGGGTTCATTTGGGTGCCTCAGGTTAATTCCACTCTGCAGACCGGAGCGTTCGTTAACCCCTTCAGGGGCGGTGCTGGGCATTTGTGTATGAGTCTGAAGTCTCAATTGGGCGCATGATATCCTACTGCACTAAACACTGACTCACGCTCGTTTGTAGTCTCCGGTGGGCGTTCACTCTGGCAGCCTTCCTCCTATGTTGCCTTAGCCAGATCTACGCTGGCTTAACCTGTTGCATACTTCTCTGTTGTGACTCTGCGTAGAGAGTTACATTTGGCCTTCCAACATTACGGCCAACTCAGTCACTGGCCTGATTTACTTCTCTTGGTCATATTTACACTGTATCAACTGTGATTTGCCTGACCTGTGTCAGTACTGTATATTTGTTCTACATACTGGACCCGTGTGGGTTAATCATGCATTTGTAACCTGTCCTGTGTCAGTTTACCATATTTCTGTATGCTGGACCCGTGAGGGTTACTGTTAGTCATTGTGTGCAAATAAAATTGTGTTTTACCAAGACCTTCCGTTTCTGAGTGTACTGAACCATAACACTAAGAGAAAAAGATTTAACAGGTAAGACTAAAATCCTCTTTTCTCTGTCGTTCAATATAGGTTACGGGTAACTTTGGGATGTACCAACACTGAGTTTCCCAGAGGTGGGAATGAAGGCAAGGACCAGGCGCCGGTCCCCAAAGTCACCAGACCATATATGAACCAATCAGATCATAAAACAGCTCTTATAATGGAGTGTCAACGGACACAAGAACTGGAGTATAACACACCAGTAACACAGCACACAGAACTAGAGCCAACCGGGCTTAACAGTTAAGGAGTAATGAAAAGTAATGAGGAAAAACCTAGACAGGCAAGACTGCATCTAGGATCTTCCTACCAAGGCTGGCATTGGCCAGTGTCAGGACATCAACACGGTAGTGTTTAAAGAAGGTGTACATAGACAACCAAGTGGCCCCTTTGCACAACTGAGCAGCTGAGGCCTGATTCTTATAGGCCCAAGAGGCCCCAATAGACCTGGCAAAATGAGCAGTGACACGAAATGGAACAGGCTTCTTCCTAAGTTTGTAGGCTTTACGAATAGTAGACTTAATCCAGGAAGCAATAGTAACCTTGGACACCGGTTTACCTGCCCTGGGACCCTCAGGAATGACAAAGATTGTGTCAGACTGACGAATGGACTCAACACGGTGCACATAGAACTGAAGTCAGTGCACCACATCCAACAAGTGAAGATCCCTTTCCTTGTCAGAAGTAGGGTCAGGACAGAAGGAGGGTACAAAGATTTCCTGTTTGATGTGGAAATCTGTGACCACCTTCGGGAGAAATTCGTGAGAAGTGCAAAGTACCGCCTTGTCTTTGTGAAGAACCAAAAAGGGTAGTTCGCAAGACAAGGCGCGCAACACAGCGACTTGGTGAACAGACACTATCACTAGGAGAAAGGCCATCTTCCAAGTCAGCAGACAGAGAGAAATAGTAGCCAAAGACTCAAAGGGAGGGTGCTGAAGGACGCCCAAAACCAAGTTAAGATCCCACTGGGGAGCCGGGTTCTTTAAGACAGGGCGAGTATGAGCAACACCCTGAAAGAAAACCTTAACGTCTGGAATAATGGCAATGCATCTCTGAAAGAAAACAGAGTACAGAAGCTTGAACCTTTAAGGAACTCAGACTGAGTCCCTTATCTACCCCGTCCTGCAAAAAAGACAGGACCTTAGGAAGGTCGAAGTCGTGGGAGGGAAGATCCTTATCAGCACACCAAGAGAGAAAGGTAGACTAGACTCTGTGATATGCCTTAGAGGAAACAGGTTTTCGAGCAATAAGCATAGTAGCCACTACACCTGAAGAGAAACCCTTCCTCATCAATATTGAGGATTCAATCGCCATGCCATAAAACCCAGACGGTCAACATCCTCCTTCCACAGATAACCCTGTAGAAGTTCCGGCCTGCAGGGAAGCCAAAAGGGCTCTGCCACTGAGAGATCCAGGAGCTCCAGAAACCATGCCTGACGAGGCCAGTACGGAGCGATCAGAATTAGTGGCGAGCCCTCCAGACGCAGTTTCCTCAACACCCTGTGAAGCATGGGAATGGGAGGAAAAATGGACGCTAAAGGAAAGCTCCATGGAATTGACATGGCTTCCACTGCTAAAGGACACTGATAAGACAAAAAAACACAAAATAAACAGAACTTTTCAAGTCACCCAGTGCAGGTCCATAGTCTGGATATGCAAGTGGCATGCTAGATTTACTCTCCTTTACTGATACAGCACCCCTGAAACCCTAATTGTGTACCTACCACGTTTTCATTGCTGTATTTAATGGTCCCTCTATAATGGTACATCAAGACGACAGCAACCACAATGTAGATCAACGCAAACACTATGTGAATCCATAGGAGACCTCTGCAAAAAGAAACCCAAAAATCTATCATATTATTATATACTTACATTTGGGATTAAAAGTAAAGGTCATTAATCTTCTGAGCATCAACAAAGGTTCCCTTTGAAACTTATAGGATTAAAGAATTAATGAAAATGCTTATTTATATAGCGGCACAAGTGTATGCATTATGTAACCATTTACAGTGTAAAGATTTAGATAATACAGGGTTACAAGTGCTTTGCAAAGTGAAACACTGGAAGTAAGGTCCCTGCCCAGGTACCATGGGGTTGAGTCCCTCCCCAGCTCTCCCTAGTGGAATAAATCCACTACAGCCTTAGAAAACTAGTACCAGCACCCCTGGCGTATAGTCTCCTCACATGCTTCTCTTCCCTAAAGTGACCATATTGAAATAGAGTCTGATATTCCTGCTTCTGAGTCTTTTAGGATAGAGGTGTGGCCAGCAAAAAGGGCAGATACAATGAAGGTGTGGCCTAGTGTGTATGGGGGGGCTTAATGAAAAAAGGTAGTAGAAACCCTAAATGAGTGGTTCTCAATCTATTCCCACTCAACACATCCCTAACATGCAGTATGGATTTCAGGACACCCCTAGCATTTTATAAAATGATATAATTAAAGGTACAATACAAAAATGTACAGTTATTCTTAGGTGTTATAGTCAGGATGATATCAAAGTGAGTATTTTGGATAATAATTTCTAAAAATGCACATTAGATATTCAACTTTCACGTTTTTGTCAAAGACTTCATAGGAAAAAAGTGGGCACCCTGAGCTGGTGTCCACAGCACCCTGATGAAATCCACAGGACTAAATACATCACTGATCACACCCCTTTCTAGGGCCGAGGAAATTTATATTTTCTACATTTACTGGTTTTCTAAAGGCATTTTTTGAAGAAGCTCATAAACATCATAATGAAAGTCTTTCATCCTGACACTGACGCATTTCATTGATTTTTTTTTTTTTTTTTTCAATATTTCTTTATTGAAGATCGGTAGAGACAATACAGTGGAAAACAATGAACCAATAGACATAGAGATTTAGATCACAATGAATAAATTGTAAAATCAGAATAAATATAATACCATAGTACAGATTATCCCATAAATACCGATCCTTTTTAGGTATCTAGAAAAGAAGAAGGAGAATCAAGGAAGAAGGATAAATAGGAAACCAGTAGGTAAAGGAAACTAAAAGGGAAGAGGAAAAGGAAAGAAAAGAAAATGAGTTTGGAGCAATTTTGGGCTCCGGCCCACATGAGTCTAGGCAGCCCCGCAAAAAAGAACTGGTAAATGATACAATGTACCCATAGTCAGACAGTAATGGAGGATTGAATGGTAGGCCAGATATGAAATAATCTGGATAATTCTTCAGGGTCTTTACCATTTTTCCTCCAGGCCACACGCATATACAAAGTTTGGTCAGAAACCTTTGACGCCCAGTTAAGTATTGAAGGGGGATTGGGAGATTTCCAATTTAAGGGTATCATAGCTTTAGCAGCACTTAAAAGGGAAAATAGAAAAAGTTTCTTGGACGGGATGGTGTAAGGTATATACGATAAGCAACCAAGGATTTCTAGGTATGTCAAGTTCCAATATTCTGGAAATTGATTCAAGGCATGTATTCCAAAAATGAGTAAGCAAGGGGCACGACCACCAGATATGCAAAAATGTACTGATATGTGATGTGCATTGCCAACATTGCGATGAGACAGCATTGTTCATAGCATGAAGGAGGTGTGGTGTCAGGTACCATCTAAAGAGAAATTTTGATTCATCTCCACAATCTGTGCAGACACCAAGGAATTACCAGTATTTCTCCAGATCCCCTGACAATCTGTAAGAGGTATAGGACCTCCAAATTCCTTCTCCCAGGCGGTCACATAGCTCAGAGTTAGATCTGTAGTCGAATCTAAAAGTATTGTATACAATTTCCCTAAAAATCCCGACCTACCCATAGGTTTGGAGAGGATGAGACCCACTAGAGGAGACATATTAGATTGCTCAAGCGGGTAAATATTGAGGCTTTGAATAAAAATGTTTTAAGCGAAGATATTGCCAGATTTCTCTAGATGGGAGATTGAGAGTAGCTTGAAGAAAATCAAAGCTAAGTATTCCATCATGATCACAAATATCCGAAATTAAAAGATCTGATGTATTACTCCAGGCCGGAAATTGTTTCGCTGATAGAGCATGTGGCAAAGCAAAGAGAGTAAACACTGGGGAGACCGGGGATGGCCAAGAGAGTAATGTATGAGATCACTTCATTTTCTGCCAAATGGTTAAGACTTGTTTGATTATAGGATTGAAATTAGATAAAAGAGGAGCATTTTGAGCATGTAGTAGAGCCACGTGCAAAGGGTCTACTGGAGGAAAAGAGTGACGTTCCAATCCAACCCATTGTTTATCTGAGAAATGGTGCCTCCAATCTAGAATTGAGGTAAACAAAGCAGCATAGTAGTATTGTCATAAGTCTGGAAGGCCTTTCCCTCCTTTCAGACTGTGTCTGTAAAGAGTTTGTTTCTTCAACCTGGGTTTGATGCTATGCCAAAGGAATGAAGTGAGGATTCGTGAAGCTCTAGAGAAGAAATCTGCAGGTAAAGGTATGGGGAGAGTCTGAAATAAGTATAAGAGTCGAGGGAGTAAGTTCATTTTGATAGTATTAAGCCTACCAAGCCATGATAAAAAGAGCGACTTCCATCGGTTAGTATCTTTTTGAAACTTTCTTAAAAGAGGGAGGTAGTTTAATGAATAACAGTCGGGTGGATGAGCTGGAAGAATAATGCCTAAGTAAGAAATTGACTTAGAGGACCATTGGAAAGGATATTCAGAAGACAACGTAGAACGATTCGAGGCAGGGACGTGAATAAAGAGAGCTTCAGATTTGAAAGGATTAACTTTAACATTTGCTAACCGGGAGTACAATTTGAGTTCCTTAATAAATTCCGGAATGGCAATCATCGGGTTTTGGGTGGAAAGCAAAATATTGTGTGCAAACATAGACAGTTTACACGTGGTAGGTGACATAGGTATACCGAGGATCCTGGTGTTTTGTCTGATATGTTGGTGGAAAGCTTCTATTGTGAGAACAAACAGAAGTGGGGACAAGGGGCAACCTTGATGAGTGCCATTAGATATACAAAAGGGGTCTCAGAGGTGACCATTCACTTTAACCCTGGCAGTAGATTAGTATATAGTATTCGTACAAATCTCAAAAAGTTTGGTCCAAATCCAAAAGCTTGTAAAGTAGATGTCATAAATTGCCAATCAACCCTGTCGAATGCTTTTTCAGCATCGATTGTAAGAGCACTGAAGGTATTGAGTTATAATCTACATGATACAAGACATTCAAAAGTTTACGGACATTATCGCTGGTCTCCCTGCCACGAACAAAGCCAGCTTGATCGAAGTGAATCAAAGAAGGAAGAATTTGCTTTAGCCTATTTGCCAACACTTTAGCATATATTTTCAGATCAAGATTTAAAAGTGAGATAGGCCTGTAACTGGAACATTGGAGAGGATCTTTACCCGGTTTTGGTAAGACTGTGATGTTTGCCGCAGCTACAGAAGGGTATTGTGAGATATCTGTTGGGAGAGAAGCGAAGGAACGTGTTAACATCGGAACCAATATTGTGGAGTAAGACTTATAGTACGCCTGAGAGAATCCGTCGGGACCCGGGCTTTTACCAGATGGCAAGGACTGAATGACGTCGGACACTTCAGATTCCATTATCGGCAATTCTAGAGAAGAAAATGAGTTATCATCTAACTGGGGCAGATGGGCAGCACATAAATAAGATTGGATCATCTGTAATCTGTCACGAGGTTGTGTAGTCTCTGGGTTGATATTGTATAGAGAATGATAGAAAGAGCGGAATATGTCAGCTATATCTCGATCAGTATGCTACAATGCTCCAGTCGATGATTTTATCGAGGGGATGCATACACTAGATGATTGGAGTTTTAACTGAGATGCCAGTAATTTGCCTGTTTTGTTACCGTGTTCAAAATATTTTTGTTTCAAATGAAAGAATGAGTGTTCTATTTTCAGGTTAAGTAGGGAAATTAGTTTAGAATGTAAGTCAGTTAACGAGGTAATAAATTTGCTGCTAAGGTAGCTTTGTGTTGGGTCTCGAGAATCTGAATTTCCTGTTTTGATGTCTCATTGGCAAGAAGTTTCTTCTTCCTAGATGGTAATTTAATCAGTTCTCCCCGGACTACACACTTATGTGCTTCCCATATAGCTACTGGGGATATGTCATCGGAGGCGTTCTCGGCAACGTACTGTCTAGAACAGTCAAAATATGTGAGCTAATATCAGATTGTTGTAGAAGTAACTCATCTAGTTTCCATGACCTTGAAGGAGAACATGGTAAATGCCGATACAAGGTAATAGATACAGGTGCGTGGTCTGACCAGAGAATGTTGCCTATGGCAGTAGAATGGAGAAAATGGAGAAAATTGTGCTGGGGGAACATGTAGTCAATTCTAGAATAAATTTTGTGAGGTGGAGAATAAAAAGAGAAATCCTTATCCGAAGGGTAAGAAAGACGCCAGGTGTCCATCAAGCGGTGTGAGTGAAGTGAGCGTGCAAAGCGTCTAATGTAGGATTGAGAGTACGAAGACTTGCCTGAAGAGCAGTCTAATGTGGGAGAGAGGGGAAGATTAATGTCTCCTTCTAGTATTAAAGTTCCTTCCTGAAAATCAGCTAAGAGGACCAAGGTGTCTGCTATGAATGGGGCCTGGCCAACGTTTGGAACATAGATGGTAGGAAATGTATACTTCTGCTGATCGATCGTGTCCTTTACAAAAAGATATCTACCTTCTTTGTCAGTCCTGGAAGAATGGAAGAGAAAAGGTAATCTCCTATGGAAGAGAATCGCCACACCTCCCCGTCTACTAGAAGCTGAGCTAAGATAAGCTTTGGAATAAGAGTGATTTGTCAGGCGAGGTTCTGAGTGCTTTTTAAAATGGGTTTCCTGCAACATCACAACTTGGCCTCCCAATTTATTCATCTTCCTGAGTACCATTGATCTTTTTTGAGGGGTGTTCAGACCCTTGACATTGTGGGAAATTATGTGTAAAGTCGTATCTGCCATCATTGGTTACACAAATGAGAGCTACCTAGAGGCAGGTACGTGAGCAGGATTAAAAAGAGACCAGGTTTCACGGAGGGGCCAAGACCCATGCGAGCTCAGAGAGGAAAGATAGAATAGAGGAAGGAGAGGCACTAGACGCCAGAAAGAATGTGCAAGGAGAATCATCCCGATTAGTGACAGAGAAAGTATCATACTCTTTCCAGAGGGTATAGGAGTACATACCCCTTCCACTGGATATGTACATACAGTAGAGTGTAGGGCAGGCCTAGGAAAGAGTGTTAGGTGAGGAGTAGAAGAAAAAGGGACAACTCGCCCCTGGAGGGATGGTTAAGAAAAACAATACATTTACTAAGCACTTAGCTTATTTTAAAGTGAGAGTGCAAGGCACAAAGGGATCTTCAAAAGTTTTATGAGATTTATTAATTCCAGAAAGTATATAAGGTCTAGCGTTAACTTTAAGTGTCTAGGAAAGGGAATTTCAATAAAACACGGGAGTTTTAGACAGAACCATAGAGTCAGAACTCCTGACCCCTTAAGTACCTAAATAAATGGTCTACAGGGCTGCCACAATGTGATGAAAGTTCTAGGAGAGCATAGAAAATCGTATGTCGATTGCTAAACAAGGAATTGACTGTCTGGCAAGGTGAATTCCAGTAGCGGGAAATATGTTAATAGGAGCCTAGACAAAGCTAGGGGCCCTGGCGGTGTGCAGACTCCGTTCAAATACCGGACACAGAGTGAAATGGTATTAATGTAAGCAGGGAACACGGGGCATATCGATAAACTTCCCATGCAGACCTTCAGTGCATAAACAACAGTAGTATCACTGGTTTATTGAGGCAGCCATGAGGGCCATTGGATCCAGTGTAAAACAATAAGTATCTCTCGAAATTAACAAACAGCCCCGAGGTGTAGGTCACCAAGCCCTCCCTATACCTGAAGTTAAGCTTAGGTGGTAGCAAGTCAACTCGGTGCAGGAAGCACACTTCAAAGCTTTCAGTTACAAAACAATGCTAGCAGCCTCACTGTACATAGCAAATGTTAGGCCCCCAAAAAAGGGGAAGCCAAATTTAAAACGGTTCCCCGCAGGGAGGGAGACCTGGTGATCCCCCCATTTCAAGGTCAAAAGAGTCCCATACATGCATTAAAGTAACAATAACATTTTCAACGTATTAAACATGAAAAACATAACACATGAAAGCAGTAAAAGAACACTTGGAAAAGGTACATTTCTAGGCGTAAAGAGTGCCCCAACCTGAGTGTCAGCGTCCAAACCTGGGTATCAGCGTCCATAGTATTCAGTCATTAATGGCCTGAGTGGAACAGAAAAACAGTATAAATCGTTCACCGGGTCCAGTCGATGTCAGCAGCTAGTCACCCTGTGGACTGCCTCGCCAATTTCGCAGATACTTGCGTCAATGGTGGAGAGTCAGGTGTTCCTCTGCGTTTTGAAACCGGGGTCCAAGAGATAGGGATTGTAGGTGGGTTTGGAACATAGTGTTTAATGTCGACCAGCGCTCTATCGCCCAAGTGCGCCACATCTTTTTTCACCGTTGACAGCTCATGACGAAGAAATTCTTTGAGATCACGTAAAAGGTTTTTGATATCCTCTTTAGTAGAAGGAGTAGTGGATTCTCCTCATGTAGAATCCACATCTGAATCGCTACGTTCCTCCGCTGGAGAGGCTTCTATCCGGCCATTTGCTGTGTCTCTCAGTGCGTTGTCGGCCATCTTGGATGGTTGAGAAGTGGAGTGGTTATCCGAGGATTGTCGGAAAAAATGCGGCATTCATAGTTTACCAATTATACTGCAAAAAGACAGTGAAAAGTGCCAAAATATAGCTGTAAAGTCCCTCACAGGGTCAGAGCTCACACGTTAGGCATCTGGTGCCATGAGCGGTCAAGCCACGCCCCCTCATTTATATATTTTAATTAGAAAACCGCACAAATGCACAGATCTAGCTACTTACCGATCCTGGACATTTCCAGTTGTCGTCTTTACAAAATAGGAGCCATTGTCTAAAGCAAAAATAATAATATTGTTGTTTTTGAAAGAAACAACAAGAGAAACACCCTATACAGCTTTTTAAGCACTTTAAATGGAAAATCATGAAAAAAAGGATTTAATTGCACTATTAAATATTCTGTAGTATAATGTAAAAAGTGCTTAAATATAAGGGTAACGTTAATCAGGGAACATGGCCTTTACTAGCAATACAATTTTTCTTCATATTTTATAATCCATTTAACTCATTAGTTCCCAAACATTTTCACATGACACTTGCCCCCTTTTGGTTTTCATCAAACTTCTATGCCTTCTCCTATAATTAACACTTTATGTACTAGAGGGGTATACAACACACTGCTGATCAATGTGGTAAGACATGTAAGCCTTTCCATACATATTAGTATTATTCATTAGAATCATTTTATTTTGATGAAACCAATTCATTATACATCCTTTCATTTGCCTTAGATGTCTCTACAATCTAATATACACAGAATTCCTGTATCACAGTATAACAAGTACAAATATGGCAGACAGCACTGGACAAATATAGCTAATTGTGCTGTACAAACATGACTGACTGTCATATACATGTATGGCTAACTGTACTAACTATATATATATATATATATATATATATATATATATATATATAATAATCTGACTGTGCTGTACAAACATGGCGTAAAGTGCTGTACAAACATTGTTTACTCTACTGTTCGCAAACCTTTTTTTGAACCAGCCTTTTTTCAAACTTCTGACCACAATCACAATTTGGCGATATGGATATCATTTTGTTGTATAGTTAGGAGCTTAAACAATGCTTCCCATCCCTCTCGATGGCCTCACGCATACCCCTGGGGGCATGTCCCTGAGTTTGGGAATCACTGATTTAACCCCTTGGATTAAGAGAGAGACCCCAGTACACTGTACAACAGTGAGTTGGAGTCCATGGTATATTTAGGGTTAGCAATGTGTCCCTCAGTAAATAGGTGGAGAGGCGTCATGACTTTGCTACAATGTTTTACCTGTCGCCTTCAACTTTGGTTTATTTATACATAGCGTAATCCATAAATGGTAGTGATCTGGATCCATACGGCAATATCCACAATAAAAAAGAAGAACAAACCAGCTTCGTAGGAAATAAATGGAAATCCTTACAAATTCATATGTTGAATTAACCCCTTGAATGTTAGCAAGGTCTCCCCTCTTTGGGAACCAATGTGTTACATAGTAGTTTAGGATGAAAAAAGACATGCATCCATCAAGTTCAACCCGTTTCCTATTCTTGTTTACCGTTGTTGATCCAAAAGAAGGCAAAAACACCTCAATACAGCAATTTAAAATTCTGCTTTGAATGTGGGAAAAATTCCTTCTTGATTCCAAATGACAAACATACTTCTCCTTGGATCAACAAGCACTAAATAAATATTAATCCCAATGCTATCATACATAGCCCTCTATGTTCTGCTCTTTTGAAAAAGTATCCAGGCCCTTTTTAAAGGCATCTAATGTATTCGATAGCCCCACCGCTTCAGGCAATGAATTCCATGCAAACGTGCTGGAGACCTCGATGGAATTTGTAATGTTAAAAGCCCCTTTTCAATTCATGACTAAGGTTATCTGTAACCTGTGGTGCATTTGGGTTGCTCCAGAATTGCTCCTCTCTTGTTTTGTGCACACAGCCATAATTTCTATTATTATAATTTCATTTAAACACACATGCACAAAATACATTTTGTCTATGTCTGGAACTCCCCATCGATGAGTTATCTGAAGGAATATTTATTGGTTTAGTTTCCATTCTCCTGGGTGTATGGTCTAATGGCTGAGGTAATCTGGCTCTCAATTCTCCACTACTGGAATGTAAATGGCCGATAATGCTGGAACACGGTTCTCTGCACTCCCATCCAGGAAGCACTGCTTTTTGTCCATCCTTGATGGTTTATGTATGCCACTGCTGTGGCATTGTCTGTGTGAATTCAAAGGGGAAGATTGTTCAGAATGGACATCCATGCCAGTAGTGCATTGTAAATTACCCAAAATTCCAAGATGTTTATAGGAATGCAGGACTCTGATAGAGTCCACTGTCCTTGAATGGAGAGATGTTTGTACACTGCTCCCCATCCCAACAGACTGGCATCTGTTATGACTATCTTCCACTCTGCGATGTAAAAATGTTTACCTGCCAGTAGATTTTAACTTATAAGCCACAAGTGGAGAGATTGTCTTGCGGACTGTGATATCTTCATCATATGATGAAGATGCTTTGCGAATTAGGTCCAACTGAATAGGCCTCAGGTGAAACTGAGCAAAGGGAACTGCTTCCATTGTGGCTACCATTTTTCCCACAATATTCTTGCAGTGTCTGACAGAAACTTCTGGTAGGGAGAGGAAAGATTGAACTCTGTCTTGAAGGTCCGAAATCTTCCCTTGAGGTAAAAACACCTTTTGAAGGTTGGTATCGAATCTCAGGCCTAGAAACAGAATTTGCTGAAATGGTTGTAGCTGAGATTTGCTTAAACTGATAATCCAACCGGGATTCTTCATGACTGATAAAGTAAGGTGAAAATGTTGATGAATCAGCTCCAGAGATGGGGCCTTTATCAAAAGGTTGTCTAGGAAAGGAGTCAGGTTTACTCCCATGAATCTCAGGGGAGCCATAAGAGGGGCCATCGCCTTGGGGAAGACTCTTGGTGCTGTGGCTAGACAGAAAGGCAGAGTGACAAATTGAAAATGTTTATTTTGGTAAGCAAACCTGAGATATTCATAGTGTTTGGGCCAAACAGGTTTGTGAAGATAGGCATCTTTGATATCTAAAGATGTGAGAAATTCCTCTAGTTCAATGGCAGCTATCACTGACTTGATATACTCCATTTTGAACCTGGGAATTTTGAGAAACTGATTTAAGTTGTTCAGATCCAGGATAGGACAAAATCCTTTGTCTTTTTGGGTACCATAAAAAGATTGGAATAAAAGCCTTTACATTTCTGGTCTTTTGGTACTGGAACTATTATCCCGTTGTCTAGGAATTGATGGATAGCCTGAAGAAAGCCTTCCTGTAACTTATCTTCCTTTTATACCCTGCACATGAAAAACCTGCAAGGTAACAGACTTGTGAAAGACATTCTGTACTCTTCTTGAATGAGTTGTAAAACCCACTTGTCTGAAATTGACATCCTCCATTGATAAAGGAATTACTGAAGCATTCCCCCCAGAGTACGGTTTGAGGGAGAGATCATACTCCAAATCTCATGCTGTAGAAGGTTTGGAGTCTGAAGCCTTGGACACAGCTTGTTTTTTGTGTCCAGGAAGGTCTTGTTTTGTGAAAATGAAAGGAACCTCCCAAAGACTGATTAAAAGGCTGTCTGGAGGATTGTTTGCCTCTTAAAGCATAAGACCTCTTTTTGTTGACAATCCTCTTAGGTTTATTTTGAGGCAGAAAGTTACTTTTGCCTCCAGTGGCATGGCAGACAATTTTGTCTAACTCAGACCCAAAAAGAAGAGATCCTTTGAAGGGTAAGGAAGTTAAGAGGATTTTAGTCTTTCCTGTTAAATCCTTTTCTCCTAGTCTATATATGTTACTAGTAACTTTGGGAAGGTGACCGCCCCTCTAAGTAGGCAGGAACAATTCTTGAAGAGAAGTGCAGGGTGGAACCTTCCTCCTCTCCTTAGCTGTTTCAAGCCAATCCCCTCCAGTAAGATTTGAGACACTAACTAATGACTAGGTAGTAAAAAGGGAAAAGAAGACTCCTGTGAGCATGAACCCGAAAGGACTCCCATGTTTGGTCACAGGAGAACCAAGCATGGTCCCTTGACAGGGTGGAAGAGCAGTAACCTATATGGACTAAGAGAAAAGGATTTAACAGGTTAGACTAAAATCCTCTTTTCTCTGTCGTCCAATATAGGTTACTGGTAACATTGAGATGTCCAAACATTGAGTTTCCCAGATGTGGGAAGTAAGGCAAGGACCAGGCGCAGGTCCCCAAAGTCACCAGAGCATATATGAACCCTCAGATCATAAAGTAGCTCCACAAGAAACAATGAAGCGTCAACAGACACAAAAACTGGGGTAAAACACAACAGGAACTGCAACACAGCACACTGAACTATAGCCAACTGGGCTCAACAGTTAACGAGTACGGAAGAGACAAGGAAGACCCTAGACAGAAAGACTGCCTCCAGGACCTTCCTCCCAAAGCTGGCATCGGCTGATACCAGAACATCAACAAGGTAGTGTTTAGAGAAAGTGTGCACAGCCGACCAAGTGGCCGCCTTGCACAGCTGATCAGCTGAGGCCTGATTCCTGTAGGCCTAGGATGCCCCAATTGAACTGGTAGAGTGAGCAGTGACACAAAAGGGGCAGGATTTTTCAGTGACATGTTCAGTAAGGGAGAGGCCAGTGCATTGCCGCCCCACAGGGCTTGTGACTGTGTTATTGATCTGCCTCCTGGTGCCGTTCCTCCTCTGGGTCGTGCTTACCCGTTGTCTTGCGAGGAGAATCAGGCTATGGAGGAGTACATTGCTGATGCCCTGAATAGGGGTATTATCAGAAAGTCATCCTCGCCCGCGGGGACAGGATTCTTTCGTAAAAAAAAGAAAAGTGGTGAACTACGCCCCTGTACTTGTCTTGGTGACGCGTCTATGGCAGTGAAATTAGCTTTCAAGACGGCTTCAAGCTTACTATCTGTTAAATCCTTAAGTGCTGAAACATCTGCAAAAGGGAAGGAAGCGGATTTAGAAAGCCTGCAAATAGGGGAATCAACCTGAGCAGGCATAGCCCTCTGAGCCAAGGCTGTGTCAGAAAAGGGGTACAGCTTAGAGAATCTCTTTGAAAGATTGAGAAGCTTGTCAGGAGTCTTCCACTCACCCAGTATAATCTGATGCAGAGGGGGATTAGGTGGGAAGACAGTGCAGGACTTCTTGCACCTTTGAAATATGTCAGAAGTAGATTGCGGCTCTACAGGAGTAGAGGGAATGTATAAAGTACTTAAAACTGCCTTAATGAGACCCTCAGCAGAGGGTTCAGGGTCAGCTTCAAAGAGGTCCCCATAAAATTGTGAAGAAGCCCCATCTGAGCACACACCATCCTCAGATTCTGTATCAGAAGCATCCACAGAGGAATCAAATAAATCAGGAATTCCAGGGGCCTTAGGGCCCACATGCCTGAAAAAATTGGGGTAGGGGGCTTCCAGGACTGAAGAACCCCGAGAGAGAAAGAGGAAACTGTGCCATAGAGGACTTGAATCCTTGACCCAAAGTGGCTCTTGTTCATGGCTGGAGGGCCCTGGTGGTGAAACAGGGGCTACAGCACATAAGAGGCATAAGTGACCTGAGTACTCTCTGGGAATCCCTGTTTGGCATAAGGAACAGTAAGTAAGAGGGGTGAAAGATGCCCTTGAGTCCTTATCCTTAGGCCTAGCCCCATGTCCTAATGGATCTGACATTCTAACAAGAGAAAAGTGTCTTACAGTAGAGGAAAAACAAATACTATCATCCAGATTAAACAATTCACACCAGAAAGCCTAAAATATACTTATGTAGCAAGCGAAGAGTTAAGCTGAGGAGGAGAGTAGAAGAGACCAAGCCCTGCATATGATACTTGTGTAAAAGGAAAAAGAAAACGGCCACCGAACATGGAATCAATCAATGAACAACCTGCAAAAACTGGCGTCTATAGGAAATGTAGTTCTCCCAGTACAGAATACCAAAGACAGAACCAAATCCCCTCTGAGCCCCCCAAAACACTAGGGCTGTTCACGGGAATATTAGGCAAGGGGAGACAAGAAGACAGAACCGTCTCTCAACTCATCACAAAGTGGTTGCAGATATGTCCCAAACAGCCTGTTCCATAGAAATCAATGGAGTATTGCAACTATGCGGTAAAGCACTCCCTTAAAGGCACAGAATTCAAATAAACATCTAAAACAAAAACTAAATATCCAAAAAGTGATAAAAACACCATTAGAACCAAAATAAATGATAAACAACACATAACACCAAAGGGATAGTGTGAAAAAGATCCCAACTCAGCGCAGTAAGGCATGGACGAGTTTAAATACCACCAAACAGCTAAATGCTCCAGAGCAACATAGAAATACCCAGCATGAGCACAGGAGTTATGAGAACACGCCAGAAAGACCCTGTGCAGGGGAGAACTGTGGGACAAGTGGACCATGGCATTCAAAGGGTTGCTCACCTTTTTTGCAGGTCTTCTTACTTCAGACTACCACTGAATGGAAGAAGCCTCAGAGACTCCTTCTAGAGAATGAGACTTGGGTTGCATGGTTCTCTCCCAGGGCAGAAAGGTCCATAAACAACGCCTGTAAACTGGGCAATCTACCAGGGGAAGCCAGTAATGTTAATCCGCCTAATGGGGGAATTTTGACACCCCATATCTAAGTAACAATAATAAAATAACTAAAAAACTAAGCAGAACCGTTCACAGCCTTCCTACCAGGAAGATGGAACAAATCACATCTGGAAGGGATTGGCTAGGTAGCCTGCTGTGGAGGATGGGGAGGATCCACTATGCACTTCTTGAAGAGTTGTTCCAGCCTACTGGGAGGAGCTGTTGTCTCCCCATGGTACCTGTAAGTTAACGATAGAGAAAGAAGGTTTATATAGTAGTCATAATAAGTATTGCTATTATTTCAATTATAAAATGGACTAAGTATTAACCAGGTCATTTACAACATAGCCCCAGAGTATTCTGAGTTTTAGAGAGGACAGTGACAGTAAAAGTCAGTTCTAACAGTGCAGTAGTAATCATGGAAAGAGTGTGCACTTACTCCATCTGACAGTGTCCAGCGAATAGCCATCTGAAGAAATAGCCTGTGATGAAAAACAGAGACATTTCAGTTACTGCACTGAACAGTTTCTTATCAGAAGTTCTACAGCCTTTGAGCTAAATTTTCTCAGTTTTTTGGGAGCCTTAGAGTTGCGGAGGTAATGAGTGACATTACAGCTGGGATTCAAACTGCGGGAAAAAGCAGCGTATCAAGTGTGCTGCTCTTTGCCGCGATCACTAATGGATACCTTTGGATATTCATCAATGATTAGGAGTGTTGAAATTGAAAGATTGGCTAGCATGAAGCTAGTGGATAAAATTTGCGGATCTGGCCATCTCTTACTGAAAAATAAGCTATGGCCAGATACAACCTGTTCATTTCTGAATGGGCGAATGGTTAATGCACAAATAAATCCTCAGATTTTCTTGTGAATTAAGTAATTTGCACCATGATGATTCCCGGCCTAAATGTCAGCCAAGGGTTGCATAGGGGAAATATGGTCTGCTAGGTGCTCCATACCTCCAGTTCATCTTTCACAAATCCAAGATGAACCAATTGGAAATAGGAACTGGATTTCATTAAAGGTATAGTAATGTCTCTATAAAATTTGTTTTCAGAGTCATCTGTACATTAAAAGGAACATATTACACTATGCCTTAGTGTTTACCTCTTTGTAGTTCAAGAGTTATGAAACACTAAGATCCCTCACCCGCCCCTTCTTGCCATGTCTCTCGGAAGATGCATTCTGGTCAAGACGGTTTCAGCAAGGGACAAACTTCTGTAAGCAAAGGGAAATCCTGCCCTCATTTGTCAAGGTGTGTGGGGGGGTAGGATTCTCCTTATACTTACTGAAGTATTTCCCTCTCTGCAGCCATCGAGTCACACGACCAGATATCAGATTATTTGGGAGACGGCTAGAAATGGGCGGGCTTTGCATCTTTTTTGTTTCATAACTTTTTTTCATAAGAAGAATTTTATTAGATTTTTAAGATGAGTTATATTACAGACATTGAAAAAGAGCAAAACAACAACAGAAGTGTACAGGCAATGTCCAATATCTGTTCTATATAAAAAGGTATTAATAAACAGCAAATGCCTGACTGTAACAAATAATAAAAATTTGCTAAATAGGTTTTACCCTTAATCAAAGAAAGGAGAAAATGAAGAGGTGGAGAAAAAGAAAAAGAAAGTAGGAAAAAGAGTATGAAAAAGGTAGAGAGATATGACAGGGGGGAAGGGGGGGTAAGAAACACACACATACAGGGTGGGATTGTAGTGGAACGGCCAGCTAAGGGAACTCTCGGCCCGCACGCTAATGAGAGTCACAATATCCCTGCCATAGAGACCACGCTTCTTCATATATCCAGAGTCTGGAGGTTATCGAATAGTGCATTTTTTCCATTAACAAATTGTGCGTTACCAAATGTTGCAGCACATCTCTAGGGGGTACATAAGTAGATTTCCAATTTCTCGCCAGGAGAGACTTTGCCGCCAACAAGACCTGCCCTACCAATAAACGCAAAGGAGTCCGGAGAGTGTCCGGCCAAACATGAAACAGAGCTATCCAGGGATCCACCTGCCATTGTACAGAGACAGGATCTTTAATCATAATAAAAACCATGGTCCAAAATGGTTGTAATAATGGACAGGACCACCATATATGGCCCATAGATCCTATCTCGGTGCATCCTCTCCAACACAAGTCAGAAGTCCCTGGATATATTCTGGATAAGCGGGAGGGTACTAAATACCACAGATACAACACCTTCCTACTTACTTCAATATGATTAGTACAGCACGAGAGTCGAGAGGGACAGGCTATAGCTATGTCCCACTGTCGCTCCGAAAGTTCCCCACCCAGCTCTCTCTCCCAGGCTACCATAAAAGGAAACTTCTTGGGTCTAGAAGGCGACAACAAAGAGTCGTAACTAAGAGACAGAGTCCTACGTGAAGTCAGAGGACGAAGACAAGCTTTAATCAGGCCATGTAGAGATGGAAGTGGTGACGCCAATTTAGGCAAAAAAGAAGAAAGAGCATGACGTATTTGTAAGTATTTATAAAACTCCTTATTGGGGAGATTGAATCTAGAACGAAGTACCTCAAAAGTGCAAAGGGACCCGTCAGCAAACAGCTTCCCCAAAGTATCTATCCCATGAGCAACCCAATTCAAAAAGCTAGAAGAAGGAATCACAAATTCTAGAACCCGTAAGGGAGAAGCTACAGAATACCCTGCCAAATCAGTAACTCGAGCCTCAAAAAATTTCCAAATATTTATAGAAAGAATAGTGGTAGACAAAAAATTTGCCCTACAAAATGTCACGTATCCTATATGAGGACAACACAGAGGTCCTCCATATCCACCCATGCCACTTCACCCGTCTGAGCGTGAAATAGTACATTCTGCGCCATCCTAGCCGCCTAGGGAGCCCCCTTCTTAGCCGGCACTATAAGCCATTTGGATGCAATCCTACGTGAGACTCTGCCCTGAATAAAACGTTGAATACCAGACTGCATCTCCGCCAACAACTGATGTGGCACTTGCAACGGTAAAGCTTGGAAATGATAAAGTATCCGCGGCAGGATGACCATCTTCACAGCTGCAATGCGTCCGAACAATGATAACATAAGTTTCGACCAAACTTGTAAATCATGTTTAATAGAGGTCCAAAGAGAACCCAAATTCAACCGAACAAGGTCCCTACAGTTCCCGGTCAACTGAATACCTAAATAAGATATCCTGTCCAAACGCCAATCAAAATGGTGAGTAGTTTGCAAGGATGTTATGGATGCGCTACTCATATTAAGAGGCAACGCCTGAGTCTTAGTGTCCTACCATAAGGTAAACAAATCTAAGCTGTATTCACGTAATGCCTGCATCAAGGGTGGAAGCGAAATGAGCGGCTCAGTCAGAGTTACCAATATATCATCGGCGAATAGACCCATCTTCACCTCATTAGAACCAAAATGAAAACCATGTATTAACGCCGTTTGGCGAATACTGGCAGCTAAAGGTTCTAAAGCTAACACATATAATAAGGGGGACAGTGGGCACCCCTGCCTACACCCATTAGTGATGGCAAAGGGATCCGAAGAAAAACCCGCATACAGCACCCGTGCTGTGGGAGCCGAATACAAGGAATACACCGAGCGGATAAACTCCGATGGAAAAAGAAACCTCTCTAACACAGCCCTCAGAAAACCCCAGTGCAGCCTATCAAAGGCTTTCTCTGCGTCAATTGCTAAAAGTAAACCTTCCTCCCCTGTACGTTTAGCCCTCTCAAGAACATTCACTACCTTCCTCGTGTTATCAGATGCTTGTCTACCTATTACAAAGCCCACTTGATCATAGTGTAACAAAAATGGTGAAATAACCTGTAAACGCAACGCTAATATCTTCGCGTAAATCTTAATATCCATATTCAACAAAGATATGGGTCAGAAATTAGGGCAATGAGTCGGAGGTTTCCCCGGTTTTGGAAGGGTGCAGATATGGGCGGAGAGCATGTTAGACGGGAAAGAGCCTCTCTCGGTGGAAGCCTGGAACAGCTGCAACATGTAGGGCATCAGAATCTCCCCAAACTTCTTATAGTAACCGCCAGAAAAACCATCTGGTCCTGGTGCCTTCTGCGCTGGGAGCTGTTTAATAGTAGATCTGAGTTCGTCTAGACCAATCGGTGCTCTAAGTTGATCTATCTGAAGCTGAGACAACGCTGGTAACTGCAGCTTATCAAGAAAGGACTGGATGGCATTGTCCGTAGGCTGTGGAGTCTCCGAATCAGAGGCCAAATTATAAAGACTAGCATAATATTCAGCAAATGCGTTAGGAATAAGAGCCGGATTCATCACCTTTTCTCCAGAAGGAGAGAAAACATATGGAAGTATCTTCTTCGCTTCCTGTTTCTTAAGACGTCTCGCTAGTAAAGAGCCAGCCTTATTTCCATAAGTATAAAATTGTTGTTTCATCTTTTCAAGCATAAGCTGAGTCTGGAATAGTTGTATTGAAGATATATCTTGTTTGAGCCTTTGGATCTTAGCTAACTGTTGTCTGCCAGGTGAGATTTTTATCTGTTGTTCCAAGATTGACAATTCACGCATTAGGACAGCCAACTTGGCGTCACGTTTTTTCCACTCTGCAGAGGCTAAGGCAATCAGGTGACCTCTAATAACCGCCTTATGCGCCTCCCATAAAACATCCGGGGAAACTCCAGAGGTCTCATTCAATTTAAAATAGTCCCGAAGGTGATTGCCAACCACTAAAGAGACATCCGGCCTAGACAGTAGATGTTCATTTAATCTCCAATGTCCGGAACCATGGAATTTAAACTGCTCAGATAGTTCTAATATTAAAGGGGCATGGTCCGACCACTGAATTACTCCAATATCACAGCGTCGCACTCTCTGCAGAAGCGCCTTGTCCACCCAGAAATAGTCCAAACGGGAAAAGGTATTATGAACTTGTGAATAAAATGTATAGTCTCTCTCTGTCACATGAAGAATTCTCCAAACATCTAACAGTTTCTCCTCCTTCATCACCTTCTGTAAGATCTTACTCTGAGAGAGCATTGTGTTTCATAACTTTTGAACTACAAAGTAAGCACTTAGACACAACACAAAATGTTCCTTTTATTATACAGAAGACTTGGAATGAATTTTAAAGAGACATTACTATTCCATTAAGGACAAAGGGCTCCTCCACAATGTGCTCACTGAGTCAAAAAGTGCATTTCATTCAGATTTCTCCCCATAATAATGGCCCATTATTTGGTCATGAGTTACAAAACCAGGCAGCGAGGCTGGTGAAGATAAGGGAGTAGTTATTAGCAGAACAAGGAAATGTAATCTCAGCGTATCTACTTGTACATTACTGCATAATGAGTAGAGGAGGGAAGGTGTAAGTGTGTTACATGGTATAAGATCTGTTCGTTATTGCAGGTTTGCACCCTGTAGTCCTCTCTCTTCCTGGGGACTCCTTGTTCATCAAACCACTAAGAGGACTTTGTGTCAGATTTCAATCAGCAGCCTTGGTCTAAATGAAGCCATTTCAAAGACCTCTGTGCTTGTGACTGATGTATGTATTCCTGTGAACTGTGTATCATATGGTGGAGCAGCCTGTATCTAAATGCTGAATTTCTGCTTTCCATTGTCAGACTGACAGTGATGGACATTGCATTCTAAAACAGTTGTAAAGCTTCTCATTGCCCATCCCTGGTGTAACCACAGGACTTGTGATAAATGCATTATCCTAAGAAATCACCAGGGGACTAGCTTGTGTGGCAGATCATATGCTTAGAAGAAAACTGGAACCCAGCTGGCATGGTTTTGACAGTACAGGGGAATAGGTGAAGGCATGACATACACGGTGCCCAGCAGAACCCTTCTCTCTGACTAAGGGTGAACCCTAAGTGGATATTAGAGATAATGATTAGGAATAGCATTAATGGGTAATTTCTGCCTTCTGGGGGTCTTTCTTTGGGATCTGGATGGAGTCTGGAAAGGAGCAACATGGACCCATCCATACGAATGATTCTGTCATGGAGTGACTAGGAAATAACAACACTGACAAGTACAGATGAACGTAAGATAAAACTTTAGTTAAATACAATGGTGGTAGGAATGCTGACACAATAAGGGTAGCATTAAATGACACAACAGTGACAGTAATAAGCGACACAATTGTGGCAGCAAAGAGTAGCACGAGACCAGAGAGGAACAGTGAACCCACTTTCCTCACCCTTCACTAGGCAGGTGAGCAGTAACGGAATAGCCCTGGGGACTCACACAGGCTAGATGTGAGGACAGTGCAGAGCAGTCGGCAGGAGAATATGAAGCGCAACTATACCCTAACGCTAGGGTATACAACTGACAAGGTAACCGGCACTGAGGCTAGATGAGGCAAAACACAAACCGGAACGGCCACAGGAGGTCAGTAACACGGACTGACCAACAAGAGCTGCTAATGGAAGTGAGTGCTATGAGGAAGGCACAGGCAGTAAGGATCCCAAACCGAGGCAGGGAATGGCAATCAGAGCACAACAGAGAAAGAGACACTAGAGGAGGCCAGGGGTCAGAGCCGGATCGGGTAGTCAGACGTTGCCAGTGGTTGGAGCCGTATCGGGTAGTCAGACATCGCCAGTGGTCGGAGCCAAATAGGGTAGTCAGATGTAGCCAGGAATCAGAACCGGAACGGGTAAGCAGACGTAGCCAGGAGTTGGAGCCGGATCGGGTAGGCAGACGAAGCAGGAGTAGTACACAGGAACAGCAATGGACCAACACAGCACTAGGCTCAGGTACACCACGAAAGGGCAAAGGTAATGACACATGCTGAGGTTTAAAAGGCCTGGCAAGTGGGCGGAGAGATGACATCACCAGCATAGTGACCTATAAGAATGGCGACTCAGAGTAGAGCGACAGCTAGGAAGTAATAATGTCGCTGTATTGCAATACCCACTGGAGGCAATCACAGGCACTGTGATAGTATCCCCCACCTCAATGATCTCCCCCCAGCGGAGGAGACCATACCTTATTGGGAAATTTCATATGAAATCTACGAAGCAATCTAGGAGTGTGAATATCATTCTGATTTACCCAGGAACGCTCCTCTGGACCATAACCTTTCCAGTGGACAAAATATTGGATGCACCCCCGGACCCTGCGGGAGTCCAGGATGCTTTGAATCTCATACTCATCCTGATTGTGAATGCGCACTGAACCTGGGACTACAGGAGGGGAAGAGTATCTGTTACAGTTCAGTGGTTTCAGGAGAGAGACATTAAAAACGTTGTGGATGCGCATATTCTTAGTAAGGTCTAAGGCATACGTCACAGGTTTTATTCTGCGGATTCACCATTCTAAGCATGAGGTCTCGGAACTACATCTGTCTTGTCTTTTCCTCTGTATATGACTCAAAATGTGACTTACTAAGGACCAGTTAATATAGATATAGGGTGAAATTATCTTCCCTTGTTTGCAAACTAGAAATTTGTATTTAGGAAGCTGTAAGTGGTTTCACCCTTGTTTGAAGATTTTTTGTTTTTAATTAGAGTGTTCAAGCTATATCAGTTGACACTACACAATTTTGCATTATTTTTGTATCAAAGAATTTTATTGAGGAATCTTCATGTAAAACGGAGCATGGTATACATTGGACAAGTGTAGACTAAAATATAGTCAGAATATTCAGAATATTAATCTCTTTTCGTCCTTCTTACAAGCTGTGAGGGCTGTAGTACCGGGTGAGGAAGCTCCAAGCCCGGGAGGTACTTATTAGTGCTCGGCATTCTAAGCAAAAGCTCTAGGCACTGCATTTGTCCTGTCTTTTCCTCTGTACATTACTCAGATTGTGACTTAGAGGTACATAGGGACCAAAGGGGTTAAAACTGGACAGTGACTTGCTCTTAATAGAGAGCCTGTTCCATGTAGAAGAAGAGTTAGAATGAGAAGAAGAATATAGTTCAGAATGTTTCTCTCTTTTCTTCCTTCTTACAAGCTGTGAGGGCTGTAGTACCGGGTGAGGAAGCTCTAAGCCTGGGAGGTGCCGATTAGTGTTCGGCATTCTAAGCACGAGCTCTAGGCACTGCATTTATACTGTCTTTTCCTCTGTACATTACTGAAAGTGTTAGTTAGATGTACTTATGGACCGGAGGGGTCAAACTGGACAGTGACTCTCAATGGAGAGCCCATTCCATGTAGGAGAAGAGTTAGAATGAGAAGAAGAATATAATTCAAAATGTTTTCTTCCTTCTTACAAGCTGTGAGGGCTGTAGTACCTGGTGAGGAATCTCCAAGCCCAAGAGGTACTTATTAGTGATCGGCATTCTAAGCACAAGCTCTAGGCACTGCATCTATCCTGTCTTTTCCTCTGTACATTACTCATAGTGTGACTTAGAGGTACATAGGGACCAAAGGGGTTAAACTGGACAGTGACTCGCTCTCAATAGATAGTCTGTTCCGTGTAGGAGAAGACTTATAATGAGAAAAAAAGAGTATAATTCCGTATGTTTCTCTTTTTTTCCTTCTTGGAAGCTTTGAGGACTGTAGTACCGGGTGAGGAATCATCAAATCTGTGAGGTATTGACTAGTGCTCGGCATTCAAAGCACAAGCTCTGGATACTGCATCTATCCTGTCTTTTCCTCTGTACATTACTGTAAGTGTGATTTAGAGGTACTTATGGACCGATGGGGTTGAACTGGACAGTGACTCTCAATAGAGAGCCGATTCCATGTAGGGGAAGAGTTAGAATGAGAAGAAGAATATAATTAAGAATGTTTTCTTCCTTCTTACAATCTGTGAGGGCTGTAGTACCGGGTGAGGAATCTCCCAGCCTGGGAGGTATTGATTCGTTTTCGGCATTCTAACCACGAGCTCTAGGCACTACATCTGTCCTGTCTTTTCCTCTGTACATTACTCAGATTGTGACTTAGAGGTACATAGGGACCAAAAGGGATGAACTGGACAGTGACTCGCTCTTAATAGACAGCCTGTTCCGTGTAGGAGAAGAATTAGAATAATATAATTCAGAATGTTTATTTCCTTCGTACAGTCTGTGAGGGCTGTAGTACCGAGTGAGGAATCTCCAAGCGCGAGAGGTACTTATTAGTGATCGGCATTCTAAGCACGAGCTCTAGGCACTACATCTTTCCTGTCTTTTCCTCTGTACATGACTCAAATTGTGACTTAGAGGTATATATGGACCGAAATGGGTAAAGTGCACAGTTACTCGCTCTTAATAGAGAGCCCATTCCATGTAGAAGAAGAGTTAGGAGCTGTAGTACCAGGTGAGGAATCTCCAAACCTGGGAGGTACTTATTAGTGCTCGACATTCTAAGCACGAGCTCTAGGCACTGTCCTGTTTTTTCCTCTGTACATTACTCATAGTGTGACTTAGAGGTACATGGGGATCGAAGGGGTTTAACTGGACAGTGACTCGCTCTGAATAGAGATCCCATTCTGTGTAGCAGAAGAATTATGAGTAGAAGAATATAATAAAGAATGTTTCTCTTTTCTTCCTTCTTACAAGCTGTGAGGGCTGTAGTACCGGGTGAGGAATCTCCAAGCCCGGGAGGTATTGTTTAGTGCTCGGCAGTCTAAGCATGAGCTCTAGGCACTGCATCGTTCCTGTCTTTTACTCGGTACATTACTCAAAGTGTGACTTAGAGGTACATAGGGAACGTATGGTGTTAAACTGGACAGTGACTCTCAGTAGAGAGCCCATTCCGTGTAGGAGAAGAGTTATAATGATAAAAAAGAATATAATTCAGAATGTTTCTCTCTTTATTTACTTCTTATATGCTTTGAGGGTTGTAGCACCGGGTGAGGAATCTCCAAATCTCGGGATTCTTAGTACGAGCTCTAGACACTGCATCTGTCCTGTCTTTTCCTCTGTACATGACTCAAAGTGTGACTTAGAGGTAAATAGGGACCGAAAGAGTTAAACTGGACAGTGACTCGCTCTTTATAGAGAGCCTGTTCCATGTAAAAGAAGAATTAGAATGAGAAGAAGAATATAATTCAGAATGTTTATTTCCTTCTTAAAAGCTGTGAGGGCTGTAGTATCGGGTGAGGAATCTCCAAGCCCGGGAGGTACTTATTAGTGCTCTGCAGTCTACGCACGATCTCTGTGCGCTGCATCTTTCCTGTCTTTTCCTCTGCACATGATTCAAATTGTGACTTAAGAGGTACATAGGGACAGAAAGGGTTAAAGTGCACAGTGACTCACTCTTAATAGAGAGCTCATTCAGTCTAGGAGAATTGTTAGAATGGGAAGAAGAATATAGTCCAAAATATTTCTATCTTTTCTTCCTTCTTACAAGCTTTGAGGGCTGTAGTACCGGGTGAGGAATCTCCAAGCCCGGGAGATACTTATTTGTGCTCGGCATTCTAAGCACGGGGTCTAGGAACTGCATCTGTCTTGTCTTTTCCTCTGTACATGACTCAATATGTGACTTACTAAGGACCAGTTAATATAGATATAGGGTGGAATTATCTTCTCATATTTGCAAACTAGAAATTTGTATTTAGGAAGCTGTAAGTGGTTTCACCCTTGTTTGAAGATTTTTTGTTTTTAATTAGTGAGTGTTCAAGCTATATCAGTTGACACTACACAATGTTGCATTATTTTTGTATCAAAGAGTTTTATTGACGAATCTTCATGTAAAACAGAGCATGGTATACATTGGACAAGTGTAGACTAAAATATACACACAATGTTATATAACAAGCGAGAAACAGAACATTTGTAATGTACCATTGTACAATGTTAGTATGTCCAAGATACCAGTAGAGTTCAAAGCATTCCCATTGTTAGAAGATTCAAGTTTAAGTAGTGAATAGAAAAAAGAAGGAAGAGAGAAGAACAGTATAGCTGCCCAAGAAATGGGAGCATCTTCAGGGGACAGAAGTGTCGAGAAGATCAGAATCCAGGACTTTGTATAATTCCCCAAGCAAACGAGCAAGGAGAAAGAGGAAGAAAAACAGATCAGCAGATTTGAAACAGATAATCAGAGCAGAGAAGAAGATCCAGAGATGGAAAAGAAACAAAAGGGAAAGACGGGATAGAAGGAGAGGCAAAAGGGAAAGATGGAATAGAAGGAGATACAAAAGGGAAAGACGGAATAGAAGGAGAGGCAAAAGGGAATGACAGAATAGAAGGAGAGGCAAAAGGGAAAGACGGAATAGAAGGAGAGGCAAAAGGGAAAGACGGAATAGAAGGAGAGGCAAAAGGGAAAGACAGAATAGAAGGAGAGGCAAAAGGGAAAGACGGAATAGAAGGAGAGGCAAAAGGGAAAGACGGAATAGAAGGAGAGGCAAAAGGGAATGCAGAAAAAATGGAAATTAGACAGGAAAGGGGTAAGATATGCGATAGATAAGTGGAAAGAGCGATAAGACAGATAAGACAAATAAGAGAAATAAAATAAGTAAGACACAGACACTACACAATATTAATTCTTTTACTAATTTTGTTTTTATTATCTACAAACAAAGGTTACATTTTAACCACATTACTGTTCATTTAGATCACTCCTCAGCATTGAACTGGTTAATTTAATTTTGCATCCTAGCTTCACTGAATGAAACTATGTGGGCTTCACGTGGTGCAGAATATTTTTCTTTTTTCTATATAGGGGTTAAAAAAGTGTTGGAAAGGAAATTACTATGGCGCTATATGTGAAGAGAAAGTATGCGGGCAATATTAGGGAAAGACAGAGACAATCATGTTACCTGATTGAACAGTTCCACAGATGATTTTGGACCCTTAGAGTCGTGGAGGTATTAATTCCAACAGGCAATAGGTGCAGGCATGACATACCCAGTGACAGTGCCCAATAGACCCCTTCTGTCTAAGGGTTACCCTATGTGGATATTAGAGGTAATTGGTAATTGGGATCTGGATGGAGTCTGGAAAGGAGCAACATGGAACTAAAAGAGACCATCCATAGGAATGATTCACAGTAGAGGATAGTACGGCGTCTGCAATGTGACATAGTTTACAGAATGATACGTTATGTTTGGGGGAATCTATACAGAGGACTATAGCTGCTCCATTTTAAACCTTTGGATGCTAGAAAGTTCTCTGACACATTGCGAATCAATATATTAGAAGTGATTGTACCAATCAAAAGGGGGAGGAGAAAGTGAAAAAACAATTTGAGTAAACCCCTATTTTCATTGATCAGATGTTGCACAAATAAACAGGATTTATCCTATCAGGATCATCAATTTTAGCAAAGATGTCGATCTTGCTCATTATATTTAGTTTTTCTTCAGATCTGGAAGATATAATGTTTTGGATACTACTGGGCGGCATGTAAAAAAGAAATGGTTTACGTGTCAATAATACGTTTACCAGATGAATCATCAGGTAGTCCACTTTAAAAAAAAATCCAAGAGAAAAAACATTTGTGAAAAAATCACTACCATAAATATATAGCTGAGTTTAATTATATCCTTTTCTGCAGCAAAAAAGACAGTGAAGAAATCTTATATTTATTAAAAATTATGTCAATAAGAATTTGGTACGAATACGTTTTTGTGCATAAATGTATTACTAAATAGAAGAAAAAAGTGAGAGAGGATGGTCTCACACTGGTGAATATGGAAAAAAGCAAAGACTTGTGAAGGAAAAGATAGAGTGGTTGAGACAGTGGAGGTAGAAGAGGAGAAATAGTGGGAGCTTAAACTGTTTCCTCCCCTCAGTGGCCTCACGCACACCCTTAAGGGCATGTCCCTGAGCTTGGGAATCACTGATTTAATCCCCTTGGATAAAAGAGAGATGTACAACAGTGAGTTGGAGTCCATGGTATCTTTAGGGTTAGCAATGTGTCTCTCAGTAAGTAGGTGGAGAGGTGTCATGACTTAGTGACTTAGCTACAATGTTTTACCCGTCGTCTTCAGCTTTGGTTTATTTATACATAGCGTAATCCATAAATGGTAGTGATCTGGATCCATAGGGCAATATGCACAAAGGGAAGAAGAACAAAGCAGCTTCTTGGGAAATAAATGGAAATCCTTACAAACTCCTATGTAGTATTAACCCCTTGAATACTAGCAAGGTTCCCTGCTTTGGGAACCAATGTGCTGGAGACCTCATTGGAATTTGCAATGTTAAATGCCCCTTTTCAATTCGTGTACAGAGCAGATTAAACCAACCTTCACCCAGGAAACTTCCATTTAAATGGATTGGAAGGATTATCCCAATCCCATGCAGATGATGTGCCGCTGGAATGATAAATAGTGAATTGTCTTCTCCACAATGTTCTTCTATCTCTGAGTCTCTGCAAAACACAGAAAGATGTTTGTGTTAGATAATGAGACTTACTGATCATCTCAGCATTAAGCTGTCGCATTGTATAATGATTCAGCTGACAGAATAAATTGTGCTTAAACATTTACAAACATGTTGATCTTTTGCATTAACCTATTGAGGCCCGGCTGTATACAAGATACACATCACTCTGGAACTCAAAAGGTTAACTTGATAGAAACCTGACAATCTGGCATTTCGAAATATACATCAGATTATACTGATGGGCCAGTGGCACAGATTACATTAGGGCCAAATCGCTGATCTGCTTCAAAAATCACAGGAAAATCCTGTTTTAGTTTAGGGAACTTTACCTCCGAGACTCCATTGTGAACTGTTGATTAGTTAAGACACATGAATAACATAAAATCACAGTGTCATGGAGTTAACGTTCTCCAAACCAGGGGCATAGGTAATGGCTCACTGAGCTGACGCGTCAGGTTTCATGCTTAATGCCTAAGATCTTCTTGCGAGCTTGGTGCATGGAGTGTTCCTAATCTCACTACTAGTAATGGTACAACTTGGTCTGCACCAGGCACTAATAATGCATTAGGTTGGTCCAACTCATGGAAAAATCCCCATGACTTTGGGAACGCAGCAGTTCCCCAGTCCCTAACTAAAATGTAATTTCTAATGTCGGAGCCATACATTCCCAGATATATAATTTGCATTTAAAACATTTTATTTTTAAACATGTTCTTAGCCAGGGCCGGTCCAAGACATTGTGCTGCCTGTGTCCAAGGATGAAATGCCACCCCCCAAAACCAAAACACGTTCACACCCACGTGAGAGCCTAACCTCCAATTTCTAAGTTCTTTTCACCACACTGAGCACATACGGTTAACTTTTAAGCATAAATCAATATTAATTAACCCTTAATATCAATGATAGAAGCATGTTTTATGAATGTCTTCAGATTTGTCAGATTAACTAAACACACTTTTGTCATTGATTTACAACATTAACGGTTAATATCAACTGTTTAAAATATAACAATATGTGCTTAGTGACCTTAGATTTACATCATGAGGCTTAAATTATTATCAGAGTTTAGACACTGTCTACTCCCTGTCCACCTCCACTCCCTATCCACCCTGTCCTTCTCCACATACTGTCCACCTCCACACTGTCCATCTCCACACTTCCCACCTCCACACACTGTCTACCTTGCCCTCCTCTCCTCTTACTGTTCACCTTGTCCTCCTCCACACTGCGCACCTCCACACTTCCCACCCTGTCCTTCTCCACACACTGTCCCCCTCCCCACTGCCCACACTGTCCACCTCCACATTGCCCACGTCCACACTGCCCATATTGCCCACCGTCACACACTGTTCACCTCCATACACTGTCCACCTCCGTTCCACACCGTATTCAATCCCACCACTGTCCACCTCCACACGCTATCCACATTGCCACCCAATGTCCACCTCCACATTGGCCCCCCCACTGTTCACCTCCACAGTGTTCCACCTCAACATGAGCGGCTGGATTGCTTCTCTGTTCTTCTTCGGCGCTCTGCCTCTGTCCTCATATCCTGTGCATTGCGCTCAGACCACAAGATCACGCAGGCATGAGCAGTCACAGAACTAGCTTCCCTTCATTGAGTCTGCGCATGCGTGTGCGACCTTGCTGTCTGTGCACCATGAGCAGGATAGAGGAAGATGCAGTGCTCCCAAGAAGAAGCTCAGTGTCGGTGCCAGGCACTGACAGTGAGTCGTGTTAACATCTGGGGCTGCATTCTGGTGGGGAGGGGGCATTGGCAGTCTCCTTAGCACTTTACCCGGTGAGTCTGCTCTGCGTTGGGGCAGCCAATTGCCACCCCTGTTAAAGTGCCGTCTGGATCCCATGGACCCACCAGTACCCATGTAAGGGCCGGCTCTATTCTTACCTCATCAGTATGGTAGTTCGGAACCAGGTAAAAAGTCCTTGAAAATACAGAGAGAGAGAATTTTTAGTACAGAATTGAAAACAAGAAAAAAATCTCAATGTATTCTTACTAATGAAACACTTTGTAAATAAAATTAGGAATGATGAAAACAATAATAAATAAAAAAGGTATTTTTACTACAATAGGGCCGCTTTTACATGAGCAAAACGAACTGAGCGATGCTGAACTGATGATGTAAAAAACATACCAAAATGGAGAGCTGGGTCTTTCCTCAGTCTCACTATCGGGGTTATGCATAGCACAAGAATATATTACATGACCCCCTAATACGCAACGTGAAATTTTCAAGGTGCCCCTAACATTTTTATAGGTCATTTGTTAAGGATTTAATGAAAGGGAAAATAGTTTGTTAGGTCTCACAAAAATAATGACAAACAAGAGCATATTGTGCATACGAGTTGAAGACCTCTCTAGAATTTACCAGGTAAAATAGTTCCATTAAAGATCAAAGGAAAGTTTTATTTATCCCCTATAATTGGCCTGATTTACCCCAGAATTGTCCACTTCATCTTAATAAATTAGCCGCAGGCCTCTTTCACGTGGGCCACAGAATTGCCATTGGTTGTGCATTTCCATTTACTCCTCCTACCCGAGTGATGTCAGCAAGACAGTGGGGCTTAGCCACAAAAAAAGACTCAGTTTAAAAAAAGGCGTTTTTGAAGGTGTTCAAATTACATGACGCCTAGATTTTAGACACGATAAAGATTGCATAAAAATATTTTCTGGTCTTTGTCCTTCAGGGGAAAAAAAATATTTACTTCCAGCTAAGAAAAGAAGTAAATTAATATTCATCAGAAAAATTAGTAGAATGTTTCTATATTTTTCATAATAAATATTACTAGAATTTCAGTTCTGCAATGGAATGAGAATTAAACAGATCTTTTGAAACCAAGCATTTGGAGTTTTAGAGAAGACCGTAAAAGTCAGTTCTAATAGTGCAGCAGTTATTATGGAAAGAGTGTGCACTTACTCCAGTCTTTTTTTTTTTTTTTTTTTTTTGAGCCTTAGCGTTGTGGAGGTATTTATTCCAACAGACGTTAGGTGCAGGCATGACATATCCAGTGGCAATGCCCAGTAGAACCCTTCTGTCTGACTATGGATTAACCGTAAGTGGATATTAGAGGCAATGATTAGAAATGGCATTACGGGGTCATTTCTCCCTGCTGGGGTCCTTCATTAGGATCTGGATGGAGTCTGGAAAGGAGCAACATGGAACTAAAAAGGACCCATCCATAGGAATGATTCACAGTAGAGGACAGTAAGGCGTCTGCAGCTTGACATAGTTTACAGAATGATATGTTATGTTTGGGGGAATCTATACAAAGGGCTATACTGCTCCCTTTTAAACCTTTGGATGCTAGAAAGTTCTCTCACACATTGTGAATCAATATATTAGAAGTGTTTGTTTTTCTGCTTTCTACTACTTCTCTTACCCCTTTAACTGTTACAATTTGAGTAAACCTCTATTTCTATTAATATGTTGCACAAATAGACAGGACTTATCCTAACCTGGTAAGGTCGAGTGATGGCAGGATCAGGACCATCAATATTAAGAAGATGTTGATCTTGCGCATCATATTTTGGTTTTCTTCAGATCTGGAAGATGTAATGGATCAGTTATACTCCTGGGTGACATGTAAAAAAAGGGTTCACATGTTAATATATTTACCAGGTGACTCATCAGGTAGTCCACCTTAAAAAAATCCAAGAAGACAAAATATTTGTGAAAAGTCAATACCATAAACATATAGCTGAGTTTGATTATGTGCTTTTATGTAGCATATGAAACAATGAAGAAATCTTATATTTATTAAAATTATGCCAATAGGAAACTTGGCTCCAATATATTTTGTGCATAAATGTATTAATAAATAGAACAAAATATTGAAAGAGGGAAAACTAATTTTCCTCACCACCAACTTGGGAGCTAAAGGGACAATTAATTATTTAGTAAATCCCCAATATAATCTGCATTAGTGTCTGAGTGCATGTGGGGGAATAGGAGGATGAATGGAAGACAGTGGAAGAGGTCAGGCATACAGTAGATGGGGAAGACAGTGGAAGGAGGCTGGCCGTATGTGATATTAAGTAGACAGATAGAGGAGTTGGGGAAAGATGGGGTGACAGTGGTAGAGAGCTGGGAAGATGAAAATGGACCTTTAGGGTGAAGGGTGAAAAAAACTCAAAAAGATTTGTTGAGGAAAAGATAGAGGGGACGAGACAGTGGAGATAAAGGTGAAATAGTGGGAGATATGGGGACAAAGAGATTATAAAATGGATGGTATTGTGGGGGGCAGACCGAATGGGAGAGAGGAAGAAACCAAAGGTGTAAGGTGTAGAAAAAGGGGAATATTGAAACAATGGGGTAAGTGTGAGCATAGCTGTAATCGATGGCATAACTACAGAGGTTACAGAGGGTACAGTTGTGACAGGGCTACATTCCCAGGGACAGTGCAACATCCTCATCCTCCTGTGTAAATGAGAAGCCCCATTTTGCCTGTTCCTTTAGCAGCCTCTGCCTCTCTCTTATACTCCCTGTGTGGTGGCACTGCATGTGAGCAGAGAGTCTCTGCCAGTTTGTCTTCTCATATGCCCAGTTACTTCTGGCAGAGACCCATCACTGGACCAACTTCAGAGTGACTCCTCACACATGTAGTGTATATATAGACACATTGTACTGAACAAAATGTTTATTCCTCTAATTTATTCTCTAATAGCAAGAGGATTGATGGGAATTAGAGATAAAGAACGTGAAGGACAATTATCATGTTTCACTGTATCCTATGGCCGCACATAGTAGAAAATCCAGGGGTACACTGTGCACCCCCAAACCTGCTCCAGGAAGTGACATTCCCCCTTTCACCCTTAGAATACTGCAGTAGTCTCTACCATCCAAAGGGTTCATTCACACATGAATTGCACATTACAATTCGTTTCTAGATTGATGTTGGAAATAAAAAAGAATAGATTGAATTGCTTACTTTGTCCAGTGCCGTTCATACCAGGAGGAATAGTAGACGACTGTTGGTAAAAGGGCTGTGAAACTCCATAGCAGGATAACGGAGAGGAATTTCATCACTGTACTGTTCTGTGGAGAGAGATAACTGGGATCAGTCACATCCACACTGTCTGATTCATTTATAAAATTACCCACAAAACACCACACAAATACTTGTTTTTATAACCAATTTACGGACTAGTAAATCTTTATTATAACAATATATATATTGGTGTCTTTTTCAGCTGAATAAAGTAGGGGCCCTCCTACCACTGCTTACCGTTGTTTTATTCAAAAGTTATAACCCTTTAAACCTGACAGGAAGTAACAAAGTTTTTACTATCACATTCTATGAAGAACTGTAGCCAGAGGGTCACCTCTACCATAGAATGTAACAGAATAAAAGATGGAACAAGTGGGGAGCTCTCTGGACACCAGAGGGTGCTTGTTTGAATGGTTATAACATTGAAACAAAGTGTCTTCCAGCACAGGAAGGACTAAGTTCTACTCTACAGGAAAAGCGCTACAATATATGCATTTCCACAATAAAGGTTTATTATCCCTTTAACCCTTTAAGGACTGGTGGCAAGCACATGTGGCTGGCACTTAAGGCACTTTTTTCCTTCCTGTTCCTGGCTCCCCGAATGGCGTGCAGCCGTGGTGGGAGGCTGGAATTCCATGACGGTCAGAGCACGTCATGAATCGTTCAGTCAGATCTACCCATGACGTGCTATGACCTTCAAGGGTCGTTAAGGGGTTAATATATTTACATTGTTTATGTATGTATATGAAGTGTACATAAAGCGTACACACACACAGAAACATGTTATTCTGATTAAAGAAATATGAAAGTGAAATAAACAAGTACTAATATTGACACGTATCTAACATCACCAATTTCTACTTTAATCATTGTAGAAGCCCTGAACCGGAAGCAGTGAAAAAAAAAATGCCCCCGTGGTCCGCAAGTGCCGGCCGTGAGTGCGTGTGCCAGTCCTTAAAGGGTTAAGGACCGGAGCAATTCTGACCTTTTTGACTATGTTTTTGTTCAACAGTGTTTTCCCTCTAAGTACTTTATTTTACCCATGAAAATTATATACCGTTTTTTTACGCACAAATAGGGCTTTCTTTTTATACCACACTTATATGGATAGCCCATTTATTTTAGTAAAATTAAAGAAAACGGTAAAAAAATGTAAAAAAAAAAAAAAAAAAGTCATTTTTTCTCTTGGGATCATTTGGGCACAATAGGTTACATTTTTATGGACACTGCATGAAAGGTATGACCGGTCAGTGATACCTACAAAATGGGCAGTTTTAAATGGGCACTGTCCCCCCTGGGTGAAAAACCCCATGTCCCCTTTTTCCCACCCTATTTTCCCACTTTTTTATTGATGACATTTGGCGGTGTGTATAAATGTATTACATGGCTCAACAACAATCACACTTCCTATTTTGGTTATTGACATGTTTTTATTTAAATAAAATTTTTGTTTAAAAAAAAACAAACCAAAAGTTAATTTTAGCATGTCTAAAATGGACCTGCATTTAGCCAGCCTCCAGCACAGCAGTGAAGGAGTTAATACCCCCAGCTGCTGCATTTTATTTGTCCACTAGGTGTCTCTTCTCTGCTTCTCTGTCCTTTACTTTGAAAGCAAAGGACAGACGGCTGAGAAGAGACACTAGAGACAGTGTAGAACACTGCCTCATTCATTCTTTCACAATACCATTACATGGGATCGCTGCTACAGTGATCTCATTACCTGGTACTTGTGAAAGTGGCTGAGACTGAATGCTCCGGTCCCGGAGCGCTCAGTCTCAGCCGGGAATTAATGATAGCAGCGTGCACAGAGGCGCGCTGCTATCGTTTAACCCATGACGTACCAGGACCGTCATAGGTCCTTAAGACAAATCTACCCATAATGGTCCTGGCATGTCAAGGGTTGTTAAGGGGTTAAATCATTGTATTTGTGTTTAATTTTATTTAGTTTCAAATGCAACCTTAAAAGAACATAAACTTTAAAATACAATTTGTTGTACATGTAAATGAATTCATGCTTTGATTTAATTAAAGATAATTTATTGCATGTAATATTTCTAGGCAGGCTGGGGGATGAACATTGTCTTCACCTCTCATGCATGTGGAACACAGGAAGTGATGAGAGCAAAGGAAAATGGTTTCCCCCATCCTGGAAATAAATGCTATTTTAAATATGCTATTATCAAACTTTTACATGTATATCTGTGAATGATACCACATGTGCTCTCATATTTGAGATGTGTCCCTTTACATCACCGTGTGATACTGCATCCAAAGATTTTCAGTTGAATTTAAAGATGCAGAGAACTGAAAAATAGATTGTTGGCAAGCCAAGTAGCAGGTGCGGGTGGAGTATTGCACAGTCCACTTTGCGGTGCCTTTCCCAAGTGCAGATCTTCTAAAACTCTACAGAGACACAAGAAGAGATCTGTGTGTTGTATAACTATTTTCCTGTGTTACAGATCCTAACACTCGTTACATTATATAGAATGTGAGTATTTCTTAGATTATTTTAATGAAATAACACTGTTTATGAACTTCTAATTTTCCACTAAATCAGGACAAAGAGTCTTCAAGCAGCCTGGTATCTTCTTTCTGCCATGTAAATTACTGTAGTTTATATCTATTGAGGTACATTGATAAATACTCACTGTGATCAGAAAAAAAATATGGCATTTGTGCGTTTTCTAGCTAATCGCCATTCAATAATACAACTTTTTTTAACTCTCCAGTACGATCACAAAGAAGAAATACACATCTGCCTATTGACTGACTTCATCCACAATCATAGCCTAAACCAACATGCAGGATAACTCTCCTCTGTATTATAACACCTGCCAAACCCAACAGTACTTTTTAGCTTTTCGAGACCTTGTTAGTGATGTGTTGTTGGACTCTGTAGGGACTTATTGAAAAATATGCCCATCGGTAGTACCCATCACTCTTATGGAAACTTAAGAGGGTTTAAAAACCAAATCACAGAGGTGAATACTCACAGCATTTCTTAGTTCTTTGGCTAGTCCTCGCACAGAATACCACTATTTCACTTTTTAGTGCCATTAGAAATAAGATATGCCCATTTGCATAATGAACTTAATTCAGGGTATTCACCTCTATATAAGAATTGTCTATAATCACCCATTACCCTAGCTAAAAAGACTTATGTTCATAGACTTTGGTTCATGTACTGTCGAATGGCCTATGTTTAATGTATTGTTGTGGTCGAGGGTTTACATACTCACCGATTACCAGTCGGCGGGTACCGGTACGGTGTGTGATCAGCACCACCGGATCGAGCATTCGGCGGTGGGGGCAAGAGGTGAAAGCTGGGTCATTCGAAAGCCTGGAGTAGGCATGCAAATATCTTCCATAGCCTAAGCTGGGGAACCATAGGCAGCTCAGGGATTGGTCAAGGTTGGAGCAAGGCATTCAAAGTAGTCTAACAAAGGCTCCAACCTTGGGCCACTGTCCCTAAGATGTGTATTGTAGCCACTCCAGCCATTGACTATGTGTACTGTAGCAAGATCCCCTGCTGTGTGTTAATTAAGCCATGGTGAACTGCAGTCAGACCCCCTGCCGTGTGGTAATTCGTTCAAGCCCTCAAGTCTTTGTTCCTCAAACCCTTTTGTATCTGAAATGTAATCACTACTGGGTCATTGTATCTGTTAAGACCATCTGTTGTTGGCTTTTGTCTGATGTGTTGTGATTGAATCATGTTTCCCAGTGTATATGGTTTCTCCATGAGTTTCAATGTAAGATTCGTGTATAAATATGTGTTACTTTTGGAGTGAACAAGCGTCCTGGAGTCTTATGTTCTCATGATATTAAATCGGCCACTCTGACGCCCATCTGAGCTTAGTATCCTGCATCGTTCGACCATCTGCTGCCAGCATCCTGCGACCCAACTTCGGATGCTGTCAGGCGTCAACGTGGACACTTCCCTGCTTCTTCAACTTCCAGCGATCCTTTGATTCGAGCTACGGAGTGCTCGAACTGCTTGGCGACCGCTACCTTCGTTCCTGCTACACTTTCCCTGTTTGTCGTAGCCTGGGAGTAGAGGCCTTATTCTCTACTGCCCGGTGTTCCAGTTCTGCGACACTCGACTGCTTGGAAGCCCTGCCCGAAAGCTAACAATCTAAAGTGTAATGGGTGCATACATAGTACATCAGGGTCAGGAGCTGAAGACAGTGCAACAGTCTGGCTTGGATAGGGAACAGAAAGCCAATAGTTTATCAATAGCCTTAGTTGTACTAAGTCAATGCCATCTAGCATGTTCATTGGTTAAGGAGGTATAGTTTTAAACATGACTTGAAGACGTAAGAGAGGTGCAGGGTGGGATGTAGAACATTGCATAAATAAGGAGCAATGAGAGAAAAAGGTTTTATACGTGAGAGGAGATGAGAGTGGAAATGTAGGAGGGATAGAGGAGAGGAGGGTTATGAATGAGAGAAGCTACATTTTGTAAGATATCTAGAGTTTGATAGGCAGTCATTGGAGAGATTTAACGATGAGAGGGGAAGGGACAAACCTAGGTGACAATAAAGTAATTTGTGCTACAGTATGCTGTATGGATTGAAGTGGATGGAGTTGGGAGGCAGGAAGGCAAGAGAGAAGAAGGATACAGTAGCCCATGTGGGAAAGGATTAGTGCTTGTGGAGGAACAGAGGAAGGGATGGATTTTAGCTGTGTCACGCAAGATAAAGCTGCAGGAGTTAGTGAAGGTATTAATGAGGAAAGAATGAGAAAGCAGTGTCAGTTATCACCCCAGACACTGTGCAATGCCATTTACGGTCACCTAGAAGGGTACTATTTTGCCAAGCCGGAGGTTGGATGAGGACTAGTTCCGTTTTAGACATTTTGAGCTTGAGAGACCTATGAGCCATCCAATGAGATCTGTGATTTTAGATTGACTTTCAGAAGTCAATCGAGCTGCAGATAAATAAAGCTGGGTGTCATATGCATAGAAGCGATATTTGAGAATGAATGAGTTTATAAGATTACCAAGTGTTTTTGTATAGATATTATTAATTAAAAAAAAAATGCAATTACATAAAGAGTATCTACTGTTTTGGGATCTTCTGCCATCTCTGTAAAAATGTGTCCTAGATAGGGATGGGCAAAATCTCTCGCCATGTTCCTGCGGGAAATTTTTGCAAAAAACCATGTTCGCTTTTTTGCAGGAACATCCACTTTTAAACTAGTGATAAAAATGTTTGCATTTTTCACCCATTGCCACAAATTTTTCCCCATTTTTTCAATGGCTAGAAAGTTTTTGCCCATTGATTTACATTGTTTTCGCATTTCTACTATAAAAACATGATGTATTTGCGGAAGGCAGTGTAACGGTTTTCAGTACACTCAGAGACAGGCAATTTGGTAAAACACAGTTTCATTGAATAAGCAAACGAAAGTAACCCTCGCGGGTCCAGTAATAGTACAAACAGAACTGACACAGGACAGGTTACTAAATTACGATAGCCCACACGGGACCAGTATACATATATCACAAGTAGTAAATATACTGACACAGGTCGGGAACAGTTTGTGTGATTCAGTGAGACACAAATGGTTAATGCTATTAGGCCAGGAGACTGGGAGGCCCTAATAGCAAGGCCCAGGAAGCACTCAAATGCTGTTAAGTGCAAAAATAGCGACTAGCCCAGGAAGGTTGAGCGAGGCCCTGGAGGGAACACAGACCATAGTAGTACTGCAACCGGAGGAACAACGGAACGCCCTGTGGATACACAAACTGCGACCCACGGTAATGGTACCGGACAATGATGTTGAAATGCTAGGCTTGATGGCAACTGCCGGGTGACAGAGCAGACTGAGGCGCCCTAGAGACCAACCTGAATTCTGGTGAATTGACAAGCCAGCGTATATAGTGCCAATAGTAAAGCTCCTACCTGGGTGAGTACCAGAAGGCCCTGGTAACGGGCGCTTGGCTTGTTTAACGACAAAACAGGAGTGCAGACTAACTGAGGTGCCCTGGAGACCAACCCCAATGACAACTGATAACAAGCCAAGCGTATAGGGTGCAACAAACTGAGTGTAAACCCTGTGTATGGAGTAAGCAGGCAGCAAGGCACTAATGGGTCGCAGTCACGGAACGGTAATGCAGTACGAGGCAACCAACTGGGCCAGTACGCTCAAAGCAGAGCACAGTAGTAACTCACTACCGGACATGGTAGTACAACGGACTGGAGGCACAGGAGCAGGAACGGAAGCCACTACAGTCAAAGCACGGACAGGAACGTCAGCCAGTCCGGGTTGGTATACGGAGCAGGAACGTCAGCCAGTCCGGGTTGGTATACGGAGCAGGAACGTCAGCCAGGCCGGGTCGGTACACAGAGCAGGAACGTCAGCCAATCTAAGTCGATACACGGAGCAGGAACGTCAGCCAGGCCGGGTCGGTACATGGAGCAGGAACAGGATCAGAGAGAGAGTAGTCAGGCAGTCCGGGTCATACACTGGAAATCACACGATAACTGCAGCAAGCACAAAGCAACGGAAACACCACGAAAGGGCTCTGTATGAGTGACAGAGCACAGTACTTAAAGGCTACCACTGGGTGGAGCCATAACACTTAGCCAATAAGAAAGCATCAGGCATCTTGTGTCAAAATGTCGCCAAAATACACGGGCACTGTGATATACCCCCCTCTCAAAGCCCCCCCCCCCGAGAGGAGGGAGCCGGCTTCTGAGGGTACTTAGCATGAAATCTGCGCAACAATCTGGGTGCATGGAGGTCACTCTGGTGAACCCAGAAATGTTTTTCAGGGCCATAGCCCTTCCAGTGAACCAAATATTGCAACTTTCCTCTAAATTTCCTGGAATCAATTATGTTTTGTACATCGTATTTCTCCTAACCTTGTACCTGCACAGGCCCGGGAACCACAGGAGTCGTAGTGTAACGGTTGCAAACCAGAGGCTTAAGCAGGGATACATGGAACACATTATGAATCCGCATAGATGCTGGTAGATCCAAAGCATGAGAAACTGGGTTAATCTTGCGGATAACCTTAAAGGGACCGATAAACCGAGGAGCCAACTTATTACATGGAACTTGCAGCTTAAGGTTTCTAGAGGAAAGCCATACCCTGTCCCGAATCTGGAAGGAGACCGCCGGCAGCCGTCTGCGATTAGCGTGACGCTGATAACACTGGAACGAAGCACTGAGTGTCCTCTGTACCTGTGCCCAAGTGGATCTGAGCTGCTCCATATGCTCAAACTGTGCCATCTTAGAGAATCTGTCGACCACCATTAGAATAAATGAATATCCCCTAGACACCAGCAATTCTTCCAGAAAGTCAATCGAGACATGGGACCAGGGACGCTCGCCATTAGGTACTTGTTGAAGTAGGCCAGCAGGGAGATGCCTAGGGGACTTTGCCTGGGCACAAATAGTGCAAGCTGCCATATAAGCGGTGCAATCAGCACGTAAGGAAGGCCACCAAAATAACTGCGAAAGGGACCAGATCAACTGATCCCTGCCTACATGCCCAGCTGCCTGAGATGCATGGTATGTTTCGAGTAGGTGGGTACGAAATGGTTCGGCCACAAAACATTTCCCACCGGGGTATCAGGGGGTGCGGTAGCCTGGGTAGCAAGAATCTCCTCCCCCAATGCTGAGGTAATGCTAGTTCGCACGGTGGCCAAAATGTGATCTGGTTGAATAATGGGTACTGGAGCTTCATCAATCTCGGTTTCAGGACCAAATTTTCTGGACAGAGCATCTGCTCTAACATTCTTGGAACCAGGTAGGTAGGATACAATAACATTAAAATGGGACAGAAACAGGGCCCATCTGGCCTGTCGAGAGGACCATCTCTTTGCCTCAGAAAGGTATATTAAATTTTTATGGTCAGTCAAAATCAATACTGAAATTCTAGTTCCCTCAAGCCGGTGTCACCATTCCTTAAGGGCTAGAATGATTGCCAAAAGCTGTCTGTCCCCAATCTTGTAATGGCTCTGTGCACTGGATAATTACTTGGAGAAAAACCCACAAGGCCTTAGTCCACTCCCAGGGTCCAATCGTTGTGACAACACTGCCCCTACCCCAGTTTCAGAGGCATCGACCTCTAAAGTGAATGGAAGGGAAGGGTTAGGGTGGGACAGTACAGGAGCAGAAGCAAATGCGGATTTCAATGACTCAAAGGCAAATTCAGCTTCTTGAGACCACTGAGAGGGATTAGCACCCTTGTGTGTGAGATCGGACAGTGGCTTTACAATTGTGGAGAAATTCCGAATGAATTTCCTATAATAATTGGCAAAGCCAAGGAAACGTTGGATAGCCTTGAGACCCTTTGGACGTGGCCACTGCAGGACCGCTGCCAGCTTCTCCTTGTCCATTGCAATGCCATCTTTGGAGATCACAAAGCCTAGAAATGGGACCATAGTCTTGTGAAACTCGCACTTTTCGATTTTACAATAAAGTTTGTTTTCACGGAGTCTAAGCAGAACTGTAGACACATCCTTGATGTGTTGCGACAGGTTGGATGAGTATATAAGAATATTGAGATAAACCACAACACACGACTGGAGCAAGTCACGGAGAATGTCATTAATAAACTCCTGGAACACTGCGGGAGCGTTACACAGCCCAAATGGCATTACCAGGTATTCATAGTGTCCGGATCAAGTATTAAATGCCGTTTTCCACTCATCACCAGCTCTTATCCTAATCAGGTTATATGCTACACGTTAAGTCCAGTTTGGTGAAAATGGAGGAGCCCTTTAACTTGGTAAACAGTTCTGTAATGAGTGGTATCGGACATGCGTTTTTGGTCATGAGCTTATTCAAGCCACGATAATCAATACAGGGTTGTAACTCGCCATTTTTCTTTTCGACGAAGAAAAAACCAGCCCCAGCGGGCAAGGATGACTTTCTGATAATTCCCCTCCCAAGGGCATCTGAAATGTACACCTCCATGGCCCTGTTCTCCTCGCAGGACAATGGATACATCCTGCCCCAAGGAGGAACGGCGCCAGGAGGCAGATCAATAGCGCAATCGTAGGCCTTATGAACCGGCAAAGCGCTAGCCTCCCCTTGCTAAAAACGTCACTGAATTGGTGGTACTCAGTTGGCACAGAGGGGGAAGTACACAGAATCTTGATAGGGCGGGAAATGCAATGCGTATTACAGTATTCAGACCAGGCCATAATTTCACAATTTCGCCAATTAAACTTAGGATTGTGCAAATGGAGCCATGGGAACCCCAGGATTACTGTATGGTGGGGAGACTGGATGATCTGAAAACGTTGTTTCTCGGTATGGAAAGCCCCAATGCACATAGACAGTGGTATGGTTTCCATAGTAATAAGAGCTGGTACTAATGGCCTGCCATCAATGGCTTCAATAGCCAAGGGAGCTTCCTTCTCAACCAGTGGAATCTTGTGTAACTCAGCAAAAGAGCTGTCCATAAAGTACCCAGCTGCACTGAAATCCACTAGGGCCAGAACCTCCACTGAGATTTCTGCCCAAGAAATCACAGCTTGGATAGTGGGTTTTTGATTAACGGGATCTAGGGACATCTGGGCGCCACCTAGGGCCTGTCCCCCAAGGTACCCTAGGTGTGTTAGTTTCCCGGCCATGTAGGACAGGAACGCAACACATGCCCAGCTTGGCCACAATACAGACAGAGGCCCTGCCTGCAACGATGAGCCCTCTCCTCCTTGGTCAACCTAGTGAGCCCTAACTGCATAGGTTCACTGCCCTCACGATTACATTCAGGAGGCATGGGAGGTAAGGGAGGCATGGGTTGGGAATTTTGTCTCGGCCGGCCCCATTCTCTGGCCCTTTGTCTGCGGTCTTTGGCCGCCATTCTCTCCCTAATGCAAAGTCAATAAACTCGTCCAAATCACTCGGCAAGTCTCTGGCAGCTGTCTCATCTTTGATGCAGTCACAGAGACCCTGTGCAAATGCTGCCATGAGATCCTCATCATTCCAGCCCACTTCTGCTGCCAATGTGAGAAATTCAATGGCGTATTCAGCAACAGTACGGGATCCCTGCTGGATCTCCAACAATCTTTTGGCAGCAGAGGCGGATCTCCCAGGGATTTCGAATACTCTCCGAAATGCTCTCAGGAACTCATTAAAGTTCTTAGTGCATAGTTTCGCTGCTTCCCACAAGGGGTTTGCCCACACCATTGCTCTGCCCGTTAGCAAAGAAATCATCAGCCTGACATTACTTCGGTCACTGGGAAAGGCTTGAGGAGTTAACTCTAGGAAAATCTCCAACTGGCTTATGAACCCTCTGCACAGGGCAGGTTCACCATCATATCGGAGCGGTAAGGGAGCCGTAGCAGTTAACCCTCTATTCGAGCTTGATTGCGTCACTGATTGGGCACCCGGTGTCGTGACTGGGGGGACCTCCGAGGCCTGTACTGGTTTATCTAAATGAGCGTTGCTCATGAATATCCATCCTCCAATGGATGCTTTGTGTATTACCATCACCTGTACCGTACTGTAAAACACAGTTTTATTGAATAAGCAAACAAAAGTAACCCTCGCGGGTCCAGTAATAGTACAAACAGAACTGACACAGGACAGGTTACTAAATTACAATAGCCCACACGGGACCAGTATACATATATCACGAGTAGTAAATATACTGACACAGGTCGGGAACAGTTCGTGTGATTCAGTAAGACACAAATGGTTAATGCTATTAGGCCAGGAGACTGGGAGGCCCTAATAGCGAGGCCCAGGGAGCACACAAATGCTGATAAGTGCAAAAATAGCGACTAGCCCAGGAAGGTTGAGCGGGGTCCTGGAGGAAACACAGACTATAGTAGTACTGCAACTGGAGGAACAACAAAACGCCCTGTAGATACCCAAACTGCGACCCACGGTAATGGTACCGGACAATGATGTTGAAACGCCACGCTTGATGGCAACTGCTGGGTGACAGAGCCGACTGAGGCGCCCAAGAGACCAACCTCGGTTCTGATGAATTGACAAGCCAGCGTATATAGTGCCAATTGTAAAGCTCCTACCCGGGTGATTACCGGAAGGCCCTGGTAACGGGCGCTTGGCTTGTTTAACAACAAAACAGGAGCAGATACTAACTGAGGAGTCCGGGAGACCAACTCCAGTGACAACTGATAACAAGCCAAGCGTATAGGGTGCAACGAACTGAGCGTAAACCCTGTGTATGGAGTAAGGAGGCAGCAAGGCACTAATGGTTCACAGTCACGGAACGGTAATGCAGTATACGAGGCAACCAACTGGGCCAGTATGCTCAAGGCAGAGCACAGTAGTAACTCACTACCGGACACGGTAGTACAATGGACTGGATGCACAGGAGCAGGAACGGAAGCGACTACGGTCAAAGCATGGACAGGAACGTCAGCCAGTCCGGGTCTGTACACAGAGCAGGAACGTCAGCTAGGCCGGGTCGGTACACGGAGCAGGAACAGGATCATAGAGAGAGTAGTCAGGCAGTCCGGGTCATACACTGGAAATCACATGATAATGGCAGCAAGCACAAAGCAACGGAAACACCACGAAAAGGCCCTGTATGAGTGAGTGAGCACAGTACTTAAAGGCTACCACTGGGTGGATCCATAACACTTAGCCAATAAGAAAGCATCAGGCATCTTGTGTCAAAATGTCGCCAAAATACACGGCACCGTGATAGGCAGACACAATAGAAGCAGCTACAGAGCGAGATAGACGTTCTGTTCTGTTCTGCTATGATATTTTGCCAAAATTGAGGCAGGAAAGGCTCATAGTGACTACTGTTACTATAAGCAGGGTGAAAAATAATCAGTGGAGGAGCTGGAAGGACCCTTATGTGTCCATTGAGTCTGAGGAGGAGGAATAAGGGACCTACTGTACCAATGCTGATCAGTCCCCCTAAATCACCCCAAGGGGTGTTGGGGTATTTAATGGGAAGGGAGGGAGAAACAGGTAGTACTAGTGAGAGCAGGATAGGTCAGCTGCCTGTCCCTGCCGCTAGACATGCTGCCTTTGCTGCCACTGTTGCTGCCCTTGTTGAAACCAGTGCTGAGCCTGCTGCCGGTGCTGAAGCTGCTAGTGTGTCTTGTAATACTGAGGAGGGGCGAAGGAGAAGATGATGCCAAGTGTGACAACAGGGGACCCTAAGTCACACTTGCTATCCACAAACAGTCCCGCGGTGCTAGTACTAAGAAGGTCAAGCAGCTTGTTAGTGTTAGGAGTGAAGGAGGGGGTAATCAATATATTACTAGTGACTGTGAGGAGGAAGACTGTGGGGCTGAACTTAATGTGTGTGGTGTTAGTAGTAGTAATAGTAATGGTGAAGCAGCCGGTGGGACTAGTGTGGTAGTGGGAGTGGAAGGGGAAGCATTTGAGAGCGTTCAGAGTAGTGGTCAAGGGAGCCCACGCCATCCCCCTGGCTCTGGGAGTTCCCTTCACTACAGTGTCCAGGTGGAACATGATCCTGAAGTGACCAGAAATGGTGTTGGGGGAGGAGAGCAGGCTCAGAATTAAAGGGATAGTAATACTTCATTTTAACTTTATTTTATTTTGTAGGCATTAAAAAAACATGATGAACGATATAAGTCTTATCTCTCAAACCTTTATGGTTTGAGAGATATTCACAAGCAAAGTTTCCCCTCCCGCCCCTTTTACCTAGTGTAAGCCATCTCTTCTCAGATGTGGAATCCAGTCCATAGACCACACAGATAACAGCAGGGGACAATCTTCTTCCTATGAGAACAATGAAATCACTGCCCCCCTTGACAAGTTTTTCAGGTTTTTCCCTTATCTTAATTGAATATTGTCCCTCTCTGCAGTCTACCTGGGCACCTCCCTTCTGATCTGGCTGAGCAGTGTTACATCAGTAGAAGGGGCGGGAGGGGGACACTTTGCTTGTGAATATCTCTTAAACCATAAAGGTCTGAGAGATAAGACTTATATCGTTCTTCATGTTTTTTTAATGCCTACAAAATAAAATAAAGTTAAAACGAAGTATTACTATCCCTTTAATACCACCACCAGCAGCAGGAGCACAGATCAGCTGCTAGCGCTTGTCTGTCTTCCTCTTCAGGTCAAAAGGAAGTGGTAAGTCTGACATTAGGGGACCCTCTTTGTTTTATGGTAAGATTAGATTATTGTTACCAACATGGTACAAGTGTCTTCTTTGCAAAATATGTGTTTGTTTGTTTTAAACGGTGTTTGTATGGAGGCTACCCACATAAGTATCACCTCCCAATAAAACACCTGAAAATGCTAATGGCCCCAATTATTTTTCCTTGTTCCTCTGCTCAAGAGATACATCATCACTCTGTGCTGGGGGCAGACATGACAGTTGTTGGCAACTTTTTCCAAGTGATGTAGACAGAGTACTTGATACTATTTAACCCTTTAAGGACCAGAGAGGCTGTCGACTCATTGCAAGTCAATACACTGCACACCCCTCTGGTCCTTAAAGGGTTAATGTTACCATGTGTAGTGATCACTGTCCTCCTCCATTGAAATGACATCCAGGAATAAAAGAAAATGTCATCTCTTGAACAACAGCACAAGTGCAGGTTTCATAGGGGCTACTGGGATATATATAGGATTTTTTTTTTTATTTGCAATACTATGGCAGGTGGCGGTGGGGTTTACTACTCCTTTAACCCCTTAACGACTTAAGACTTGCCAGGACCGTTAGGCGGTCCGGCAGTTAAGGACCAATGACAGTCCTGTCACGTTGTGGATTTCCAGGTTCGACCCAGATTCCCTTTGTGAAAAAAAAAATGCCCTGTGGTCCTTAACATCCACCCTCCTGCAGATTAGGTGGTCATTAAGAGGTTAAATAAGTGGAGCAGTAAAGGATAAATATGGGTTTTATTGTGTTTGCGTTAACATTAACCCTTTGCGGAGCAGAGGGGTATGTGACACACGGTAAAGCAATGCTGCTGGTCCTTAAAGGGTTACGTAGAGGGTTCACTTTGAAAATATCACACACAAAAGAGAGTGTGACATAAATACACATTAACCCTGGTGCCTTGATGAGAAGGGGACATGAGAATCTCGCCCTGCTTCAAAGTGTGACATTCTCATGTCCCTGCCCCTTCTTGGCATGCTCCCTTCTGAGCCGTTAGCGCTGCGCCGGGCTCCCCCCCTTCTGTGTGTGCAGAATGACTGGGCGGAGCACGCAGAGAAGGGGAGAGGGATCCCGGTGCAGCGCTCAACAACTTGTTGCTGGGTTAGCACGACTAAGAAGGGAGCACGCAGAGAAGGGCCAGCCAGTATCATTAATCAGTGAAAGAAAGGTATCTGGGGTAAAGTTTGACTCAGACTCAGTGCAATGCAAAGACTACGTTTAATTCCGCAACATGAGAATCTAGCACTTCGATGCAGGGGGTGAGATTCCCATGTCCCCTATTTATCAAGGCGCCACGGTTAATATGTTCTTTTGTGTGCGACATTTTCAAAGGATACCACGTAGAAAATAAGGACAGAATTAAATTCCCTAAACAGGTAACTCTTGGCCCATTTACCCAAAGTGTGAGGAGGAATTGTGGGGCAAAACAACTACCCCAGATATGACACAAACATTCCCGTAGATTTAAATGGGGCTTTTACCCCCTCAGTGCCGGAGGGCAGCTTCAATGGAGACTTTTGTAGCATTCAAGAGGTAAAAAGCCGCATTTAACTGTAACGTGACGCCTTGTATCATAAGCTGGATACCTCTTTTATAGTTCCTTTCTCCCCAAAGAATAAAAATCCAATAGTAAACTGACCCTCCTGTTCCCAAACATCAGCCGAGACTTGATGAAGGGAAGAACTCTCTTTTATTGAATCAAACACACAGGTTATATACACTACAGAGACTCTTATCTAGATCAGCATGCAAATGAGGACTTGGGACAGTGTTTCTATGCTTGACCAATCAGTCACCAGCATCCTTATCAGGATAAGAATGCAGATTAGGAATTGAAATCCTACATTCTTAACTGGCTCATCAATAACCGCCTCTGATTGGTCAAGGAAGCACAGCAGGAATCAATTAACATTCCTTAGCACAGGCCTGGAGTATAGTGGAATCAAAGCCCAACCCCCCCACTATCTCTGCACTCCAGCAATGTACTGGAATCAACTATAGTCACCACAGTTCTGTCACATATCTCCCCCTTGTATCCATGTCCGGCATACCCGATTAGACCCAGTCGGGTGTAATTTAGGGATGTCCGGGGTTTTCTGCCTGTGGTTCCATGTCCACAACAGTACTTGTCCCAAAAGTCTTGTCCCCAGCCAGCCCCTACAGTCCTGGGGTCTGGAAAGAAAAAACGAGCCCCTTGTCCGGGGCCAGGAGTAAAACTGGGGTCCTTGGTCCTGGGCCAGGGAAACATGTACCTCTTGGTCCTGGCTATCACCAAGTTGGGAGGCCTCTCCTGGGCCAGGCTCCACGCAGAGCTGGGGTCAGACCCTCCTGGGTCTGGGTCCAGTGACTCAGGGTCCATAGCCAGTCTACAAGGTGGACCTCCTTTTGGCAACAGTGTCTCTGGGTTCCCCATGGCCTGGGGGTCACCTTGGTGGACGCTGGGGACATCTCCCCCTTTTGGTTGGGCAAGAACCCCACGGGAACAGGAGAGGATGCTGCTCTCACTCTCCTGGGCTGAGGCAACATCCAAAGGGCTACTGGAAACACTGGGGACTCTTTTGCTCAGGGTTGAGGCATCCAGAGGACCGGTGAGGAGCGCACTCCCACTCACCAATCCAGGACAAACAGACTGTGGGCTGCTGGCAAAACTGGGGCAACTCCCAACTTCCTTAGGGAGCACGGTGGTCCCCCTCTCTCGGGCTGGATCAACAGTTGGCCTGGGGGGGAATGACTTCCCACCCACCAGGCTGGGGTCAAAAGATCCAGGGGCAACAAGGGTATCCCTGGTGAGGACCGTGGTCCCACTCACCAAGGCTGGGGTATCAGGACAAGGGGCAACAGGCTTGGGACTGCTGATGAGGACTGTTGTCCCACTCATCACAGCCAAGGTTTTACAGGGCCTGGTGGGCTCGCTCCCAACCACCAGGTCAGGGGTCACATAGGGGCTGGTGGGCTCGCTCCCACCCACCAGTTCACAGTCTACAGGGACAGCACAAGGGGCAGCAGCACTGCATTGTGGCAGTCTGCTGGGGTCCTCTTCTTCCAGGCAACAAACTCCAAGGCCATTCTCTGCCTTGAGGAAGACCGCAATCCCATTCCTCAGGGCCATAACATCCGCACCCCTGGAGAGCACACATTTCTCTTTCTCCAGGGCAGTATCCAATAACAAAGGGGAAGGACAGGGGCTGCTGGTGGGGACCTGTGTCTCATCCACAGCAACAGGGGTTTCCCAGGCCCTGGGGAGCTCGCTCCTACTCACCAGGCCAGGGTTCACAGGGGGGCTGGTGGGGAACGCATTCCCACCCACCAGTTCACAGTCCATAGGGTCAACAAGAGGGCCAGCAGCACTGTTCTCCTTCAGTCTGCTAGGGTCCTCTTCTTTCAGGCCACAAACTCCAAGGCCATTCTCTGCCTTGAGGAAGACCGCAATCCCATTCCTCAGGGCCATAACATCTGCGCCCCTGGAGAGCACACATTGCTCCTTCTCCAGGGCAGTATCCAATAATAAAGGTGAAGGACAGGGGCTGCTGGTGGGAACCTGCGTCTCATCCACAGCAACAGGGGTTTCCCAGGCCCTGGGGAGCTCACTTCTACTCACCAGGCCAGGGTTCACAGGGGGGCTGGTGGGGAACGCATTCCCACCCACCAGTTCACAGTCCATAGGATCAACAAGAGGGCCAGCAGCACTGTTCTCCTTCAGTCTGCTGGGGTCCTCTTCTTTCAGGCCACAAACCGCAGGGCCATTCTCTGCCCTGAGGAAGACCGCAGTCCCATTCCTCAGGGTCGTATCAACCGTGCCCCTGGAGAGCACACATTGCTCCTTCTCCAGGGCAGTGTCCATTAACAAAGGGAGCATCTTCTTGGGTCTGCTGGTGAGCTCTCTCTCACTCACAACAGTAGGAAAAACAGGGGAAGGGGCCAAATGTCCACCAGGGGGGATGGTTCTCCCACCCCCTGGTACAGGGGCATTCTTGGGGCTGAGGAGCAGCGAATTCCCACTGCTCAGGTCCGGGGTAACAAAGGGGCTGGTGCGTATCACTTTCTCACTCCCCCAGCAGGGGGCAACCCAGGGGCTCTGGATGTCTTGAAAGTACTGTTGCTCGACCGACAGTTTAAGTTGGGCAACCGTCTCTTCCGACGGATTGGGTCCTAGGTGGGGCAGTAGATTCCTCATTCTCCACCCCACTGGGTCGCAGGACTCAAAGGACTGTTCCATTCCAAGGTCGGAGCCTCCATCCCAGGGCGGGTTGGCCAGCCAGGCCACATCTTCCTGCGGTATAGTATATGGGGGGGCCGCCCGTGGTCCCTCCCCCGTATGCCTCGCAACTTTCCAGATAAGGCCTTGGTAAGCTCGCTCCAGATGCCACTCTTGCTCCACCAGGTCCTCCAGCTCCTCTGCTAGCTCAGGGATATTCTGGAACCCCATCATCTCCTCCCGGGCATCCCTGATTTCCCAAAACCTACTCTCCTCCTTGCTGCCAAAGTTGGGGTCGACACAGATGGCCTCCCATCCTACTCCTGGGCCATTGTATCCATTTCCCGCAGCAGAACAAGAGGGACGGATCATGCTGTAATACTTCTGCTCCGCTTTCTGGTACAGGACGATATACTGATCCTGTAGCTTACTTTCCACCTTCACAAAGCAGTCCATGCTGTCCTCCCAATCCCGCAGAGGATTGTCCCCCAGAAGCGGCCATCGCAATGCCACCAGCTTCTCAATCCGTCTCCGGTTGGGCTTAACAGCGCCCATTGGTCCTAGATTTGCCATGTTCCACAGGCAGGATCCCAGGTACCTCCTAATGCAGTGGATACTAGTACTCCAAGTCCCAGGATATCCAAGTTGCTTTGGCCATCCACTGCTCGCTGCGCTGCTGAGACCGGGGTCAAGCCAGCGGCTATATCTCCCCCTGGATGCTGGTCTCAGTTTTGCTGTTGCTCCACCCACTGCTCGCTGCGCTGCTGAGACCGGGGTCAAGCCAGCGGCTATATCTCCCCCTGGATGCTGGTCTCAGATTCGCTGTTGCTCCATCCACTGCTCGCTGCGCTGCTGAGACCGGGGTCAAGCCAGAGGCTATATCTCCCCCTGGATGCTGGTCTCAGTTTCAGTTCCTTGGGATAAGCCGAATCCCGCCGCTTGCCACCAGTTGTAACGTGACGCCTTGTATCATAAGCTGGATACCTCTTTTATAGTTCCTTTCTCCCCAAAGAATAACAATCCAATAGTAAACTGACCCTCCTGTTCCCAAACATCAGCCGAGACTTGATGAAGGGAAGAACTCTCTTTTATTGAATCAAACACACAGGTTATATACACTACAGAGACTCTTATCTAGATCAGCATGCAAATGAGGACTTGGGACAGTATTTCTATGCTTGACCAATCAGTCACCAGCACCCTTATCAGGATAAGAATGCAGATTAGGAATTGAAATCCTACATTCTTAACTGGCTCATCAATAACCGCCTCTGATTGGTCAAGGAAGCACAGCAGGAATCAATTAACATTCCTTAGCACAGGCCTGGAGTATAGTGGAAACAAAGCCCAACCCCCCCCCACTATCTCTGCACTCCAGCAATGTACTGGAATCAACTATAGTCACCACAGTTCTGTCACATTATCTCTTTGGGGATTTAGCGAATTCCAATGTGTTCCCTAAGGTGCTGCAGGTTTGCCCCTAAATTTCTCCTTCTTTACCATTGTGTATATGGCCAAGGAGAAGCCTGATTTTCATAATAAAAGGCGTGTATCAAACTGTTTATTGCCACATTAACCTTTTATGTGCCAGAGCAGTATGCTTCTTTGTGCTTAGTGCTCCTCTCTGGTGCCTAAAAGTAAAAGTAATAAAATAAATCTCTTTACTGTGTAACTAACACTTCATAATGACTTGGGTGGAAATAGCTTATTAAATCACCAATATTTATGTTAGCCGTTCTTTATTTAACCCTTTGCAGTCTGTTGGCTACCCCTCTGGCACTCATTGGGTTATAAAGCTCTAGTTTATGAAATATGTAGCTGTATGTAATAGACAGTAGTGGATGGCACAGTCTGGTGTCTCTAGGGATCCAGTTTATCCCTATAAAAAGGCCCATGTGATAATGCAGAGCTACATGAGAGCCACTGCAGACTATATACTTCAGCACTCACCGTGCATTTCTAAGGATCAGCAGACAACCCTAGGTACATTCCACACTCCCTCCCAACTGTCATTCCTACCGGGAAGTACTGGCTTCTGTACATAAACTGACAAATAAATAACCCTAAATATTGCTTATTCTATACATTTAAATAAACAATAGATAACATAAATATGGGTGATTCTGAAAGCTCTTTAAAATTCTCCCAAATCTTCACAACCTTTAAGTTCCACTTAAAACTCTTCTCAAAACTCAGATGATAAAATTGTGAATAAATTCATGTGTTGGTGACAAGGAGACATCACAATCCAAAGTCCCCGGTCCAGTCCTGTCCATGTGAATCGTGTTAGTCGGTGTCTCTACAGTCCAGGAGATAAAGTGGAACTGTGACTTTGTAACAAATAGATGATTTGTGCTGGACACTCCCATGTTTTGGGCTGAGGTGTGTCCAGTGCTCCTGATTTATGGTGGCCGGTGTATTTATCAGTTTACATCCCCCTGAATTGACCATTATTTAACCCCTTGGGTGTGGAGGGAGATTCACTAAGTGGTGATAAAGAGGTGATAAAGTAGAGATAAGTAGTGATATCACTTCTCCAGTTCCTATGTTATTCTATAGAGTCTATTCACTAACATCTCCACTTTATCACCTCTTTATCACTGCTTAGTGAATCTCCCCCCGGAGTCCTCTATCAGGAATGCAGGTAACAGATCTTTGTGTGTGTTATATAGGATAAGAGTGATTTCTGTGCCTGGAAACATTAGGTGGTGCCAGGGGTGGAGTTCAGTGAGGGATTGATACCTGGCCATGGGGGGGGGGTGCTAAGGGAGCCTCAGGTGCCTGTGCCTAGGGCCACCTGACATGTAGTTAGAATTCCCAAAATTCCAATTGATTTAAATGAGGGTTAAACCCATAAAGTCTTTGGGTGTGAGAGAGATATCCACTTGCTACACAATGTATTAGATATCTCTCTGGCTCTCAAAAGGTTAATCGCTAGTGATCCAGTGGTCCAGTTCTCTATAGTACATCAGCCTCACTGTGTATAGGTTACTGTCAGTCACAGACACACTAGAGGCTAGACATTCTCTGCAGTTCTTGTATCAGCATGGTCCCTGAATGGCAAGAAGGAAACCTGGTCTCCCTAGATGTCTATGTCTGTGGCAAGAAGCAGGTCTTTGTGTGTGTGGTGAGAAACCTGGGGTGGTAGACAGAGATATGAGACTTTCTGGTGGAGAAGACACAATGATGGATATGTATGTAAATGGAGAGGCTATAGTTGAAAGGATGGAGATAAAGAGACCTGATGAGATGCAGGGGAGACACTTGGATGGGGACTAGAGGTGTGAAAGACTTGTCTGTATGGAAGAGAGACACACTGACATCTAGGTTAGTCCACATTAAATTTATAGATATACCTACTACCTGCTGTATGATAGACTTCTGCCTAGAGTCAGTGCCACTGTTCACGTAACAAGCATGTGTGCTTTTATCTCCTTAAATAGAGGAGATGTATCCAGTCACTGCAGCAAATACTAGGGGTTAATCATTTAAGTGCCAGAAGGGACATCCAAAGCATTGCTCACTGGAGTGTAATATACAGTTTATAAAAAAGTGTGTGGATACTGTCTGACCCTGTGTATAGTATATACTATATTACACAGTTTTAATCCTTCTTATCATGTTTACAACTCTGAAATGCACTCGGGAAAGTACAATTTGTTCACTGACATCCAGTGATGTCAGGGTGGGGTCACGTAGCTCCATCTCAATTGTAAGCTCTATGGTATCATTAGTATACTATAGTATCCTATACTGCTATAGTACCATTTCAGTTGTATGTTCTGTGGTATCACTAGTATACTATAGTATCCTATACTGCTATAGTACCATTTCAGCTGTATGTTCTGTGGTATCACTAGTATACCATAGTATCCTATACTGCTATAGTACCATTTCAGCTGTATGTTCTGTGGTATCACTAGTATACCATAGTATCCTATACTACTATAGTACCATTTCAGTTGTATGTTCTGTGGTATCACTAGTATACCATAGTATCCTATACTACTATAGTACCATTTCAGTTGTATGTTCTGTGGTATCACTAGTATACCATAGTATCCTATACTACTATAGTACCATTTCAGTTGTATGTTCTGTGGTATCACTAATATACCATAGTATCCTATACTTCTATAGTACCGTTTCAGTTGTATGTTCTGTGGTACCACTAGTATACCATAGTATCCTATACTGCTATAGTACCGTTTCAGTTGTATGTTCTGTGGTATCACTAGTATACCATAGTATCCTATACTGCTATAGTACCGTTTCAGTTGTATGTTCTGTGGTATCACTAGTATACCATAGTATCCTATACTGCTATAGTACCGTTTCAGTTGTATGTTCTGTGGTATCACTAGTACACCATAGTATCCTATACTACTATAGTACCGTTTCAGTTGTATGTTCTGTGGTATCACTAGTATACCATAGTATCCTATACTACTATAGTACCGTTTCAGTTGTATGTTCTGTGGTATCACTAGTATACCATAGTATCCTATACTACTATAGTACCGTTTCAGTTGTATGTTCTGTGGTACCACTAGTATACCATAGTATCCTATACTACTATAGTACCGTTTCAGTTGTATGTTCTGTGGTACCACTAGTATACCACAGTATCCTATACTACTATAGTACCGTTTCAGTTATATGTTCTGTGGTATCACTAGTATACCACAGTATCCTATACTACTATAGTACCGTTTCAGTTGTATGTTCTGTGGTACCACTAGTATACCATAGTATCCTATACTACTATAGTACCGTTTCAGTTATATGTTCTAGTGGTATCACTAGTATACCATAGTATCCTATACTACTATAGTACCGTTTCAGTTGTATGTTCTGTGGTATCACTAGTATAGCATAGTATCCTACACTACTATAGTACCGTTTCAGTTGTATGTTCTGTGGTATCACTAGTATAGCATAGTATCCTACACTACTATAGTACCGTTTCAGTTGTATGTTCTGTGGTATCACTAGTATAGCATAGTATCCTACACTACTATAGTACCGTTTCAGTTGTATGTTCTGTGGTATCACTAGTATAGCATAGTATCCTACACTGCTATAGTACCATTTCAGTTGTATGTTCTGTGGTATCACTAGTATAGCATAGTATCCTACACTACTATAGTACCGTTTCAGTTGTATGTTCTGTGGTATCACTAGTATAGCATAGTATCCTACACTACTATAGTACCGTTTCAGTTGTATGTTCTGTGGTATCACTAGTATACCATAGTATCCTATACTGCTATAGTACCATTTCAGTTGTATGTTCTGTGGTATCACTAGTATACCACAGTATCCTATACTGCTATAGTACCATTTCAGTTGTATGTTCTGTGGTATCACTAGTATACCACAGTATCCTATACTGCTATAGTACCATTTCAGTTGTATGTTCTGTGGTATCACTAGTATACCATAGTATCCTATACTGCTATAGTACCATTTCAGTTGTATGTTCTGTGGTATCACTAGTATACCATAGTATCCTATACTACTATAGTACCATTTCAGTTGTATGATCTGTGGTATCACTAGGGAAACTGAGTTTCAATTACAAGCTATGTAGTATCACTAGTGTACCTCCATTTCCATTGTAGTCTCTGTGGTATCAGTAATATAGGTACATATAGGGATAACAATGGAAATGGAGCTACACAAATGATACCACAGAGCTTACGCTTCAAACTGAGATACACTGCTTTTTGCAGCTCCAAATCAATTGTAAGCTCTGTGGTGCTACTTGTATAGCTAAATTTCAGTAGTAAGCTCTGGTATCACTTTCCTTACTTTACAAAATGAATGCCAATTCTAAAATTAGTAAAAAGTGACTGATGGGAGTCTTAGTCCAACGGTAGCTGGAAAGTCACAGGTTGTCATCCTTGCTATAGGAAGTAACAACGGGTCTCCTTCACTGTATTTTTGAGGGGTAGGGGGCGCTGCATTTATAACATGAGTAGACAGTGGAATATCTCTCTGTTCTACCTGCTTCTTCTTGCACGGGCAACACTGCGCTTCTTTTCCTAGTAATTAAATTAAGTGAGTTGTTAAAGGGATAGTAATACTTCGTTTTACCTTTATTTTATTTTGTAGGCATTAAAAAAACATGAATAATGATATAAGTCTTATCTCCAAAACCTTTATGGTTTAAGAGATATTCACAAGCAAAGTGTCCCCCTCCCGCCCCTTTTACTGATGTAACACTTTTCAGCCAGGGCAGAAGGGAGGTGCCCAGGTAGATTGCAGAGAGGGACAATCTTCAATTAAGATAAGGGAAAAACCTGAAAAACTTGTCAAGGGGGGCAGGGATTTCATTGTTTTCAAAGGAATAAGAGTGTCCCCTTCTGTTATCTGTCCAGTCTATGGACTGCATTCTACATCTGAGAAGAGATTGTTTACAGTAGGTAAAAGGGGCGGGAGGGGAAACTTTGCTTGTGAATATCTCATAAACCATTGAGCATTTTTGTTTATTTATTAAAAAAACAGCCCCGCACACTTGGCCCTGCAAACCCTAGTAGTGGACCCGTGAGACCGTATCTCTATGTATGTGACTTACAGGGGACATGGGCTGTCAGGTGGGAATGATGACATCACCCTCCTTATGTATGAAAGTCTATGATGGGAATGAACAGCGATATGGCTAATAGTCCAGCCATTTGTGCTTTATATAAATGGCATAAGGGTCCTAAAGAGTTTAATAAAATAGCTACCATAAATATGTGTGATGTTTAATTACATTTGGGGGTTTACATTTTAATTTGCATGTACAGGAAAAATATTATAATCCCTATATTGTGTGTATACATTTACATTTACCACTAATGTTTCTTGGTCTCGGCTCTGGAGACACTGTAAACGAGAGTCACTGGGCAGTTCACTCTCAAGTACAGGGTTGGGGGAAACTGGGTCCCAATAGCTGTTGTTGCACTATAATTCCCATGCTCCTCTCTGATCATTGCACAGTTTAGGAGGATGGAAACCTGCAGTCCAGCACCAGAAGTAAAACCACAGATTAGCCGCCCTGCTCTAGTGCCCAGACCTCTGTGATACAGCCTCCTAAAGACAATCCCTAGAGCAATGGAAAGAGATGTCACTAGTTACACACATATTGATAATGTAATGAACCCTCTGCCCTGTCACTAGTACAACTACTCACATCCCTGCACACTGACCAATAGAAATAGACTGTATATATTACCAGCACATGTCATGTCATTACCAGTAGCTGTAATTGTTATATCGTTTTAATTAAATGATCAGGATTGCTCTTTTCACACGGGTGATAGAAGGGTGTCCATGGCATTACTTTGCTTTGCAATACGTTGGATACCCCCTGGCACTCAGTGAGTTAAAGTGATTTAATGTCACAGTTATCAGTGGTTACCTCAATAAAATGGGCAGACAAGCTGTGGGGAAATGGGCAGAGTTTGCTGTGGGTGTCTGTTTCACACCTTTTAACTCTTTGAGTGCTTTGCAATGCATTTCTTACCCTTCTGGCACTCAAAGGGTTAAGTGTCACGGAGGTGTGCATGCAACTTTTCAAAGAACAGTTATTTACAAACCTTTCTGGCAGTCAAGGGGTAACAGCCGCACAAGTTTTATTTATTGTGATTTAAATAAAAAATTTTTTTCCTGTTTCAGGAGTGATGGCGGCTCATGGAACGGAGTCTCTCTGTTATACAGGACCTGTAGGAAGATCGTACTTCCTGGGAATGTCCCATGGAGGCATCTTCCTGGCAATGAGTCTCGACGGCCTTTGACTTATGGTAAGATTATATTATTGTCGTCGACATGATACCTTGACCCCTTAAAGACTGGCCGTGCACGCTCGCGGCGGTCACTTAAGGACCACGGAGCTTTTTTTTTTTTTTTTTTTTTTTTTTTTCTTGATATTCGATTCCGGACTCCCCAAGCGACGTTCAGCCGCGCGGGTTAAGGAGATAACTGAGTGGAGCAGTTAGTGATAAATATGGGTTTTATTGTATTTTAAGTTCATTTTAACATTAACCCTTTGCGGATCAGAGGGGTATGTGACGCACTGTAAAGCAATGCTTATGGTCCTTAAAGGGTTACGTAGAGTGTTCACTTTGAAAATGTTGCAGACAAAAGAGCACATTACCCTGGTGCCTTGATGAAAAGGGGGACATGAGATCTCTCCCTGCATCAAAGCGCGAGATTCATTTGTCCCTGCCCCTTTTCTGCGTGTTGCACCGGGCTCCCCCACCCCCTTCTGTGTGTGCAGAATGACAGGGCAGAGCACGCAGAGAAGGGGAGAGAGAGCCCGGCACAGCGCTCAGCTACATGCTGCTGAGGTAGCACGACTGAGAAGGGAGCACACAGAGAAGGGGCATCCGTATCATTAATGAGTGAAAGCAAGGTACCTGGGGTAAAGTTTGACTCAGACTCAGTGCAATGCAAAAACTGTGTTTAATGCCGCAACATGAGAATCTCTCGCTTTGATGCAGGGGGTGAGATTCTCATATTGCCCTTTTTATCAAGGCCCCATGGTTAGTTTGTATTCAAGAGGTAAAAAGCCGCATTTAACTCTTTGGGAATTTAGCGAATTCCAATGTGTTCCCTAAGGTGCTGCAGGTTTGCCCCTAAATTTCTCCTTCTTTACCATTGTGTATATGGCCAAGGAGAAGCCTGATTTTCATAATAAATGGCGTGTATCAAACTGTTTATTGCCACGTTAACCTTTTATGTGCCAGAGAGCAGTATGCTCCTTTGTGCTTAGCCTCTCTTGTGGCTAAAAGTAAAAGTAATAAAATAAATATCTTTATTATGGAACTAACCCTTCATAATGACTTGGTTGGAAAGAGCTTATTAAATCACCAATATTTATGTTACCTGTTCTTTATTTAACCCTTTGCAGTCTGTTGGCTACCCCTCTGGCACTCATTGGGTTATAAAGCTCTAGTTTATGAAATATGTAGCTGTATTTAATACAGCGCGGTCTCCTATTCAGGAATGCAGAGTGCTGGGAGATGATGTCATCTCCCAGCGCTCTGCATTCCTAAAGAGCCGACGAGGGAGCTCAGCACTTACAGGACTGTGCTAAGGAGGCACAGATGACAGATCTCCTTCCAGGGGGGTAGGAAACGGACAACGGGGGGAGGTAGGAAATGTACAATGGGAGGGAGGCAATGTGAGAGCAACATGGAGTGGGCGCCAAGGCTAATTAAAATAAATAAATAAAATTTAAAAAAGCAATCCCAATTACAGGCGCCCCTCTGTGGGGTGCGCCTGTAGGCAGATGCCTACTCTGCCTTATTGTAAATCCGGCCCTGGTTAAACCCCTAAAGTCTTTGGGTGTGAGAGAGATATCCAAACACATTAGAACTCAGTTACTGTAATATACTAACAAACTCCCTTATTTACTTTAGATCATCGTGCTGCTATTTTCCGTCCTCAGAAAGAGGATCTGGGACTATGGCCGGGTGGCGCTGGTGAGCGATCCAGTCAGGTACGTCTGTCCGTCCTTCACCTATACATATCAGTGGGATTGTCTAGCTCATTGCTATGGTGCACATGAGTCTCCCACTCTGGACTGGTCAGCCTGTCCTCAGTTCTCCTTTACTGGACTTAAAGGGATAGTAATACTTCAGTATTACAAATCCCTATATTAAAGCCCTAGTAAAAAGAAACATTTTGCCCCCAGTGTCATCTCTCAAACCTTTATAGTTTGAGAAATGGACGCTTCTAAAGCTGCCCTCTCCCTCCCCCTTCCCTGTACTCAGCATTTTAGCTGACTCAGGGAAATCCGGTCAGAGATCATCAGGCGGCTCTGCAGCAGAGCCGCGATCTCGTTAACTAAAAAAAAAAACTTTCACTAAAATGGTCTTCTACGTGTGCTTGCAAGCCAATCACACGTAGAAGACCATTTCAGTGAAAGTTTTTTTTTTTAGTTAACGCGATCAGGCTGTGCTGGAGAGCCGCCTGAAAGTCGTACGACTCTCTTCCCTGCAGTCAGCTAAAATGCTGACTACGGGGAAGGGAGAGGGAGAGGGCAACTTTAGAAGCGTTCATCTCTCAAACCATAAAGGTTTGAGAGATAAAACTGGGGGCAAAATGTTTCGTTTTACAAGGGCTTTAATATAGGGATTTGTAATAATGAAGTATTACTATCCCTTTAAGTCTATTGGTGGCCCATAGACACCAAACACCTTAGTCCTTTGTGTACAGGAAAAGGTTCCAATACCCTCAGTTCTACATGTAGAAAGTTCTAGGCTTTGATACATCTTTGGATATATGATCTGATTTGAAGTCCAAGTGAAGCAATTTTCCTTTGAACTCTTCACTTCCTGCTGTTTCTTACACAACAGTGTTCACCCTCCAGAACAGGACATCAAAGACATCAAAAAAGTTTACTACTATGGGATCTTACATATGAAAGCAGATTTATTTTACACTCTCAATTTCATTGTAACTGACTCAATTGAGAGACAAAGTCGTGTTGTTCTGGGCAGCTATATACGTGTATGTCACACTTTTTGTTAACTGGAGTGTGTAGCCTCTATTTCAGAGGCTTGAATAACACCCAGTGTTTTCATTGGATAGCAGCTGCTAACCAGTGAGATATTGCACCCCAAAAGTGGTCACTAATTGACTCTACTTGAGAACTGACCCAAAAAGTAAGCATTGCATATTATCTAGATCAGTTGTATAGATTGCAAGGTACAATGGTCAGATTCACTGCTGATGGCAAATTGTTACAATAAACAGTGAAACTGACTCTCTGAACTCACAATCTAAAGAGAGAACTGAACTATACAGATAACACAGTATAATTTTATGTGTCACTACTCTTATAGATTGCAAGCACTGAGGTTCAGTTTTCCTGTTGATTGCATACAGTTTGATCCAAGCTATATTTTTATTTTAAACTCTGTAGCCCCAATATCTCTTTATTCCGTTTACACTGTGACCTCTATTTTTGTGAACATACAGACGAATAAAGGTGCACAAATGGATCTATGTGTGGATCATTGCTTACTTAGATGCATGCCAAACCTAGGGGGAGATGCACTAAGGTGTGATAAAGTGGTGATAAAGATGAGATGACTCCAGTGTGATAAAATCTCCAAGTGCTATGTTATTCTATGGAGCCAATGTACTAAGATACCTCTAACCTGAGAGATCTTAGTGCATTGGCTCCACAGAATAACACAGGATTTGGAGAGTGTAGACCACTGTAGAAGTCATTGCCTCTTTATCAGACCTTAGTGCATAACCCCTGTGATATCACTAGGGGTCACTGTACATGATAAGTAGATGAACATGTGCAGGACCAACACTGAAATGTGGATAAAACATTTATTAGGTCATAAACTAGAATCCAATGGCCCATCGTCTTTTAACCATTTTTACTGGTGATCCAGGCCACAGACATTAAACCCTTATTAAACGGCAAAATATTATAAATGATGACACTCATTCCATACTTCATTTGTAAAAAGGATTTCCCCTTTCAGTGATTAAAGGTCTGTGTGTCAGTTTTCCTGTGTATCTATAGAGGAGACATCAATAAGCTCTTCTGTGGGAGGACTGCAGATCGCTATGCACACTTATTGTATATGGGAAAGTGTCCTTCTGTGCAACTTTATATGTTGGGAGGTATGTAACATTAGAGTTCCTTTAACCCTTTGATTGCCAGAAAGGTATCCTCTAACCCTTTGAATCAGTCCAGCTCTGGGTCTAATCTCATACCTCTTGGAGGTCTCTATCCATGGTAAGAGTGCTTGGACCTTTATTATCTCATTACATTGCTGCATGTAAAATGTTCTAACAGAAATATAACAAAGGCATCTTGTCACTGAGCCCTAGTAATAACAGGTTCAATGTCTTTTCCTATAGCAATCCGCACACCAAGCACGGGCAGACATCCTCGGCTGCAATTACATGACACCTGGATACAGACACCGTAAGTACCAAAATGTTTCTTTTTTTCCCTTTTTTTTATTGCAGGTAATAACTATACCAAGGATTTTAGCCCGCCTGCCAAGGGTCCGGTCAAGTTGGGGTGCTGGCAAAGCCGAACCGGATCTGCAACATAAAGCTTGGCTGCTGGGAAGATCAGACTGATCTCCCCAATGGCAAGTTGAGGTCTGTGTCTCCTTTGGCACAGATCCTTACATGCATCTCTCTTGCAGGATACAACATCATCTCTTAGTGCTCTGCATTGTTGGACAGAGAGATGACAGCAGAAGAGCTGCTAATAGAGGTGTGTGCCAAAGAAGGCACAGACCTCTTCTTCCACACAACATGCCACTAAACCACCATGAGGGACCATCCTGAGCCAGCAAAGGTAGGCATGTAGGAGGGGCCACAGGAAAGGGGGATTGGGAGAAATGAGGGAAAATGATAGGAAGATTAAAGTAAAACAGGGAGAGGAAAAAAACACAGCAAGAGGGGAAGAGAAAGAGGTTAAACAGACTGGGAGTAAAGAAAATGGGGGGCATAGACTGGGAGGCAGATGAACAGGGGGGACTGACTAGGAGGGAATAGAAACGGGGAACTGACTAGGGGGGCAGACATCCCCTAAAAAACTCATATGGCGATACACGTTGGCTTGTGTGGGGACCTCGTTGATTTCTCATCCTCCCACCATGATTCTGAGTTTGCATATTTGTCAGATAAGTATTTGCACCTTTTTATTGCCATACTCTTTGTATTTTTTTGCACTATTCGCACTTTATATTCATGTGTTTCTATATATAGCTTTAGGAGGGTACATGGATCCGATGGGAGGTTTTGGGATGTATTTGTGATAACTGGATATTAATTTGCTTATCTTGTTTTTGCTTTTATTATTGATGCAGTATTATTGTTTATCCAGATTGTTATTATGGATGGTCTAGTTGGTTTTAACCCATTAAGGATGGCCGATTGCGCATGTGGCCGTAACATAAGGACCACAGACCATTTTCTTATGTCCGCATCCGGTTCAGGACTCTCTTTTATTCTGCGGTGTGCCCATGAAAATTAAATATTGATTTTTTTCATGACAGACTGCGCTTTCTTATATATACGTGTTAAGTATGCATTCCATAACTTAATCTGCATTATGTATTTTTAGATAATCCAATATTTTGACACAACACATTGTATTAGGATTTCCAGGAATATACATTGAGATCGTCTCTCGTTTTCATGTGTGTCCTGGGTAATCATTTTATATTCCTGGGAAGGGTGATTGGTTGAGTGGACATTGCTAGAACTAGAACCTACAGCTGGTTCATTAACCAAGTGACCAATCTCACCAACTCAGCATTTTGGTTTAGGCTATGATAGTGGATAAAGTCAGATCAATATGCAAATATGTATTTCTCCTTGGTATTAGCGCTGGAGCGTTAAAAAAAAGTTGTATTATTGAATGGGGATTAGCTAGAAAACACACAAATGCCATATTTTTTTTCTGTTCACAGTGAGTATTCATCACTATACCTCAACAGCTATAAACTACAGTAATTTACATGGCAGAAAAAAATGTCAAAGTAGATACCAGGCTGTTTTAAGACTTTCTTGTGATTTAGGGGCATATGAGAGTAATTTAAGAAATACTCACATTGTATAAATTGTAATCAGTGTTAGGATCTGTAACACAGGCAAATAGTTACACAACACACGGATCTCTTCTTGTGTCTCTGTAGAGTTTTAGAAGATCTGAACTTGTGAAAGGCAAAGATCCATCCATGTGAGGGGTTGACAGTCACCCAGCCATTGGAAGGTGCACCGCAAAGTGGGCTGTGCAATACGCCACCCGCACAGACATCTACTGGTAAGTTCACTCTCTGTACCTTTATTTCCTTCTGTTATATCTGTTTTTACTTCTGTACATTTTTGAAAAACCTTTAAATTCAACTGAAAAGCTTTGGATGCAGTATCATGCAGGGGAGATAAAGGGACACATCTCATATATGAGAGCACTTGGGGTATCATTCACAGATATACATGTAAAAGATTGATAACAACACATATATAAAATAGCATTTATTTCCAGGATGGGGGAAACCATTTTCCTTTGCTCTCATCACTTCCTGTGTTCCACATGAGTGAGAGAAGGATATAGTGAGGGGTGAAGATAATGTTAGTCCCTCAGCCTGCCTAGACATATTACATTCAATCAATTGTCTTTATTATAATAAAGGCACAAATACATTTATATGTACATGAAATTGCATTTTAAAGTTAGTATTACTTTAAGGCTGTGTTTGGAAGTAAATAAAATTAAATACAAATATAATGATTTAAAGGGATAGTAATACTTCATTTTAACTTTATTTTATTTTGTAGGCATTAAAAAAACATGAAGAATGATATACGTCTTATCTCTGAAACCTTTATGGTTTAAGAGATATTCACAAACAAAGTATCCCCCCCCTGTTTAACCAGATCAGAAGGGAGATGCCCAGGTAGACTGCAGAGAGGGACAATCTTCAATTAAGATAATGGAAAAAGCTGAAAAACTTGTCAAGGGGGGAAGGGCTTTCATTGTTTTCATACAAAGAAAAGTGTCCCCTTCTGTTATCTGTCCTGTCATACAACCAGACTCACATCTGAGAAGAGATGGCTTACACTAGGAAAAAGGGGTGGGAGGGGAACTTTGTTTGTGAATATCTCATAAACCATAAAGGTTTGAGAGATAAGACTTATATCATTCTTCATGTTTTTGTAATGCCTACAAAATAAAATAAAGTTAAAACGAAGTGTTACTATCCCTTTAAAGACAGCTTCTCACTACATTTTTTTTTCTTTTTCAGGAAGAATCTTTCCATCCAGGGTGTGAGATGGTGGGCTCATTTTTTCACCATAAACATCTGCCTTTTGATCCTGCTGTTTTTCCTCACAACACCCTCCATATGGCTGTCTGTTCTGGATCAGCTGCACATCACTGAATTTGTGCACCACATTCCTGTAAGTAGCACTCATAGTGATATACAGATGATGCCTGGCTCTCTCATACTGTGGCACATTTACATGAATTGTCCCTAGATATCACTCTACTGTTTTACTTGATAGAAAGGCAAGTTGTCCTAAATAACCAGTCCTGAAAAATAAATAGAATTAACATACTTTTCTCTTCTTTCATATGTTAGTGGTGGATTGTGTAATATCACTGACAATATTGATATCCATGCTGATTGCCTTTCATTGTAAAGGGTCTGAAGAGTTATACATTTTCCCTGTTTACAGTCTGTCCTTGATCTGTGCATGAGCACACAGAATACACTACACACAGCAGCACTGACTCCTCACAAATATTCACTTTGGGTTCAGTGGATTTAAGACATTGGACAAAAAGAAAATATATTATTTAAATGTGAGGCAGCTATATTACTGTTCTCAAATTGTATATGGCATGTACAGATCAGTGATTCTGCTCTCCATGGATGAAGTGAGTCCCTGATCAGACACCATACTGCTCTTTACAAGGACTGAAGTAGATATCGGTGATGTCACCAAACCCCTCAGATACAGGTCTATGAAGACAATATCAATGTTAGCACTTGTTTATTTCACTTTCATGTTTCTTTAATCAGAGTAACATTTTTCTGTGTGTGTACACTGTATGTATATTATATATACATATATACACAATGAAGGGACCAATGTAAATTTAAAAGAGGGACCCATGGGTATGTTGGGTGCCCTGGGGTGGGTTTTGAGGTGCAGGCAACAAGGGGTTTTAGGTGATAGGGTTTTAGTCAGGATAAATAATAGTAATTGTAGCTTTAAGAGGAAAGGTAGCAAGGCATTTTTTAGATTCCCATTCTTCCCTCCTAGAGCTGTAATTGGTGCACAAGTGCTACCTGGGCGCTTTAGGTGGGAAGATTGGGTATATAGATCCCTGGTATTCCTAACATCTCTCAACTTTTAGCTTTCAGCTCCAAGATCTCTGTCTGCGCTCCAGGCAAAAGAGGTGTGCAGATTGGCAGTGACATGAACGCAGAGCTGGAAAATCTATTGGCAGAGCTAAAGAAGAAGGTCCTGGAGATGGGAGATAGTGAATGGCTCAAGGACTGTTTGAGCTCAACCCCTTCAATGCCAATAGCATCTCCGAGAAGGCACCACCCATCACTAAGTGCATCAGTAACCAGAGGAAGAGACTCGGCAGCAGGAGAAGGTGGCTGTGTGTCTCCGTCCAGCATAAATGATCAGCTGAGAGGTGGAGAAAGGGAGGCGGCCGGAGGAAGCAGCATCAGTGTAACACATGAAATGTCATGCGTTCCACCAACTGGGACCGGGACCAGGAAGAAGACGCCAAGAAGATCATATTCCCCTGAAGACCGTCAAGAAAACAAGTTATCAAGTAGAACAAAGACAAGCAGCAGCAGCGAGAGAGAATGAGCAAGAGCGGCAGAGAGAGAGAGAATGAGCCAGAGTGGCAGAGAGAGAGAGAATGAGTTGGAGCAGAATGAAGAGCAACAGGACTGGTGAGTCAAATGTGATTGTTGAACAGAATGCTTTGTTGGGGGAAGTGTTAAGCTCCCATTCTAGGCTAACAGGACAGTCTAAAGCTAGAAGCAGAGACATAACTGAGGTTTACGGTGAGGTGTCACAAGTAGTAAGGGCACCTCATTCACGTGCTAGTACTAGTCAGAGACAGCCTGCAAATGCAGAAGAGACTATTAGGAGGGATAATGTTCCTATTGTGCATGAGTCCTGTGTGAGAGAAGTGCTAACATGTGACTCTTCCCCACTGGGCTATCATTTATACATTAATATTAAAGAGAAAACATGGTAAGGAGAGTACTTGGATTTATTGTCGCTGCTGTCTGCATCACAGGAATTATTGATGAGGAAGAGTAACGATAAGGGGAAATAGACAGGCGTAGGCCAGCGCCAAGGACTTTTAGCAATTGGCTTCAGGCTTTTCTGTATATTTTCATCAGCGCTGGGAGACAGACATCCAGAATTGTGTGCAGGTCTGTTCCAACATGTGGACATAGTATTGGAAGCTTTCAAAACTTTTGGTGTTTTTGCTTGTTTCGCTTATAACAAGCAATCCCCCTAAAAGTTGGCAGTACACCCCTCAGTGTCATGGGGACAAAATTATGTGGTTTTGTGGGTGTCTCTGATGTCTCAACAAGGTAGGAGTCACTTACAGAGACTGCAGGGGATACACTGCCTTTGGCCAAACTCAGCACTTGTAACCTCAGCACTTAACACCCTCTTACCCCATTGTCTGTCTCCTTTTACCCATTTAGACCGTAAGCTCCTTAGGGCAGGGACCTCTCTCCCATTGTTTCTATCAATGTCGCACTTATTTCATCCCCTCTTATTTATTGTAACATATGTCTGTTGTAAGGCGCTGCGTACACTGTGTGGCGCCATATAAATAAATATATACATACATAGCCCTTGGGGCAGTTCCATAAGAAGGGTTTGTGTTGGGCCTTTAATGGGGCTCAGTGCAAATTTTCTAACTTTTACAAATTCAGGCACTAATGTATGATTTGTGGAGGGGGATCACCCTAGTTATCGCTGTTTTCATAAGGAAATGACAACACAACAATTGGACGCTAGGGGGATCATTTCTAAGAGTGGTAATTTAGGCCAGTCCAATATCTCAATCCTATATGATTTGAAAGATATATGATTACAAAGTTCCCCCCCAATGTCCCATTTCAGGCTCTGGCTTACAGCAGGAGATCCGGGTCCAGGAACCATTCTGCGGCTGTTCAGCAGAGCAGAAATAGCGTGATATAGAAATAAATACTTCATTGGAACGGTCTACAAAGTGTTCCTGGTTTGCAAGCCCATTTTGTAGACCGTTCCAATGAAGTATTTATTTCTGTATTGTGCCATTTCAGCTCTGCTGAAGAGCCGCCGGCTGGTCTTTGGACCAGGATTACCTGCTGGAAGATAGAGGCTGACGTCAATGAAAGGCGAGGGAGGAGGGAACTTTGTAATCGTTTATCTTTCAAACTATAAAGGTTTGAGACATCAGACTGGCCTCAATTTCTTTATTTTTTTTACTATCTACAATATTAAGTGTACTTAAAATGATCCATTTATATCCCTTTAATGCTGATTTGGCAATATGGAATGCTTTCCTCAACAGTTATAATGATAGAACTTTGTTGCAGGACGAATTTGTGACTAAGTCAACAATTTATTTACAGATGCAGCAGGTTCAGGGGGTTATGGAGTTTTTTTGGGAAGGGAAGTGGAGGGCACAGGAATGGCCAGAGTCTTGGGAACTTTAGGCTATTTAAAGAATATGGCACTTTCGGAGTTGTGCCCAGTGCTAGTGGCCATGGAATTGTGGGCTCCACATTTTGCAAATAGAAGGATTAATATGTTTTGTGATAACCTGAGTGTGGTGCAGCATGTAAATAATTTGTCAGCTAAATCTCCAGTAGTGGTAACCTTGTTAAGATATTTAGTATTGAAGTGTCTATCATATAATATATGGCTGAAAATGAAACATATTTCAGGGTACACAAACCGTATGGCTGATAGCTTCAGTTTGGCAGATTTTTTGAGATGGCACCTGAAGCAGATCCCCAGGGCCAACCTTGTCCTATTTCTAAGTCAGTGGCACCATCAACATGGACAGGGTATGTTTATTCCTGGAATGGATGGTTCAGATGGGCAAAGGAGGTGGCAGTAGACCCTTTTAATAGCAAGTAAGAGTCTGTTTGATTATATATTGATTCGTTGATGAGGCAAAACATGTCAGGCCCAGCCATTAAAAAATGCATAGCAGGCATCAATTTCTTTTTGTGTCTATTAGGTGTGAATAAAGGTTCATCTAGTCTCATTATTAGGCAAGTTTTATAAGGTCATTGTAGGGGTAAGGAGGTAATGGATAATAGATGTGCAGTGTAAAGCTCATTATTGGAGAAATTACTTAAGGTATTGGATAACGTTTGTTATAACTTTGAAGTTAGCCTTTTTAAAGCGATATTTTTGATAGCATTTTTTGGGGCTTTAAGAGTAGAGGCGTTCGTTGCAAAGAAAAAGTTACAACATAGTTTTTACTGATTTACATGTGGCACTTAAGAAGATTTATTGGCAGTATGGCTACACAGGTCTAAGACTGATCAGGATGGCAAGGGAAAATGGATTTATTTGAGACGTATTGAGAAGTCAGATTTATGTCCAGTCGCAGGTTTAAGCTAAGTTTTACAGGTTAGGCCAAAGTTACCCGTGAGTTTATTCATGTAAAGAGATGGGTTAGCAGTTTCTAGGTTTCAGTTTTATAGAGTGTTCAATCTTTGCACAAATAAGTTAGGTTTGTCAGGACAAAGGTTGTCATTACATTCCTTTAGCATTGCGGCTGCAACTGAAGCATTTAGATTAGGGGCCAAAGAGGAAACGATCATGAGACTGGACAGATGGCCATCTAATAGATACAAACTCTATATTCACCCTCAATTGTTAGGCAATATTAATGTTTAGATAACAATGTATTTGTTTTACTGGTAACAAGACAGTACTGGTTTGGATTGTGGGACATTCTTTTATTTTTTGGTCCTGGAAGAAAGCTATTGTGCGTATTTATAAAGAGAATTTAGGTTTAGCCCTGAGGTTTACAGGATTTGGTGGCATAGGAAGAGAGGTCTCAGGTGGGAACAAGGAGGGATGGAGTTAAATACTTGTTTCAAGAATTTTCCTCAACCTGATGTCATTGTTCTTCGCATGGGAGGAAATTATTTAGGTGTTAAAAAAAAGCACAAGAGTTGATTGATTGGTTGCTGAGTGTTTGTCCACAAGTAATATTGGGTTATTCAGAAATGGCTCCAAGGCAGTGCTGGTTAAATAGAAGGGAGTTTAGGCCGATGGAGAAAACTAGAAAGACGCTCAACAGATTTATGTCAAAAATGTTCCTTAAATTAGGTGGAGTTTCTTATAGGCACATCGACTTAGAGAATGGTGGATCAGGCCTATACAGATCAGATGAAGTTCACTTATCTGATGTTGGTCTAGATAGATTTAATTTGGGCCAACAATCTTTGGTTCAATTGGCGCTTTGTGCAATGTGTGTGTGTGGGGGGGGGGGTCTCAGCCCTTGCAGAGGTGCAAGGGTTGGCTTTGGAGGGTTTATGAGTAAGTAAGTTTAAGATTTAAGTATTGGGCTGCTGGCTGGTAGGACAGGGCCTAAAGTTCTTTAATTTGGTGTTATAGTCTTATCAGGCTTTTAGGGCTGATAATCTTTATGGTTGGTGTTTTTTCTAATTTTGGTTAATAAAAAGCTGGGTCCTTTCCACCATTCTTTGTGTCTGTGTGTTTTATTATATTGTATTAAGTTTAAAGGTTTATATAGGGCGAGAACATGCTTCCCTGTGTAACTATATTAAAGGAATAATAAACATTTATTATGAAAATTCATATATTGTAGGATAGAGTAGAATGTAGTACTTCCACTGCTGGAGGACACTTTGTTTCAATGTTATAATCATTCACACTAGCTCCCCCACTTATTCCATCTTTTATTCAGTTACATGCTATGATAGAGGTGACCCTCTGGCTACAGTTGGTCATAGAATTTGATAGTAAAAACTTTGTCGCTTCCTGTGAGGTTTGATGGGATATAACTTCTGAATAAAACAACTGTAAGCAGTGTGAGGAGGGCCACTACTTTATTCAGCTGAAAAAGACACCAGTATATGTATTTTCATAATAAAGATTTACCAGTCCTTTAATTGGTTATAAAAACAAGTATTTGTGTGTTGTTTTGTGGGTAATTTTATGAATGAATCAGACAGTGTGGATGTGACTGATCCCAGTTATCTCTCTCCACAGAACCGTACAGTGATGAAATTCCTCTCCATTATCCTGCTATGGAGTTTCACAGCTCTGTTACCAACAGTCATCTACTATAACTCCTGGTATGAACGGCACTGGACAAAGTAAGCAATTCAGTCTATTCTTTTTTATTTCCAACATAAATCTAGAAACAAATTGTAATGTGCAGTTCACGTGTGAATGAACCCTTTGGATGCTAGAGACTACTGCAGTATTCTAAGGGTGAAAGGGGGAATGTCACTTCCTGGAGCAGGTTTGGGGTGCACAGTGTACCCCTGGATTTTCTACTATGTGCAGCCATAGGATACAGTAAAACATGATAATTGTCCTTTATGTTCTTTATCTCAAATTCCCATCAATCCTCTTGCTATTAGGGAATAAATTACAGATATAAACATTTTGTTCAGTACAATGTGTCTATATATACACTACATGTGTGAGGAGAGACTCTGAACTCTGTCCAGTGATGGGTCTCTGCCAGAAGTAACTGGGCACATGAGAAGACAAACTGGCAGAGACTCTCTGCTCACATGCAGTGTCACCACACAGGGAGTATAAGAGAGAGGCAGAGGCTGCTAAAGGAACAGGCAAAATGGGGCTTCTCCTTTACACAGGAGGATGAGGATGTTGCACAGTCCCTGAGAATGTAGCCCTGTCACTACTGTACCCTCTGTAACCTCTGTAATCCACTGATTACAGCTCTGCTCAACCTTCCCCCATTATTTTAAATGAGGGCTGTTTATGTCCCTTTTTCTACACCTCACACCTTTGGTTTCTTCCTCTCTCCCCTTCGGTCTGCCCCCCCCCCCACATCATCCACTTTCTATCTCTTCGTCTCCATGTCTCCCACTGTTTTTCACTGTCTTTACTAAAACGCCAAATACTTTGTTTCAAATGATGTTTAATACTTAGTCCATTTCAGAACTGAAATAATAGTAATACTTATTATGACAAATATATAAACCTTCTATTAATTTTTATAATAGTATTATTTATTTATTTCTTTTCTAAGCACAACCAATGGCAATTCTGTGGCCCACGTGAAAGAGGCCTGAGGCTGATTTATTAAGATGAAGTGGACAATTCTGGGGTAAACCAAGTCAACCATAGGGGAGAGATAAAACTTTCCTATGATTTTTAATCGAACTATTTAGCCTGGTGAATTCTAGAGATGTCTTCAACTCGTATGCACAATATGCTCGTTTGTCATTCTTTTTTTGACACCTAACATAAAATATATATTTAAGTATTTTGTATTGCCTTAAAACCTTAAAAAATGACCTATAAAATGTTAAGGCAGCTTGAAAATTCCACGTTTCATATTAAGAGGCATGAGAAGGACTCATGTAATGTATTCTTGAGCTATGCATTACCCTGATAGTCAGACTGACAGAAGACTCAGCTCTCCATTGCAGACTGTGGGTCTCTGGGTCTGTAATGTCATTCCTGCACTTCATGGTTCTCTACCAGGGGTACCACAGAGCCATCCGTCTCCCTGATAGAGAACCTCTTGCCTTTTTTACATTCAGCAAATGTTGGAGAACCACAATTGAACCGTATCTGTTACATTCCTGTGCTGCACAAAACTAATTAGCATGCTGTGCCAGACATTAGTATAAAGGTCCACACTGTGACACAAAAGTAAAGGTTCTTTCCTCAATATTGATTCCATTAAAATATGTTTTTTATGCAATACAGGCAGATATATGAATGTACAAAACTGACTTGTTTTATGGGGTCAGGGGCAATTTAAAGGGATAGAAATAGCTAAATAAAAATGCAGCTCCGATTGATCATCATAAAACGAGGGTCATGTAGCGCTGTATTTCAATAGTTTATATTTTGTAGTTGAAGAGTAATTAATTTCTAAAGTATCCCCCTCCCATTTCACCTACATCACGCTGCCTCTCTGAGCTCTCCAGATGGAGCACAGCGAGGGGCAATCTTCATTGATCATAAGGAAAATCCTGTCCTCCTCTATCAAAGGGGACACAGTTTTCCTTATATTCAGTGGATGAAGATTGTCCCTCACTGCGTGCTGTCCGGTCCCATCACCGGATTCCACATCTGAGAGGAGGCAACTAAGGGTAGATAAAAGTGACGGGAGGGGATCCTTTAGTATTGAATCACTCATGAACAACAAAATGTAATCTAATGAAATCCAGCGCTACATGAACAATGTTATATGAGGATCGACCGGAGCAGCATTTTTATTCAGCTATTACTATTCCTTTATCCTGCAGCAGTAGAAAAGTTCCTGCAAAGTCCATTTATACTCCAATTATTCATGTTTATTAAATGAGGAGACGTCTTGTTATCATTGATCAGGGCAGGTGATGGATCTCTGATTTCCTGCCCAGTTACATTGCAGAGAAAATCATCTCACAGCCAGGTGTATTCATGATGTCTTCCTTTCCCTGTAGATGCGTTTTCATTCCAGACCAGGATGCATTCTTCACAGTATATCGTAGCGGCATTTGTTTGAAAGGGAATGGAATTGGTCCGCCTCCCTGGACACATCTGTAAGATGATGAAGGCCAGATCAGAAGCATAGCGAACTGTTATAAAGCAGGTAAGAGACAGAAATCCTGAATGTGGTGTACAAATGAGGTAGACTGAGGGAAGGGATTAGGAAATGTAGGCTGGTTATTGGGTTGGGACTGCAGAAACCGTAAGGAAAGGTGCAAACATAAGGGTGTGTATATAGGTAGTCACATTTAGAGACAGGTGCAAGGATTGTAAAGTGTGTGTGTGTATATATATATATATAATTTCATGTGACAACACTGAAGAAATGACACTCTGCTATAATGTAAAGTAGTGAGTGTACAGCCTGTATAACAGTGAAAATTTGCTGTCCCCCTCAAAATAACTCAACACACAGTCATTAATGTCTAAGCCTTGGCAACAAAAATGAGTACACCCCTAAGTGGAAATGTCCAAATTGGGCCCAATTAGCCATTTTCCCTCCACGGTGTCATGTGACTCGTTAGTGTTATAAGGTCTCAGGTGTGAAAGGGGAGCAGGTGTGTTAAATTTGGTGTTATTGCTCTCACACTCTCTCATACTGGTCACTGGAAGTTCAACATGGCACCTCATGGCAAAGAACTCTCTGAGGATCTGAAAAAAAGAATTGTTGCTCTACATATAGATGGCCTAGGCTATAAGAAGATTGCCAAGACCCTGAAACTGAGCTGCAGCATGGTGGGCGAGACCATACAGCGGTTTCATAGGACAGGTTCCACTCAGAACAGGCCTCTCCATGGTCGAACAAAGAAGTTAAGTGCACATGCTCAGCGTCATATCCAGAGGTCGTCTTTGGGAAACAGATGTATGAGTGCTGCCAGCATTGCTGCAGAGGTTGAAGGGGTGGGGGGTCAGCCTGTCAGTGCTCGGACCATACGCCGCACACTGCATAAAATTGGTCTGCATGGCTGTCGTCCCAGAAGGAAGCCTCTTCTAAAGATGATGCACAAGAAAGCCAGCAAACAGTTTGCTGAAGACAAGTAGACTAAGGACATGGATTACTGGAACCATGTCCTGTGGTCCGATGAGACCAAGATAAACTTATTTGGTTCAGATGATGTCAAGCGTGTGTGTCAGCAACCAGGTGAGGAGTACAAAGACAAGTGTGTCTTGCCTACAGTCAAGCATGGTGGTGGGAGTGTCATGGTCTGGGCCTGCGTGAGTGCTGCCGGCACTGGGGAGCTACAATTCATTGAGGGAACCATTAATGCCAACATGTACCGTGACATACTGAAGCACAGCAGGATCCCCTCCCTTCAGAGGAGTATTCCAACATGATAATGACCCCAAACACACCTCCAAGATGACCACTGCCTTGCTAAAGAAGCTGAGGGTAAAGGTGATGGACTGGCCAAGCATGTATATTTGTTATTAATTTGCAATGCATTGCCTACCCCTCTGGCAGTATACTCTTTGTTTTCCCCCACTGGGCTTCAAGGGTTAATATCAGATCTGTGAGTGATGGTATTTAAAAAGTTCCCAGTTATGGCCATCGTGAGAGACACACACAGCCACACACACATACATACATACACATGTCATAGTGAGACAGACACACACACACACATCCCATAGTGAGACAGACACACGCTGTAGTGAGACACACATATCCCATAATGAGACAAACATACAGATCTCATAGTGAGACACTCACACACATTCCATACTGAGACACACATACAGATGTCATAGTGACACACACACACACACATTCCATACTGAGACACACATACAGATGTCATAGTGACACACACACACACACACACACATACAGATCTCATAGTGAGACACACACATTCCATAGTGAGACACACACACACACACATTCCATACTGAGACACACATACAGATCTCATAGTGAAACACATACATAACACACATACAGATCTCATAGTGAGACACACACACATTCCATATTGAGACACACCTACAGATACACATTCCATACTTAGACACACGTACAAATCTCATAGTGAAACACACACCACACATACAGATGTCATAGTGAGACATACACACACATTCCATACTGAGACACACATACAGATGTCATAGTGACACACACACATACAGATCTCATAGTGAGACACACACATTCCATATTGAGACACACATACAGATGTCCTAGTGAGACACACACACACAAATATAGATCTCATAGTGAGACATGCGTACACATACAGATCTCATAATGAGACATACACACATACTCCATAGTGAGACACACACACACATTCAATACTGAGACACACACACACATTCCATACTGAGACACACATACAGATCTCATAGTAAAACATATGCACACACATATTCCATATCGAGACACACATACAGATCTCATAGTGAGACACAAACATACACATAACACACATACAGATCTCATAGTGAGACACACACACACATACAGATCTCATAGTGAGACACACACACATTCCATATTGAGACACACATACATATACACATTCCATACTTAGATACACGTACAGATCTCATAGTGAAACACACACCACACATACATACAGATCTCATAATGAGACCCCCCCCACACACATTCCATACTGAGACACACATACAGATGTCATAGTGAGACACACACATACAGATCTCATAGTGAGACACACACACATTCCATACTGAGACACACATACAGATGTCATAGTGAGACACACTCACATATACAGATCTCATAGTGAGACGCGCACACATACAGATCTCATAGTGAGACATACACACATATTCCATACTGAGACACAAATACAGATCTCATAGTGAGACACACACACATTCCATACAGAGACACACACACATATACCATACTGAGACACGCACATATTCCATACTGAGACACACATACAGATCTCATAGTGAGAGAAACATAGACACACACACACACATTCCATACTGAACACATACACACACATTCCATACTGAGACACACATACAGATCTCATAGTGAGACACACACATATTCCATAGTGAGACACACATACACATATCATACTTAGACAAACATATACAACCCATAGTGACACACACCTACACATTCCATACTGAGACTTACACAGTATCCCCATAGTGTGAGACATACATACAGCGGTCTTGAGTCCTTTGTGATGACACACAGAGGAGGTCAGGGTATTTCTCCCAGCAGCAAAACAGGCTTTGGTTCCTCACAACTTCCTGTATAGTGGAGGAGGTCGGGTAAGGTTGGAAGGCAACCAACAGACATGGCTCTGTGCAGGTAGGAAAGTTTGTAGGGAGGGGAATCAAGTGAAGTAAGAGTTATTTGGCTGTTATTTTGTTGGAGGAGATCACACTGTGTGGTGTAAACCTGTAGTCATTAGTAGGAGTGCAGCAGTGTGTCAGTGGGGAAGGAGAAACACAGTTACATCCTTAACCCTTTGATTGCCAGAAAGGAATCCCATGCACTGGGTTGCAGTGTGTGGGATACCTTTATGGCACTGTGTGTTTGATGCTGTGTGTGTGTTTGATGCTGTGTGTGTTTGGTGCTGTGTGTGTTTGGGGTGTGTGGGCTGTGTGTGTTTGGGGTGTGTTATGCTGTGTGTGTTTGATGCTGTGTGTGTGGGGTGTGTGTGTGTATTTGATGCTGTGTGTGTGTGTTTGGTGCTGTGTGTGTGTTTGGTGCTGTGTGTGTGTGGAGCATGTATGTATTAGGGTGGTATAGGAGCAAGTGGCAGCCATTTTGTTTTTTTCCTCAGTTGGATAGTGGTGGGCAGGCTGGAGAGTGGGGGTGGGCCAACTCCCTGCAGTACTGCAACTCCTGTGAAAATCATGACCCCATTGAATTACCCATTGGGAGCAGTAACTCCTCCTTATTGCCACCCCTGGCTGTGTGTCTCCTGAGGAGACATAAATTATGCAATGAGCCTTTCTCTTTTATATATAGATATATATAAGCGCACACACTTAACCCCTAATTCGCACCCATTCTATCGTTTTACTAAACACTTGGATATTTTGACTTTTCTAGCACTCATTTAGTTGTAAATTTTAATTGCGATATAGATATATAATGTCCTGTTCTGTCATTACAGAACTACACGTCTGTCTCCACCACCAGAAGAGAGAAGAGAAGGATGCACAGTGCTGCCAGAAGAATTTGTAAATAGTTGTAAATATTTAATTTGTTAGTTAGTTAGTTATAGTTAGTTAGTTATAGTTAAGCAATAAAATATTTTTAAAAAAAAAAAAAAGTTGCACGTGTGCAGAATTGTTTCTTTTGCAAAAAAAAAATATAAAAATGGGGGGGCGTGGCCTGACGGTGGAGATAGATGGACGCATAACTGCCTAGCTCTTGCTCCGAGAGGTATTCAGCGCATAAGCACAGCATCGTGGCACCTACTTTGCCTGCCCAAACTATTCCTCTGGGCAGCGAATGAAGCAGAGAACCCGAAAATCTAAACCTGGGAAGGTTATGCAGAACTTTTTTCATAAAAAAACCGACTCACCAACCCTTCCTCTTCTAGACAAGATGGCGGAGGCGCTCGAGACGCCACAAGCCGCACCTGTTGGACACAGCGAGCTCTTGGTTGTTAGCGGCGGTTCGGAAGCAGGCCATCCTGTAGAATGGCATGACACCCCATCTACCAAAAAGGATATTAATGATCTGCTAGAAAATCTCAAACTTTTTATTGCTGACGGCCTCTCAGAGGTAAAGTCGCAACTATCTCATTTACTTGGGAGAGTGGAGGCTCTCGAGGAAGACCGAAACAAATGGCATTCCTTCCGGACCGAGATGACTATCACCACCTCTTTACTCCATAGACAACACCTGGAGCTCATGATTAAACACGACGATCTCGAGAACCGACAACGGCGAAATAACCTGCGTGTACGAGGGATTCCGGAGGAGATAGGGCCTGATGACCTACCTGTTTTCCTTATGCGGCTTTGGGGGTTTCTCACAAAAGCAGATGACTCCAGATCCTTTCCTATGGACAGGGCTCACAGGGCTCTTCGTCCAAAGAACGCAGCTAATGCGACAAATTTTCCCGCCTTTCTAATTTTAAAATCAATTTGCAAAAATCGGAGGCTCTCCCTCTTTTTATACGACGAGAGGATATTTCGGCTATTTCAACCGAATTCCCTATTCAATGGTCAATGACCTCAATTAAATACCTTGGGGTTCGTATTCCTAAAACATTAAATCTTTTATACAAGCTTAATTATCTTCCTCTACTACAAGAATTGAAATCTGAGATTTCTAAATGGTCTAAACTTTACCTCTCCTGGCTGGGACAGATGCATACTTTCAAGATGATGCTTCTACCACGTATTTTATACATTTTCCAAACACTCCCAATAGCTATCCCAAACTCTTTCTTTACTTTAGTAAATAAGATCCTTTTTTCATTTTTATGGGGACGTATAAAACCCAGATTAAACCGTACCACTCTGCACAGATCCCGGCATTCAGGTGGTCTTGGCATGCCCGATATTTCAAAATATTACCAAGCTTCAATCTTGTCTTCCTTTCTTGACTGGCATCATAATGATACGCATAAACAATGGGTCAAATTGGAACGCTCTTTCTTCCCTACTTTCGATCCCCGAGGGGAACTATTGATTCCTAAGGTATATAGACATCCCTTACCCTCACCCCATCCGGTTCTTAAGAATGTATTTTACATATGGGACCGGGTAAATTCCTCTAGTACTTTAATATCGCTTCCATCTCCCTTTTCCTCAGTGTTCCTTCCAACAGCTTCTAAATACTCTCTCCCTTCATCTCAATTCCCGGAATGGTTAAAACCCAAAGAACTCTATCTCAGAGATCTACGTGGTACTTCTGAGATTTTAGACTTCCCCATGCTCCAACAATTATACTCCCTTCCCCCAGGCGAAATCTGGAGATACTTGAGGATAAAACATTTCTTATCTCAACCAGAGATTATATCATGTTTTCAGCACCCTACCTCTGATTTTGAACCTCTCCTTACGCCTTCCCCGTCGAGGAAGGATAGATATATTAGTAGACTCTACCTGCTCCTCTCCAAACGCAATCTCGGCGAGAAACCTCTATATGCTATCAAATGGGAGAAGGAACTAGGAAAGACGCTTTCTCCTTCAGATTGGGCCCAGATATGGAAACACACTTTCCACTCTTCTGTCTCTACTCATTATATTGAAATGAACTTCAAATTGGTAACACGATGGTACTATACTCCATCCAGATTACACGCAATGAATTCCTCGCTTCCTTCACTTTGTTGGAGATGTAAAATGCACACAGGGACCCTCTCCCACATTTGGTGGGATTGCCCCGTCATCCAACCATATTGGAACAGATGTCTTTCCCATATGGAACGTCTACTCCATACCGCCCGACCCAACAACTGTGCTTCTATACTGGAACTTACCAGTTGTTCCACCACCTCAGAAGACTTTACTGATGTGTATGTTGAACGCGGCCAAAGTTCTTATCCCAATACGATGGAAGTCGACAATCCCACCCACTTTTGATGAGTGGATAAAGAAGGTGGAAGACCAGATACTATTCACACGTGTGGCTTGGACTCACAGAGGCTTAGACTCGACGCAGCTCTCTCATTGGATAAATAAATGGTTCGAAGCCAGCCTTGAACTCCAGTAACAATTTTTTTTTTTCTCCTTTTTGGTGGTGCCTTTGAGTGCGTTCTCGCCCGTCCGTGGTCTGTCCTGTTCTCTATCTTGTTCTCTCCCGTCTTGTCCATTTCCTCCCCTTCTTCTCTTTCCTTAGTCTGTCGTTTTCCTCTATTATTCCTACTTTCTCTATTCTTCTTTCTTACTTCACAAAACAAATTATGAATCTATTCCCATATACCCAAAGTTTTTCATCCTTTTCTTCTTGACCATATATTTTATTCTACTGACTTTTTATACTTCTATGTAGACTAAATGTTTTTGGTTCATTATGCCCTTTTATCAAATGTATTTCTGTACTTGGATAGTCTATGTTATCCTTCAATTTTGTTATTGTTATGTATACACTGTTTGCCTATGAACCCAATAAAAATATTTAAACAAAAGTATAAAAATGATCAATTCTTGGGAAAAAAAATAAAACCACAGGTGCTTATATCAATTTCCTAAATTTCAGGTTAGTTGAAACACCAGGGGCCCGATACTATTACTGCCGGTAAAACAGGTGGTTATAGCAAAAACATTAGTGCCAAAAGAAAAAAAAACAACCATGTACCCCAGGAATTCTATTCCTAGAGAGGTACATGGAAAAAGAATGTTGTTGGCCAAAAACTCCCGTTTTTACAAAATGCTCGTTATGGTTTTTTGTTCCCATAACTCGCGCTAAATAGTGCGAATTGTGGGAACATCAAAGGAAAAATAAAAACTGTCCTTGTCTGACAATGTCAACCAACGAGCGTGCTCTAAAACTAGTGAGAAATGTAACACCTGTCATCTGCTACCCGGCTTCTTCATTAATCTCTCCTTCATTCTTCACTTCTGTCTTCAGTTCTTCAGTCTTCTTTTCTTCCTCTGATCTTCTTTCTTCTTTTCTTCATTCTTGTATTAAAGTAAAAAAGGTTCTGTCTTTTTTAACAAAAATAAAAACTTTCCCAAAGATTCTACCGTTAATCATTTGAGCGCAGGAGGGGTAGCCCTTCGGCGCTCAAAGGGTTACTATTTGTGCCATTTTACTGTTATCAAATATGAATTGTCCATATTGTGTCCATGTGATTATAATGTTAAAATCCTTTGTGGACCACCACAGATTCATCCTTCACTTGGCCCATTTCCGGGTCAGAATTTTGAGTAGAGCCAGACTTTTATATGCCAGTCTCGGTTCCAAATAAGAACACACAGAAGGGCACTTCCTAGTGCAAATTAACCTTGGCAGATATTAGAGCACCACCTTCTCACCACGGTACTCACAATAGACAAGACCACTAAAAGTGATCAGTAGAGTAGTTGAGGGAATCTGACTGCCCTCACTCAGTCTCCTCAGAGTACGTAGTTGAATGCTGCTCCTTCAATAACGAACCACGGGACTTGACTGTACCCTCAGAACACAGGAAACAAAAAGGTAAAAAGAGCGCAAACCACCATATAATAATACCGATAATATCAGTAATATGTATGACCATATACTCACAACTCTGAGACAGATATGCTGGTTGGTACAACCAGCAGATGCAAACGGGTGACACAAAAGCTGCCCCGATTCACCTAATTCCTCCAATAGATAAAAGTCCACAAATTATAAAAAAATATAAAAAATGTATTAATATTATAAAAATCAATATATATTTGCCAAAAGTACGTCAGTTGGCTAATTAATAAGCATATGACGCGTTTCAGAGCTATATGCTCCTTTATCAAATATTAAATGCAAATATATAATAATATCCAATACAGACTTATAAATGGCTATTTCTGTGTCCACTACTGAGTACTGAAGTATACTAGTGACTTCATTTAATTCCAGTGCCTGTCCTTATCTATATTGTTGCAGTCTAAGGTTTCTAGCCCTTTGACCACTACATTAACCACTTGCTTGTACAATTTTGGCACAGTCATACTTGAAAAATAGCTGTGGCTTAGGATGCGCCAACGAAGCGCTTCACATGACATTAGTTTTCTAAAACCTTGGTTTTTATTAAAAAAATGGTAGCATGTCAACTGCCAACATCTTGGCAAACTGTCCATTCCACAGGAGTACTTTGGGGTTATTTTTGTGACGTTTTTGACTCCTTATCAAAAACTGAGTAAGTGTGGGTTCCTTCTTGATCCGGTTGTTATCTCTGTGCTAGGGGCGTCTGGGGTCAAGAGAAGGAAGGAAAGAAGATTTACCCCAAACACCACAACATTTTGTGTGACTGACTTGTTATCTGTGTGGTGGTGGAGTCTCGGGAAAGAAGAATTTTACGAGTATATTTTTTGTTTTTGTTGAAAGTGACAGGGATAGGGGACAGTTAATTTAAAGGGTTAATAATACTATATTGTAGATTTATAAGAAAATAATTATCTGAATCAAGTCCCATCTCTCAAACCCTTAAGGACTGAGAGATATAACATTTTAAATTTCCCCCTCTTTACCCTTGCACTGCGGTCAGACAGGAGATCCACGGACCGGCCAGCAGCTCTTCAATGCCCTTAGATGTGGCTAGCTCAGTATCCAGGTGCTTTTTGTGGACCTTAAGCCCTGGGGGGGGAATTTTGACTCCAAGTTCTTTCCTCAGGAGTTGCTCAGTGAAGCTTCTTCTTAATACTTGGTAATCTGAAGAAAGAAGATCTGCAGGAAAGGTGAGCAACCCTTTGAGTGCTTCAGGTCCACTTGTCCCACAGTGCCCCTCCGCACAGGGGTTTTCCTTGGAGTTCTTATTGAACACTCCTGCACTCATTGGGTCTTTCTGTTATGTCTGTCTAGTGTTTGGAGCAAGTTTCTGTGGTAACTTAACCCTTTAGCTGCTGGTTAGCATTCTTTGGGAGGGTTTTTGGCACTTTCCCTACTGGGTTCAGTGTTTTCTAAGCATTCTTACATGTTTTAGTGTTGTTTCATGTGTTTTTATTTCATAGTCTTAACTTTGACTAAAATTGAGGCGCTTTACTGCATAGACGCCATTGCGCCATTCACTACTATGGGACTGTACAGTTTGGGACATATCTCTACAACCGCTCACCTTAGCCACTTCAGAGATGGCTCATTTTGATTGTCTGACCTTGCTCTATCATCTGGTTCACATTGCAAGTGTAAAAAATCTAGAGAAATAGAGCGCAACAACAAGAAAACAGGAGGGCAAGGAATCCTCTAAGTGTAGTATCTTTAATAAAACAATAAGTAATTAAAATCACATTAGAAACAGTCCCACCCTCTCCCATTGCACTTACAATGCGCCCATCTTGGGCTGTATGTGCTCTATTTCTCTAGATTTTTGGATTTTGGTAAGGGCCTCCAAGGACGCCCCTTTGTCGTAGTGCTGCACCAGGTTGGGTTTGGGAATATTGGATCTCTCTGGGACATCCTAGTTTGGAAACATTTATCCTCATCCACATTGGGATTCATTTCATCATCATCCATCTTCATCTCCATCATGTACTATTTCTTCATTAAAGGGATAGTAATACTTCATTTTATCTTTATTTTATTTTGTAGGCATTAAAAAAACATGAAGAATGATATAAGTCTTATCTCTCAAACCGTTATGGTTTATGAAATATTCACAAGCAAAGTTTCCCCTCCTGCCCCTTTTACCTAGTGTAAGCCATCTCTTCTCAGATGTGGAATCCAGTCCATAGACCAGACAGATAACAGAAGGGACAGTCTTCTTCCTATGAGAACAATGAAAGCCCTGCCCCCCTTTGACAAGCTTTTCAGGTTTTTCCCTTATTTTAATTGAAGATTGTCCCTCTCTGCAGTCTACCTGGGCACCTCCCTTCTGATCTGGCTGAGCAGTGTTACATCAGTAAAAGGGGTGGGAGGGGGATACTTTGTCATTGAATTACTCTTGAACTACAACTCTGACAGAATTGAAATAACACTCTCCAAAGTCCAAATACTATGATGATTAATTAGAGCTGTTTTTATTATGAAACATTACTATCCCTTTAAGTATTAAGTTAAGTGACTGTCACTCATATGTTCCTGACTTTTTCTAATTTTTCATTCATTATTTTCATCATTTTTTTCATATCCTCATCATTCATTATATGTTTAATTTTTCATCATTTTTTCTCTTACCAACTGTGATTTATATTACTTAATAGTGTTTTTTTTAGTTATGTACTATAGGAGATACAGATTATACAGCTCACCTGGCTATACATCAGGGTGGTCCTCCTTCAGATATGTTGTGGCTGCTTGTCAACATATCTGAGGCCCAGCACTATGTCTCTGCTGCCTTATTTGATGCCATCCATCTGGTGGCAAGGGTTTCCACCATGTCTGTGTTCACCAGAGGAACTCTTGGCTCAAGATCTGGTCTGCTGACACCGCTTCCAAGAAAGCATTATTGTCCTTGCCCTTTCAGGGCAGATCCTTATTTGGGCTGGATCTTAAGGATCTGATTAGTGAGGCCTCAGGGGGTAAGAGTACTCATCTGCCTTTGGTCCCTAGGAAGAAAACTCCTCTGAAATGTGACAGGTTTTTTCTTTCCTTTCAGACTGAGACACGGCTGGCGAACCAGGCGGTTCCCTCAGCGCCACGTGCCTCCTCCAAGCCCAAACAGCAAGGGAAACCCAAGGTCTCCTCCAAGCCTAAGGCTTCCAAGACTTCTCCGACATGACTCGTCAAACTCGGGTCCCCATTCAGCTGTGGTTGGTCGTTTAAGTCACTACCACAGTATCTGGGAGGATTCAGTGGCGGACCCGTGGGTTTTACAGGTGGCGGAAGGGTACAGGATCCCTTTTGTCTCTCTTCCTTCCTTTCACTTCTTCCCCTCTCATACGCCCCAGGATATGGAGAAACGCTGTTTGTTCAATGGCGCTATCCAGTCCCTTATAGACAAGGATGTTCTGAAGCCTGTTCCAGTTCAGGACAGAGGTATGGGTTTTTACTCAAACCTCTTTGTGGTATCCAAGAAGGACGGTGGTTGTCGTCCAATTTTGGATTTGAAGGCTCTCAGTTCCTTTGTGATCAGGTCTCATTATCACCAGGAGTCCCTGAGGATGGTGATTGCTATGATTCCGGGGAAATTCCTCGCTTCACTGGATCTTCAGGACACGTATTTATACATCACCATTCATCCAGAGAGTCTGCAATATCTCAGATTTGCCTGTGACCAGGGGCACTTTCAGTTTTCAGCTCTTCACTTTGGTCTGACTACAGCTCCTCATGTCTTCAGCCGTGTCCTGGGAGCTTTGGTATCCGTCCTCCACAGGGACAGCATCAGAGTTACTCCATACATGGACGACCTACTTCTGAAAGCCCCCTCTGCGGAACTTCTTCATCAGCAGGTTCAAGACTGTATTCATGCCATCACCCATCGCGGGTGGATCATCAACATGGATAAGTCGGATCTTGTTCCATCCCAGCGTCTGGTCTTCCTGGGCCTTCTTTTCGACACTCAGCGGAGCATGGTGTTTCTCACGGAGGAAGTGGCTCACCAGATCGCCCACAGGGTTTTGGCTGTTCTGGATCATGGTCCAGTTCCAGCCAAGAAGCTATCATCTCTGGTGGGGAAGTTCACCTCCACCATGGAAGCGGTCCCGTTTGCCATGGCTCACACCAGGGACCTCCAGAGGTTTGTGATCCAGGTGTGTAGTGGTCAGCCAGACCTTCTGAAGACGTCAGTATCCCTCCCTCTTCTTGTGGAAATGAGTTTGTAGTAGTGGCTCGACCTCTCCAACCTCCTGAAGGGCAAGTCCTTCCTACTATCCTTCTGGACCACGGTGACGACAGACTCCAGCCTCTCTTGCTGGGGAGTGGTCCTGGGTCACCTGAGTGCTCAGGGTCGGTGGTCTCTGGAGGAATCTCTCCTTTCCATCAACGTGTTGGAGTTTCGGGTGATGTTCCATTCCCTTCTGCATTGGCCACCCCAGCTGGAAGAATGCCCAGTCCGGGTTCAGTCCGACAACGCCACGGCCATGGCTTACATCAGCAAGCAGGACTGAACAAGAAGTCTCACCGCTTGGTTCAAGGTCAAGGCTATTTTGTCTTGGGCAGAAGACCACGTTCATGCCATATCCACAGTGCACATTCCTGACGTAGACAACGTCATGGCGGACTTCCTCAGTCGACACACTGTGGAGAGTGGGGACTGCATCCAGAGGTGTTCACCCTCATTGTTCAGAAGTGGGGTCTTACTTGGATCAACCTGATAGCGACAAGACACAACCGGTAGGTTCCAAGGTTCAAATTTGAATTCAACACTTGCGCATAAATAGAATAAGTTCTTATGCAAGCGAAATAAGAATCACTCTGAAGTCCTGACGCTTGCGCATGATGTGATTACGCATTATATTAATTCCTAAGTATTTACGCAGGCGCAAAATCTTTGATTTTGGAGCAGTTTTGGTATACTATTTTGGAATTATTTCAAAGTTCTAATGTGTGTGCATTATGTGATGAAGCATGGTGATAATCTTGAAGTATTTACGGAAGCGCAATAAGTTTGAATTTAACACTTGCGCATAAATGGATAGAATAAGTTTTCATGTAAGTGAAAAAAGGCTTGAAAGGCCATAATCAACGTTTATTTTTTTAATTTTATGTGCTCTATCTGCTGACTTATAAGACTAATAAAAGTTACGTTTTATTTTATGTCTTGAGGATATAATTTACTTATAGGATTCAGAGTGCCAATATGATACTTCTGTTTTCTTGTGTTTACCTTGTGATCTGTCCAGTGAAACAACTGGATTTCAGATCTGAGGGGAGACTGCGTAACAAATAGAAAAGGGGCAGGAGGGGATACTTTATAATATAATTTCCTAGAAACTAGAGAGATATGAACAGTGCCTCCGGTGGAGAGTGTTAGTACATGCTGTAAGGAATGCTTCAACTATAGGTTACAGGGGAGGGCTGGCCTGGGGGGAAGGGGGGCAAATGCCCCCTGGGTCAGTCATAGGTCTGTGCCAGTGGGCCACTGCCTCAATCGATCTCCATCTTGCTGCTGTGAATGTAGCTACACTATTGATACCACAGAGCTTACAATTGAAATGGAGCTACACAAGTGATATCACAGAGCTATAATCCAAATGGAGCTCCCCAAGCAGCATAACCCATTTCCCTTACAAGCTTCTATACTGTTACTAGTGTAGCTTTGCTTACATTGTAAGCTCTGTAGTATCACTAGTGTAGCCCCATTTCAACTGTAAGCTCAGTGGTTTAACTTGCTTTACTTCTCAACATTCATGATAATTTTAACATTTCAAAATTAACAAAAGGAGGTGGGCTGGGACGATAGTAGAAATGGGCCACTTGATGGTATTTGACCCCAGGGCCACACGTTGCCAGTCCTCCCCTGATAGGTTATATTGAACCGTTACTTACCCTTTAACAAATGAGACCTTCCACCTGCCAATAACTCTATAGAGGAACAGTCTGTCATAGATAAAGGAAGATCATCACATGTTATATTAATTCTGTACTATATGTGCTTGTCATTAACCACATAGGTCTGCAACACATTACTTTGCACGCCCCTCTGGTCCAGAAGGGATTAACAATTTAGTAACCTATATAATGGCAGGCATGTTAATACTACATATAATACATATCATTTTCTGTAGTACATCGGTGCCGGTGTTCTATATATGTGTGTGTGTGTGTGTGTGTGTGTGTGTGTGTGTGTGTGTGTGTGTGTGTGTGTGTGTGTGTGTAGGTGATCCCAGACCCAGTATATATAATAGTGTGCAGACGATCTCAGACCCAGTATATATAACAGTGTGTAGGTGATCCCAGACCCAGTATATATATAACAGTGTGTAGACGATCTCAGACCCAGTATATATAAGTGTGTAGGTAATCTCAGACCCATTATATATAACAGTGTGTAGGCGATCCCAGACCCAGTATATATAATAGTGTGTAGGCGATCTCAGACCCAGTAGATATATATATGTGTGTGTGTGTAGGTGATCCCAGACCCAGTACATATAATAGCGTGTAGACGATCTCAGACCCAGTATATATAATAGTGTATAGGTGATCTCAGACCCAGTATATATAACAGTGTGTAGGCGATCTCAGACCCAGTATATATAACAGTGTGTAGGTGATCCCAGACCCAGTATATATATAATAGTGTGTAGGCGATCTCAGACCCAGTATATATAACAGTGTGTAGGCAATCTCAGACCCAGTATATATGTGTGTAGGCAATCTCAGACCCAGTATATATATGTGTGTAGGCGATCTCAGACCCAGTATATATATATGTGTAGGCGATCTCAGACCCATTATATATAAAAGTGTGTAGGTGATCTCAGACCCAGTATATATAACAGTGTGTAGGTGATCTCAGACCCAGTATATATAACAGTGTGTAGGCGATCTCAGACCCAGTATATATAACAGTGTGTAGGTGATCCCAGACCCAGTATATATATAATAGTGTGTAGGTGATCTCAGACCCAGTATATATAACAGTGTGTAGGCAATCTCAGACCCAGTATATATGTGTGTAGTCGATCTCAGACCCAGTATATATATGTGTGTAGGCGATCTCAGACCCAGTATATATATGTGTGTAGGCGATCTCAGACCCATTATATATAACAGTGTGTAGGTGATCTCAGACCCAGTATATATAACAGTGTGTAGGTGATCCCAGACCCAGTATATATAACAGTGTGTAGGTGATCCCAGAACCAGTATATATAACAGTGTGTAGGCGATTTCAGACCCAGTATATATAACAGTGTGTAGGTGATCCCAGACCCAGTATATATAACAGTGTGTAGGTGATCCCAGAACCAGTATATATAACAGTGTGTAGGCGATCTCAGACCCAGTATATATAACAGTGTGTAGGTGATCCCAGAACCAGTATATATAACAGTGTGTAGGTGATCTCAGACCCAGTATATATAATAGTGTGTAGGTGATCTCAGACCCAGTATATATAACGGTGTGTAGGTGATCTGAGACCCAGTATATACAAGTGTAAGTGATCTCAGACCCAGTATATATAACAGTGTGTAGGTGATCCCAGACCCAGTATAAATATATATATATAACAGTGTGTAGGTGATCTCAGACCCAGTATATATAACAGTATGTAGGCAATCCCAGACCCAGTATTTATAACAGTGTGTAGGTGATCCCAGTCCCAGTATATAGTAGTGTGTGGGTGATCCCAGAACCAATATATATATATAATAGTGTGTAGGTGATACCAGAACCAGTATATGTAATAGTTTGTAGGTGATCTCAGAAGCAATATATATAATAGTGTGTAAGCGATCCCAGACCCAGGATATATATATATATATATATATCCTATATTATAATTTGCTAAAAAGTTTGTAACAATGCAGTCATGCACAGTAGAGACTGCCCGTGACGCAGCTGATATGGAGCGGGGTGCTCCGAAGTAGGTGCGAAAAGTGGACCACGGTCTGAATTTGGAGCGTCCTGCTCCATATCACCACAGCTACACAGAGCTACTAGCCAGACCTGAAAAGTTACTCACTTCTAGTTTCCATGCCAAGCCCCACCCATACCCCTGCATTTAACCCCACCCATATCCCTGTGTTTAACCTCACCCATATCCTCACCTTTAACCCTACCCATATTCCCAGAAATAAAAGAGTGAAAATCTTCTAAACTATACATCTGTTGGAATTTTGGTTAACATGACACATAGGCAGTTTTTATTGCAGTTTTCAAATATGCAAACTTGTATTAAAGTGACATTTCCATTTTAAAGATGTTCCCAACAAATGCTAGCCTTACACATGGTGGAGTGTGCGCTATAGAATACACTACATTGATCTAGCGCATACTCTGTTGAACAGGAGTTTGTGACTAATGACAGAGGAGCTGTACTGGCGGATTCACACATACCGCATTAAATGTGTATGTAATAAACAGTAACATTACGTGTGAAGTAAGAAATTGCCAATGAAACTGGGGTAGCAAGTTGATCATGCCCCCCAACTCAAAAACTGTGTATATGTCAAATGAATTCTCCTCCTTTTATAAATCACCAGTCACATTTATTTTTAAAACGTAATAAAGGTTCAGTTTTCCACCTTTCATTCTAAACAGTATTTATTTTACATTTACATATGTGATAGGAAAGACTATTTGATTCAGTATTTGTTTGGAATAGATATACTGATCAGCAAGAAAACTTTACAAGACAAAGCTATTAGAGTCGGACTTTATTGTACGGATATATACATTTCAAAGAGTAAATAGATTCATTTCAGTGGGATTTTTTTTCCTTGACACATTTGGTACAATTATTTTACTCCAGATTTACTAAACGTTTCCCTTGTAACTGATGCCTCTCAAAGCATTGCCTACCCCTCTGGCACTCAAAGGGTTAAAAGAGGCTACACTGATTTAACATCCAAATTGTCATTCACTGGTGGATAATACATAAACTTAGAGCAACATCGGGTAAAGTACAGCCCAAGGCCTTTGTTTCTTTACACGCTGCCCATGGGTCTTATACTCCTAGGTGAACAGATAGCTCTTTTATCGAGCACATCTTTTCCCATGTCTCAGTTCACCCCTATATGCATTATGCATTTAAATCACACTAAATCTACCACCAGATCCAGAAGCGTAACACAAAATGCAGGGACCCCCCCCCCCAAAATCTAATAAGGGGCCCCATGCCCCACCCAATTAAATTCCCTACCCGTAAGAACAAATAACAACACAAACAAAAGTAAGAATTATACAGATCGAGTTGAGTTTCCCAACAATAACCTTTGTTAGGTAAACCTGGCATCCCATAGCATAAAATAAAAGGTATGGGGCATCAGCACACAATCTAGACCTGTGTCCACCCCACCACAGCCCAAGTACACCTGAACTCCCACAGCATTTGTCCCCACCCACTCCTGAGGGCCTCCTTAACTGGATGATCCAAATTGGCCTCTCAGGAGACTGCCAATAAACGCAAAGATTGAATTAATTCAGTTCAGTCTCTGCTGACAATGTTCAGACCAAACAATGAGTTGATTCAATCTTCTGAGGTCATCCTATCAGGCCTGAGGACTCCTTGTGGTCTCTACCACTGTTCTTGAAACCAATGAGGTGAGCTTTTGCTTGTGACTTACTGTTTCAGACATGGGGTTGAATCAATGGAATTGCATGCATTAAACAAATATACTTGATTCAGCACAATACACACATATACCACATCTAAACTAGAAAGCCACCTCCTTCAAGGGCATTGAGCAGACTACAGGGCTTAACCTTTACTTATACTGACTGACTCTTTGCCACCACACATATATACATATATAATAAAAAATGTAATTTTAAGAGTGTCGTACTCTGAACAACTATCACATTTGTTAGTTTGCTTCCCCTCCAGAAATCCATTTCTCTAAGAGATAAAGCTTTAAGGCGATGGTAGCATAGAGTTTGAAACACTACAAAATACAAATTGTCCAGTGGGCATCTCCAAATTTACTTTTAAACCAGTGTCTCTTACAAACTGAACATATTTATGGCTATAAATGATTGTCAATTAGTCCTCAATAGGTACACCATGGTAACATAGTTGATGAGGCTGAAAAAATACATGCATCAATCAAGTTCAGCCCATGCCAAATCACCCTGTTGATCGAGAGGAAGGAAAAAAAACACCCATTGAAGCCATTTCCAATTACGTCCCAAGTGGGTAACACAAATCCTTCCTGTCTCCAAATGGCAGCCAGATATTTTCCTGGATCAACATACTATGGGCCATATGTTCAAAGAAGTAGCAAAATAGCTTTTGTCGTTTGTAACGACTTTACAAAGTACAGTGTCGTTGGGGTTATTAATATTTTCAGAGAGTGTTGGTTGTGATTGGAAATATGTCGTTTGTCCTGACTGAAATTGTCGTATGGAACGACAAAAAAAGTCTTAACTAAAGAAAAAAATGTCTTAAAAAATGTCTTAACAACAAAAATGTCTTTAAAAATGTCTTAACTAACGACAAAAATGTCTTAAGTAAAGACAAAAATTCTCACATTCAGAACACATTCCCTCCACTTTTTTCTTAACGTACAAATTTTGTCTTTTGAAAGACATTTTTTTGTCGTTAGTTACGACAAATTTTCTTTTCCCCTATACAACATTGGAGAATAGTTTAGCCACGCCCCTTTACCCGTCAATTCTGCAGTTGTATCGAACACAACGGACATTACTAGTTTTTTGTTGTATACTCTATAGAAAATATGTCGTTCATGCATTCAGTTACTTTACTAGTTTTTGTCTTTCATTCAACATTTTTTTGTTGTTATCCCTTTGAACATACGGCCCTATATGTTTTCAAGCCAACTCATAATTTAAATATGTTGCTGTGCTAGATTGGTATCCATTAATTTTTTGAAAGCAGTTACAGTATTTTCAAGTGCAATATCCTGAGGCAAAAATAATTCCATAACTTTAATGCCCTTACTATAAAAAAATCCTGCCTTTTAGTCAAAAATGCCTTTCCTTTAGTCTGATTCTAGCCTAGTCTAGTCTATGATTCTAGTCTAGTCTAGACCTATGATTCTTAGCTCAGCTCTTTGAGTAAATAGTTCATTAGAAAGTCCTATGTATTTGCCAAGCATATATTTGTAAATGGTAATCATAACCAAATACCAAACTTATTATACTTCTGTTGTTTAACCTCTTGGATTCTAGAGCTGTCTACAGGAGACATCTCTAGCCTCCAAGGAGTTAATCCAGAAAAGTGCACCTTCCTGTAGACTGGTGTATCAATCAAGTTGATGGCATCTGCAGCACTCAATGAGTTAAAAGAACAACAGCATCAGAACATGAACATGGGGTCATATACACTTAATCCCTTGAGTGCCAGAGAGGCAAGCAGTGCATTGGACAGCAGTGAGCTTCTCAGCCCTCTGGCACTCAAAGGCTTTAATATTACAGGCCTCCGTGCCAAACTCAGAGAATTGAGGCCTAAAATCCAGTCTTACACACATGCTGTGAGGGAGAAGCAGCCACACCCTTTCCTGTCCCACCCTTTCCATTGCTATACATGAATGAGCGTCATAGCAGCCTAACTGGTCAACCACATACACAATACATATTACATGTTTCTGTAGTAATTCTTGAGTGCTAGAGAAGTCTCTAACCTCTAAGGAGTTAATACAGAAAAGTGTAATTTTACACAGTAACACCTTCCTAATTGTGGAACAGGGTGTTAGATAAGTTGAAAGCATTTGCAGCACTCAAGGAGTTAAAGAAACAACAACATCAGAACATGAACATGGCGTCTTATGTGCTTAATCCGTTGAGTGACAGTGTTAGCATTTAAATATACGCAGTGTACAGCTGGTGTATGTGTTAGTAGATATGTTTAGAAATACATATACATCGTAGAGGGGTGAACAATCAAACATATTTCTTACTAACATACACCAATATACAGTATATTGGTGTATATGTTAGAAAACAAATGGGGTTCTTATGATTGTCCAGCCCTGGCCAATACTTTGTTTAAAAAAAAATTGTAATCATCATCATAATCTACTTGATATATTTAACCCCTTAAGGACTGGCCGATCGCCCATGCAGCTGGCACTTAAGGACCACAGACTATTTTTTTTTTTTTGCGCATCTGTTTCAGGGCTCTCCCAAACGGCATGCAGCCGCGCAGGGAGCTCTGAATTCCATGATGGTCCTGGCACGTCTCACCGACCCATGACGTGCCAGGATCGTCAAGGGTCCTTACCAGTTAATTAAATCCTGAGTGTGTTTTTGTTTTGTTTTTTTTGTTTTTCTTATTTTTTGTGTATCCAGCAGTTGTTGGGAGAGAGAAAGTGGAAATGAGGAAAAGAAAGTGGAACGGGGAGAGAAAGGACAAAGGGGGATAAGAAAAGAAAGGGGAAAGGCACGGTGTGGAATAAAGGCATGGTGAGGAATAAAGGCATGGAGAGGAATAAAGGCACGGAGAGGAATAAAGGCACGGTGAGGAATAAAGGCATGGAGAGGAATAAAGGCACAGTGAGGAATAAAGGCACGGTGAGAAATAAAGGCACGGAGAGGAATAAAGGCACGGTGAGGAATAAAGGTATGGAGAGGAATAAAGGCACAGTGTGGAATAAAGGCACGGAGAGGAATAAAGGTATGGAGAGGAATAAAGGCACGGTATGGAATAAAGGCACGGAGAGGAATAAAGGCACGGAGAGGAATAAAGGCACGGAGAGGAATAAAGGCACAGTGAGGAATAAAGGCACGGAGAGGAATAAAGGCACGGAGAGGAATAAAGGCACGGAGAGGAATAAAGGCACGGTGAGGAATAAAGGCACGGAGAGGAATAAAGGCACGGTGAGGAATAAAGGCACGGAGAGGAATAAAGGCACGGTGAGGAATAAAGGCACGGAGAGGAATAAAGGCACGGAGAGGAATAAAGGCACGGAGAGGAATAAAGACACGGTGTGGAATAAAGGCACGAGAGGAATAAAGGCACGGTGAGGAATAAAGGCACGGTGAGAAATAAAGGCACGCAGAGGAATAAAGGCACGGTGAGGAATAAAGGCACGGAGAGGAATAAAGGCACGGAGAGGAATAAAGACACGGTGAGGAATAAAGGCACGGAGAGGAAAAAAGGCACGGAGAGGAATAAAGGCACGGTGAGGAATAAAGGCACGGTGAGGAATAAAGGCACGGTGAGGAATAAAGGCATGGAGAGGAATAAAGGCACAGTGAGGAATAAAGGCACGGTGAGAAATAAAGGCACGGAGAGGAATAAAGGCACGGTGAGGAATAAAGGTATGGAGAGGAATAAAGGCACGGAGAGGAATAAAGGCACGGAGAGGAATAAAGGCACGGAGAGGAATAAAGACACGGTGTGGAATAAAGGCACGAGAGGAATAAAGGCACGGTGAGGAATAAAGGCACGGTGAGAAATAAAGGCACGGAGAGGAATAAAGGCACGGTGAGGAATAAAGGTATGGAGAGGAATAAAGGCACGGAGAGGAATAAAGGCACGAGAGGAATAAAGGCACGGAGAGGAATAAAGGCGCGGAGAGGAATAAAGGTGTGGTGAGGAATAAAGGCACGGAGAGGAATAAAGGCACGGAGAGGAATAAAGGCACGGTGATGAATAAAGGCACGGTGAGGAATAAAGGCACGGTGTGGAATAAAGGCACGGAGAGGAATAAAGGCACGGAGAGGAATAAAGGCACGGTGAGGAATAAAGGCACGGAGAGGAATAAAGGCACGGAGAGGAATAAAGGCACGGTGAGGAATAAAGGCACGGAGAGGAATAAAGGCACGGTGAGGAATAAAGGCACGGTGAGGAATAAAGGCACGGAGAGGAATAAAGGCACGGAGAGGAATAAAGGCACGGAGAGGAATAAAGACACGGTGTGGAATAAAGGCACGAGAGGAATAAAGGCACGGTGAGAAATAAAGGCACGGAGAGGAATAAAGGCACGGTGAGGAATAAAGGCACGGTGAGAAATAAAGGCACGGAGAGGAATAAAGGCACGGTGAGGAATAAAGGCACGGAGAGGAATAAAGGCACGGAGAGGAATAAAGACACGGTGAGGAATAAAGGCACGGAGAGGAAAAAAGGCACGGAGAGGAATAAAGGCACGGTGAGGAATAAAGGCACGGAGAGGAATAAAGGCACGGTGAGGAATAAAGGCACGGAGAGGAATAAAGGCACGGTGTGGAATAAAGGCACGGTGAGGAATAAAGGCACAGTGTGGAATAAAGGCACGGAGAGGAATAAAGGCACGGTGAGGAATAAAGGCACGGAGAGGAATAAAGGCACGGAGAGGAATAAAGGCACGGTGAGGAATAAAGGCACGGTGTGGAATAATGGCACGGTGAGGAATAAAGGCACGGTGTGGAATAAAGGCACGGAGAGGAATAAAGGCACGGTGAGAAATAAAGGCACGGAGAGGAATAAAGGCACGGTGAGGAATAAAGGCACGGTGAGGAATAAAGGCACGGAGAGGAATAAAGGCACGGAGAGGAATAAAGGCACGGTGAGAAATAAAGGCACGGAGAGGAATAAAGGCACGGTGAGGAATAAAGGCACGGTGAGGAATAAAGGCACGGAGAGGAATAAAGGCACGGAGAGGAATAAAGGCACGGTGAGGAATAAAGGCACGGAGAGGAATAAAGGCACGGTGTGGAATAAAGGCACGGTGAGGAATAAAGGCACGGAGAGGAATAAAGGCACGGTGTGGAATAAAGGCACGGTGTGGAATAAAGGCACGGTGTGGAATAAAGGCACGGAGAGGAATAAAGGCACGGTGAGGAATAAAGGCACGGTGAGGAATAAAGGCACGGTGAGAAATAAAGGCACGGAGAGGAATAAAGGCACGGTGAGGAATAAAGGCACGGTGAGAAATAAAGGCAAGGAGAGGAATAAAGGCAGGAGAGGAATAAAGGCACGGTGTGGAATAAAGGCACGGAGAGGAATAAAGGCACGGTGAGGAATAAAGGCACGGTGTGGAATAAAGGCACGGTGAGGAATAAAGGCACGGTGTGGAATAAAGGCATGGTGAGGAATAAAGGCATGGAGAGGAATAAAGGCACGGAGAGGAATAAAGGCACGGTGAGGAATAAAGGCATGGAGAGGAATAAAGGCACGGTGAGGAATAAAGGCACGGTGAGAAATAAAGGCACGGAGAGGAATAAAGGCACGGTGAGGAATAAAGGTATGGAGAGGAATAAAGGCACGGTGTGGAATAAAGGCACGGAGAGGAATAAAGGCACGGAGAGGAATAAAGGCACGGAGAGGAATAAAGGCACGGTGAGGAATAAAGGCACGGAGAGGAATAAAGGCACGGAGAGGAATAAAGGCACGGTGAGGAATAAAGGCACGGAGAGGAATAAAGGCACGGAGAGGAATAAAGGCACGGAGAGGAATAAAGGCACGGAGAGGAATAAAGACACGGTGTGGAATAAAGGCACGAGAGGAATAAAGGCACGGTGAGGAATAAAGGCACGGTGAGAAATAAAGGCACGGAGAGGAATAAAGGCACGGTGAGGAATAAAGGCACGGAGAGGAATAAAGGCACGGAGAGGAATAAGGACACGGTGAGGAATAAAGGCACGGAGAGGAAAAAAGGCACGGAGAGGAATAAAGGCACGGTGAGGAATAAAGGCACGGAGAGGAATAAAGGCACGGTGAGGAATAAAGGTACGGAGAGGAATAAAGGCACGAGAGGAATAAAGGCACGGTGAGGAATAAAGGCACGGTGAGGAATAAAGGCATGGAGAGGAATAAAGGCACGGAGAGGAATAAAGGCACGGTGAGGAATAAAGGCATGGAGAGGAATAAAGGCACAGTGAGGAATAAAGGCACGGTGAGAAATAAAGGCACGGAGAGGAATAAAGGCACGGTGAGGAATAAAGGTATGGAGAGGAATAAAGGCACGGTGTGGAATAAAGGCACGGAGAGGAATAAAGGCACGGAGAGGAATAAAGGCACGGTGAGGAATAAAGGCACGGAGAGGAATAAAGGCACGGTGAGGAATAAAGGCACGGAGAGGAATAAAGGCACGGTGAGGAATAAAGGCACGGTGAGGAATAAAGGCACGGAGAGGAATAAAGGCACGGAGAGGAATAAAGGCACGGAGAGGAATAAAGACACGGTGTGGAATAAAGGCACGAGAGGAATAAAGGCACGGTGAGGAATAAAGGCACGGTGAGAAATAAAGGCACGGAGAGGAATAAAGGCACGGTGAGGAATAAAGGCACGGAGAGGAATAAAGGCACGGAGAGGAATAAAGACACGGTGAGGAATAAAGGCACGGAGAGGAAAAAAGGCACGGAGAGGAATAAAGGCACGGTGAGGAATAAAGGCACGGAGAGGAATAAAGGCACGGTGAGGAATAAAGGCACGGAGAGGAATAAAGGCACGGTGTGGAATAAAGGCACGGTGAGGAATAAAGGCACGGTGAGGAATAAAGGCACGGAGAGGAATAAAGGCACGGTGTGGAATAAAGGCACGGAGAGGAATAAAGGCACGGTGAGGAATAAAGGCACGGAGAGGAATAAAGGCACGGTGAGGAATAAAGGCACGGTGTGGAATAAAGGCACGGTGAGGAATAAAGGCACGGTGTGGAATAAAGGCACGGAGAGGAATAAAGGCACGGAGAGGAATAAAGGCACGGAGAGGAATAAAGGCACGGTGAGAAATAAAGGCACGGAGAGGAATAAAGGCACGGAGAGGAATAAAGGCACGGTGAGAAATAAAGTCACGGAGAGGAATAAAGGCACGGTGAGGAATAAAGGCACGGAGAGGAATAAAGGCACGGTGAGGAATAAAGGCACGGAGAGGAATAAAGGCACGGTGTGGAATAAAGGCACGGTGAGGAATAAAGGCACGGAGAGGAATAAAGGCACGGTGTGGAATAAAGGCACGGTGTGGAATAAAGGCACGGAGAGGAATAAAGGCACGGTGAGGAATAAAGGCACGGTGAGGAATAAAGGCACGGAGAGGAATAAAGGCACGGTGAGGAATAAAGGCACGGTGAGAAATAAAGGCAAGGAGAGGAATAAAGGCAGGAGAGGAATAAAGGCACGGTGAGGAATAAAGGCACGGTGAGAAATAAAGGCAAGGTGAGGAATAAAGGCACGGTGAGGAATAAAGGCAAGGTGAGGAATAAAGGCACGGTGTGAAATAAAGGCACGGTGTGAAATAAAGGCACGGTGTGGAATAAAGGCACGGTGAGGAATAAAGGCACGGAGAGGAATAAAGGCACTGTGAGGAATAAAGGCACGGTGTGGAATAAAGGCACGGTGAGAAATAAAGGCACGGTGTGGAATAAAGGCACGGTGAGGAATAAAGGCACGGAGAGGAATAAAGGCACGGTGAGGAATAAAGGCACGGAGAGGAATAAAGGCACGGTGTGGAATAAAGGCACGGTGAGGAATAAAGAAACGGAGATGAATAAAGACACGGTGAGGAATAAAGGCACGGAGAGGAATAAAGGCACGGAGAGGAATAAAGGCACGGAGAGGAATAAAGGCACGGTGTGGAATAAAGGCACGGTGTGGAATAAAGGCACGGAGAGGAATAAAGGCACGGTGAGGGATAAAGGCACAGTGTGGAATAAAGGCACGGTGAGAAATAAAGGCAAGGAGAGGAATAAAGGCACGGTGAGAAATAAAGGCAAGGAGAGGAATAAAGGCACGGTGAGAAATAAAGGCACGGTGAGGGATAAAGGCACGGTGTGGAATAAAGGCACGGAGATGAATAAAGGCACGGTGAGAAATAAAGGCAAGGAGAGGAATAAAGGCACGGTGAGGAATAAAGGCACGGTGAGGAATAAAGGCAATGAGAGGAATAAAGGCACGGTGAGAAATAAAGGCAAGGAGAGGAATAAAGGCACGGTGAGGAATAAAGGCACGGTGATGGATAAAGGCACGGAGAGGAATAAAGGCACGGTGAGGAATAAAGGCACTGTGAGGAATAAAGGCACGGTGTGGAATAAAGGCACGGTGTGGAATAAAGGCACGGTGAGGAATAAAGGCACGGAGAGGAATAAAGGCACGGAGAGGAATAAAGGCACGGTGTGGAATAAAGGCAAGGAGAGGAATAAAGGCACGGTGAGGAATAAAGGCACGGTGAGGAATAAAGGCACGGTGAGGAATAAAGGCAATGAGAGGAATAAAGGCACGGTGAGAAATAAAGGCAAGGAGAGGAATAAAGGCACGGTGAGGAATAAAGGCACGGTGAGGGATAAAGGCACGGAGAGGAATAAAGGCACGGTGAGGAATAAAGGCACTGTGAGGAATAAAGGCACGGTGTGGAATAAAGGCACGGTGTGGAATAAAGGCACGGAGAGGAATAAAGGCACGGAGAGGAATAAAGGCACGGTGTGGAATAAAGGCACGGAGAGTAATAAAGGCATGGAGAGGAATAAAGGTACGGTGAGAAATAAAGGCAAGGAGAGGAATAAAGGCACGGTGAGAAATAAAGGCACGGAGAGGAATAAAGGCACGGTGTGGAATAAAGGCACGGTGAGGAATAAAGGCACGGAGAGGAATAAAGGCACGGTGAGGAATAAAGGCACGGTGTGGAATAAAGGCACGGAGAGGAATAAAGGCACGGTGTGGAATAAATGCACGGTGAGGAATAAAGGCACGGAGAGGAATAAAGGCACGGTGAGGAATAAAGACACGGTGTGGAATAAAGGGACGGTGAGGAATAAAGGCACGGTGTGGAATAAAGGCACGGTGTGGAATAAAGGCACGGTGAGGAATAAAGGCACGGTGTGGAATAAAGGCACGGCGTGGAATAAAGGCACGGTGTGGAATAAAGGCACGGTGTGGAATAAAGGCACGGAGAGGAATAAAGGTACGGAGAGGAATAAAGACACGGTGTGGAATAAAGGCACGGTGTGGAATAAAGGCACGGAGAGGAATAAAGGCACGGTGTGGAATAAAGGCACGGAGAGGAATAAAGGCACGGAGAGGAATAAAGGTACGGAGAGGAATAAATGTACGGAGAGGAATAAAGGCACGGAGAGGAATAAAGGCACGGTGTGGAATAAAGGCACGGTGTGGAATAAAGACACGGTGTGGAATAAAGGCACGGAGAGGAATAAAGGTACGGAGAGGAATAAAGGTACGGAGAGGAATAAAGGCACGGAGAGGAATAAAGGCACGGTGTGGAATAAAGGTACTGAGAGGAATAAAGGCACGGTGTGGAATAAAGACACGGTGAGGAATAAAGGCACGGTGAGGAATAAAGACACGGTGTGGAATAAAGGCACGTAGAGGAATAAAGGCACGGAGAGGAATAAAGGCACGGAGAGGAATAAAGGCACGGTGTGGAATAAAGGCACGGTGTGGAATAAAGGCACGGAGAGGAATAAAGGCACGGTGAGGAATAAAGGCACGGTGAGGAATAAAGGCACGGTATGGAATAAAGGCACGGTGAGGAATAAAGGCACGAAGAGGAATAAAGGCACGGAGAGGAATAAAGGCACGGTATGGAATAAAGGCACGGTGAGGAATAAAGGCACGGTGAGGAATAAAGGCACGGTGAGCAATAAAGGCACGGTGAGCAATAAAGGCACGGTGAGGAATAAAGGCACGGTATGGAATAAAGGCACGGTGAGGAATAAAGGCACGGTGTGGAATAAAGGCACGGTGAGGGATAAAGGCACGGAGAGGAATAAAGGCACGGAGAGGAATAAAGGTACGGAGAGGAATAAAGGCACGGTGAGGAATAAAGGCACGGTGAGGAATAAAGGCACGGTGTGGAATAAAGGCACGGAGAGGAATAAAGGCACGGTGTGGAATAAAGGCACGGAGATGAATAAAGGCACGGTGAGGAATAAAGGCACGGTGTGGAATAAAGGTACGGAGAGGAATAAAGGCACGGTGAGGAATAAAGGCACGGTGAGAAATAAAGACACGGTGTGGAATAAAGACACGGTGTGGAATAAAGGCACGGAGAGGAATAAAGGCACGGAGAAGAATAAAGGCACGGAGAGGAATAAAGGCACGGTGTGGAATAAAGGCACGGTGAGGAATAAAGGCACGGTGTGGAATAAAGGCACGGTGTGGAATAAAGGCACGGAGAGGAATAAAGGCACGGTGTGGAATAAAGGCACGGTGAGAAATAAAGGTACGGAGAGGAATAAAGGTACGGAGGGGAATAAAGGCACGGTGTGGAATAAAGGCACGGTGTGGAATAAAGGCACGGTGAGGAATAACGGCACGGAGAGGAATAAAGGCACGGTGAGGAATAAAGGCACGGAGAGGAATAAAGGCACGGTGTGGAATAAAGGCACGGTGTGGAATAAAGGCACGGAGAGGAATAAAGGCACGGTGTGGAATAAAGGCACGGTGAGGAATAAAGACACGGTGTGGAATAAAGACACGGTGTGGAATAAAGGCACGGTGAGGAATAAAGGCACGGTGAGGAATAAAGGCACGGAGAGGAATAAAGGCACGGTGAGGAATAAAGGCACGGTGTGGAATAAAGGCACGGAGAGGAATAAAGGCACGGAGAGGAATAAAGGCACGGTGAGGAATAAAGGCACGGAGAGGAATAAAAGCACGGTGAGGAATAAAGGCACGGTGAGGAATAAAGGCACGGAGAGGAATAAAGGCACGGTGAGGAATAAAGGCACGGTGTTGAATAAAGGCACGGAGAGGAATAAAGGTACGGACAGGAATAAAGGCACGGAGAGGAATAAAGGCAAGGTGAGGAATAAAGGCACGGAGAGGAATAAAGGCACGGTGAGGAATAAAGGCACGGAGAGGAATAAAGGCACGGTGTGGAATAAAGGCAAGGTGTGGAATAAAGGCACGGAGAGGAATAAAGGCACTGAGATGAATAAAGGCACGGAGAGGAATAAAGGCACGGTGAGGAATAAAGGCACTGTGAGGAATAAAGGCAAGGTGAGGAATAAAGGCAAGGTGTGGAATAAAGGCAAGGTGTGGAATAAAGGCACGGAGAGGAATAAAGGCACGGAGATGAATAAAGGCAAGGTGAGGAATAAAGGCAAGGTGAGAAATAAAGGCAAGGTGTGGAATAAAGGCACGGAGAGGAATAAAGGCACGGAGATGAATAAAGGCACGGAGAGGAATAAAGGCACGGTGAGGAATAAAGGCACGGTGAGAAATAAAGGTACGGAGAGGAATAAAGGTACAGAGAGGAATAAAGGCAAGGTGAGGAATAAAGGCAAGGTGTGGAATAAAGGCACGGAGAGGAATAAAGGCACGGTGTGGAATAAAGGCACGGTGAGGGATAAAGGCACGGTGAGGAATAAAGGCACGGTGAGGAATAAAGGCACGGTGAGGAATAAAGGCACGGTAAGGAATAAAGGCACGGAGAGGAATAAAGGCACGGTGAGGAATAAAGGCACGGAGAGGAATAAAGGCACGGAGATGAATAAAGGCACGGTGTGGAATAAAGGCACGGTGTGGAATAAAGGCACGGAGAGGAATAAAGGCAAGGTGAGGAATAAAGGCACGGAGAGGAATAAAGGCAAGGTGAGGAATAAAGGCAAGGTGTGGAATAAAGGCACGGAGAGGAATAAAGGCACGGAGATGAATAAAGGCACGGTGTGGAATAAAGGCACGGTGAGGGATAAAGGCACGGTGAGGAATAAAGGCACGGTGAGGAATAAAGGCACGGTAAGGAATAAAGGCACGGAGAGGAATAAAGGCACGGAGAGGAATAAAGGCACGGTGTGGAATAAAGGCACGGTGAGGGATAAAGGCACGGTGAGGAATAAAGGCACGGAGAGGAACGGAGAGGAATAAAGGCACGGAGAGGAATAAAGGCACGGTGTGGAATAAAGGCACGGTGAGGGATAAAGGCACGGTGAGGAATAAAGGCACGGAGAGGAATAAAGGCACGGTGAGGAATAAAGGCACGGTATGGAATAAAGGCACGAGAGGAATAAAGGCACGGAGAGGAATAAAGGCACGGTGTGGAATAAAGGCACGTAGAGGAATAAAGGCACGTAGAGGAATAAAGGCACGGAGAGGAATAAAGGCACGGAGAGGAATAAAGGCACGGTGTGGAATAAAGGCACGGTGTGGAATAAAGACACGGTGTGGAATAAAGGCACGGAGAGGAATAAAGGTACGGAGAGGAATAAAGGTACGGAGAGGAATAAAGGCACGGAGAGGAATAAAGGCACGGTGTGGAATAAAGGTACTGAGAGGAATAAAGGCACGGTGTGGAATAAAGACACGGTGAGGAATAAAGGCACGGTGAGGAATAAAGACACGGTTTGGAATAAAGGCACGTAGAGGAATAAAGGCACGGAGAGGAATAAAGGCACGGAGAGGAATAAAGGCACGGTGTGGAATAAAGGCACGGTGTGGAATAAAGGCACGGAGAGGAATAAAGGCACGGAGAGGAATAAAGGCACGGTGAGGAATAAAGGCACGGTGAGGAATAAAGGCACGGTATGGAATAAAGGCACGGTGAGGAATAAAGGCACGAAGAGGAATAAAGGCACGGAGAGGAATAAAGGCACGGTATGGAATAAAGGCACGGTGAGGAATAAAGGCACGGTGAGGAATAAAGGCACGGTGAGCAATAAAGGCACGGTGAGCAATAAAGGCACGGTGAGGAATAAAGGCACGGTATGGAATAAAGGCACGGTGAGGAATAAAGGCACGGTGTGGAATAAAGGCACGGTGAGGGATAAAGGCACGGAGAGGAATAAAGGCACGGAGAGGAATAAAGGTACGGAGAGGAATAAAGGCACGGTGAGGAATAAAGGCACGGTGAGGAATAAAGGCACGGTGTGGAAGAAAGGCACGGAGAGGAATAAAGGCACGGTGTGGAATAAAGGCACGGAGATGAATAAAGGCACGGTGAGGAATAAAGGCACGGTGTGGAATAAAGGTACGGAGAGGAATAAAGGCACGGTGAGGAATAAAGGCACGGTGAGGAATAAAGACACGGTGTGGAATAAAGACACGGTGTGGAATAAAGGCACGGAGAGGAATAAAGGCACGGAGAAGAATAAAGGCACGGAGAGGAATAAAGGCACGGTGTGGAATAAAGGCACGGTGAGGAATAAAGGCACGGTGTGGAATAAAGGCACGGTGTGGAATAAAGGCACGTTGAGGAATAAAGGCACGGTGAGGAATAAAGGCACGGTGAGGAATAAAGGCACGGTGTGGAATAAAGGCACGGTGTGGAATAAAGGCACGGAGAGGAATAAAGGCACGGTGTGGAATAAAGGCACGGTGAGAAATAATGGTACGGAGAGGAATAAAGGTACGGAGGGGAATAAAGGTACGGAGGGGAATAAAGGCACGGTGTGGAATAAAGGCACGGTGTGGAATAAAGGCACGGTGAGGAATAACGGCACGGAGAGGAATAAAGGCACGGTGAGGAATAAAGGCACGGAGAGGAATAAAGGCACGGTGTGGAATAAAGGCACGGTGTGGAATAAAGGCACGGAGAGGAATAAAGGCACGGTGTGGAATAAAGGCACGGTGAGGAATAAAGACACGGTGTGGAATAAAGACACGGTGTGGAATAAAGGCACGGTGAGGAATAAAGGCACGGTGAGGAATAAAGGCACGGAGAGGAATAAAGGCACGGTGAGGAATAAAGGCACGGTGTGGAATAAAGGCACGGAGAGGAATAAAGGCACGGAGAGGAATAAAGGCACGGTGAGGAATAAAGGCACGGAGAGGAATAAAGGCACGGTGAGGAATAAAGGCACGGTGAGGAATAAAGGCACGGTGAGGAATAAAGGCACGGTGAGGAATAAAGGCACGGAGAGGAATAAAGGCACGGTGAGGAATAAAGGCAAGGTGAGGAATAAAGGCACGGTGTTGAATAAAGGCACGGAGAGGAATAAAGGTACGGAGAGGAATAAAGGCACGGAGAGGAATAAAGGCAAGGTGAGGAATAAAGGCACGGAGAGGAATAAAGGCACGGTGAGGAATAAAGGCACGGAGAGGAATAAAGGCACGGTGTGGAATAAAGGCAAGGTGTGGAATAAAGGCACGGAGAGGAATAAAGGCACTGAGATGAATAAAGGCACGGAGAGGAATAAAGGCACGGTGAGGAATAAAGGCACTGTGAGGAATAAAGGCAAGGTGAGGAATAAAGGCAAGGTGTGGAATAAAGGCAAGGTGTGGAATAAAGGCACGGAGAGGAATAAAGGCACGGAGAGGAATAAAGGCAAGGTGAGGAATAAAGGCAAGGTGAGAAATAAAGGCAAGGTGTGGAATAAAGGCACGGAGAGGAATAAAGGCACGGAGATGAATAAAGGCACGGAGAGGAATAAAGGCACGGTGAGGAATAAAGGCACGGTGAGGAATAAAGGCACGGTGAGAAATAAAGGTACGGAGAGGAATAAAGGTACCGAGAGGAATAAAGGCAAGGTGAGGAATAAAGGCAAGGTGTGGAATAAAGGCACGGAGAGGAATAAAGGCACGGTGTGGAATAAAGGCACGGTGAGGGATAAAGGCACGGTGAGGAATAAAGGCACGGTGAGGAATAAAGGCACGGTAAGGAATAAAGGCACGGAGAGGAATAAAGGCACGGTGAGGAATAAAGGCACGGAGAGGAATAAAGGCACGGAGATGAATAAAGGCACGGTGTGGAATAAAGGCACGGTGTGGAATAAAGGCACGGAGAGGAATAAAGGCAAGGTGAGGAATAAAGGCACGGAGAGGAATAAAGGCAAGGTGAGGAATAAAGGCAAGGTGTGGAATAAAGGCACGGAGAGGAATAAAGGCACGGAGATGAATAAAGGCACGGTGTGGAATAAAGGCACGGTGAGGGATAAAGGCACGGTGAGGAATAAAGGCACGGTGAGGAATAAAGGCACGGTGAGGAATAAAGGCACGGTAAGGAATAAAGGCACGGAGAGGAATAAAGGCACGGAGAGGAATAAAGGCACGGAGAGGAATAAAGGCACGGTGTGGAATAAAGGCACGGTGAGGGATAAAGGCACGGTGAGGAATAAAGGCACGGAGAGGAACGGAGAGGAATAAAGGCACGGAGAGGAATAAAGGCACGGTGTGGAATAAAGGCACGGTGAGGGATAAAGGCACGGTGAGGAATAAAGGCACGGAGAGGAATAAAGGCACGGTGAGGAATAAAGGCACGGTATGGAATAAAGGCACGAGAGGAATAAAGGCACGGAGAGGAATAAAGGCACGGTGTGGAATAAAGGCACGTAGAGGAATAAAGGCACGGAGAGGAATAAAGGCACGGAGAGGAATAAAGGCACGGTGTGGAATAAAGGCACGGTGAGGAATAAAGGCACGGAGAGGAATAAAGGCACGGTGAGGAATAAAGGCACGGAGAGGAATAAAGGCACGGTGTGGAATAAAGGCACGGTGAGGAATAAAGGCACGGTGAGGGATAAAGGCACGGAGAGGAATAAAGGCACGGAGAGGAATAAAGGCACGGTGAGGAATAAAGGCACAGAGAGGAATAAAGGCACGGTGAGAAATAAAGGCACGGAGAGGAATAAAGGCACGGTGTGGAATAAAGGCACGGAGAGGGATAAAGGCACGGTGAGGGATAAAGGCACGGAGAGGAATAAAGGCACGGTGTGGAATAAAGGCACGGAGAGGAATAAAGGCACGGTGAGGAATAAAGGCACGGTGAGGAATAAAGGCACGGAGAGGAATAAAGGCACGGTGAGGAATAAAGGCACGGAGAGGGATAAAGGCACGGTGAGGGATAAAGGCACGGAGAGGAATAAAGGCACGGAGAGGAATAAAGGCACGGTGAGGAATAAAGGCACGGTGTGGAATAAAGGCACTGAGAGGAATAAAGGCACGGTGAGAAATAAAGGCACGGAGAGGAATAAAGGCACGGTGAGGAATAAAGGCACGGAGAGGAATAAAGGCACGGAGAGGAATAAAGGCACGGTGAGGAATAAAGGCACGGTGAGGAATAAAGGTACGGAGAGGAATAAAGGCACGGTGAGGAATAAAGGCACGGTGAGGAATAAAGGCACGGTGTGGAATAAAGGCACGGAGAGGAATAAAGGCACGGAGAGGAATATAGGTACGGAGATGAATAAAGGCACGGTGAGGAATAAAGACACGGTGAGGAATAAAGGCACGGTGTGGAATAAAGGCACGGAGATGAATAAAGGCACGGTGTGGAATAAAGGCACGGAGATAAATAAAGGCACGGAGAGGAATAAAGGCACTGTGAGGAATAAAGGCACGGTGTGGAATAAAGGCACAGAGATGAATAAAGGCACGGAGATGAATAAAGGCACGGAGAGGAATAAAGGCACAGAGATGAATAAAGGCACGGTGTGGAATAAAGGCACAGAGATGAATAAAGGCACGGAGAGGAATAAAGGCACGGAGAGGAATAAAGGCACGGTGAGGAATAAAGGCACGGTGAGGAATAAAGTCACGGTATCACAGTGCCTGTGATCCTCCTCTGTCACTCTCGCTTGTGGTGTGCTCTGATTTGCTGAGTTGGTTTTGCCCGTCCCTGGTTACCTTTTTATGCCTGGCCGTGACACCTTTCAGGTGCCCTTTCATGGTGTTTCAGAGCCAGTGTTGCTGTTGCTGTTTTCCTGATTCCTGTATACCGATTTGGCCTGTTTTGACTACACTCCTGTGTTCCTGCTCGTGATTGACCCGGCTTGTCTGAGAACCACCTCCGTGATCTGAGCCGGCTTGGCTGACATTCCTGCTCGTGATTGACCCGGCTTGTCTGTGAACCATCTCCGTGACCCGACCCGGTCTGGCAGACTTCCTGCTCTGTGACCTGAACCGGCTTGTTCCAGTGACCTGCTTTGTTCCTGCTACCTGCTCCTGTTGTCGCCGTAGCGACATTCTGACTTCCGCTGTGCTTGCCTACCGGGCTGATCGTGTTGCCTTTTTAACTCTTGCAGTGCCTAGTCTCCAGTGCTGAGTCTCCGTTCTCACTTGCAGAGCTGTGCTTCCGTTACTGAGCCTTCCTTCGTACTTGCAGAGCTATACCTCTAGTACTGAGCCATCGATCCTTAAAGCTGCAATTTAACCCTTGCCATGCTACCGTCTCCTTAGCTGAGCCTTCTCATACCTGTGCAGAGCCTACGCTGTTATTTCGCTACTTCTGCTGAGCCGGCCGCATATATGCCTGGTCTGGTCGGCGGCTCATCTTGTCACCCGCAGAGTAGTCGAGTTCATTAACGCGCCTGGTAGAGGTGCTATTGGCTCTTGCTAACGGTGATCTCTCTGGTTTACGCCCGTGGGGGCTACCGGCTCAAGCTCTTGCAGGTTGTCTCCGGAATACGCCCGTGGGGGCTATTGGCTCAAACTACTCCTGTGCAGTTGGTCTCCGTTATTACGCCCGTGGGGGCTATTTGCAAGCTCTTGCAGTGCAGGCTACTACCGTTGCTACGCCCGTGGGGGCTACCGACTCACGCACTTTCAGATTAAGTTGTATCCGTTTTTACGCCCGTGGGGGCTATTCTGTGCAACTTTTCTGCTGAATCTACCTATAGTCAAGCACTGCCTAGCAGCTTCCCAGCCTTAAGAACTTTAGGTGTTGCACCATCTACACCTATAGCTGCTTTATCACCACCTTGGGCGTGCCAAACACCACAACAGAGACTGATTATTGCATTTAACACTTGATTTGCTTCACTACTGTGTGCCTGTCCTGAGACAGTATATGTGATAACTCTGTGTCTGTATACTGGGCCTGTGGGGGCATATCTGTCAATATATTTCTATTATTTTGTGTTGCCTGTAGAGGGCGATCTTCCCTCTTAATTTTCTTTTAATAAAACTGTGTTTTATTCTAACCTGCTAGTCTGAGTGTCTTAAAAACCGTTACACACGGTGAGGAATAAAGGCACGGAGAGGAATAAAGGCACGGTGAGGAATAAAGGCACGGAGATGAATAAAGGCGTGGTGTGGAATAAAGGAACGGTGAGGAATAAAGACACGGAGATGAATAAAGGCACGGTGAGGAATAAAGGTAGAGAGATGAATAAAGGCACGGTGAGGAATAAAGAGACTGAGATGAATAAAGGCATGGTGAGGAATAAAGGTTGAGAGATGAATAAAGGAACGGTATGGAATAAAGGCACGGTGAAGAATAAAGGCACGGTGAGGAATAAAGGCGCAGTGAGGAATAAAGGCACGGTGTGGAATAAAGGCACAGAGATGAATAAAGTAACGGTATGGAATAAAGACATGGTGAGGAATAAAGGAACGGTATGGAATAAAGACATGGTGAGGAATAAAGGCACGGTGAGGAATAAAGGCACGGTGAGGAATAAAGGCACGTAGAGGAATAAAGGCACGGTGAGGAATAAAGACACGGTGAGGAATAAAGGCACGGTATGGAATAAAGGCACGGAGAGGAATAAAGGCACGGTGAGGAATAAAGGCACGGTGAGGAATAAAGACACGGTGAGGAATAAAGGCACGGTATGGAATAAAGGCACGGTGTGGAATAAAGGCACGGTGAGGAATAAAGACATGGTGAGGAATAAAGGCACGGTATGGAATAAAGGCACGGTGAGGAATAAAGGCACGGAGAGGAATAAAGGCACGGTGAGGAATAAAGGCACGGTGAGGAATAAAGGCACGTAGAGGAATAAAGGCACGGTAAGGAATAAAGACACGGTGAGGAATAAAGGCACGGTATGGAATAAAGGCACGGTGTGGAATAAAGGCACGGTGTGGAATAAAGGCACGGAATGGAATAAAGGCATGGTGAGAAATAAAGGCACGGTATGGAATAAAGGCACGGTATGGAATAAAGGCACGGTGAGGAATAAAGGCACGGTGTGGAATAAAGGCACGGTGAGGAATAAAGACACGGTGAGGAATAAAGGAACGGTGTGAAATAAAGGCACGGTGTGGAATAAAGGCACGGTGTGGAATAAAGGCACGGTGTGGAATAAAGGCACGGTATGGAATAAAGGCACGGTGAGGAATAAAGGCACGGTGTGGAATAAAGACACGGAGAGGAATAAAGGCATGGTGTGGAATAAAGAAACGGAGAGGAATAAAGGCACGGAGAGGAATAAAGGCACGGTGAGGAATAAAGGCATGGAGAGGAATAAAGGCACGGTGAGGAATAAAGGCACGGAGAGGAATAAAGGCACGGTGTGGAATAAAGACACGGTATGGAATAAAGGCACGGTGTGGAATAAAGGCACGGAGAGGAATAAAGGCACGGTGTGGAATAAAGGCACGGTATGGAATAAAGGCACGGTGAGGAATAAAGGCACGGTGTGGAATAAAGACACGGAGAGGAATAAAGGCACGGTGTGGAATAAAGAAACGGAGAGGAATAAAGGCACGGTGAGGAATAAAGGCACGGTGAGGAATAAAGGCATGGAGAGGAATAAAGGCACGGAATGGAATAAAGGCATGGTGAGAAATAAAGGCACGGTATGGAATAAAGGCACGGTGAGGAATAAAGACACGGTGAGGAATAAAGGCACGGTATGGAATAAAGGCACGGTGAGGAATAAAGGCACGGTGTGGAATAAAGGCACGGTGAGGAATAAAGGCACGGTGTGGAATAAAGGCACGGTGAGGAATAAAGGCACGGTGAGGAATAAAGGCACTGTGTGGAATAAAGAAACGGAGAGGAATAAAGGCACGGTGAGGAATAAAGGCACGGTGAGGAATAAAGGCACTGTGTGGAATAAAGAAACGGAGAGGAATAAAGACACGGTGAGGAATAAAGGCACGGTATGGAATAAAGGCACGGTGAGGAATAAAGGCACGGTGTGGAATAAAGACACGGAGAGGAATAAAGGCACGGTGAGGAATAAAGGCACGGTGAGGAATAAAGGCACTGTGTGGAATAAAGAAACGGAGAGGAATAAAGACACGGTGAGGAATAAAGGCACGGTGAGGAATAAAGGCACGGAGAGGAATAAAGGCACGGTGAGGAATAAAGGCACGGTGAGGAATAAAGGCACGGAGAGGAATAAAGGCACGGAGAGGAATAAAGGCACGGTATGGAATAAAGGCACGGTGAGGAATAAAGGCACGGTGAGGAATAAAGGCACGGTGAGGAATAAAGGCACGGTGTGGAATAAAGGCACGGAGAGGAATAAAGGCACGGTGAGGAATAAAGGCACGGTGTGGAATAAAGAAACGGAGAGGAATAAAGGCACGGTGAGGAATAAAGGCACGGTGAGGAATAAAGGCACGGTATGGAATAAAGGCACGGTGTGGAATAAAGACACGGAGAGGAATAAAGGCACTGTGAGGAATAAAGGCACGGTGAGGAATAAAGACACGGTGAGGAATAAAGGCACGGAGAGGAATAAAGGCACGGAGAGGAATAAAGGCACGGTGAGGAATAAAGGCACGGTGAGGAATAAAGGCACGGAGAGGAATAAAGGCACAGAGAGGAATAAAGGCACGGTATGGAATAAAGGCACGGTGAGGAATAAAGGCACGGTGAGGAATAAAGGCACGGTGTGGAATAAAGGCACGGAGAGGAATAAAGGCACGGTGAGGAATAAAGGCACGGTGTGGAATAAAGAAACGGAGAGGAATAAAGGCACGGTGAGGAATAAAGGCACGGTGAGGAATAAAGGCACGGTATGGAATAAAGGCACGGTGTGGAATAAAGACACGGAGAGGAATAAAGGCACGGTGAGGAATAAAGGCACGGTGAGGAATAAAGGCACGGTATGGAATAAAGGCACCGTGTGGAATAAAGACACGGAGAGGAATAAAGGCACTGTGAGGAATAAAGGCACGGTGAGGAATAAAGACACGGTGAGGAATAAAGGCACGGAGAGGAATAAAGGCACAGTGAGGAATAAAGACACGGTGAGGAATAAAGGCACGGAGAGGAATAAAGGCACGGAGAGGAATAAAGGCACGGAGAGGAATAAAGGCACTGTGTGGAATAAAGGCACGGTGAGGAATAAAGGCACGGTGAGGAATAAAGACACGGTGAGGAATAAAGGCACGGAGAGGAATAAAGGCACGGTGAGGAATAAAGGCACGGTGAGGAATAAAGACACGGTGAGGAATAAAGACACGGTGTGGAATAAAGGCACGGTGAGGAATAAAGACACGGTGAGGAATAAAGGCACGGTGTGGAATAAAGGCACGGTGAGGAATAAAGGCACGGTGTGGAATAAAGACACGGAGAGGAATAAAGGCACGGTGAGGAATAAAGGCACGGTGTGGAATAAAGACACGGAGAGGAATAAAGGCACGGTGAGGAATAAAGGCACGGTGTGGAATAAAGGCACGGTGTGGAATAAAGGCACGGTGTGGAATAAAGGCACGGAGAGGAATAAAGACACGGTGTGGAATAAAGGCACGGTGTGGAATAAAGACACGGAGAGGAATAAAGGCACGGTGAGGAATAAAGGCACGGTGTGGAATAAAGGCACGGTGTGGAATAAAGGCACGGTGAGGAATAAAGGCACGGAGAGGAATAAAGGCACGGTGAGGAATAAAGGCACGGTGTGGAATAAAGGCACGGAGAGGAATAAAGGCACTGTGTGGAATAAAGAAACGGAGAGGAATAAAGGCACGGTGTGGAATAAAGGCACGGAGAGGAATAAAGGCACTGTGTGGAATAAAGAAACGGAGAGGAATAAAGGCACGGTGTGGAATAAAGAAACGGAGAGGAATAAAGGCACGGTGAGGAATAAAGGCACGGTGAGGAATAAAGGCACGGTATGGAATAAAGGCACGGTGAGGAATAAAGGCACGGTGAGGAATAAAGGCACGGTGTGGAATAAAGACACGGAGAGGAATAAAGGCACTGTGTGGAATAAAGGCACGGAGAGGAATAAAGGCACGGTGAGGAATAAAGGCACGGTGTGGAATAAAGACACGGTGAGGGATAAAGGCACTGTGTGGAATAAAGGCACGGAGAGGAATAAAGGCACGGTGAGGAATAAAGGCACTGTGTGGAATAAAGGCACGGTGAGGAATAAAGGCACTGTGTGGAATAAAGGCACGGTGAGGAATAAAGGCACTGTGTGGAATAAAGGCACGGAGAGGAATAAAGGCACGGTATGGAATAAAGACACGGTGAGGAATAAAGGCACGGAGAGGAATAAAGGCACGGTGAGGAATAAAGGCATGGAGAGGAATAAAGGCACGGTGTGGAATAAAGGCACGGTGTGGAATAAAGACACGGAGAGGAATAAAGGCACTGTGTGGAATAAAGGCACGGTGAGGAATAAAGGCACTGTGTGGAATAAAGGCACGGTGAGGAATAAAGGCACTGTGTGGAATAAAGGCACGGAGAGGAATAAAGACACGGTGAGGAATAAAGGCACGGTATGGAATAAAGGCACGGTGAGGAATAAAGGCACGGAGAGGAATAAAGAGACGGTGAGGAATAAAGGCACGGTGTGGAATAAAGGCACGGTGAGGAATAAAGGCACGGTGTGGAATAAAGACACGGAGAGGAATAAAGGCACGGTGAGGAATAAAGGCACGGAGAGGAATAAAGACACGGTGAGGAATAAAGGCACGGTGTGGAATAAAGACACAGAGAGAAATAAAGGCACGGTGAGGAATAAAGGCACGGTGAGGAATAAAGGCACGGAGAGGAATAAAGGCACGGTGAGGAATAAAGGCACGGTGTGGAATAAAGACACGGAGAGGAATAAAGGCACGGTGAGGAATAAAGGCACGGTGAGGAATAAAGGCACGGTGTGGAATAAAGACACGGAGAGGAATAAAGGCACGGTGAGGAATAAAGGCACGGAGAGGAATAAAGACACGGTGAGGAATAAAGGCACGGTGAGGAATAAAGGCACGGTGTGGAATAAAGACACGGAGAGGAATAAAGGCACGGAGAGGAATATAGGTACGGAGAGGAATAAAGGCACGGTGAGGAATAAAGGCACGGTGTGGAATAAAGGCACGGTGAGGAATAAAGGCACGGAGAGGAATAAAGACACGGAGAGGAATAAAGGCACGGTGAGGAATAAAGGCACGGTGAGGAATAAAGGCACGGTGAGGAATAAAGGCACGGAGAGAAATAAAGACACGGTGAGGAATAAAGGCACGGAGAGGAATAAAGGCACGGTGAGGAATAAAGGCACGGTGTGGAATAAAGACACGGAGAGGAATAAAGGCACGGAGAGGAATATAGGTACGGAGAGGAATAAAGGCACGGTGAGGAATAAAGGCACGGTGAGGAATAAAGACACGGTTAGGAATAAAGGCACGGAGAGGAATAAAGACACGGTGAGGAATAAAGACACGGAGAGGAATAAAGGCACGGTGAGGAATAAAGGCATGGTGTGGAATAAAGGCACGGAGAGGAATAAAGGCACAGTGAGGAATAAAGGCACGGAGAGGAATAAAGGCACGGTGAGGAATAAAGGCACGGAGAGGAATAAAGGCACGGAGAGGAATAAAGGCACGGTGAGGAATAATGGCACGGTGTGGAATAAAGACACGGAGAGGAATAAAGGCACGGTGAGGAATAAAGGCACGGTGAGGAATAAAGGCACGGTGTGGAATAAAGACATGGAGAGGAATAAAGGCACGGTGAGGAATAAAGGCACGGAGAGGAATAAAGACACGGTGAGGAATAAAGGCACGGAGAGGAATAAAGGCACGGTGTGGAATAAAGACACGGAGAGGAATAAAGGCACGGTGTGGAATAAAGACACGGAGAGGAATAAAGGCACGGTGAGGAATAAAGGCACGGTGTGGAATAAAGACACGGAGAGGAATAAAGGCACGGAGAGGAATATAGGTACGGAGAGGAATAAAGGCACGGTGAGGAATAAAGACACGGAGAGGAATAAAGGCACGGTGAGGAATAAAGGCACGGAGAGGAATATAGGTACGGAGAGGAATAAAGGCACGGTGAGGAATAAAGGCACGGTGAGGAATAAAGGCACGGTGTGGAATAAAGACACGGAGAGGAATAAAGGCACGGAGAGGAATATAGGTACGGAGAGGAATAAAGGCACGGAGAGGAATATAGGTACGGAGAGGAATAAAGGCACGGTGAGGAATAAAGACACGGAGAGGAATAAAGGCACGGTGAGGAATAAAGGCACGGTGAGGAATAAAGGCACGGTGAGGAATAAAGGCACGGAGAGAAATAAAGACACGGTGAGGAATAAAGGCACGGAGAGGAATAAAGGCACGGTGAGGAATAAAGGCACGGTGAGGAATAAAGGCACGGTGAGGAATAAAGGCACGGTGTGGAATAAAGACACGGAGAGGAATAAAGGCACGGAGAGGAATATAGGTACGGAGAGGAATAAAGGCACGGTGAGGAATAAAGGCACGGTGAGGAATAAAGACACGGTTAGGAATAAAGGCACGGAGAGGAATAAAGACACGGTGAGGAATAAAGACACGGAGAGGAATAAAAGCACGGTGAGGAATAAAGGCACGGTGAGAAATAAAGGCATGGTGTGGAATAAAGGCACGGAGAGGAATAAAGGCACAGTGAGGAATAAAGGCACGGAGAGGAATAAAGGCACGGTGTGGAATAAAGGCACGGAGAGGAATAAAGGCACGGAGAGGAATAAAGGCACGGAGAGGAATAAAGGCACGGTGAGGGATAAAGGCACGGTGAGGAATAAAGGCACGGAGAGGAATAAAGACACGGTGAGGAATAAAGGCACGGTGTGGAATAAAGGCACGGTGAGGAATAAAGGCAATGAGAGGAATAAAGGCACGAGAGGAATAAAGGCACGGAGAGGAATAAAGGCACGAGAGGAATAAAGGCACGGAGAGGAATAAAGGCATGGTGTGGAATAAAGGCACGGTGAGGAATAAAGGCACGGTGAGGAATAAAGGCATGGTGTGGAATAAAGACACGGTGTGGAATAAAGGCACGGAGAGGAATAAAGGCACGGAGAGGAATAAAGGCACGGTGAGGGATAAAGGCACGGTGAGGAATAAAGGCACGGAGAGGAATAAAGACACGGTGAGGAATAAAGGCACGGTGTGGAATAAAGGCACGGTGAGGAATAAAGGCACGGAGAGGAATAAAGGCACGGTGAGGAATAAAGGCACGGAGAGGAATAAAGACACGGTGAGGAATAAAGGCACGGAGAGGAATAAAGGCACGGTGAGGAATAAAGGCACGGAGAGGAATAAAGGCACGGTGAGGAATAAAGGCACGGTGAGGAATAAAGGCACGGTGTGGAATAAAGGCACGGTGAGGAATAAAGGCACGGTGTGGAATAAAGGCACGGAGAGGAATAAAGGCACGGTGAGGAATAAAGGCACGGAGAGGAATAAAGGCACGGTGAGGAATAAAGGCACGGAGAGGAATAAAGGCACGGTGAGGGATAAAGGCACGGAGAGGAATAAAGGCACGGTGTGGAATAAAGGCACGGTGAGGAATAAAGGCACTGTGAGGAATAAAGGCACGGTGTGGAATAAAGGCACGGTGAGGAATAAAGGCACGGAGAGGAATAAAGGCACGGTGAGGAATAAAGGCACGGTGAGGGATAAAGGCACGGAGAGGAATAAAGGCACGGTGAGGAATAAAGGCACGGTGAGGAATAAAGGCACAGAGATGAATAAAGGCACGGTGAGGAATAAAGGCACGGTGAGGAATAAAGGCACGGTGTGGAATAAAGGCACGGAGAGGAATAAAGGCACGGTGAGGGATAAAGGCACGGAGAGGAATAAAGGCACGGTGAGGAATAAAGGCACGGTGAGGAATAAAGGCACGGAGATGAATAAAGGCACGGTGAGGAATAAAGGCACGGTGAGGAATAAAGGCACGGTGTGGAATAAAGGCATGGTGAGGAATAAAGGCACGGAGAGGAATAAAGGCACGGTGAGGAATAAAGGCACGGAGAGGAATAAAGGCACGGTCTGGAATAAAGGCACGGTGAGGAATAAAGGCACGGTGAGGAATAAAGGCATGGAGAGGAATAAAGGCACGGTGAGGAATAAAGGCACGGTGTGGAATAAAGGCACGGTGAGGAATAAAGGCACGGTGAGGAATAAAGGCACGGTGAGGAATAAAGGCACGGTGTGGAATAAAGGCACGGTGTGGAATAAAGGCACGGTGAGGAATAAAGGCACGGTGAGGAATAAAGACACGGAGAGGAATAAAGGCATGGAGAGGAATAAAGGCACGGTGAGGAATAAATGCACGGAGAGGAATAAAGGCACGGAGAGGAATAAAGGCACGGAGAGGAATAAAGGCACGGTGAGGAATAAAGGCACGGTGAGGAATAAAGGCACGGAGAGGAATAAAGGCACGGTATGGAATAAAGGCACGGTGAGGAATAAAGGCACGGAGAGGAATAAAGGCACGGTGAGGAATAAAGGCACGGTGAGGAATAAAGGCATGGAGAGGAATAAAGGCACGGTGAGGAATAAAGGCACGGAGAGGAATAAAGGCACGGAGAGGAATAAAGGCACGGAGAGGAATAAAGGCACGGTGAGGAATAAAGGCATGGAGAGGAATAAAGGCACGGTGAGGAATAAAGGCACGGAGAGGAATAAAGGCACGGAGAGGAATAAAGGCACGGTGAGGAATAAAGGCACGGTGAGGAATAAAGGCACGGTGAGGAATAAAGGCATGGAGAGGAATAAAGGCACGGTGAGGAATAAAGGCACGGAGAGGAATAAAGGCACGGAGAGGAATAAAGGCACTGTGAGGAATAAAGGCACGGAGAGGAATAAAGGCACGGTGAGGAATAAAGGCACGGTGAGGAATAAAGGCACGGAGAGGAATAAAGGCACGGTGAGGAATAAAGGCACGGTGAGGAATAAAGGCACGGTGAGAAATAAAGGCACGGAGAGGAATAAAGGCATGGAGAGGAATAAAGACACGGTGAGGAATAAAGGCACGGTGTGGAATAAAGGCACGGTGAGGAATAAAGGCACGGTGAGGAATAAAGACACGGTGAGGAATAAAGGCATGGAGAGGAATAAAGGCACGGTGAGGAATAAAGGCACGGAGAGGAATAAAGGCACGGAGAGGAATAAAGGCACGGAGAGGAATAAAGGCACGGTATGGAATAAAGGCACGGAGAGGAATAAAGGCACGGAGAGGAATAAAGGCACGGTGAGGAATAAAGGCATGGAGAGGAATAAAGGCACGGTGAGGAATAAAGGCACGGTGAGGAATAAAGGCACGGAGAGGAATAAAGGCACGGAGAGGAATAAAGGCACGGAGAGGAATAAAGGCACGGTGAGGAATAAAGGCACGGTGAGGAATAAAGGCACGGTGAGGAATAAAGGCACGGTGAGGAATAAAGGCACGGTGAGGAATAAAGGCACGGAGAGGAATAAAGACACGGTGAGGAATAAAGGCACGGTGAGGAATAAAGGCACGGTGAGGAATAAAGACACGGTGAGGAATAAAGGCACGGTGAGGAATAAAGGCACGGTGAGGAATAAAGGCACGGAGAGGAATAAAGGCACGGAGAGGAATAAAGGCACGGTGAGGAATAAAAGCACGGTGAGGAATAAAGGCACGGTGTGGAATAAAGGCACGGTGAGGAATAAAGGCACGGTGAGGAATAAAGGCACGGAGAGGAATAAAGGCACGGTGTGGAATAAAGGCACGGTGAGGAATAAAGGCACAGTGAGGAATAAAGGCACGGAGAGGAATAAAGGCACGGAGAGGAATAAAGGCACGGTGAGGAATAAAGGCACGGAGAGGAATAAAGGCATGGAGAGGAATAAAGGCACGGTGAGGAATAAAGGCACGGAGAGGAATAAAGGCACGGTGAGGAATAAAGGCACGGTGAGGAATAAAGGCACGGAGAGGAATAAAGGCACGGTGAGGAATAAAGGCACGGTGAGGAATAAAGGCACGGTGAGGAATAAAGGCACGGTGAGGAATAAAGGCACGGTGAGGAATAAAGGCACGGAGAGGAATAAAGGCACAGTGAGGAATAAAGGCACGGAGAGGAATAAAGGCACAGTGAGGAATAAAGGCACGGAGAGGAATAAAGGCAAGAGAGAAAAAGGTAAAGGGGGATAAGGAAAAAGAAAGGCAAGGTGAGAAAAGCAGTTCATTGGCTGGTCATCTTTCTGGCTCTAAAAGTACAAGTTCAATGAAGCTGCAGTTCCCTGCTGTAACCCCCCTTAACCCATTAAGTGCTAGTGGGTTGTGCAAAGCATTGCTCTGCAATGCTCTGTACATCTCTCTGACAGTTAAATGGTTAAACACAAATATTTTTAGCATTGGCACCTAGACTTATTTACAGTGTATGCAGGACCATTCTCTTATCTCCCCACGTGTTTTGTGTGCTCAGCAGCAGTCAGTCACCTCTTACACTCAGCTTCCATTCCCACAGTAAGAGGTGATCGGTCTGCCACTGAGCACCCAGAACACGTGGGGAGCCAAGACTGGTAATCAAATGATTAAGCAGATTTCCTTTAAGCAACGGCACTCTGACTTATTTCTCCATGTATATGCAGAGCCAGTCTCTTCGATTCCTGTATATGTCCCTTTGTGCACAGCGGCAGTCAGTCACCTCTTACATTCAACTCCCATTTCCACAGCAGGAGGTGACTGGTCTGCCACTGAGCACCCAGAACGTACACAGGGATCGGAGAGACTCACTCTGCATATACATGGAGAAATGAGTCAGAGTGAGATTGCTAAAAGGATATCTGTTTAACCCTTTGAGTGCCAGAGGGGTATGTAATGCACTGCTTTGCAATGCATTCCGTACCCCTCTGGCACTCAAAGGGTTCATCTTTTCACTGACAGAGAAACTTGCAACACACTAGTGCTCCAGTGGTTTACACAGAGGTTAGAGGATGGAAATGAATAGTCATCATACATAGTCTTCTTTAACTCCTTGAACACCAGAGGGTCATGCAACACATAGTGAAATGATGCTTTGCACAGTCCTCTGGTCCTCAAGGGGTTAACCCTTCGAGTACCAGAAGAAAGTCCAAGGCTGACAATCATGTTATGGACATGCCTCCTGATAAAATTACAATTTGCTTCATCAGCCTGAGGTGGTGTATTAACTGTACTTAATTATACGAGCAAATCTGGGTTTGAGGAGGCTCAGCCTCCCTAAGGCTGGACCTCGGATAACTAGAGTCTTGTGAGAAAATGGACCATGGCGCCCCAATGCCAACCCCCGCCCATGCACAACAAGCCTATCTGCTTCACACTCAGTAAAAAACAAATAGATTATTACTACTAAAGGTTGTTGCTTCTCTTTAGTTCTGAAAAGGGAAGTAAATATAGACTACAACAGTATAACAAATATTCTCATCAAACGTCTATCTATACTAGTGCTGGCAAACCTATGGCCCTCCAGTTCTTCAGGATTAAAATTCCCATCATCTCCAATCCTGAACAGCTGCAGGGCCTCAGATTTTCCACTACTGAGCTATACTGACCCATTTGACGCATCAGATATCCTAACTCAAATAATGTATCAGAACTTGCACTTTATAATGACCTACACAAAACAGAGCATTCAGTCTGTATTGACCCATATGACGCCTCAGAGTTTGCAGTCTACTGATCCACATGAAACAGAGTTCCAATTTATAGTGACCCCCATGAAACAACATGGTGTGATCCACATGGCATAACGGAGCTTGCAATCTAGTGTCCCACATGGTGCAACAAAGAATGCAATCTAGCCATCTATTTGAAACAGTAGACAATGCAATCTATAATTACACTGTGTAAAAGAAGGACTTACCTAGGTAAAAGACCATCACACAGCAGTCAGGTGTATCTATATAATTACTGTGTGTAACAGAAGCACTTACCTAGGTAGGAGTCCATCATACAGCAGTCAGGTGTATCTATATAATTACTGTGTGTAACAGAAGCACTTACCTAGGTAGGAGTCCATCACACGGCAGTCAGGTGTATCTATATAATTACTGTGTGCAACAGAAGCATTTACCTAGGAAGGAGTCCATCACACAGCAGTCAGGTGTATCTATATAATTTGTGGATTTTCCTAACAATTGTGACGGAAAGTTGGAATTTTATTAAAGACACGGAGGCGAATATTATGCTATAATCCTTCTCCACTGCTCCACTCAGCATCAAGATAACTTTATTGTTTCAAACAGACAAAAAAAAAAGAACTGAAACCATCATACTCTTCCCCCAGTTAACCACTCCCACAATCCCTATAAAACTGGGTGCAGCCTTAAGCTCCTCCTCTTTCGTATGGAAGCGACCGAAGAACATGATCCATTGGAATCATCACTCAGAAACAGCAACCAGGAACCGACATCTGGCCACGCACCAAGCAGCACAAGACGGTGATATCCACCTGTAAGGAGAGGAGAAACTGTGAAAGGGAAGAGAACACCGGGAGGGATAATATTCGCCTCCGTGTCTTTAATAAAATTCAGACTTTCTGTCACAATTGTTAGGAAAATCCACGAATTTTATGGCAATCACGGCTTCATATTATGCTAGTTCAATGCTAGACAAACAAGTTAACTAGAAACAAGATAAACAAGTTAAAATAAAGACCCTAAATGTACACACTCTAAACCAAACAGCAACCCAGAGCACAAAGTACAATACAACAATGGACGCCAACTCACCCCGAAAGGTAGAAAAACGAATAAGCACAGCCATGCCAGTCAAACACGTCCCAAGAAAGTCACAGCAAGAAAGGAAAACCAACAACTGCTGGTAAGCAGGCCGTCACTGATCTGAAAGACCAGACGTCAATAGACCCCAGACAGAGGTGACCCATTCAGGGGCCAAGTACCCTGCCAGGAGGACAATCCACCAAAGATAGAAAGGCCAACGTCACGGAAGGCACTGGGAGACTAAGCAGAAAAGAAAGTCCCAACTGAAACCACAACAAACCACAAAGGCATCAGGCGAAAGCCACAAACAGCAAAAGCTGAATAGAAACACCAAGAATGCACGGGAAGGATCCACGAGGACCCAAACCCCCAAGGCAGGAAAAGAATACCAGTACAGAACTGAATGACCTAGACCCGTAGAAATGTAACAGACTGACCTGCATAGAGAAAATTGGTTGAAAAACTGTTACATAGGAAACCAAAGAACAGATCCAAAGCATCAAGAAAAGTCAAGCGCAATGCAGACCTACCAAAAGAGAGAAATGAAAATAGAGGATGAAAAAATATCAGAAAACAAAAACTCAGAAGAGAGCCAAAAGATTCAAGTACACCAACCCACAGGATGGCCATCCACCGAACAAGACTCGATGTAAAGTCTGAGAGGTACTATCACGGTGCCCGTGCTCTTTTCTGTCACTCCCTGTGTGGTGCGCTCCCATTGGCTGAGCTTAGTTGGGTCCGCCCAGTATGGCCTTTTTATACTGGGCCTCTGGCACCTGTCAGGTGCCCTTTCGTGGTGTTCCTGTACCAGTGCTACTGTGTTGCTGTGTTCCTGCGTTCCTGTGTACTGACTTGGCCAGTTTGACTACTCCTACTGGTTCCTGCTCCGTGATTCGACCCGGCCTGGCTGACGTTTCTGCTCCGTGACCTGACCCGGCTTGTCTGACGTTCCTACGCTGAGATTCAGCCAGCGATCCTGATCCTGTTCTCAGTGTCGCTTGGGTGACATTCTTACTTCTGCAAGTGCTGGTCTAGCAGACTGAGTGTTGTGGCCTCCATTCCACTGAGCCTTCCATTTACTCTTGCAGAGTACTGTTGCCTCCGTTTAAAATGAGCCTTCCGTTTACTCTTGCAGAGCACTGTTGCCTCCGTTACACTGAGCCTTCCGTTAACACTTGCAGAGCGTTGTTGCCTCTGTTAACACTGAGCCTTCCGTTTACACTTGCAGTGCACTGTTGCCTCCATTAACTCTGAGCCTTCCGTTAACCATTGCAGAGCACTGTTGCCTCCGTTAACACTGAGCCTTCCATTAACCCTTGCAGAGCACTGTTGTCTCCGTTACCACACCAGTCGGTGCGATTGGCTCTTGTCCATCAGCTCTTGCAGTGCACAATGTCTCCGTTACCGCACCGGTCGGGTGCTATTGGCTCTAGTCCCTCAGCTCTTGCAGTGTACAGTGTCTCCGTTACCGCACCGGTCGGGTGCTATTGGCTCTAGTCCCTCAGCTCTTGCAGTGTACAGTGTCTCCGTTACCGCACCGGTGCTCGTGGCTCAAGTTTCTGCTAGCTCTAGCAGAGTATTGTGGCCTCCGTTTCTGCTCAGCACAGGGTAGAGTCTCAGTCCTGCTTTACAGACTAGGTGCTTCCACACCTCGCACCATAGTCTCTTGCTACCTTTACCATCATACTGGGTGTTGTCAAACACACCACATCAGAGACTGATTACTATCTATGAACTTTAACCCATGTTGTGCTGAAGTTGCCTGTTTATGCCTGTCCTGTGACAGTATCTAACTCTCTACCTTTGTATACTGGGCCTGAGAGGGCATATGTACATGATTGATACTTTCCTGTGATATTCTATAGCCTGTGGTGGGCATTCAAATTGTGTCTTTTAATAAAACTGTGTGTTTTTTTTCTAACCTACTGTGTCTAAGTGTCATACAAACCGTTACAGGTACCGAGGACTCGCAGTAGAGGCCTACCTCAGCCAAACAGAGACAACAGAAAACATGGCAAGGACCGAAGCAAACGGACACTGAATAAAAAAAAAAAAAAACGCACCATGCACCAAAGAGGCCAACCTGAACCCACAGAAAAATGCACTGGGCAGCTCCCATGAGCAAAAGCGCAGTACCGGCAGAGTCAACAGTCCCCAGGCAGAATCGACCTGGAAACCAAACAGCTGTAATGGGAAAATCCCCAAACTGGTAGAGATGCCAAGACACCCTGCCAAGGCCGATAGCCAACTGGGCGTGGCACCCCTCGGTGAAGACCGACAAGCATAAATAAAATGGAAACAAAGAGACCTTCATGCCGGCAGTAACACCCATGGAACAGAAGGAAAACAAAAACCAGCGGTGGGAGAGTCTGCCCCCCACATCCCCAAGGAAAGAAAAGAAACCCTGCAAAAATCTACCCCTAGAGAAAAACATGTAGCAAGGAGCTAAGCTGCACCAACCAAAGCCATCCATATATGGAGGAGTCAACAAAACAGATTCAATAGGCAGGATCACACTCAGCAGAAAGCAACCCTTGCATAGAGGGTAACAAGAGAAAGCACAACCAGAGATTGGGGCAGCCTGCTGGATCACATTTCCACAAAATATCTTCCTCTTGAGGAGAGGGTCACCTGAGGGACTAAGCCACATAAATCAAAGTTGTCCATACTTGTCATAGGCAGGAGATCGGGCTCAATAGGCTAGCTCTCATGTCATCAGTATATAACTTCCTCTTGAGGAGAGGATCTCGTGTGTGGGAATTAAGCCCCACAACATCTAAGCTGGCCATAAGTCATTGCGGGTATGTGCTAAAGGGAGGCATTCCCAGATTAAACCAGAATTGATAAGGGATGACAGGACCCAATCCCCGTCAGAAAATAACTGGCAGCACAGTAGGAGTCAGGTTAAGCACCTGAATGCTTCATTTACCTCAGATTTAATCCCTCCTGAGGTGAGGGTCATTTTCCTCAGATGTATTCCCTCCTGAGGTGAGGGTCATTTTCCTCAGATGTACTTCCTCCTCCTGAGGTGAGGGTCATTTTCCTCAGATGTATTCCCTCCTCCTGAGGTGAGGGTCATGGTAGTGGGACAGAGCCGCACCATTCATAATCGCCTGTAGTTTGCAGTGTCGAAGCAGGTTACAACCTGCGCCAGCAGAATTTGCCTTATGCCGAAGTAAATCAATCTGAGTCAGGGACAGAATGTCTGCATTGAGAAAAAAGTCATCCAGTATTGACAGAAGTAGCCGTCCAAGGGAGGGGCTATTTGGACATGATGGGGGGCATTATGTGCAGTACTTCCCACTGCCGGGGTCATGTGAGCCATAGCCGCAGACATGGGCTCAAAAGGGGAAGGCAGACAGATTGTAAACATGCATAGCATGGACTGCACCCAGATGCCGTGAAACTGCGCAGTCTGTGCGGTGAAAGCGGAGGGAAGTCCCAGTCCGGGTCAGCCAGCTTGCTCCACCAGACTGGAAATCCCCTCAGCCCTGCCAGACAGAGTGCCAGCGTCAATTAGGTGGATGATAGGCAAATTGGGGTTAAACCCTACCATGCTGGAGGAAAGTATAGTAGATATATGTATATTCCAGGGTAATAAAAATGAGCACTGTCAGAGTAACTGATACACTTATGGAAATGCATACAGACATATGCCACAATAGGAATTAGAAGGGTTAAAGCTATATGCAACTAAAATTATGCCCAGATAGGAATTACCGGGGCTAAATATATATATATAAGCTAGTAGATCTATGCCCAGATAGCAATTACTAGAGTTACATAAATATGCCAGTAGATCTATGCCCAGATAGGAGTTACTAGGGTTAAATATATATGCGAGTAGATCTATGCCTAGATAGGAACTACTAGGGTTAAATATAGATGCAAATAGATCTATGCCTAGATAGGAACTAGTAGGGTTAAAGATATGCACAAGTAGATCTATGTCTAGATGGGAATTACTAGGGTTAGATATATATGCAAGTAGAGCAATGCCTAGATAGGAATTACTAGGGTTAAATATAGATGCAAATAGATCTATGCCTAGATAGGAACTAGTAGGGTTAAAGATATGCACAAGTAGATCTATGTCTAGATAGGAACTAGTAGGGTTAAAGATATGCACAAGTAGATCTATGCCTAGATAGGAACTAGTAGGGTTAAAGATATGCACAAGTAGATCTATGTCTAGATGGGAAATACTAGGGTTAAAGATATATGCAAGTAGATCTATGCCTAGATAGGAATTACTAGGGTAAAATATATATGCAAGTAGAGCAAGACATTTTAGTATGGTAGTTCTTAAGGAAATGAATTAAATAAGCAAATGAATAGATCCGCCGCAGTCACAACCCAGGAACTGTTTCGGAGGACAGGAAGAGAGAGGGACTGAGCACATCCTGAAGCCGAATCATGCGTGCGCGACTATGCCAAACTGTGCATGCGCAATAGCGCGGCTCAGCCAAGAGAGTCCTTACAACCACGCCAGGAGGACAACGGAAAAAGGCTCCAACAAGGAGCGAGGCAAGAGTGATCCAAAGAGAGCAGCGAGGCTAAAAGAGGGACAAACCCAACGGAAAGGAGCCCCAAGGAATGAAGAGAAACATAAACAAGGGGCTCTACAGCAAGAGCCCAGTACCAACAAAAACTGAGAAATCTACCCATAGAGAAAAAACTCAAACAAAAGGGGTGTACAGTAAATTTACCAGAGGAAAGAAGAATCAATAAACATCAACAAAGAGGGATATAAACTACAGTCAATTGGAGAGCAAAATAGTGACTGGCCCCAGACAGCCAAAAAGCATAACAGTGATTCAGGCACAGTCATAGTGGGCAAATAAAGAGACACACAGGACAATGGTGTACAAGCACACATGTATAATATAATACATAACATACCAGTAATACAGCTATTTATAATACGGACTATGTGTATTCTAGTGTAACAACTATTGTGTATAATGTCTATGTGTCATATACTGTTCAGTCAGTAGGTGGTGCTGTTTTTAGTTTTAACTGTACACTTGACGGTATTGTCTTGTTTGCCTTCACTACATACCTCATGGTAGGCCTCAGCTATATTTTATATCAGATAAGACTGTGCCACTTTATGTTCTGAAGCGCATAAAGAATTTCCAATAAGCACTATAGGGGAACCATGTGTAACTGAGAAGGTATGTGTATAATACATACTAACACTACAGATAATGTATATGTGTTAGTATATCTATAATACAGACTAGTATCTACAGATAAAATATATGTATAATACGGAGTATAAAGTATATCTATAATACAAACTAGAATCTACAGATAATGTATATGTGTTATACAAACTAGAATCTACAGACAATGTATATATGTAATACAAACTAGTATCTACAGATAAAATGTATAATACAGAGTATAAAGTATATCTATAATGCAAACTAGAATCTACAGATAATGTATATCTATAATATAGACTAGAATCTACAGCTAAAATATATTTATAATACAGACTAGAATCTACAGATAAAGTATATGTGTAAAACAAATTAGAATATACGGATTTCAGACATTAAGAAGCCAACTTATCTCTGATTGAGCAGCAGCAAGAAAGAGGATGAGCTTAAGGCTGCATCTCAGTTTTATAGGGATTGTGGGAGTGGTTAACTGGGGGGAGGAGTATGATGGTTTCAGTTCTTTTTTTGTCTGTTTGAAACAATAAAGTTCTCTTGCTGCTGAGTGGAGCAGTGGAGAAGGATTATAGCATAATATGAAGCCTCAGTGATTGCCATAAAATTACTGTGTGTAACAGAAGCACTTACCTAGGTAGGAGTCCATAATACAGCAGTCAGGCGTATGTATATAATTACTGTGTAAGAGAAGCACTTACCTAGGTAGGAGTCCATCATACAGCAGTCAGGTGTATGTATATAATTACTGTGTGTAACAGAAGCACTTACCTAGGTAGGAGTCCATCACACAGCAGTCAGGTGTATGTATATAATTACTGTGTGTAACAGAAGCACTTACCTAGGTAGGAGTCCATCATACAGCGGTCAGGTGTACGTATATATTTAATGTGTGTAACAGAAGCACTTACCTAGGTAGGAGTCCATCACACAGCAGTCAGGTCTATCTCTATAATTACTGTGTGTAACAGAAGCACTTACCTAGGTAGGAGTCCATCACACAGCGGTCAGGTGTATGTATATAATTACTGTGTGTAACAGAAGCACTTACCTAGGTAGGAGTACATCACACAGCGGTCAGGTGTATGTATATAATTACTGTGTAGGAGTCCATCACACAGAGGTCAGGTGTATGTATATAATTACTGTGTGTAACTGAAGCACTTACCTAGGTAGGAGTCCATCATACAGCAGTCAGGTGTATGTGTATAATTACTGTGTGTAACAGAAGCACTTACCTAGGTGGGAGTCCATCATACAGCAGTCAGGTGTATGTATATAATTACTGTGTGTAACAGAAGCTCTTACCTAGGTAGGAGTCCATCATACAGCAGTCAGGTATATCTATATAATTTGTGGATTTTCCTAACTTCTGTGATGGAAAGTCAGAATTTTATTAAAGACACGGAGGCGAATATTATGCTATAACTTCTCCACTGCTTCCCTCAGCAGCAAAGGTTAAATTTATTGTTTTACAAAAGCAAAAAGTAAAAACTTCAGTATGAAACTCACCCTTTATTCCCCAACGAACCACAGTCCATAAGCCTCCTTCAAACAGTGACATCATCCAAACATCTTCCTCTTCTTGCAAACACTGTGACTGAAACATCAACAGCCAGAACCAGCAAACAGGAACACCAATAGCGGTATCCACAGGACCTGAAACAGGAATGCCAACAGTAGCGTACAGGACAAATTCATACCCAGACCTTCCAGGTACCGGTACCATCAGGAGACATCAACCTGAAAGAACAGAAAACAGTAAAACGGAGGGAACATAGGGAGGGTATCACGGTGCCCGTGATTGCTGCATTTCTGTGTCTATCACCTGTAGGGGACTTCCATTGGCTGTCTGCCTTTAGCCCGCCTCACATTGCCTATTTAATCTGAGTTTGGGCACCCTTTGGTTGCCCTTTCATGGTGTCTCAGACTGCATCCACTTTCATTCTGCTACAGAAGCTAGAAGGGCCTTTTGCTGTGTTCCTGGTTTCCTGAGTTCGTCCTGTTCCTGAGCCTCCTGTTCTGCTGTCCTGTTCCAGTGCCTGTTCCGGTTGAAGTCATCCGAGGTTGCTGTTCCTGCTACCAGTCTCTGTTGCCGTTCCTGATCCGGTGGACCATCATTGAACTGGTTCCTGTTCATCTCCCGCGTCCGGTTCCTTCATCTGTGGCGACCTTGTTCCTCAGTCGCTCCGGCGACATTTCCACCTGTTGGTTCCAGCGTACGGACGCTGGTTTGCTCCACTTCCTTCTGGCTACTACACTACTAGTCTGTTGGTTACAGCGTGTGGGTGCTGGTTCGCTCCTTTGCCTTACGGCTCCATACACAATCATCTGTTGGTTCCCAGCGTGCGGACGCTGGTTTGCTCCACTGCCTTGGGCTACTACACTACTAGTCTGTTGGTTACAGCGCGCGGGCGCTGGTTCACTCCTTTGCCTTAAGGCTCTATACACTACTATCTGTTGGTTCCCAGTGTGCGGATGCTGGTTCACTTCACTGCTCATAGCATACGATATATCCAGTCTGTTGGTTACCAGTGCGCGGGCGCTGGTTCGCTCCATTGCCTTCTGGCCTACTATTTACACAGTCTGTTGGTTACAGCGCGCAGGCGCTGGTTCGCTCCTTTGCCTTAAGGCTCTATTCACTATCTGTTGGTTCCCAGCGTGCGGACTCTGGGTTGCTTCATTGCCTTATAGCCTACGATATATCTAGTCTGTTGGTTACCAGAGCGCGGGCGCTGGTTCACTCCATTGCCTTCTGGCCTATTATTTACACAGTTTGTTGGTTCCCAGCGTGCAGGTGCTGGTTAGCTCCACTGCCTTGCTGCTTATTGTATTAGAGTGTTGGTTCCCAATGTGCGGGCGTTGGTTCGCTCTATGACCTTAAAGTCTACTAAACATCCAGCCTGTTGGTTTCCAGTGTGAGGGTGCTGGTTTACTCCTCTGCCTTACGGCTTACAACTCATATATTCTGATGGTTCCCAGTGCGCTGTCCAGTCCTAGACAGCTAGTTATTCCCTCGGTACACGGGTACTGGGGTGTGCAGACTACCTGGTAATACCACTGGCCTTGTAGCCTCTACTTACCATCTCCATACTGTCATTGTCATCTGACAGTTATTGAGGCCACTGTGGCCACTATTTAGGCTGCCTTGCCCGGTATATTGGTAAGGCCGGTAGAACCTTCAAAGCACTCCATCCTGAGGTTGCCTTACCCGGTATTGGCAAGGCCGGTAGAGCCTATTATTATGCTATTCCGTTAGGCTGTCTTGCCCGGTATATTGGCAGGACCGGTAGAGCCTGTAGTAGCTGGTGATCCATTAGGCTGCCTTGCCCGGTATATTGGCAGGGCCGGTAGACCCCTTTATTCTCCTGACTGTCTATTAGGCTGCCTTGCCTGGTATATTGGCAGGGCCGGTAGATCCACTATTTCATTGCTTGACCAGTCTGCCTTGCCTGGTATATTGGCAGGGCCGGTAGAGCCTGATTCGCTATTCTCACTTCCCATTTGCCATTCTATGTATTGTATGTATGTGTATAAAATCCTATGGGATTATCTTAAACTTTTTACCTAACCTTACATCTGAGAGTCTTAACAAACCGTGACAGTACGAAAGGGCCATGACCTCAGACAATAAGAGTGATGGTAATACACAGAATATCTATTGGAGGATGGATATGCATGAGCAACGTTTGGATCTATTGGCGGTTGCAATCCAAACTATTCTTGAACGCACTGTACTTGCTGACAAATCCGGATCTTGCCCAGTGATCTCGTTAAGTCAGACACCGGAGAATGATACGATGCCCTCAGGGGCTGCAGTCAAAGGGTTAACTGCTTCCGCACCCTTGCCACTCAGACCCTAATCTCTACAGAGGGTTCATCAACCAACTTGAAATATTTATGGAATTGACGGCACATGTGTTTCCCAACGATCGCAGTAACATCGGGTTCATGATATCCCTGATGACTGGCAGAGCATTGGCTTGGGCTAACCCATTGTGGGAATTTGTGCAATCCTTTCAGAGTGTGTTTGAGCCTCCTGGTAGAACCGCCTCTGCTGCTAAACGCCTTACGGAGATACAACAGGGCAGGCGTACGGTGGGCGACTATGCCATTGAATTTCGCACCTTGGCAGCAGAGGTAGGGTGGAATAATGAGGCATTGTTGGCAGCCTTTGCTCAGGGCCTGAGTGACCTGATTAAAGATGAGATTGCAGCAAAAGAATTGCCTACTGATCTAGATGACTATATTGAGTATGTTATACTAATTGACTCCAGGATACGTGAGAGACTAACTGCTAGAGATTGCAGGATACGGTCTAAAAACAATGGGGCTAGCAGTACATTTGAAACTATGCCATTATCCATGACTATTGGGGCTCTCCATAGAGAAGAGCAGCAGTTCCAACTTATTAATTCTCCTCACCATACTGTAATATTGGGATTTCCTTGGTTACAGTTGCATAATCCACAGTTTGATTGGCAAAAGTTCAAAATCTCCGCTTGGTCTCAGTTTTGTATGGATAAGTGCGTTACCCATCCAGTTAAGGTCTTGTGCACCTCCCCATCACTACCCAACGAATACCAGCAGTTTGGCGATGTATTCAGTAAGGGAGAGGCTGGCACCTTACCTCAGCACAGACCTTATGATTAGTGTTGAGCGAGCATGCTCGGCCGATGCTCGGATCGGCTCGAGCATCGCTCTGCTCGGCACATGGCGGTACTCGTACGAGTACCGCCATGTGCTCGCCCGCCATGTTCGGGTGGCAGGGATCTGTGCCGAATGAGGCACAGATCTTACAGACGCTCCGCTGGACCACCAGGGACTGGAGGTAGGGGACATGTGGAGATGGAAGGGGGCATTGTGGAGATGAAGGGGGACATTGTGGAAGGGGGACATTGTGGAAGAGGGGCATTGTTGAGATGAAGGGGGGCATTGTGGAGATGAAGGGGGACATTGTGGAAGGGGGACATTGTGGAAGAGGGGCATTGTTAAGATGAAGGGGGGCATTGTGGAGATGAAGGGGGACATTGTGGAATGAAGGGGACATTGTGGAAGACATTGTGGAAGAGGGGCATTGTGGAGATGAAGGGGGGCATTGACCAGGCACCCTCCCCTCATCAGAGCAGGGGGTGCCTGGTGTAATGCTCGAGTCTTCCCATTGAATTCAATGGGGCTCGGGTGCTCGGCCGAGCACTCGAGCCTCCGGGGGTGCTCGGTCAGAGCACCCGAACACCCGAGCATCGGGGTGCTCGCTCAACACTACTTATGATTGTAGCATCGAGTTGCCTCCTGGAGTGGTGCCCCCTAGGGGACGCACATATTCATTGTCTTGTGAGGAAAACCAAGCTATGGAAGAATAAATTTCTGATGCCCTTAGAAGAGGGATCATAAGGAAATCTACCTCTCCAACTGGGGCCGGGTTCTTTTTTGTAAAAAAGAAAAATGGCGAACTGAGACCATGCATCGATTACCGTGGTTTAAATAAGCTTATGGCAAAGAATGCTTATCCGATACCACTCATCACCGAGCTTTTTGACAGACTCAAAGGCTCCTCGATTTTCACCAAATTGGACCTACGGGCTGCATACAATTTGATTCGAATCAGAGCCGGTGATGAGTGGAAAACTGCCTTTAACACTAGATCTGGGCACTATGAATATCTAGTTATGCCATTTGGTCTGTGTAATGCACCCGCAGTATTTCAGGAATTGATCAATGACATTCTCAGAGATATGCTACAGTCATGTGTCATGGTTTACCTTGACGATATACTTATTCACTCAAAAGATTTGTCACAACACATTAAAGATGTGTCCGAAGTATTGCTACGTTTACGTAAAAATAAATTATTTTGTAAATTGGAGAAGTGTGAGTTTCACAGAACTAGTGTGCCATTCTTGGGGTTCGTAATTGGCAAAGAAGGCATTGCCATGGACAAAGAAAAGTTAACAGAAGTCTTACAATGGCCACGGCCTAAGAGTCTTAAAGCTATCCAGCGCTAATTATTATAGGAAGTTTATTAAGAACATCTCTTCCATTGTTAAACCACTGTCTGACCTCACGCATATGGGCGCTAATCCATCTCTTTGGCCAGCGGTTGTGGAGGAGGCCTTTGAAAAACTGAAATTGGCTTTTGCTAATGCTCCTGTGTTATCCCACCCCAACCCATTACTCCCGTTCACATTAGAGGTTGAGGCCTCGGATATTGGGGTTGGGGCAGTGCTTTCTCAATGACCTATTAAAGGTGGAACACTCAGACCCTGTGGCTTTTTTTCCAAAAAATTGACCGGAGCTCAAAGCCATTATAACATAGGGGACAGAGAATTATTGGCCATTATCCTCGCTCTTAAGGAATGGCGTCATTTACTTGAAGGCACAAAAAATCCTGTTTTAATCTTGACTGATCATAAAAATCTGACTTATCTCTCTGAGGCCAAGAGATTATCCTCTCATCTGACCAGATGGGCGTTGTTCCTGTCCCGATTCAATTTCGTTGTATCATATTTGCCGGGCTCTAAGAATGTTAGGGCTGACGCACTGTCAAGACAATTTGAGGCTGAAATTGACAGAGAAGAGGCACCAGCACCTATCATTCAACCCGATCGAATATTGGCTACTATACATACTAGTATCACTTCACCACTTCACCACGAGAGATCTTGGCCTCCCAGGCCTCCGCTCCCCATGAAACCCCGGTGGGCAAGTGTTATGTTGCTGAGCCATTCCGTACTCGATTACTTGAAACTTACCATTCCTCTAAGGCCGTGGGACATATTGGCAGAGACCAGTTGTTATGGTCCCTTTATCACGGTTCCCGTGATTGCTGTCACTCTCTGCTGTGGTGTGTTCCTATTGGCAATACCTGTTATGCCCGCCCAGTATGGCCTTCTTATACTGGGCCTTTGGCACCTGTCAGGTGCCCTTTCGTGGTGTACAAGTACCAGTGCTTCCGTTGCTGTGTTCCTGTGTACCGATTCGGCTTGTCTGACACTTCTGGTTCCTGCTCCGTGTATGACCCGGCCTGGCTGATTTTCCTGCTCTGTGATTGATCCGGCTTGTCTGACGTTCCTGCTCCGTGTATGACCCAGCGTGGCTGACGTTCCTGCTCCGTGATTGATCCAGCTTGTCTGACACTCCTGCTCCGTGTGTGACCCGGCCTGGCTGACGTTCCTGCTCCGTGATTGATCCAGCTAGTCTGACGCTCTTGCTCCGTGTGTGACCCAGCCTGATCTACATCACCGCTTGGTTCCTGTTTCTGGTGATCCGGCTTCATTGAGGCTTTGTCTATGTCACTTGGTGACATTTCAAACTGTCTAATCAGTGCCTCTTTTGCTGACCTCCACCACGCTTGCTGAGCCTGTTGCTTCTGTTAAAGAGCCTGTGCATTAACCCTTGACATGCCTGTTGCCTCCGATTAAGGGCCGTCCGTTGCACCTGCTGAGTCTGTTGCCTCCGTTACCGAGCTTGCTCGCTGACACTTGCAATACTTGTGGCCTCCGATTCTGAGTATTTCGCTACTCTTGTTGAGCTTGTTGCCTCAGTTACCGACCCTGTCCATTAACCCCTGCAGAGCTTATTTCCTCCAACACCAAGCCTCTCCTCTTACACTTGCTGAGCTCATTGCTATCCGTACCGAGCCTGTCCGTTCACTTGCAGAGCTGTGGTGTTTCCGTTACTGTCCACCTGGTGCTCTTGCCATTCACTCGATTCAGTTAAGCACTGGAAGGGTGCTACCGGCTCTGGTCCTATTCAGCTTTAGCAGTATTGGTATATCCATAACGCACCGCTGGGTGCTACTGGCTCGGGTCCCGTTCATCTCTGGCAGTGTGGGTACCCGTTGATGCACCAAGGGGTGCTGCTGGCTCAGGTTTCATTCAGCTCACACAGTGTCATTAACCCATTCTACACCGCGAGTGCCTTTGGCTCAAATTATACTCAGCTCAAGCAGTGTGGGTCCATTTAAGCACAACAATAGTGTACCTGGCTCTTGTCTTAAGTGGCTCTAGCATAAGTGGTTGGTCTTGCAAATCGCCAGTCCCTAAGTACTGCTATGTGGACTCAGTTCAAGGTGCTTCCATCTGGCACCACAACCTTTGGCTGTTCTTACCCACCACTGGGCGTTGGCTTACACACCACCTCAGAGACTGATTATTACATTGGACTTAACCTTTGCTACACCTATTCCTTGTTGTACAGTATTGCTCTTTACCTGTACTGTGTCTACCTTATTACCATATCACCTGTAATTACATGTCATTACCTATTTCTGCCCTTAGGGGGCAGTGTTCTTTATTTTCTTCTTAATAAAACGGTGTTTTATTTTTTACCTCTGGTCTTAGAGTCTGAATAACCGTTACAGTACGAAAGGGCCATGACCTCAGACAGCAAAGGTGAAGGTAATACACAAAACCTCCATTGGAGGATGGATTTGCACGAGCAACGCTTGGACCAGTTGGCACTGGCTATGCAAACATTACTTGAACGAACGGTACACCTTGATAAACCTAACTTGAATCCGGTGGTCCCCCCAGTTCTGACACCGGATAATCCTTCTAGCTTGTCTGCGGCTTCCCCTAGAGGTCTAACGGCGGCGGCGCCGTTACCATTAAGATATGATGGTGAACCTACCCTATGCAGGGGATTTATCAATCAGTTGGAGATATTTCTGGAACTCACACCTCATACTTTTCCTAATGACTGCAGCAAGGTTGGGTTCACAATTTCATTGTTAACGGAAAAAGCTCTGGAATAGGCTAATCCCTTGTGGGAAAACGCTAAACCCTGCACTCAGAACTTCAGCGAGTTCATAAGGATGTTCCGTAGAGTGTTTGAGGTACCTGGTAGAGCCGCCTCTGCTGTCAAAAAATTGATGGAGATACAAATGGGCGAGCGTAGTGTGGGCAACTATGCCATAGAATTTCGGACATTGGCAGCAGAGGTAGGATGGAATAACGAAGTGCTTGTGGCAGCATTTGCTCAGGGGTTGTCTGACACAATCAAAGATGAAATAGCTGCCAGAGATGTACCCAGTGACTTAGATGAATATATCGATTATGTTATGCTTATTGACTCTCGCATCCGTGAGAGGCACCTGGCAAGAAGAGCAAAGGCCAGAGGCTATGGGCACGGCAGTCCTTTTAACCCACCCTCACCTCCCATTCCTCCTGACTGAACACCTGAAACTAGTGAACCCATGCAGCTGGGATTCACAAAACTCACTAAGGAGGAACGGGCACACCGTAAGAGGCAAGGGTTATGTTTATATTGTGTCAAGGCTGGGCACCTTTTACGCACTTGTCCGATACGGCCGGGAAAGAGACGCACCTAGGGTACCTTGGGGGACAGGCTCTAGGTGGCGTACAGCAGTCCCCAGACTCTTGTACACTGAAACCCACCATCCAGGTGGGATTTGCCTGGGCTGATCGGGCTGTGGAGGTGTCTGCTCTGGTAGACTCTGGTGCAGCAGGGTACTTCATGGATCAGGCTTTTGCCGAACTGCACAAAATTCCCTTGGTCAAGAGGGACACTCCACTAGCCATTGAAGCCATTGACGGGAGACCCCTGGAACCAGCATTCATCACCTTGGAGACCACCCCTATCTATATGTCTATTGGGGCTCTCCATAGGGAGGAAGTATGCTTTCAAATAATTCATTCACCCCATCATGCGGTCATTCTGGGGTTCCCATGGTTACTGCTGCATAATCCCCAGTTTGACTGGCAGAGATGTGAGGTTAAATCTTGGTCTGAGCATTGTGCTAAGCATTGTCTGTCGCAACCAATTAAGATTTTATGTATCTCTCCTTCATTGCCAGCTGAATACCAGGAATTCAGTGACGTATTCAGTAAGGGAGAGGCTAGCGCATTGCCGCAGCATAGACCATATGACTGCCCTATTGATTTGCCTCCGGGGGTGGTCCCTTCTAGGGGCCATACGTACCACTTGTCTTGCGAGGAGAACAGGGCCATGGAGGAGTACATTGAGGATGCCCTCCGGAGGGGAATCATACGCAAGTCTACCTCACCGGCCGGTGCTGGTTTCTTTTTTGTAAAAAAGAAAAATGGCGAACTAAGACCATGTATAGACTACCGGGGTTTGAATAAACTCATGTTGAAGAATGCCTACCCTATCCCACTCATTACGGAGCTATTTGACAGATTGAAGGGCTCCTCTATCTTTACGAAGCTTGATCTCCGGGCCGCATACAATCTGATCAGAATCAAGGCCGGAGATGAGTGGAAAACGGCATTCAACACCAGGTCTGGGCATTACGAATATTTAGTTATGCCATTTGGGTTATGTAATGCTCCTGCCGTATTCCAGGAGCTTATCAATGATATCCTTCGTGATTTACTTCAATCTTGTGTGGTTGTATATCTCGATGACATTTTGATTCACTGTACTAATCTAACCCAGCACATTAAGGATGTGTCTGAAGTTTTACACCGTTTACGGAAATGCAAGCTATTTTGTAAACTTGAAAAATGTGAGTTTCACAGATCCCAAGTACCCTTTCTGGGGTTTGTAATTTCCAAAAACGGCATTGCTATGGACCAAGAAAAGCTGGCAGCAGTCCTACAGTGGCCACCTCCTAAAGGGTTAAAAGCTATCCAACGCTTTTTGGGCTTTGCCAATTATTATAGGAAATTTATCAAGAATTTCTCTACGATTGTGAAACCCCTGTCTGACCTAAGGCATAAAGGCTCTAATCCCTCTCAATGGTCGGTGGCATCTGGTAAAGCCTTTGAAACCTTAAAATCCGCTTTTGCATCCGCTCCTGTACTGTCCCACCCTGACCCCGCCCTGCCATTTACATTGGTGCTTCTGAAGTTGGGGTAGGGGTGTACTTTCCCAACGTCCTGCAGGTGGTGGTACCCTGAGACCTTGTGGGTTCTTTTCTAAGAAGCTCACTAATGCCCAAAGCCATTATGAGATTGGGACCGAGAACTCTTGGCCATTATCCTCGCATTAAAGGAATGGCGCCATCTATTGGAGGGCACAAGAACCCCGGTATTAATCCTTACGGATCACAAAAATTTGACTTATCTCTCAGAGGCCAAAAGACTGTCATCTCGTCAGGCTAGGTGGGCACTTTTTTGTCTCGATTTAATTTTATAGTGTCTTACCTACCAGGTTCTAAGAACATTAGAGCAGATGCTCTATCCAGACAATTCAGCCCTGACATTGAGAGGGATGAAGACCCTGTACCTATTATCCAGCCAGATCGCATCCTGGCTACAGTGCGTACCAGTATCACTTCGCCGCTGGGGGAGGAGATTTTGGCATCCCAAGCCAGGGCACCTCCTGAGACCCCAGTGGGCAAGTGTTTTGTGGATGAGCCATTCCGTACCCGTCTCCTAGAAACATACCACTCATCGAAAGTGGCTGGGCACATAGGGAGGGATCAATTAATATGGTCACTGTCCCAAGTCTTTTGGTGGCCCTCGCGGAGAGCCGATCGTTCCGCCTTCACGGCAGCCTGTGCCACCTGTGCCCGTGCCAAGACCCCTAGACACCTCCCGGTGGGCTTATTACAACCAGTTCCCAATTGGGAACGCCCATGGTCTCACATATCTATTGATTTCCTGGGAGATTTGCTGGTGTCTGGGGGCATTCATTTATCCTAATGGTGGTCGACAGGTTTTCTAAGATGGCTCACTCCTGGGCCTTCCGACGGCTCAGGAATTGGCAGTGGTTTTTGCTAGAGAGGTATTCCGCTTGCACGGGGTTCCCAGAGTGGTGGTGTCAGACCGTGGGAGCCAGTTCGTGTCTAGATTCTGGAGGGCATTCTGTGGCCAGATGGGCATTCAGTTGTCCTTTTCCTCTGCCTACCATCCCCAGACCAATGGGGCCGCCGAGCGTGCCAACCAGGGACTGGAACAGTTCCTGCGCTGTTTTGTGACTGATCATCATGACAATTGGGCCGACCTGTTGCCGTGGGCAGAGTTTGCCAGGAACTGCGCAGTTAATTCATCATCCGGGTGCTCTCTGTTCCTTATTAACTATGGATTTCAGCCATGCCTGCTCCCGGACTCATTCCAGTCACAGCAGATTACAGCTCTGGATGAGCATTTGGAGCAGCTCCGCTCCACTTGGGCACAGGTTCAGAGGACCCTCAGCCAGTCCTTTCAGTGACATCAGCGGCATGCCAACCGTAGACGGCTCCCAGCGGTCTCCTTTCAGGTTGGGGATAGGGTATGGCTTTCCTCCAGGAATCTCAGCTTACAAGTACCATCTAATAAGTTGGCTCCCCGGTTCATTGGCCCATTTAAGATCATTCGCAAGGTTAACCCTGTCTCGTATGCACTTGAACTCCCAGCCTCCATGCGCATTCATAATGTGTTCCATGTGTCTCTGTTGAAGCCCTTGGTTTGCAATCGTTATACTACCACTCCGGTGGTTCCTGGGCCAGTGGATGTTCAAGGCCAAGAGGAGTACGAAGTTCAGAGCATTATTGATTCCAGGAGATTTCGAGGGAAATTGCAATATTTGGTTCACTGGAAAGGCTATTGTCCTGAAGAGCGCTCTTGGGTTGACCACGGGGACCTTCATACTCCAAGATTATTACGCAATTTCCACTCTAAATATCCCCAGAAACCTAGACCCTCGACCAGGGGAGGGGGTCTTTAAGAGGAAGGTACTATCACAGTTCCCGTGATTGCTGTCCCTCTCTGCTGTGGTGTGTTCCTATTGGCAGTACCTGTTATGCCCTCCCAGTATGGCCTTCTTATACCAGGCCTTTGGCACCTGTCAGGTGCCCTTTCATGGCGTTCCAGTACCAGTGCTTCCGTTGCTGTGTTCCTGTGTACCGATTCGGCTTGTCTGACAATTCTCCTGGTTCCTGCTCCGTGTATGACCCGGCCTGGCTGATTTTCCTGCTCTGTGATTGATCCGGCTTGTCTGACGTTCCTGCTCCGTGTATGACCTGGCCTGGCTGACGTTCCTGCTCCGTGATTGGTCCGGCTTGTCTGACGCTCCTGCTCCGTGTATGACCTGGCCTGGCTGACGTTCCTGCTCCGTGATTGATCTGGCTAGTCTGATGCTCCTGCTCCGTGTGTGACCCGGCCTGATCTACCTCACCACTTGGTTCCTGTTTCTGGTGATCCGGCTCCATTGAGGCTTTGTCTATGTCGCTTGGCGACATTTCAAACTGTCTAATCAGTGCCTCTTTTGCTGACCTCCACCACGCTTTCTGAGCCTGTTGCCTCCGTTACCGAGCCTGTGCATTAACCCTTGACGTGCCTGTTGCCTCCGATTAAGGGCCGTCCGTTGCACCTGCTGAGTCTGTTGCCTCCGTTACCGAGCTTGCTCGCTGACACTTGCAATACTTGTGGCCTCCGATTCTGAGTATTCCGCTACTCTTGTTGAGCTTGTTGCCTCCATTGCTGAGCCTGTCCATTAACCCCTGCAGAGCTTATTGCCTCCGACACCGAGCCTCTCCTCTTACACTTGCTGAGCTCATTGCTAACCTACTGAGCCTGTCCGTTCACTTGCAGAGCCGTGGTGTTTCCGTTATGTTTCAGTGTAACATGATGCCCAGGATAATTAAGTGTACATGACCCCAAGCATGTTGATTTGTACATGTTGTTGATTAAGTATGTTTATTTCTATAGCGTCACAAGTGTGTGCAGCACTTTACAGTTTAATGGTTTACAAGGTTATAAGCACTGGAAGTGTGGTCCCTCCCCAAAAGCATACAATCTAAACTTGTTATCCCTTTAACTTCTTGAATGCTTCAAATTGTAAAAGATACTAGTCTACAAGTAATTACTTTTATGCATTAACCCCTTGTGGTTAGAGATATCTCCAGATGACATCTCTAGGGTTAATAATAGATGAGAGTTGGTACCGTGTTAGCCGTAGAAATACAGGATGCAAAAATTTTTTTATAAAGTTGATACCTTTATTGGCTAACTAAACAGACGTTTAGTTAGCCAATAAAGGTATCAACTTTACAAAAAAATGTTTGCATCCTGTATCTCTAGGGTTAAACACAGAAAAGTGTTGTATGCGTTGTATTTGGTTAGACTCTTGTGGACCAAAGGGCTGCACAATATGCTGACTGTTAGACAGTCGTCTGTAGCAATGGAAAGGGATGGAATGGCTGCTCCCACATTTACATCTTAACACGTTTACAGCGTTTTCAGTGCAACTGGACTGTTTCTTTCCATCTATGGTTTTTGCATTTTGACTTTACACATTTTCAGCATTTTTTGCAAATTTAGAGACTATGTAATTATGTTTTATAAACCTGCACACATTTGGTACTAAACCATCTGGAGCATAATTGCAGGTGGAGCATAATTTGGGTGGTGCATGGGGGCCCCTCATGAGGGTTGTCGGGGGGCTCCTGTATTTTGTGTTACGCTTCTGGCTATAGGAAGTAACAACAGGGAGGAAAGGGTCTCCTTCACTTCCTTTTTTGAGGGGCAGGGGGCGCTGCATTTATAACATGAGTAGACAGTGGAGTATCTCTCACTTGTATCTGCTTCTTCTTGCACGGGACAACGCTGCACTTCTTTTGCTAGTAATTAAATTAATAGCGAGTGAGTTGTTAAACATTTTTGTTTCTTTATTAAAAAGACAGCCTGCAAATTTTTTCACACCTTGCCCTATGAGACTGTGGGCTAGATTTAAAGCCAGACGTTAACATAGCTGGTAGGGCCAAAGTGAATACCGGCTGTTAAACTAACATGTTTAACGCGTTATTCAAAGGCCCTACCAGCTAGAACTCCAAAGGACGTTAAGCCACAAAAACAGTCTTGTGGCTGAACGTCCGTTTGGTGCGTTTAGCTCCCAAAACGCCGCTAAAAGCAGCGATATTGGGAACTGAACAGTGAAAAACAATTAACTATCAGTGCTTGAAATACTGCCAAGCACCGATTGTTAACCGATCCATGTTACACTTACCTGTCATCCACTGTCCTTCTGTCCTTCTCTTCTTACTTTTCATCCTTCTGTCTTCTTTCTTCAGTCTTCCACCTTCTCCCTGTGAAAAAAAAGAAATATATTAGCATTAAACATGAACAAATACATTGCAGAAACCTTTGAGTGGCAGAGGGGTATGCAACGCATTGCAAAGCAATGCGTTGCGTACCTCACTGTCACTCAAAGGGTGTAATTTTAGTGTTCCATACATATAACCACATATGCCTCCATGTAATCCCCCATAAAATACATGCCCATGAATAAAATGGTCCATAGATACAGCAATAAATGTAATTCACACATGCCCAATGTTACTTAGCTGATAGTTGTTGTCTCCGCCACTTGGAGCGGCCGCGAGGGCAGCGGCGTCAGAGACAGAAAAATTCCACGACGATCCTCATTAGCTGTGTACGGGCCGATGCCCGTAACACACTGAGGGCATTTGAAGTGAGCCTGCCTTTATATATGGGCAGGCTCACTTCTATTGCCCTCCCTGCCATTGGCTGGGATGTTCTTCACATCCCAGCCAACCAGATTCGAGCGGCTATTCTTGAACATGATTGGCTGGAATGTAAAGAACATCCCAGCCAATGGCAGTGAGGGCAACAGAAGTGAGCCCGCTCATATATAAAGGCAGGCTCACTTCAAATGCCCTCAGTGTGTTACGGGCATCGGCCAGTACACAGCTAATGAGAATCGTTGTGGGACCTTTCTGTCTCCGCCGCCCTTGCGGCCTCTCCAAGCAGCGGAGACAACAACTATCAGCTAAGTAACATTGGGCTTGTGTGAATTACATTGATTGCTGTATCTATGGACCTTTTTATTCATGGGCATGTATTTTATGGGGGATTACATGGAGGCATATGTGGATATATGTATGGGACACTAAAATTACACCCTTTGAGTGACAGTGAGCAATGTGTTGCGTACCCCTCTGCCACTCAAAGGTTTCTGGAATGTATTTGTTCATGTTTAATATTAATATATTTCTTTTATTTCACAGGGAGAAGGTGGAAGACTGAAGAAAGAAGACAGAAGGATGAGAAGACAGAAGAGAAGGACCAGCAAGCCGAGGACTCCGCTGGACATCAGGATTAATGGTCAGTGTAACTTGTAATGTGATGTTGTTTATCACTTAGTCGGATTAACCTTATGAATGCCGGCGGGGTAATTATACCCCGCTGGTACTCATAGGGTTAATTCTACTAACTTTTCACACAATTTAGGCACTTTGGATGTATTGATGTGGGGCTTTTTTTTGTTTCTGTGGGCCAAAACACACGTTAGTGTAGCGGCCGGTACACTGGACGTACTGCTGTTAGCAGTTCATTACATGGCCCTTTGAATGGCCTACTGCATGTAAAGACACCTGTTAGTCTTTTTTGGCTAACGGCTGCCTTTAAATCGAGCCCTATATCCCTCTCTCTGTGCACTTACAGGAGACATGGGCTGACATCACCCTTCTTATGTATGAACGCCTATCCCAGGTATGTACAGCTCTATGGCTAATAGTCCAGCCATTTATGCTTTTTATAAATGACATAAGGGTCCTAAAGAGGGTAATAAAAATGACTAAAACAAATATATGTGTGCTGTTTAATTACATTTGGGGGTTTACCTTTTAATTTGCATCTACAGGAAATATATTTAAATCCCTATATTGTATGTATACATGGAGTGGGGGAAACTGGATCTCAGTAGCTGTTGTTGCACTATAATTCCCATGCTCCTCTTTGGGTCATTGTACAGTTTAGATGGAATGTTGCAGTCCAGCACCAGAGGTAAAACGACAGTTTACCCCCCCCCCCAGCTCTAGTGCCCAGAATTCTGTGGTGCAGCCTCAGCTGCATTATGACATCATAATGACACAATAGCTGATACTTGATGTCGGTTGGGCAGACTCTGAAGTCAGTCTTGCCTGGAAAGTGACAGAGGACACTACTCCTTGGTACTGATTTATAAAAACCTTTGTGTTAACCCAAAGACTGAACTTGAGCCTGCAGGTGAGTTTTACTGATTGACTATGTAGAAAGTAGTTTTGCTGACTGGCTATGTGTAAATATACACACATTGCCAATGAGATTAACCCCCTGATTGCCAGAGGAGTATGCAAGGCATTTCTTCTAAATTATTATTACTCTTTATTTATATAGCACCAACTAATCACTTTGATGCTGAAAGTGTTCAATTCCCTACAACAATCCCTAGAACAACAGAAAACTAATTAATTCTTAAAAACATTTTTTCATAATCTAATAAAACCACTGCCCTATCCCTTTAGTAGTACAACTACTTTTGTCCCAACAACCACACCGACCGTTTATTTAATTTGTAGGCTTTCATTTTAGCTCATATCTATCTATCTATCTATCTATCTATCTATCTATCTATCTATCTATCTTATCTATCTATCTATCTATCTATCTATCTTATCTATCTTATCTATCTATCTATCTATCTATCTATCTATCTTATCTAACTATCTAACTATCTATCTATCTATCTATCTATCTATCTATCTCTATCTAATATCTATCTATCTATCTATCTATCTATCTATCTGTCTTCTCCATCTATCGATCTTATTCTATCTATCTATCTGTCTATCTATCTATCTATCTATCTATCTATCTTTCTCCATCTATCTATCTTATTCTATCTATCTATCTTATCCATCTATCTATCTTCTCCTATCTATCTTATCTTATCTCTCTATCTCTCTATCTATCTATCTATCTATCTATCTATCTATCTATCTATCTATCTTATCCTATCTTTCTATCTGTTTATCTATCTATCTATCTATCTATCTATCTATCTATCTATCTATCTTATCCTATCTTTCTATCTGTTTATCTATCTATCTATCTATCTATCTATCTATCTATCTATCTTATCCTATCTATCTTATCCTATCTATCTATCTATCTATCTATCTATCTATCTATCTATCTATCTATCTATCTAATTCCAGCCCAGGTTTTGGTAAGCACACCCAAAGAAATAAACACATTTAAAATTGCTGGAGTGCAACCAATTTTGACCAAAATAGCTAAAAGCAAATATACAAAGTAGTGGTTCACATCCCAATTTTCGTCACCATTAACCCTTTACTCTGCGGCATTGTGCCTGCATATCACTACTATATTAAAGATGAGGATTTAGTTACATTATATGGCCATAGAATGCTTAGCTTGCCACCAACGCCAAGGTACCTCATTTTGGCAAGTACCTAACCTTAATATGCTTTGTCTTATGAGCTGAATCTCTCCTACTTTAGGTATTTACTAACCTTAATTTACTTTATCCTGAGAGCTGAGTCTTGGTTAGCTTTACTTATTAATGGAGGGAGACTCTCTGACAGGCATTATATAGTGTCCTAGAGACAATGAGCCTTGCACCTGGGGGTGGGAGGGGTGCTTGAACCAATAGAAGCTGGTCAAAACTATATATATCCATATTTTATTGGTACATTTTCATAATTCTACACCAAAATGAAGTCTGAGCCTCAGTGCTGGGGTCACTTTAAATAAGAGTCGCTGGGCAGTTCACTCTCAAGTACAGGGTTGGGGGAACTTGATCTCAACAGCTGTTGTTGCACTATAATTCCCATGCTCCTCTTTGGGTCATTGTACAGTTTAGATGGAATGTTGTAGTCCAGCACCAGAGGTAAAACCACAGTTTACCCCCCTCCCCCGCTCTAGTGCCCAGACCTCTGTGGTGCAGCCTCAGCTGCATTATGACATCATAATGACACAATAGCTGATACTTGATGTCGGTTGGGCAGACTCTGAAGTCAGTCTTGCCTGGAAAGTGACAGAGGACACTACTCCTTGGTACTGATTTATAAAAACCTTTGTGTTAACCCAAAGACTGAACTTGAGCCTGCAGGTGAGTTTTACTGATTGACTATGTAGAAAGTAGTTTTGCTGACTGGCTATGTGTAAAAATACACACATTGCCAATGAGATTAACCCCCTGATTGCCAGAGGAGTATGCAAGGCATTTCTTCTAAATTATTATTACTCTTTATTTATATAGCACCAACTAATCACTTTGATGCTGAAAGTGTTCAATTCCCTACAACAATCCCTAGAACAACAGAAAACTAATTAATTCTTAAAAACATTTTTTCATAATCTAATAAAACCACTGCCCTATCCCTTTAGTAGTACAACTACTTTTGTCCCAACAACCACACCGACCGTTTATTTAATTTGTGGGCTTTCATTTTAGCTCATATCTATCTATCTATCTATCTATCTATCTATCTATCTATCTATCTATCTTATCTATCTTATCTATCTATCTATCTATCTTATCTAACTATCTATCTATCTATCTATCTATCTATCTATCTATCTATCTATCTATCTCTATCTAATATCTATCTATCTATCTATCTATCTATCTATCTATCTATCTTATCTAACTATCTATCTATCTTATCCTATCTATCTATCTATCTATCTATCTATCTATCTATCTATCTATCTATCTATCTCTATCTAATATCTATCTATCTATCTATCTATCTATCTATCTATCTATATATCTATCTATCTCATATCTATCTATCATCTATCTATCTATCTATCTATCTAATATCTATCTATCTATCTATCTATCTATCTATCTATCTATCTTATCCTATCTATCTGTCTATCTCTCTATTTGTCTATCTATCTATCTATCTATCTATCTATCTGTCTTCTCCATCTATCGATCTTATTCTATCTATCTATCTATCTATCTATCTATCTATCTATCTATCTATCTGTCTATCTTTCTCCATCTATCTATCTTATTCTATCTATCTATCTATCTATCTATCTATCTATCTTATCTTATCTATCTATCTATCTATCTATCTATCTATCTATCTATCTTATCTAACTATCTATCTATCTTATCCTATCTATCTATCTATCTATCTATCTATCTATCTATCTATCTATCTCTATCTAATATCTATCTATCTATCTATCTATCTATCTATCTATCTATCTATATATCTATCTATCTCATATCTATCTATCATCTATCTATCTATCTATCTATCTAATATCTATCTATCTATCTATCTATCTATCTATCTATCTTATCCTATCTATCTGTCTATCTCTCTATTTGTCTATCTATCTATCTATCTATCTATCTATCTATCTGTCTTCTCCATCTATCGATCTTATTCTATCTATCTATCTATCTATCTATCTATCTATCTATCTGTCTATCTTTCTCCATCTATCTATCTTATTCTATCTATCTATCTATCTATCTATCTATCTATCTATCTATCTATCTTATCCATCTATCTATCTTCTCCTATCTATCTTATCTTATCTCTCTATCTCTCTATCTATCTATCTATCTATCTATCTATCTATCTATCTTATCCTATCTTTCTATCTGTTTATCTATCTATCTATCTATCTATCTATCTATCTATCTATCTATCTTATCCTATCTTTCTATCTGTTTATCTATCTATCTATCTATCTATCTATCTATCTATCTATCTTATCCTATCTATCTTATCCTATCTATCTTATCCTATCTATCTATCTATCTATCTATCTATCTATCTATCTATCTATCTATCTAATTCCAGCCCAGGTTTTGGTAAGCACACCCAAAGAAATAAACACATTTAAAATTGCTGGAGTGCAACCAATTTTGACCAAAATAGCTAAAAGCAAATATACAAAGTAGTGGTTCACATCCCAATTTTCGTCACCATTAACCCTTTACTCTGCGGCATTGTGCCTGCATATCACTACTATATTAAAGATGAGGATTTAGTTACATTATATGGCCATAGAATGCTTAGCTTGCCACCAACGCCAAGGTACCTCATTTTGGCAAGTACCTAACCTTAATATGCTTTGTCTTATGAGCTGAATCTCTCCTACTTTAGGCATTTACTAACCTTAATTTACGTTATCCTGAGAGCTGAGTCTTGGTTAGCTTTACTCATTAATGGAGGGAGACTCTCTGACAGGCATTATATAGTGTCCTAGAGACAATGAGCCTTGCACCTGGGGGTGGGAGGGGTGCTTGAACCAATAGAAGCTGGTCAAAACTATATATATCCATATTTTATTGGTACATTTTCATAATTCTACACCAAAATGAAGTCTGAGCCTCAGTGCTGGGGTCACTTTAAATAAGAGTCGCTGGGCAGTTCACTCTCAAGTACAGGGTTGGGGGAACTTGATCTCAACAGCTGTTGTTGCACTATAATTCCCATGCTCCTCTTTGGGTCATTGTACAGTTTAGATGGAATGTTGTAGTCCAGCACCAGAGGTAAAACCACAGTTTACCCCCCTCCCCCGCTCTAGTGCCCAGACCTCTGTGGTGCAGCCTCAGCTGCATTATGACATCATAATGACACAATAGCTGATACTTGATGTCGGTTGGGCAGACTCTGAAGTCAGTCTTGCCTGGAAAGTGACAGAGGACACTACTCCTTGGTACTGATTTATAAAAACCTTTGTGTTAACCCAAAGACTGAACTTGAGCCTGCAGGTGAGTTTTACTGATTGACTATGTAGAAAGTAGTTTTGCTGACTGGCTATGTGTAAATATACACACATTGCCAATGAGATTAACCCCCTGATTGCCAGAGGAGTATGCAAGGCATTTCTTCTAAATTATTATTACTCTTTATTTATATAGCACCAACTAATCACTTTGATGCTGAAAGTGTTCAATTCCCTACAACAATCCCTAGAACAACAGAAAACTAATTAATTCTTAAAAACATTTTTTCATAATCTAATAAAACCACTGCCCTATCCCTTTAGTAGTACAACTACTTTTGTCCCAACAACCACACCGACCGTTTATTTAATTTGTAGGCTTTCATTTTAGCTCATATCTATCTATCTATCTATCTATCTATCTATCTATCTATCTATCTATCTTATCTATCTTATCTATCTATCTATCTATCTTATCTAACTATCTATCTATCTATCTATCTATCTATCTATCTATCTATCTATCTCTATCTAATATCTATCTATCTATCTATCTATCTATCTATCTATCTATCTATCTTTCTATCTATCTCATATCTATCTATCATCTATCTATCATCTATCTATCTATCTCATATCTATCTATCATCTATCTATCTATCTATCTATCTATCTATCTATCTATCTATCTATCTTATCCTATCTATCTGTCTATTTCTCTATCTGTCTATCTATCTATCTATCTATCTATCTATCTATCTATCTGTCTTTTCCATCTATCTATCTTATTCTTTCTATCTATCTATCTATCTATCTATCTATCTATCTATCTATCTTATCCATCTGTCTATCTTCTCCTATCTATCTTATCTTATCTCTCTATCTATCTATCTATCTATCTATCTATCTATCTATCTATCTATCTTATCCTATCTTTCTATCTGTTTATCTATCTATCTATCTATCTATCTATCTATCTATCTTATCCTATCTTTCTATCTGTTTATCTATCTATCTATCTATCTATCTATCTATCTATCTATCTTATCCTATCTATCTTATCCTATCTATCTATCTATCTATCTATCTATCTATCTATCTATCTATCTATCTATCTATCTATCTATCTCTATCTAATATCTATCTATCTATCTATCTATCTATCTATCTATCTATCTATCTATCTTTCTATCTATCTCATATCTATCTATCATCTATCTATCATCTATCTATCTATCTCATATCTATCTATCATCTATCTATCTATCTATCTATCTATCTATCTATCTTATCCTATCTATCTGTCTATTTCTCTATCTGTCTATCTATCTATCTATCTATCTATCTATCTATCTATCTGTCTTCTCCATCTATCTATCTTATTCTTTCTATCTATCTATCTATCTATCTATCTATCTATCTATCTATCTTATCCATCTGTCTATCTTCTCCTATCTATCTTATCTTATCTCTCTATCTATCTATCTATCTATCTATCTATCTATCTATCTATCTATCTTATCCTATCTTTCTATCTGTTTATCTATCTATCTATCTATCTATCTTATCCTATCTTTCTATCTGTTTATCTATCTATCTATCTATCTATCTATCTATCTATCTATCTATCTTATCCTATCTATCTTATCCTATCTATCTATCTATCTATCTATCTATCTATCTATCTATCTATCTATCTATCTTATCCTATCTATCTATCTATCTATCTATCTATCTATCTATCTATCTATCTATCTAATTCCAGCCCAGGTTTTGGTAAGCACACCCAAAGAAATAAACACATTTAAAATTGCTGGAGTGCAACCAATTTTGACCAAAATAGCTAAAAGCAAATATACAAAGTAGTGGTTCACATCCCAATTTTCGTCACCATTAACCCTTTACTCTGCGGCATTGTGCCTGCATATCACTACTATATTAAAGATGAGGATTTAGTTACATTATATTGCCATAGAATGCTTAGCTTGCCACCAACGCCAAGGTACCTCATTTTGGCAAGTACCTAACCTTAATATGCTTTGTCTTATGAGCTGAATCTCTCCTACTTTAGGTATTTACTAACCTTAATTTACTTTATCCTGAGAGCTGAGTCTTGGTTAGCTTTACTTATTAATGGAGGGAGACTCTCTGACAGGCATTATATAGTGTCCTAGAGACAATGAGCCTTGCACCTGGGGGTGGGAGGGGTGCTTGAACCAATAGAAGCTGGTCAAAACTATATATATCCATATTTTATTGGTACATTTTCATAATTCTACACCAAAATGAAGTCTGAGCCTCAGTGCTGGGGTCACTTTAAATAAGAGTCGCTGGGCAGTTCACTCTCAAGTACAGGGTTGGGGGAACTTGATCTCAACAGCTGTTGTTACACTATAATTCCCATGCTCCTCTTTGGGTCATTGTACAGTTTAGATGGAATGTTGTAGTCCAGCACCAGAGGTAAAACCACAGTTTACCCCCCTCCCCCGCTCTAGTGCCCAGACCTCTGTGGTGCAGCCTCAGCTGCATTATGACATCATAATGACACAATAGCTGATACTTGATGTCGGTTGGGCAGACTCTGAAGTCAGTCTTGCCTGGAAAGTGACAGAGGACACTACTCCTTGGTACTGATTTATAAAAACCTTTGTGTTAACCCAAAGACTGAACTTGAGCCTGCAGGTGAGTTTTACTGATTGACTATGTAGAAAGTAGTTTTGCTGACTGGCTATGTGTAAATATACACACATTGCCAATGAGATTAACCCCCTGATTGCCAGAGGAGTATGCAAGGCATTTCTTCTAAATTATTATTACTCTTTATTTATATAGCACCAACTAATCACTTTGATGCTGAAAGTGTTCAATTCCCTACAACAATCCCTAGAACAACAGAAAACTAATTAATTCTTAAAAACATTTTTTCATAATCTAATAAAACCACTGCCCTATCCCTTTAGTAGTACAACTACTTTTGTCCCAACAACCACACCGACCGTTTATTTAATTTGTAGGCTTTCATTTTAGCTCATATCTATCTATCTATCTATCTTATCTATCTATCTATCTTATCTATCTATCTATCTATCTTATCTATCTATCTATCTATCTATCTATCTATCTATCTATCTATCTATCTATCTATCTATCTCTATCTAATATCTATCTATCTATCTATCTATCTATCTATCTATCTATCTATCTATCTATCTCATATCTATCTATCATCTATCTATCATCTATCTATCTATCTCATATCTATCTATCATCTATCTATCTATCTATCTATCTATCTATCTATCTATCTATCTTATCCTATCTATCTGTCTATTTCTCTATCTGTCTATCTATCTATCTATCTATCTATCTATCTATCTGTCTTCTCCATCTATCTATCTTATTCTTTCTATCTATCTATCTATCTATCTATCTATCTATCTATCTATCTATCTTATCCATCTGTCTATCTTCTCCTATCTATCTTATCTTATCTCTCTATCTATCTATCTATCTATCTATCTATCTATCTATCTATCTATCTATCTTATCCTATCTTTCTATCTGTTTATCTATCTATCTATCTATCTATCTATCTATCTATCTTATCTTATCCTATCTATCTATCTATCTATCTATCTATCTATCTATCTATCTATCTATCTATCTTATCCTATCTATCTATCTATCTATCTATCTATCTATCTATCTATCTATCTAATTCCAGCCCAGGTTTTGGTAAGCACACCCAAAGAAATAAACACATTTAAAATTGCTGGAGTGCAACCAATTTTGACCAAAATAGCTAAAAGCAAATATACAAAGTAGTGGTTCACATCCCAATTTTCGTCACCATTAACCCTTTACTCTGCGGCATTGTGCCTGCATATCACTACTATATTAAAGATGAGGATTTAGTTACATTATATGGCCATAGAATGCTTAGCTTGCCACCAACGCCAAGGTACCTCATTTTGGCAAGTACCTAACCTTAATATGCTTTGTCTTATGAGCTGAATCTCTCCTACTTTAGGTATTTACTAACCTTAATTTACTTTATCCTGAGAGCTGAGTCTTGGTTAGCTTTACTTATTAATGGAGGGAGACTCTCTGACAGGCATTATATAGTGTCCTAGAGACAATGAGCCTTGCACCTGGGGGTGGGAGGGGTGCTTGAACCAATAGAAGCTGGTCAAAACTATATATATCCATATTTTATTGGTACATTTTCATAATTCTACACCAAAATGAAGTCTGAGCCTCAGTGCTGGGGTCACTTTAAATAAGAGTCGCTGGGCAGTTCACTCTCAAGTACAGGGTTGGGGGAACTTGATCTCAACAGCTGTTGTTGCACTATAATTCCCATGCTCCTCTCTGGGTCATTGTACAGTTTAGGATGGAATGTTGCAGTCCAGCACCAGAGGTAAAACCACAGTTTACCCCCCACTCTAGTGCCCAGACCTCTGTGGTGCAGCCTCAGTTGCACTATGACATCATAATGACACAATAGCTGATACTTGATGTCGGTTGGGCAGACTCTGAAGTCAGTCTTGCCTGGAAAGTGACAGAGGACACTACTCCTTGGTACTGAATTATAAAACCTTTGCATCCTTTGCATTAACCCAAAGACATAAACTGAGCCTGCAGGTGAGTTTTACTGATTGACTATGTAGAAAGTAGTTTTGCTGACTGGCTAAAGTGTGTAAAGATACACACATTGCCAATGAGATTAACCCCTTGAGTGCCAGAGAAGTATGCAAGGCTTTGGGTATCACTTTACCTCTGTAAAGATGAAAGGTGTAAAGCTGGAAGCAAATGTTTGTTCCTAAGGACAATCCCTAGAGCAATGGAAAGAGATGTCACTAGTTACACACATATTAATAATGTAATGAACCCTCTGTCCTGTCACTAGTACAACTACTCACATCCCTGCACACTGACCAATAGAAATAGACTGTATATATTAGCACCACATGTCATGTCATTACCAGTAGCTGTAATTTTATATCGGATTAATTAAATGATCAGGATTGCTCTTTTAACACGGGTGATAGAAGGGTGTCCGTGGCATTACTTTGCTTTGCAATGCGTTGGACACCCCTCTGGCACTCAGTGAGTTAAAGGGTCAGTAATGTCCCCTAAAAAATATTTAGATTTAGGTAGAGATTGAAAAAATAAACTGATTGCAACAAGCCCTGTCTCTCACACCGCTATGGTTTGAGAGATACAGGGATTCACAGTCCCCCCCCTTCTCCTGATGTCAGAGTCTAGCTGACAGCAGGAAATCCCGGTCCGGGGACCAACAGGAGGCTCTGCAGCAGAGCCGATATCCCGATACTTATAAAGAATTCATTCATTGGAAAGGTCTACAGAGTGTGCTTGCAAACCAGGCCCACTTTGTAGACAGTTCAAATGAATTCTTTTTCAGTACCGCAATTGTGGCTCTGCTGCAGAGTCTCCTCGAGTCGTACGACTCAAATCTCCTGCTGTCAGCTTTACAGGGGAGGGGGGAACTGTGAATCCCTATATCTCTCAAACCATAGCGGTGTGAGAGATTGGGTTTGTGGCAATTAGTTTATTTTTTCAATTTCTACCTAAATCTAAATATTTTTTATGGAACATTACTGTTCCTTTAAAGTGATTTAACGTCACAGTTATCAGTGGTCACCTCAATAAAATGGGCAGACGAGCTGTGGGGAAATGGGCAGAGTTTGCTATGGGTGTCTGTTTTACTCCTTTTAACCCTTTGAGTGCTTTGCAATGCATTCCGTACCCCTCTGGAACTCAAAGGGTTAAGTGCCACAGAGGTGTGCATGCAACTTTTCAAAGAACAGATAATTACAAACCTTTCTGGCAGTCAAGGGGTAACAGCCGTACACATTTTACTTATTGTGATTTAAATACATTTTTTTTCCTGTTTCAGGAGTGATGGCGGCTCATGGAAAAGACTCTCTTTGTTATACAGGATCGCTAGGAACATCGTACTTCCTGGGAATGTCCCACGGAGGCCTATACCTGGCAACGAGCCTGTATTTCCTTTGTTTTATGGTAAGATTATATTATTGTCATTGACATGATACATTAAGGTGTTAACTAAGTGGAGCAATTAGTGATAAATATGGGTTTTATTGTATTTTAAGTTTGCGTTAACATTAACGCTTTGCAAAGCAGAGGGGTGTGTGACACACTGTAAAGCAATTCTTCTGGTCCTTAAAGGGTTACATAGATGGTTCACACTGAAAATATCGCATGAAAAAGAACGTGCGTCATAAAGACACATTAACCACAGCACCTTGATGAAAAGGGGAACATGAGACTCAAGGGGAGCAGGCAGAGAAGGGGCAGCCGGTATCATTAATCAGTGAAAACAAGGCACCTGTGGTAAAGCTTTACTCCGTGCAATGCAAAAACAATGTGTGATGCCGAGACATGAGAATCTTGCGCTTTGATGTAGGGGGTGAGATTCTCATGTCCCCTAGTTATCAAGGCACCACGGTTAATGTGACCTTTTGTGTTTGACATTTTCAAAGGATACCACATAGAGACAGAATTAAATTCCCTAAACAGGTATCTCTTGGCCCATTTACCCAAAGTGTGAGGAGGAATTGTGGGGAAAAACAACTACCCCAGATATGACAGATAAACATTCCCGTAGATTTAAATGGGGCGTTTACCCCCTCATTGCCGGAGGGCAGCTTCAATGGAGACCTCTCTAGCATTCAAGAGGTAAAAAGCCACATTTAACTCTTTGGGAATTTAGGGAATTCCAATGTGTTCCCTAAGGTGCTTCAGGTTTCCCCTAAATTGCTCCTTCTTTACCATTGTGTATATGGCCAAGGAGAAGCCTGTATTCATAATAAAGGGCGTGTATAAAATTATTTATTGCCATGTTAACCTTTTATGTGCCAGAGCAGTATTCTTCTTTGTGCGTAGTGCTCCTCTCTGGTGCCTAAAAGTAAAAGTAATAAAATAAATCTCTTTATTGTGGAACTAACACTTCATAATGACTTGGGTGGAAATAGCTTATTAAATCACCAATATTTATGTTAGCCGTTCTTTATTTAACCCTTTGTAGTCTGCTGGCTACCCCACTGGCACTCATTGGGTTATAAAGCTCTAGTTTATGAAGTATGTAGCTGTATTTAATAGACAGTAGTGGATGGCGCAGTCTGGTGTCTCTAGGGATCCGGTTTATCCCTATAAAAAGGCCCATGTGATAATGCAGAGCTACATGAGAGCCACTGCAGACTATATACTTCAGCACTCACTGTGCATTTCTAAGGATGAGCAGACAACCCTAGTTACATTCCACACTCCCTCCCAACTGTCATTCCTACCAGGAAGTACCGGCTTCTGTACGTAAACTGACAAATACATAACCCTAAATATTGCTTATTCTATATATTTAAATAAACAATAGATAACATAAATATGGGTGATTCTGAAAGCTCTTTAAAATCCCCCCAAATCTTCACAACCTTTAAGTTCCACTTAAAACTCTTCTCAAAACCCAGATGATAAAATTGTGAATAAATTCATGTGTTGGTGACAAGGAGACATCACAATCCAAAGTCCCCGGTCCAGTCCTGTCCATGTGAATCGTGTCAGTCGGTGGCTCTACAGTCCAGGAGATAAAGTGGAACTGTGACTTTGTAACAAATAGATGATTTGTACTGGACACTCCCATGTTTTGGGCTGAGGTGTGTCCAGTGCTCCTGATTTATGGTGGCCGGTTTATTTATCAGTTTACATCCCCCTCCACTGACCATTATTTAACCCCTTGGGTGTGGGGGGAGATTCACTAAGCGGTGATAAAGAAGTGATAAAGTGGAGATAACTTCTCCAGTGATATCACTTCTCCAGTTCCTATGTTATTCTATAGAGTCTATTCACTAACATCTCCAAAGCTGAAGAAATCTTAGTGAATAGGCTCCATATAATAACATAGGAATGGGAGAAGTGATAAACTGGAGAAGTGATCTCCACTTTATCACCTCTTTATCACTGCTTAGTGAATCTCCCCCTGGAGTCCTCTATCAGGAGGAACGCAGGTAACAGACCTGTGTGTGTGTTATATAGGATAAGAGTGATTTCTGTGCCTGGAAACATTAGGTGGTGCCAGGGGTGGAGTTCAGTGAGGGATGGATACCTGGCCATGGGGGGGGGGCTAAGGGAGCCTCAGGTGCCTCAAAAGGTTAAACGCTAGTGATCTCTCCTACTCATTCTGACTATTATTGGACTTTAGAATAAAACACATTAGAATTCAGTTACTGTAATGTACTAACAAACTCCCTTATTTACTTTAGATCATCGTGCTGCTATTTGCAGTCCTCAGAAAGAAGATCTGGGACTATGGCCGAGTGGCGCTGGTGAGCGATCCAGTCAGGTACGTAAGTCCATCCTTCACCTATACATATCAGTGTGATTGTCTAGCTCATTGCTATGGTACACATGAGTCTCCCACTCTGGACTGGTCAGTCTGTCCTCAGTCCTCCTTTACTGGACTTAAGTCTATTGATGGCCCATTGACACCAAACACCTTATTCCTTTGTGTACAAGAAAGGTCTTCAACATGTTGGGAAACAGTCTACTATTCAAAGGGTTAATGCACTAGTTGGGTGAAGATGATGAGAGCCGTAGTGTAACTACAGTTAGAGGGATGTGGGTTGGCCACTACAGGTTTAATAGATCACTAAGTCTATAACAGAGAACACTTGTTGTTATATGAAACAGCATGTTCCAGTACCCTCAGTTCTACATGTAGAAAGTTCTAGGCTTTGATACATCTTTGGATATATGATCTGATTTGAAGTCCAAGTGAAGCAATTTTCCTTTGAACTCTTCACTTCCTGCTGTTTCTTACACAATTTTGTTCACCCTCCAGAACAGGACATGAACAGTTCAACAGAAAATGGCTTCCTACAGATTTGAAAATCAACAAAAGCAGTATAACATGTCTTATATTATATAGTGATCAAAAAGTTTACTACTATGGGATCTTACATGTGAAAGAAGATTTTTTTTACTCTGCTCTCTCAATTTCATTGTAACTGACTCAATTCAGAGACAAAGTCATATTGATCTAGGCTGCTATATACGTATATATGTCGCAACCTCCCACGTTTTGTTAACTGGAGTGTGTAGCCTCTATTTCAGGGGCTTGAATAACACCCAGTGCTTTCATTGGATAGCAGCCACTAACCAGTCAGATACTGCACCCCAAAAGTGGTCACTAATTGGCTCTATATGAGAACTGACCCAAAGAATGAGCATTGCATATTATCTGGATCAGTTCTATAGATTGCAAGGTACAATGGTCAGATTCACTGCTGATGGCAAATTGTTACTATAAACAGTGAAATTGACTCTCTGAACTCACAATTTAAAGAGAGAACTGAACTATACAGATAACACAGTATAATTTTATGTGACACTTCTCTTATAGATTGCAAGCCCTGAGGTTAAATGTTCTTGTTGATTACATACAGTTTGATCCAAGCTATATTTTTATTTTAAACTCTGTGGCCCCAAAATCTCTTTGATCCGTTTACACTGTGACCTCTACTTTTGTGGACAAACAGACGGATACAGGTGCACAAACGGATCTATGTGTGGATCATTGTGTACTATGATACATGCCAAACCTAGGGGGAGATGCACTAAGGTGTGATAAAGTGGTGATAAAGACAAGATAACTTCTCCAGTGTGATAAAATCTCCAAGTGCTATGTTATTCTATGGAGCCAATGCACTAAAATATCTCTAACTTCAGAAATCTTAGTGCATTGGCTTCACAGAATAACACAGGACTTGGAGAGTGTAGACCACTGTAGAAGTCATCTCCTCTTTATCAGACCTTAGTGCATAACCCCTGTGATATCACTAGGGGTCACTGTACAGGATAATTAGATGAACATGTGCAGGACCAACACTGAAATGTGGATAAAACATTTATTAGGTCATAAACTAGAATCCAATGGCCCATCGTCTTTTACCCATTTTTATTGGTGATCCAGGCCACAGACATTAAACCCTTATTAAACGGCAAAATATTATAAATGATGAAACTCATTCCATACTTCATTTGTAAAAAGGATTTTCCCCTTTTAGTGAATAAAGGTCTGTGTGTCAGTTTTCCTGTGTATCTATAGAGGAGACATCAATAAGCTCTTCTGTGGGAGGACTGCAGATCGCTATGCACACTTATTGTATATGGGAAAGTGTCCTTCTGTGCAACTTTATATGTTGGGAGGTATGTAACATTAGTGTTTCTTTTAACCCTTTGAGTGCCAGAAAGGTATCCTCTAACCCTCTGAATCAGTCCAGCTCTGGGTCTAATCTCATACCTCTTGGAGGTCTCTATCCATGGTAAGAGTGCTTGGACCTTTATTATCTCATTACATTGCTGCATGTAAAATGTTCTAACAGAACTATAACAGAGGAAGCTTGTCACTGAGCCCTAGTAATAACAGGTTCAATGTCTTTTCCTATAGCAATCCGCACACCAAGCACGGGCACACGTCCTCGGCAGCGACTGCACGACACCTGGATACAGACACCGTAAGTACTGAAATCTTTATTTTTTGGCCTATATTTCTCTTAGTCCATTGAGGGATGCAGGGCTTCTCGCCCACAGAAAACTTGTTGGGTGAGGAAGTATGACTTTTTTTGACAAATATATGTGTTTTACTTTCCTGACACTGCTAATCGAAAACCGAAGTTAGCTGTGCAGGGGAGAGGGATGGGTTAGTAGCTGGGAAGTGGGAGAGTTTTTTGTGGAGAGTACCCTGCCTCCATTAGGCATGCTGCTTAACCCCATGGTCCCTGCAAGGGATTTATTGGTAAGTAAAAATCCCATTATCGCTTGAAACATATGTCTGGGATTCGCTGGTGTTCCCTTGCAGAGGGGACTTGACTGTTATTTTGGAATGGGACTGCTTTTTTAAGTCAGATTAGTCTAATATATATATATGTGGGAATTTCTCCTCTGTAATGTCTAGAGGGTAAAACATGATGCTCCTGAACAGTGAATAGCCAGAGAACAGGCCATGTGTGGTTTTGTTCACCAACAGAGCCTCTCACATTTTGGTATGTTTTTTTACATCATCAGTTCAGCATCAGTCCGTTAGTATTCCCCATGTAAAAGGGGCCCTATTGTAGTATAAATATCTTCCTATATATATTATTGTTTGCATCATTCCTCATTTTATTTATTTACAAAGTGTTTCCTTAGGAAGATTACATTGAGATTTATTGTATTCAGTTCTGTACTAACAATTTTATCTCTGTATTTTCAGGGACTTTTTACCTGGGTCCGTACTACCCTACTAATGAGGTAAGAACATGTTTAAAAAAAGTTATAAAATGTTTTAAATGCAAATGATATGTTTAGGAATAAATGGCTCTGACGATGGAAATGACATTTTAGTTAGGGACAGGGGAATTGCTATGTTCCCAAAGACATGGGGATTAGACCCATGAGTTCCTGAGCTTGGACCAACCTAATGCATTATTAGTGCCTGGTGCAGACCAAGTTGTACCATTACTAGTAGTGAGATTAGGAACACTCCATGCACCAAGCTCGCAAGAAGATCTTAGGCATTGAGTATGAAAGCTGAGGTGTCAGCTCAGTGAGCCATTACCTATACCCCTGGTTTGGAGAACGTTAACTCCATGACACTGTGATTTTATGTTATTGATGTATCTTAACCCCTTCGCGACTGTGGCTGTCACTTAGTGACAGAGGACGTACATGTACGTCCCGGAAATCCGGCTCCCCGCGCGGCTGCACGCCGTTCGGGGACTCCGGATTCTTTTAGAAAAAAAAAAAAAAATGTTAGACGGGCGTTAAGTGACGGCCGCGTCTGCACGCGGCCGTCACTAAGGGGTTAACTAATCAACAGTTCACAATGGAGTCTCGGAGGTAAAGTTCCCTAAACTAAAACAGGATTTTTCTGTGATTTTTGAAGCAGAACAGCGATTTGGCCCTAATGTAATCTGTGCCACTGGCCCATCAGTATAATTTGATGTACATTTCAAAATGCCAGATTGTCAGGTTTCCATCAAGTTAACTTCTTGAGTTCCAGAGTGATGTGTGTCTTGTGTACAGCCTGGCCTCAATAGGTTAATGCAAAAGATCAACATGTATGTAAATGTTTAAGCAAAATGTTGCCAGTTGAATCATTATACAATGCAACAGCTTAATGCTGAGATGATTAGTAAGTCTCATTATCTAACACAAACATCTTTCTGTCTGTGTTTTCAGTGACTCAGAGATCCAGGAACACTGCGGAGAAGACGCGGTTCATTATTTATCATTCCAGCGGCACATCATCGTCATGCTGGTTTTTGTAGCCATATTGTCTGTTGGGATCATCCTACCGATCCATTTAAATGGCCATTTTATTGATGAAGGTTGGTTTAATTTGCTCTGTGCATGTGTGTTTCAATGAAATTATAATAATTGAAATTATGGCTGTGTGGAAAAAACAAGAGCGGAGCAATTCTGGAGCAAACCAAATGCACCATAGGTTACAAATAAACTTAGTCATGAATTGAAAAGGGGCTTTTTACATTACAATTCTAATGAGGTCTCCAGCATGTTTGCATGGAATTCATTGCCTGAAGCGGTGGGGCTATCGAATACATTAGATGCCTTTAAAAAGGGCCTGGATACTTTTTCAAAAGAAATAGGAAAAGGGTTGAACTTGATGGATGCATGTCTTTTTTCATCCTAAACTACTATCTGACACATTGGTATTCAAAGAGGGGAGACCTCGATAACATGCAAGCGTTTAATACACAATATGAATTTGTAAGGATTTTCATTTATTTACTAAGAAGTTGGTTTGTTCTTCTTTTCATTGTGCATATTACCGTATGGATCCAGATCACTACCATTTATGGATTATGCTATGTATAAATAGGGACACATTGCTAACCCTAAAGGTACAGTGGTCTCCAACTAACTGTTGTACATGTACTGGGGTCTCTCTTTTATCCAAGGGGTTAAATCAGTGATTCCCAAACTTAGGGACCTACCCCCGAGGGTGTTAGTGACTCAAGGCCATTGAGGGGAGGAAGCATTGTTTAAGCTCCGAACTATACAACAAAATACTATCATTTTCACCAAATTGTGATTGTGGTCAGAAGTTTGAAAAAAGGCTGGTTCAAAAAAGATTTGCGAACAATAGAGTAAACCATGTCTGTACAGAGCAGTTTGTACACACAAGTATCCATATTTGTATATCACTGTCTGCCATGTTTGTACAACACAGTCAGCCATATATGTTCAGCACAGTCAGCCATATTTGTACAGCAGAGTCAGCCATATATGTACAGCACTGTTAGCCATATATGTACAGCACAGTCAGCCATATTTGTACAGCAGAGTCAGCCATATTTGTACAGCACTGTTAGCCATATTTGTACAGCAGAGTCAGCCATCTATGTTCAGCACAGTCAGCCATGTTTGTACTGCACAGTCAGCCATCTATGTTCAGCACAGTCAGCCATATTTGTTCATCGCTGTCCTATATACACAGCAGAGTTAGCCAAATATATACAGCACAGTTAGCCATGCATGTACAGCATAATTAGCCATATGTGTACAGCACAGTTAGCCATATATATACAAACAGCACAGTAAGTCATATTCCTACAGCGCAGTTAGCCATATTTGTCCAGTGCTGTCTGCCATATTTGTATTTGTTATACTGTGATACAGGAATCCTGTGTATATTAGATTGTAGAGACGTCTAAGGCAAATGAAAGGATGTATAATGAATTGGTTTCATCAAAATAAATTGATTCTAATGAATAATATTAACCCCTTAAGGACCCATGATGGTCCTGGACCATCATGGGTTGTTATTATGTATGGAAAGGCTTGCATGTCTTGCCACATTGATCAGCAGTGTGTTGTATACCCCTCTAGTACATAAAGTGTTAATTATAGGAGAAGGCATAGAAGTTTGATGAAAACCAAACGGGGGCAAGTGTCATGTGAAAATGTTTGGGAACTGAAGAGTTAAATGGATTATAAAATATGAAGAAAAATAGTATTGATAGTAAAGGCCATGTTCCCTGATTAACGTTACCCTTATATTTAAGCACTTTATTACTTTACACTATACTACAGAATATTTAATAGTGCGATTAAATCCCTTTTTCATGATTTTCCATTTAAAGTGCTTAAAAAGCTGTATACGGTGTTTCTCTTTTGTTTTTTCTTTCAAAATCAACAATATTATTATTATTTTTGTTTTAGACATTGGCTCCTATTTTGTGAAGACGACAATTGCAAATGTCCAGAATCGGTAAGTAGAGAGATCAGTGCATTTGTGAGATTTTCTAATTAAAATGTATCAATGAAATGCGTCAGTGTCAGGATGAAAGACTTTCATTATGATGCTTCTGAGCTGCTTCAAAAATGCCTTTAGAAAACCAGTAAACGTAGAAAATATAAATTTCCTCGGCCCTAGAAAGGGGCGTGATCAGTGATGTATGTAGTCCTGTGGATTTCATCAGGGTGCTGTGGACACCAGCACAGGGTGCACACTTTTTTCTCTTTGAAGTCATTGACAAAAATGTGAAAGTTGAGTATCTACTGTGCCTTTTTAGAAATTATTATCCAAAATACTCACTTTGATATCATCCTGACTATGACACCTAAGAATAACTGTACATTTTTGTATTGTACCCTTAATTAAATCCTTTTATAAAATGCTAGGGGTGTCCTGAAATCCATACTGCATGTTAGGGATGTGTTGAGTGGGAATAGATTGAGAACCACTCATTTAGGGTTTCTACTACCTTATATTCATTAAGCGCCCCCCCATACACACTAGGCCACACCTTCATTGTATCTGCCCTTTTTGCTGGCCACACCCCCCTCTCCTTATAGACTCAGAAGCAGGAATATCAGACTCTATTTCAATATGGTCACTTTAGGGAAGAGAAGCATGTGAGGAGACTATACGCCAGGGGTGCTGGTACTAGTTTACTGTCTGCATAAAGCCTCCAGATATTAATAAGGCTGTAGTGGATTTATTGCACTAGGGAGAGCTGGGGAGGGACTCAACCCCATGGTACCTACGTTCCATATTGGATGTATTAGAATAACCATTCCAGGAACCATTTTTACAGAAATGGCAGAAGATCCCAAAAAAGTAGATACTATTTATGTAATTGCTTGTTTACTTTTTCTTTTATGTATTAATATCTACACAAAAACACTTGGTGATCTTATTAACTCATTCAGACTCAAATATCAGCTCTATGCAGATGACACCCAGCTTTATTTATCTGCAACTCGATTGACTTCTGAAAGTCAATCTAAACTCACAGATTGCCTCTCTGCTATCTCAGACTGGATGGCTCATAGATCTCACAAGCTCAATAAGTGTAAAACAGAGCTAGTCCTCATCCCTCCTAGGAATGGAAAAGTAGTGCCCTTCCAGGTGACTGTAAATGGCATTGCACAGTGTCTGGGGTGATAACTGACACTGCTCTCTCATTCATGCCATCACTAACTCCTGCAGCTTTATCTTGAGTAACATAGCTAAAATCTGTCACTTCTCCTGATCCTCCACAGCTAAATTCTTACACAAGCACAAATCCTTTCCCACATGGGCTACTGTAACCTTCTTCTCTCTTGCTTTCCTGCCTCCCAGTTCCGTTCACTTCAATTCACACAGAATGCTGCAGCACAAATTACTTTATTGTTACCTAGGTTTGTCCCTTCCCCGCTCCTCCTTAAATCTCTCCAATGATTCCCCATCTAACTCTAGATACCTTATAAAATTTAGCTTCTATCATTCAAGACCTTCCTCTCCTTTACCCCTCCTACATTTCTACTCTGATCAACTGCTGTATGATCAGCCAGTGACTGTCTTCTCTCAGCTCCTTTTGTGTCTACAGCCCTCTCATGTATCAAACCTTTTTCTCTCATTGCTCCTTATCTATGGAATGTTCTACCCCCCACCCTGCACCACTGCACCTCTGTTATTGTCTTATCTATGGAATGTTCTACCCCCCACCCTGCACCACTGCACCTCTCTTATTGTCTTATCTATGGAATGTTCTACCCCCCACCCTGCACCACTGCACCTCTCTTATAGTCTTATCTATGGAATGTTCTACCCCCCACCCTGCACCACTGCACCTCTCTTATAGTCTTATCTATGGAATGTTCTACCTCCCACCCTGCGCCACTGCACCTCTCTTATTGTCTTATCTATGGAATGTTCTACCTCCCACCCTGCACCACTGCACCTCTCTTATAGTCTTATCTATGGAATGTTCTACCCCCCACCCTGCACCACTGCACCTCTCTTATAGTCTTATCTATGGAATGTTCTACCTCCCACCCTGCACCACTGCACCTCTCTTATAGTCTTATCTATGGAATGTTCTACCCCCCACCCTGCACCACTGCACCTCTCTTATAGTCTTATCTATGGAATGTTCTACCCCCCACCCTGCACCACTGCACCTCTCTTATAGTCTTATCTATGGAATGTTCTACCCCCCATCCTGCACCACTGCACCTCTCTTATTGTCTTTATAAACTATTTACTTTATTTGTGTCCCCTATCCTGGCCAGAACTCTTGCACTGTATTCAGCACCTGACCGTTATTTCTATGTATGTCTCCCATTACCACTTTAGATTGTTAGCTTTTGGACAGGGACCTCACTTCCAGTGTTTCACTTTGCAAAACACTTGTAACCCTTTATTGTCTAAACCTTTAAATTGTAAATGGTTACATGATGCTTACACTTGTGTTGGTAGATAAATAAACATATTCATTTATTCATTAATCCTATGAGTTCCAAAGGGAACCTTTGTTGATGCCCAGAAGATTAATGACCTTTACTTTTAATCCCAGATGTAAGTATATAATAATAATATAATCGTTTTTTGGGTTTCTTTTTGCAGAAATCTCCTATGGACACACATAGTATTTGCGTTGATCTACATAGTGCTTGCGGTCGTCTTGATGTATCATTATAGAGGGACCATAAAATACAGCGATGAAAACATGGTAGGTACACAATTGGGGTTTCAGGGGTTCCGTATCAGTATAGGAGAGTAAATCTAACAGGCCACTTGCATATCCAGACTATGGACCTGCACTGGGTGACTGACAAGTTTTGTTTATTTTGTTTTTAGTTAATTATTCTGGTATGTTCCCTTGTGGACACCTGGGAACACACTGGATCTGACCTGGGGTCTCCCTTGTATCCATTTCACTGCCAGTTCCGGTCACTCCCTGCTCTACCCACCCTCTGCCCATTTTAAGGGCAACCCCAAGTCCCCTCCTTCCTATCCAACCCACACCAATCGGGTTACTCTCCTCTTAAAACTGCTCACAGAGCCAAAATCACACAAAGAAAAGGACCCACTTTACTCAGCAAAGCATGGGTTGGAAATTCATGAGTCATTCAACCTACTGATAGACATGCTTCATCACTTTGGGTCTTATCAGTGTGGGGATGATTGACTGACTCAAGGTCAGCTTTCTGTGGCTTTGGCTCGTGCATTTCCAGCCTGTGTTTTGTGGAATAAGTTGTGAAATCAGCAAGCATAAGCTAAGGGACCCATATATTTATATGGACTTGGAATAGAAAATTGAATGTACTCTGTCCTCATTTCTGTGTTGCTGCATGGAATTCTGGGAATGCAGTAGAAATGCTGTAGACTAGGGATTGCTTACTGGGGTCAGGTGTTTTTGATCTGTTTCAGACATATAAATGTACTCATGACTACATTATTGAATACAGTGGAAGGATTTTTCTGACGGCCTCTCACAGAGATGTTTTTCTCATAATATCCAAAAAAGATCTTTGTCTAAAACAAAGTCTAGGGCTTTTGAACCATATATCCATTCCCTAAGAACTGTCCTGTATGTGAGAGTGGTAGAAATATTTCTACTGGAAAAATTATGTTATACCCTATGGGGACCTGTATTGTGTGCTGCACATTGCAGAATAATGCATTATACACACCTCTGATTCTCAAGGGATTAAATAAGGGAATTTTTAGTAAGACGTGAAATCTGGATCTGTATTACAATGCTATTCTTCTTGTGCCTTTCTTTGTGATGATTTCTGTTACTAATACAGTGGTTGGAAATTCTGTTGTGATCCATGTAGGTTATACAGTCCTACAGATACACAGATTTACCACAACATTGTCTGGGTTTTTAGAACTGGGACTTTCTTGTCTTTTCTCAGGCAAATGTAGAAAACTCCCAATGTAATCCTGACCGATAGATAATAATGAATTTATTTCTCACTGTTTTCTATGCCTATCACACCCTGTCTTCAGCAGATGAATGTGCAATCTGTGCAATAAAACATGGAGCAGTACATTCAGTGTCCTTATATCTGAGGTGCAGGAGTACTATGTATCTATTAGACAATGCCCTCGGTGATATGTCTTAGTATATATGGTCCAATATGACTGACGTTATCTCTACTGCAGTTATATATTTACACATTTAAGACAGCTAATCGTCCAGTTTGTATTTGGATTGTTTTTCCCTGTAACAATTACATGTCAGTGAGGGGCGGATTGATTTGAAATATCAGCCCGGGTGATTTATTAAACTGGCCACTAGCTGGTATTCCATTCTGTGTGTATATATTAACACTTTAATTGCCAGAGGGGTACATAGTGCATTGCTCAGCAGTGTGTTGTGCACTAATATGGCAATCAGAGGGTTAAATACAACTCTGGAAACCTCCCAACTGTTTCCCTCACTCTGTTCCCCTGCCCCCAGCCTATTACCCCTGTCTCTACCTACTGCCCTGTTGGCAGTGCAGGAGCAGGCAAAGCTTCTGGGTCCTAAATAACAGTGTAAACATGTATTAACTTCACTGTATTGTAATCTCTTATTAACCCACTTCATGCATTGCTAGAGAGGCATAATTCTATTAACCTCCTAACCCACTGTATTGTATAGAGGAGTAAATGATCGGTCATTAACACCTTATATGCCAGAGAGGGGTCCAGAACTGTGTTCCATGATTAACCTATTGAATGCCTCATAGGTGCTCAACACATTGCACAGGAATGTGTACCTCACTGAGTGACCCCTTGTGTGCTAAAGACGCCTAATACATAAGTAATTAACACCTTTATTCACTGTTCTGGCATACAAGAGGTCAGTTACTGAGGAATTATGCCTCTCTAGTATGTAAGAGGTAAATCAGTCAGGTACAAATTCCTGTACACCTATGAGGAATTCAGTGGGTTAATCACAGAATAAAACATTGTTGCAAACTACTCTGGCATGCAAGATGTTAATAACTGATAATGTAATCCTCATTATAGCATGCAGTGCAACCCACTGTAGGGGATAAGAGATCATATTCTATGCCTCTTTAGCAATGCTTACAGTTGTTTAATCTGAATTAAATAATGTAAAATTAAACTATTCGTTGCAGCAGGGAAGACTGGGTCCTCTAATCTTTATCTGTCCCGCCTCCAAGGATGACTTAGTCGGCTTTGCTCTGCCTGTAATATGTGTCCTGCTGCAGTGCATGATGGGCAGGAAGAGCAAAGCTGGCTAAGTCATCCTTGGGGGCCGGACAGGAACTAGGGTTGCCACCCAGCCGGTAAAAAATAGACTTCTGTCCAATGTTAAGTCTATGGAGGGAAGGCCATGGTCGGTATCTTTTTTAAGAAAAGGTGGCAACCCTAACAGGAACCAATCAGAGGACACAATCTTCCCTCTGTCTCACATGCATAACAGTGTGGTCTGGAGAGGTGAGATCATGTGATCCGGTCCTATATGTCACTGCATTTACTATCATGCGAGTTTGTCTCTGTGTCTCACTCCTCTCTGTGCTGCTCTTCTCTATTTCTCGTTCAGGTAAAGCAAACGCTGTTTATTACTGGAATTCCACGGAAACTGAAGAAAGAAACCATCAGCAATTACTTCAGGTACAAATCCATGAATGAATGTGGTCACATCTGGTAGAACATTAAACAAAAATGGATGAAAAACATAGGCCGATTGCACATGCAATGTGTGCTTAAAGGGCTAGTAATGTCTAACATTAACAAATCCTAATATTGTAGGTATTCAAAAAAATAAACTTACTGGGACAAGTTCGATCTCTCAAACCTTTATGATTTGAGAGATATAAGCGCTTAAAGTTACCTCCTCCCTTGCCTTTTCCAGACGTCAGCATCTAGCTGACATCATGAGATCTCGGTCCCAGACCGGCCTGCGGCTCTTCAGCAGAGCTGAATGAGAGATATCTAAAAACAGATACTTCACCGGAACGGCCTACAAAGTGTGCTTGGTTTGCAGGCACACTTTGCAGACCTTTCCACTGAAGTATTTGTTTTTCGATATCACTCATTCAGCTCTGCTGAAGAGCCACCGGCTGGTCTTGGACTGGGATCTCGTGATGTCAGCTAGATGCTGACGTCTGGAAAAGGGGAGGGAGGGGGTAACTTTAAGCGCTTATATCTCTCAAATCATAAAGGTTTGAGAGATCGATCTTGTCCCAGTAAGTTTATTTTTTGAATACCTACAATATTAGGATTTGTTAATGTTAGACATTACTAGCCCTTTAATAGCCCCAAGCAATACATGAAAATAGTCCTACATGGAACACAGTCGATCACTCACACACTTTTACTGAAATAGTGAAAGTTGCTAATACACATATGTACATATCAGATAAGCTGCTTTCTAATAATATACATCATCTTAATTCATAGATGTCCATCAGGTTTTAATGAATGATTGAGCACATTTTCTTTAGACAGTAAAATATTTAAAAAATGAACATATATCGGATTTTCTATGCATGTGCTTGCACCCCATTGACTTATACAGAATATACCAGCCAGAACTGGTGTACAGAAGTAGAGTATGTGTACTTGGTATACATGTGCTCCCCAACTGAGATAAGAGCAAGTACAAGTCACTGGGAAGTCTGTGATTGGTAGAAACACAAGGATTACTAGCACATATCGATTTCATTCAACAGTTTTCATTCTTCTCCCTTAGTGGGGAGGAGTGTCTGTACTATTCATTGCATTGTTGTTATTCTGTAATTATACAGTAACTTATCCTTACTGTGTTTCTTCTGTCTTTCAGTATGACCTACCCCAGCTGTCATGTGTCAGACGTCCACCTCTGCTATGATGATTCTGACTTGATGGACCTGTACAGTGAAAGGTACCAGAGGAATAATCATATACCAACACTAAAGATACAGTGTTATGTCATACAGTATGTTGTAACCCAGATATAACTGTAAAAGAGTCCATACTATAACAATTTGTAATACTGCACATACTATTTATTTCAGTACTAACGAAAGGGAAATCTATCTCCTGTGCACATGTGACTTCCTGGTGAACAGGAAGAGATCTAAGACACAGCAGGAAGTGATGTGTACAAAGTGTGATACAGTAACTTGTGGTGATAGGCCAGGCCTGATTGTGCCTCTTTATATCAGAGAGCCTCCACTGAGACAGGTAGCCTGGAAATACACTAATATACCGCCCATGGCCAATTTATACAGCAATTAATAAGGTTCATTTAAAAAAAACAAAAAAAACAACAAACAACAACTCTTAAATAAATGGAAAAGTATTTACACATATGCAAAATTCAGCAATTTCAACAAATCTCTGAACAATTTTTGTCCTATAATTTATGGTCCACAAAGTCCCCTACTCTATGGGAGCAATTCCCAGGGACAGTCCCGATTCCCGGCCCAATTTTCACAGTTCATTTTGGGGTGCAGCAATACAGCTGGGTGCTCTTATTTCTACCACTCCATGATGGCAGCTCTTGCTGAACATCTGATTTCCTTAGTGGGACTCTCTTTCATGGCTTTGCTGTCCCTCACATACCCAGCTCAGTAACCTTTCTGTAGGTTGTTCACTAACAGCCTGGAAATGGATCCTCATGAACAATCCTCTTCTCACTAACAAGTATCTACCTACCCTATGCACAGGCACATAGGAGTTTCTCACTGAATTAGGCTCACCTGTGCTACCCTCTTGTTATTCTGGTTTACCTATCTCTGGAACATTAGTCTTAAGCTATTCGGGCACAAATATCCTGCAACAGAGTCAACAACATTAATGTTTTGGAAGTTATTCAGTAAACAAATCTCACAGCCCTTACTAAATCGATCACTGCCCCTGATAACTACTCTGGGGTCACCACTATATACGCTTTCCATTCCCGATTTCCTCAGTGCTCATTAAACCCACAGGTGGCATAGAAACATTTTGGAAAACATGCCAAGTTGAATGTTTTCTTACATTGTATTGATGGAAATATATGGGACTTCTAATTTTGAGATGCATGGAAATAAAATAGTGCATAGTAAATAATAAAACAAGTTAGCATTACTGTCACAGAAATTAGGAAAAAGACCAGTAATGTGAAAAATATGCCATCCATGTGTCAGAAATGTCACTTATTTATCTGTGACTCGTGTAAAAGCCGTGTACACGGGACAGCATTCTGTGCATTGGGGCAGTCTCTTCTGCACATGACTGCATCGGACAAACATACATCTGGCCTTTTATATTATAGGATTGTTACAACTTGCTGTGTTATACAGAACCGCTCTAGAGTTATTATTTAGTTTTCTGGGCTGGTTTTGTGATACCTGTGATTTTTATTTCCAGGGAAAAGGCAGAAAAGAAACTGGAGTATTACCAGAATCTCTTCCATAGCACCGGGAAGAGACGTGTAATCTCCACTTCGCCATGTGGGCTCCTGTGTAGTTGGGCACGTGGTTCATGTAAACAGGTATGTTCTTTCTTGTTAATGGGACACTGGGGCAGAATGAAGGGTCTTAAAATTGTAGATATTGAGTATAAAAGTAAAATATATTTAGGGATGGGGATACTTTAAATGGCAAACTAGGAATATTAACCTGTAAAGTTGATGTATTAAAGGGACAGTAACTCTTTATATTGAAAAAATATATATTTTGCCGGGATTATCCTGCTGAGTAAAACAGGGGACCTCCCACTGGTGAGAGACAAAGATCTCATCATAAGATTTTACTCTGCGCCCTCCACGTGTTAAAGGGGAAGTAACGCCTTATAATAACTACCCACCTACCTTGCTATGGACAGAAATTTCTAATGGCCCCTATAAGTCTGTGACTTTGCTGATGAGATAACATCTTCAATCAGTCCCGGATGGAGGGGAGATGACACTTGCTGGACGTTTTTTCAGACTGAAGCAAGCAGAGTGTTTGAGCCTACTTAACCCTTAATGGACCAGAGGAGAGTAAACTACATTCTGGAACAATGCATTACACACCCATTTGGTCCTTAAAAGGTTATGATTACCACGTGCAGTGGGCCGAGTTTGTGTCCTGTAGTTCTGCTACCAACTGTCATTTCTGCTTTTATGGTCTGATTGAAGACTTTATCTCTTCTGTGAATTTTCCTTATTCTTGACAGAAGGGCTATTTGGATGTTTTCAGTGAGAGTGGGGTTAGGCGTTATTTCCCTTTAATAAACTATTGTCTGGTATTTTTATACTGTCAATGCTTCTCATCTCCCTGCCCTGGGGGTTCCCTGCTGCACCAGGAGGGAAGTGTGTACCTGTGTGGGACTGGTAACTCCTCTATGTCCCTTCACTGCCAGAAGTACCAGAGGTGTCAGTCCCACACCAGTATACAGACCCCTTCCCCTGGGGGGTTCCCTGCTGCACCAGGAGGGAAGTGTGTACCTGTGTGGGACTGGTAACTCCTCTATGTCCCTTCACTGCCAGAAGTACCAGAGGTGTCAGTCCCACACCAGTATACAGACCCCTTCCCCTGGGGGTTCCCTGCTGCACCAGGAGGGAAGTGTGTACCTGTGTGGGACTGGTAACTCCTCTATGTCCCTTCACTGCCAGAAGTACCAGAGGTGTCAGTCCCACACCAGTATACAGACCCCTTCCCCTGGGGGTTCCCTGCTGCACCAGGAGGGAAGTGTGTACCTGTGTGGGACTGGTACCTCCTCTATGTCCCTTCACTGCAAGAAGTACCAGAGGTGTCAGTCCCACACCAGTATACAGACCCCTTCCCCTGGGGGTTCCCTGCTGCACCAGGAGGGAAGTGTGTACCTGTGTGGGACTGGTAACTCCTCTATGTCCCTTCACTGCCAGAAGTACCAGAGGTGTCAGTCCCACACCAGTATACAGACCCCTTCCCCTGGGGGTTCCCTGCTGCACCAGGAGGGAAGTGTGTACCTGTGTGGGACTGATAACTCCTCTATGTCCCTTCACTGCCAGAAGTACCAGAGGTGTCAGTCCCACACCAGTATACAGACCCCTTCCCCTGGGGGTTCCCTGCTGCACCAGGAGGGAAGTGTGTACCTGTGTGGGACTGGTAACTCCTCTATGTCCCTTCACTGCCAGAAGTACCAGAGGTGTCAGTCCCACACCAGTATACAGACCCCTTCCCCTGGGGGTTCCCTGCTGCACCAGGAGGGAAGTGTGTACCTGTGTGGGACTGGTAACTCCTCTATGTCCCTTCACTGCCAGAAGTACCAGAGGTGTCAGTCCCACACCAGTATACAGACCCCTTCCCCTGGGGGTTCCCTGCTGCACCAGGAGGGAAGTCTGTACCTGTGTGGGACTGGTAACTCCTCTATGTCCCTTCACTGCCAGAAGTACCAGAGGTGTCAGTCCCACACCAGTATACAGACCCCTTCCCCTGGGGGTTCCCTGCTGCACCAGGAGGGAAGTGTGTACCTGTGTGGGACTGGTAACTCCTCTATGTCCCTTCACTGCCAGAAGTACCAGAGGTGTCAGTCCCACACCAGTATACAGACCCCTTCCCCTGGGGGTTCCCTGCTGCACCAGGAGGGAAGTCTGTACCTGTGTGGGACTGGTAACTCCTCTATGTCCCTTCACTGCCAGAAGTACCAGAGGTGTCAGTCCCACACCAGTATACAGACCCCTTCCCCTGGGGGTTCCCTGCTGCACCAGGAGGGAAGTCTGTACCTGTGTGGGACTGGTAACTCCTCTATGTCCCTTCACTGCCAGAAGTACCAGAGGTGTCAGTCCCACACCAGTATACAGACCCCTTCCCCTGGGGGGTTCCCTGCTGCACCAGGAGGGAAGTGTGTACCTGTGTGGGACTGGTAACTCCTCTATGTCCCTTCACTGCCAGAAGTAACAGAGGTGTCAGTCCCACACCAGTATACAGACCCCTTCCCCTGGGGGTTCCCTGCTGCACCAGGAGGGAAGTGTGTACCTGTGTGGGACTGGTAACTCCTCTATGTCCCTTCACTGCCAGAAGTACCAGAGGTGAGCCCTGAAATCCATGACGGTCCTGGAACGTCACGGGTCCTTAAGGGGTTAAGGAGAATCAGAGAGAGAATTGAGGGGATGGAGAGCCGGGGGGCAGGACAATAGGGACAATTCATACATAGGGGCTGTGAGTTCTTAGTTACCCTCTTTACCAGAGATACAGATCTCTTCTAGTCATTCTTTATCTGATGGTAACGTGTTATCTTTACACCAATTGCAGGCAGATGCCATTGACTACTACAGGCAGCTGAGAGACAACTTGCTGCAGAAGATTGAGGACAGGAGACAGGTGACACCAAGTTCATCTCTAGGAATCGCATTTGTCACCTTCACAAGTGAATCTATGGCGACTTCGTAAGTGGCATTTCATGTACCCCCCCAGCCACATTTAACCTATTCACTGCCAGAGGGGTGCGTAACATAGTTCACAGTGCTTTAAAAGGATAGTAATACTTTGTATAGACATGTTTTAAAGGGTTAGTACTGTCTTTTCTTAATAAAATCTAATACTGTAGATATTACAATAATAAAGTAACTGGTGACAGTCCCGTCTCTCAGACCTTTATTGAGAGATATACAAAGATAAAGTCCCCTCCCTCCCCTTTCACAGATATCTGCTGTAAAGCTGACAGAAGGAGATCCTGGTCCCGGGACCGGCTGGCAGCTCTTCATCAGAGCCGAAATACCGCAATCTAAAAAGAAATACCTCATTGTGACGGTCTACAAAGCGTGCTTACATACCAGGCACACTTTGTAGACCGTTTCTGCTGAAGAGCCGCCTTCGAGGCTCATGACTCGAATCTCCTTCTGTCAGCTCTACATCTGTGAAAGGGGAGGGAGGGGGGACTTTATCTTCGTATATCTCTCACACTATAAAGGTCTGAGAGACGGGACTTTCATCAGTTTATTTTTGTAATATCTACAATATTATATTTTATATAAATCAGACATTACTATCCCTTTAATATTGTTCTTATTATATAAATAAAGCAAATGATCTAAGTCTTGTTGGCATAACTTGTATAGTTTTTGTGTAATAGGGATGTAAAGTTCCCCCTCCCGCTCCTTTCAGCCATGTCAGCGATATAGCTGACAAACTTGGATTCTGGTCCCGGGACCGGACGGCTCTTCTGCAGAGCTGAAATAGCAGTGTATACAAAGGAGATCTTCATGAGATCAGTCTACAAAGTGTGCCTGGTTTGAGGCAGTAGAGAGATCTCATGAAGATCTCCTTTGTATACACTGCTATTTCAGCTCTGCAGAAGAGCCGTCCGGTCCCAGGACCAGAATCCAAGTTTGTCAGCTAGAACACTGACATGGGTAAAGGGGGCAGAAGGGGGAACTTTACATCCCTATTACACGAAAACTATACACGTTATGCCAAAAAGACTTAGATCATTTGCTTTATTTATTTAATCAGAACAATATTAAACCATGTCTAAACAAAGTCTTACTATCCCTTTAAGACCATGAATTGAACACTCCTCTGATACTCCAAAGGTTCATGGGAAATTTAAACTATATCAATAAGTATATCTTAATTTGTTTAACTCCTTAAGGACCAGAGGCATATTTTAAATTAACGACAAGGGAATTTGTAACATTTTTGCTGTGTTTTGCTGAAACACATTTCTCCTTTTATTCTGCGGTGTGCCCATGAAAATTAAATATTGATATTTTCATGACAGACTGCGCTTTCATATATATCCGTATTAAATATGCATTCTATAATTTAATCTGCATAATGTATTTTTAGATAATGCAATATTTTGACAAAATACGTTTTAATAGGATTTCCAGGAATATACATTGAGATCGTCTCTCGTTTTCATGTGTGTCCTGGGTAATCATTTTATCTTCCTGTGAAGGGTGATTGGTTGAGTGGATATTGCCAGAACTAGAACCTACAGCTGGTTCATTAACCAAGTGACCAATCTCACCAACTCAGCTAGTTCTCCTGATTATAGACAATTCTTATATAGAGAGGAATACCTCAAATTCAGTTCAATATAGAAATGTACTGAAAAGCGAAACAGTGGTACTCTGAGCGAGGACTATTCAAAGAACAAAGAATATTCACCTCTGTGATTCGGTTTTTGAAACCCTCTTAAGTTTCCATAAGGGTGATGGGTAATACCGATGGGCATATTTTTCTCTAAGTCCGTAGAGAGTCCACCAACACCTCACTGACAAGGTCTTTAAAATCTAAAACGTACTGTTGGGGTTGGCAGGTATTCTAAAGCTAAGGAGAATTATCCTGCATTTTGGTTTAGGCTATGATTGTGAATGAGGTCAGATCAATATGCAGATGAGTATTTCTCCTTGGTAATAGCACTGGAGAGTTAAAAAAAAAAGTTGTATTCTTGAATGGCGATTAGCTAGAAAACACAAATGCCATGTTTTTTTTTTTGTTCACAGTGAGTATTCATCACTATATCTCAACATCTATAAACTACAGTAATTTACATGGCAGAAAAAATGTTAAAGTAGATACCAGGCTGTTTTAAGACTTTCTTGTGATTTAGGGGCATATGATAATAATTTAAGAAATTCTCACATTCTATAAAATTAAATGAGTGTTAGGATCTGTAACACAGACAAATAGTTATACAACACACGGATCTCTTCTTGTGTCTCTGTAGAGTTTTAGAAGATCTGAAATTGGGAAAGGCAAAGATCCATCCATGTGAGGGGGTGACAGTCACCCAGCCATTGGAAGATGTACCACAGTTACGCACCGCAAAGTGGACCGTGAAATATGCCACCTACACAGACAACATCTACTGGTAAGTTCACTCTCTGTACCTTTATTTCCTTCTACTTGGCTTGTCAGCAATCTAGTTTTCACTTCTGTACATTTTTGAAAAACCTTTAAATTCAACTGAAAAGCTTTGGGTGCAGTATCATACAGGGGAGATAAAGGGACACATCTCATATATGAGAGCACTTGTGGTATCATTCACAGATATACATGTAAAAGTTTGATAACAACACATATATAAAATAGCATTTATTTCCAGGATGGGGGAAACCATTTTCCTTTGCTCTCATCACTTCCTGTGTTCCACATGTGTGAGAGAAGGATGAAGTGAGGGGTGAAGATAATGTTAGTCCCTCAGCCTGCCTAGAAATATTACATTCACTCATCTTTATTATAATAAAGGCACAAATACATTTACATGTACATCAAATTGCATTTTAAAGTTTGTGTTACTTTAAGGTTGTGTTTAAAAGTAAATAAAATTAAATACAAATATAATGATTTAAAGACAGCTTCTCACTAAATATTTTTTTCCTTTTTCAGGAAGAATCTTTCCATCCAGGGTGTGAGATGGTGGGCTCGTTTTTTCACCATAAACATCTGCCTTTTGATCCTGCTGTTTTTCCTCACAACACCCTCCATATGGCTGTCTGTTCTGGATCAGCTGAACATCACTGAATTTGTACACCACATTCCTGTAAGTAGCACTCATAGTGATATACAGATGATGCCTGGCTCTCTCATACTGTGGCACATTTACATGAATTGTCCCTAGATATCACTCTACTGCTTCTACTTAATAGAAGGGATAGTTGTCCTAAATAACCAGACCTGAAAAATAAATAGAATTAACGTACTTTTCTCTTCTTTCATATGTTAGTGGTGGATTGTGTAATATCACTGACAATATTGATACCCATGCTGAGAGCCTTTCATTGTAAAGGGTCTGAAGAGTTATACATTTTCCCTGTTTACAGTCTGTCCTTGATCTGTGCATGAGCACACAGAATACACTACACACAGTGGCACTGACTCCTCACAAATATTCACTTTGGGTTCAGTGGATTTAAGACTTTGGGCAAAAAGAAAATATAGAATTTAAATGTGAGGTAGCTATAGTACTGTTCTCAAAATGTATATGGCATGTACAGATCAGTGATTCTGTTCTCCATGGATGAAGTGTGTCCCTGATCACACACCATATTGCACTTTACAAGGACTGAAGTAGATATCGGTGATGTCACCAAACCCCTTAGATACAGGTCTATGAAGACAATATCAATGTTAGCACTTGTTTATTTCACTTTCATGTTTCTTTAATCAGAGTAACATGTTTCTGTGTGTGTACACTGTATGTATAGTATATTATATATATATATATATATATATATATATATATATATATATATATATAGGTCAAAGATGTAGAAGAAAGCACTCGCTCTACTATCAGTTATTTGCCCAGGTGCACATCCCCAATAAAAAGACATTCAATGTAGGAAGGAATGGGCAGCACCCGTGGGTCTTTTAAATAAGATTTATTGAAACAATTTAGGCAGAAAAATGGTCAACCATTTTTCTGCCTAAATTGTTTCAATAAATCTTATTTAAAAGACCCACGGGTGCTGCCTATTCCTTCCTACATTGAATATATATATATATATATATATATATATATATATATATAATATCAGTTCGCTGAGAAAAAGCACTGGTTTGTAGTCCGAAAACCTGCTGTGCAATCAACACTGATTCACAGTTCGCTAAACAGCCCCCAGTCTGTTAGAACTAGGAACAAGAAGAGAAAATAAGGGCTCCGTGTCTCACTATAAACAACATTTATTTTACAATATACAGAAAATAGAAAATAATATAAAATAAACAGACTCCAATGTCAAATATACAAAGATCACTATAAATCTGTTACCAGAATAACAATAATATAGTGACGTCAATACAATAAAAATTCACGTGTATATTGGAGTATAAACTCTATAGATCTAATACTAATCTCCAGTAGGTTAGATGATTGGGGATTAGTATTAGATCTATAGAGTTTATACTCCAATATACATGTGAATTCTTATTGTACTGACGTCACTATATTATTGTTATTCTGGTAACAGATTTATAGTGATCTATGTGTATTTGATATTGGTGTCTATTTATTTTATATTTTCCTACTTTCTGTATATTGCAAAATACACTTTGTTTATAGTGACAAACGTACTAATTAGCCTTTAATTACTTTTCTCTCTCTCTCTCTCTCTCTATATATATATATATATACACACACACACACAATATAAATATATTAAAGGAATAATAAACATTTATTATGAAAATGTATATACTGTAAGCTTTCACGAGCAGGGCCCTCTGATTCTCCTGTTCTCCACATCTGATTGTACTATTTAATACCTCTGTATGTCTATTCCCAATTGTACAGCGCTGCGGAATTAGTTGGCGCTATATAAATAAAGAATAATAATAATAATAAATACTTTTATAATAATATCGCCCTCTGGTGTCCCCCCTTGTTCTATCTTTTATTCAGTTAAATGCTATGGTAGAGGTGACCCTCTGGCTACAGTTGTTCATAGAATGTGATAGTAAAAAGTGTGTCACTTCCTGTCAGGTTTGATGGGATATAACTTTTGAATAAAACAACTGTAAGCAGTGTGAGGAGTTCCACTACTTTATTCAGCTGAAAAAGAAACCAGTATATGTATTTTCATAATAAAGATTTACTAGTCCTTTAATTGGTTATAAAAACAAGTATGTGTGTGGTGTTTTGTGGGTAATTTTATGAATGAATCAGACAGTGTGGATGTGACTGATCCCAGTTATCTCTCTCCACAGAACAGTACAGTGATGAAATTCCTCTCCATTATCCTGCTATGGACATTCACAGCCCTTTTACCAACAGTCGTGTACTATTCCTCCTGGTATGAACGGCACTGGACAAAGTAAGCAATTCAATCTATTCTTTTTTATTTTCAACATCAATCTAGAAATTAATTGTAATGTGCAGTTCATGTGTGAATGAACCCTTTGGATGGTAGAGACTACTGCAGTATTCTAAGGGTGAAAGGGGGAATGTCACTTCCTGGAGCAGGTTTGGGGTGCACAGTGTACCCCTAGATTTTCTACTATGTGCGGCCATAGGATACAGTAAAACATGATAATTGTCCTTCACATTCTTTATCTCTAATTCCCATCAATCATTTTGCTATTAGGGAATAAATTACAGATATAAACATTTTGTTCAGTACAGTGTGTCTATATATACACTACATGTGTGAGGAGAGACTCTGAACTCTGTCCAGTGATGGGTCTCTGCCAGAAGTAACTGGGCACATGAGAAGACAAACTGGCAGAGACTCTCTGCTCACATGCAATGTCACCACACAGGGAGTATAAGAGAGAGGCAGAGGCTGCTAAAGGAACAGGCAAAATGGGTCTTCTCATTTACACAGGAGGATGAGGATGTTGCACAGTCCCTGGGCATGTAGCCCGGTCACAACTGTACCCTCTGTAGTTATGGCACTGATTACAGCTCTGCTCAACCTCCTCACATTATGTTAAACTAGTTGATGAGCCCGTGTACACAGGCCACAGTGCCACCCAGCAACGGCAGCAGTGCAGTCATGCACAGTAGAAACAGCCCGCGCCGCGTATGATACGGAGCAGGGAGCTCCAAATTCAGACTGTAGTCCTCACTGCGCACCGTCTAAATTCGAAGCCCCACTCCGTTATCATCCACGGCGCAGGCAGTCTGTAGTGCGCATGACTGCATCTCACAGCCTCTCTACTGAGCATGACAGCTTCTGACAAACACACATTTAGCAAATTAGCTCCCAAGTAGGTGCTGAGTAAAATTAGTTTCCCCTCTTTTACTATTTTGTTCTGTTCATTAATACATTTATGCACAAAACTTATTGGTGCCAAGTTTCCTATTAACACATGAAAGTTGGTACCGTGTTAGCCGTAGACATACAGGAGGCAAATATAGTTTTTGATACCTTTTATTAACTAACTAAGCAGATTTAGAATTCAAGCTTTCAAGACTTTAGGTCTCTTCCTCAGGCATGTTATACAGATAAATATGAAAACAGCTCTATTAAATACAAGTACACATTACATTGTTTATAATGTAAATCAGATAAGAGAACTAATCCAGATACTTTGATCAGTCAGTGGTAAATTGCACTCTTCCTCGGAGGCTTTAGAGGTATTTACTATGCCCTTGGGTCTGTTGGAAAGGTCAATCCACTAAGTGATAATGTGACAAGAACTCTCTGTCCTTATTCAAACCATTACAAATTCACTGCTATTTGTAATGGTTTGAATAAGGACAGAGAGTTTTTGTCACATTATCACTTAGCGGGTTGACCTTTCCAACAGACCCAAGGGCATAGTAAATACCTCTAAAGCCTCAGAGGAAGAGTGCAATTTACCACTGACTGATCAAAGTATCTGGACTGAGTTCTCTTATCTGATTTCCATTCTAAACAATGTAATGTGTATTTAAGAAAGATGTTTTCATATTTATCTGTATAACATGCCTGAGGAAGAGACCTAAAGTCTTGAAAGCTTGCATTCTAAATCTGCTTAGTTAGCCAATAAGTTTCCTATTGACATAATTTGTAATAAATATAAGATTTCTGCAGTCTCTTTTGCTGCATAAAAGCACATAATTAAACTCAGCTATACATTTATGTTAATGATTTTTTCACAAATATTTTTTCTCTTGGATATTTTAAGGTGGACTACCTGATGAGTCACCTGGTAATTGTATTATTGACATGCGAACCCTTTTTTTACATGCCACCCAGTAGTATAACTGATCCATTATATCTTCCAGATCTGAAGAAAACATAAATATGATGAGTAAGATCTATATCTTCTTGATATTGATGGTCTTGATCCTGCCATCACTGGACCTCACCAGGTTAGTATAAGTCCTATCTATTTGTGTAACATCTCATCAATAGAAACAGAGGTTTACTCATATTGTTTTTCCACTTTCTTCTATTTCTTTTACCCCTTTGACTGGTACAAACACGTTTAATATATTGATTCACAATGTGCTAGAGAAGTTTCAAGCATCCAAAGGTTTAAAAGGGAGCAGTATAGCCCTTTGTATAGATTCCCCCAAACATAACGTATCATTCTGTAACCTATGTCACGCTGCAGACGCCCTACTGTCCTCCATTGTGAATCATTCCTATGGATGGGTCCTTTTTAGTTCCATGTTTCTCCTTTCCAGACTCCATCCAGATCCCAATGAAGGACCCCAGCAGGGAGAAATGACCCCGTAATGCCATTTGTAATCATTACCTCTAATATCCACTTAGGGTTAATCCTTAGTCAGACAGAAGGGTTCTACTGGGCGCTGGGTATGTCATGCCTTCACCTATTGCGTTTTGGAATTAATACCTCCACACTCTAAGGCTCTAAAAAAATCTGTGAAACTGTTCAGTTTAATAATTGAAACATCTCTGTTTTTCAGCATCGACTATTTCTTCAGATGGCTGTTCAATAAGTCGCTGGACACTGTCAGACTGGAGTAAGTGCACACTCTTTCTATAATCACTACTGCACTATTAGAACTGACTGTTACTGTCACTGTCTTCTCTAAAACTCCAAATACTTTGTTTCAGATTATCTTTTTAATACTTAGTCCATTGTAGAATTGAAATAATAGTAATACTTATTATGAAAAACACATAAACCTTCTATTAATGGTTATGATGAGTATTATTTATTTACTTCTTTTCTTAGCAGTACATAAAAATATTTATTTTCCACTGAAGGACAAGGATCAGAAAAAATTTTATGTAATCTTTTTTATGTCTAAAATCTGGGAGTAATGTAATCTGAACACCCTCAAAACCCCTATTTTTTGTTTAATTGAGTCTTTTTGTGGCTAAGTCACACTGTTTTGCTGACATCACTCTGGTAGGTGGAGTAAAGGGAAATGCACAACCAATGGCAATTCTGTGGCCCACGTGAAAGAGGCCTGAGGCTGATTTATTAAGATGAAGTGGACAATTCTGGGGTAAACCAGGTCAACCATAGGGGACAGATAAACTTTCCTTTGATTTTAAACAACCTATTTAACCTGGTGAATTCTAGAGATGTCTTCAACTCGTATGCACAATATGCTCTTGTTTGTCATTCTTTTTTCAAGACCTAACATAAACTATATATTTATGTATTTTCTCTTTCATTAAAACCTTAACAAATGATCTATAAAATGTTAGGGACACCTTGAAAATTCCATGTTTCATATTAAGAGGCATGAGAAGGACTCATGTAATGTATTCTTGTGCTATGCATTACCCTGATAGTCAGACTGAGAGAAGACCCAGCTCTCCATTGCAGACTGTGGGTCTCTGGGTCTGTAATGTCATTCCTGCACTTCATGGTTCTCTACCAGGGGCACCGCAGAGCCATCCGTCTCCCTGAGAAACTCTTGCCTTTTTTACATTCAGCAAATGTTGGAGAACCACAATTAACCCGTGTCTGTTACATTCCTGTGCTGCACAGAAACTAATTAGCATAATGTGCCAGACATTAGTATAAAGGTCCACACTGTGACACAACAGTAAAGGTTCTTTCCTCAATATTGATTCCATTAAAATATGGTTATTATACAATACAGGCAGATATTATATGGATGTACAAAACTGACTTGTTTTATGGGGACAGGGGCACTTTAAAGGGATAGAAATAGCTGAATAAAAATGCAGCTCTGATTGATCCTCATAAAACGAGGGTCATGTAGCGCTGTATTTCAATAGTGTATATTTTGTAGTTCAAGAGTAATTAATTTCTAAAGGATCCCCCTCCCATTTCACTTACGTCACGCTGTCTCTCCGAGCTGAACGGATGGAGCGCAGCGAGGGACAATCTTCATTGAGAATAAGGAAAATACTATCCTCCATCAAAGGGGACACAGTTTTCCTTATACTCAGTAGATGAAGATTGTCCCTCACTGCGTGCTGTCCGGTCCCATCACCGGATTCCACATCTGAGAGGAGGCGGCTAAGGGTAGGTAAAAGGGACGAGAGGGGATCCTTTAGTATTGAATCATCTACAAAATGTAATCTAATGAAATGCAGCGCTACATGAACAACATTATATGAGGATCAATCAGAGATGCAATTTTATTCAGCTATTACTACCCGTTTATCCTGCAGCAGTGGAACAGTTCCTGCAAAGTCCAATTATATTCCAATTATTCATGTTTATTAAATGCGGAGACGTCTTATTATCATTGATCAGGGCAGGTGATGGATCTCTGATTTCCTGCCCAGTTACATTGTGGGGAAAATCATCTCACAGCCAGGTGTACTCATGATGTGTTCCTTTCCCTGTAGATGCATTTTCATTCCAGAACAGGGGGCCTTTTTCACCATTTATGTCATCGTAGCGACATTTGTTGGAAACGGGATGGAACTGGCCCGCCTCCCGGGACTCATCCGTTACATCTGCAGGATGATGAAGGCCAGATCTGAAGCAGACCGTATTGTTTTAAAACAGGTAAGAGACAGAAATCCTGAATGTGTTGTACAAATGAGGTAGACTGAGTTATGGCCAGAACTGTTGTTCTCTACACAAGTAAATCTCTGTCAGACAGGAGACTGTTAGTGTTTATAAACCTCCTAGCAGTGTCTATAGGGCGTTTGTCTCCATGTCTGATGGCTATATCTCCATCCAGTAGCCTGCAACTTGTGTTTTATATGTCCACCTGTAGGTATTAGACTCCACAAGATGTCACCTTTTTATGTTTTAAACCCAGCAATGGGGAACCTGTGACTCTCCAACTGTCAGACTACAAATCCCATAATTCTCAGCCAGGCAAATGATGCTGGAGGATGTAGTCCACAACCAGCTGGAGTGCCACAGTCCCTCATTCTTGTTGTAACAGTTTCATACAGTAAAGAGTTGTAGTATCTTGTGCAGCTTGTATTCAATGTATTGATTTGTCTCATTATACAGAACCAGGCATATGACTTTCCATACGGCTCAATGTATGCCAGACTGCTGCTGGTGGTGTCGATCATCATGGCGTACAGCCTAATCTACCCCATGATTACTCCATTTGGTAAGTGACCAATCACATCCAGACTTCAGTGCCAGGCTTTGCAGTGCACAGTAGGGGGCGTAGTAACTACAGCGGTTGTAGAGGTGAAGTTGTGTCAGGGCCCAACATCCCAGGAACCCCATCTGCCCCGGGGTACAACAGGTTCTGGTTATTCCTCCATGAAACTATTTTTTTCATGGGGCCCACCCCTGGATTTAGAGTCTGGCCCTCGTGTGACTATCTAAAGAGGTGGGTGCAATCCTGGAGCAAAACAACTGTAGTATAGGCTTGAAAATTAGACAAATTCCAACTTATGTAAATGGTGTTTTTCATCACTTCAGTGTTAGAGATGTCTCCTATGATTGGGAACCAACACACTAGAGACCTTGTAGAATTTGAGGGTTTTAAATCCATTGTAATCTCCCCCCTCCTGTGGGTCAGTCCGATTCTCCAGAATTGCACCACCTTAACTTGGTGACTATGGCCCAGTGTCTTATTTACCCACTGAAAACATCCGGTTATTCAATAAACAGGTTTTCTATAGAAGCAGAACAAATTGAGAGTAATAAAATGTATTCTTTTAGGCCTATTGATCAGCTGTGATCAAGTCATTGGGAATACTGGTATTTAACAGACAAATATTGTCCAGTTGTTCAGTAGTGTCAGCAGGTGGTTAGGCCTTACTAGACTGCAAGTTCACATGTACTAGCTATCTACGGGGGAAGCATGGTAAAAATAACAGACGAGCCAAATCCTGGGGTCAAGAGGGTAGCATTTGGCCCTGGGGATGCATTTTGGACTCCATGGAAGAGACCACGGAAGTGGAAGGTGAACTCCTACTCTGTGTGTACAGATAATTCTACCTTTAGGTCCCTAACAGCATTTTCTTTTCCCAGGTTTGATCTACATCTTTATTAAGCAATTCGTGGATCGGCACAATCTGATCTTTGCTTATTTACCAACCAAGCTAGACAGGGAAATCCATGTAACTGCCATCAAACAAGCTATTGCAGCCCCAGTATTGTGCCTGTTGTGGCTGTTTCTGTTCCTGGTCTTGCACATGGGTAAGTGGTGAATGTAAAGTAGATTTCTCATGTCACTAGATATACACACATGCACTGGGAGACTTGGGAAGGAATAAAAGTGGTGTCCTGGGAGACTGAGATAGGGAACAGGGTGGCCTGAAAGACAGGAGTATGGAGAAGAGTGGCCTAGAAGCCTGTGGAAGTGATAAAAGTAGCCTCTAAGGTTGAGATAGGGAGAAGATTGATATGGAAGCCAAAGGTAGAGAGTATAGCTGTCTGAGAGCCTTGGGAAGGGATAACAGTGGCCTGGGGTCATGAAATAGAAAGAACAGTGGCCTGGAGGGAGGTATAGGAAGAAGAGAGACCTAAGAGAATAGGATAGGAAGAAGAGTGGCCTGATAGGATAGAAAGAAGTGTGACCTGAGAGGATATAATAAGAAGAAGAGTGGTATGGGGGGGGGGATAAGATAGGAAAAAGAGTGTCCTGAGATGATAGGAATAAGCATAGTCTGAGAGGATAGAATAGGTAGAAACAAGTATGGAAGGATAAGATAGGAAGAAGACTGGTATGGGAGGATAGGAAGTAGACTGGTATGAGAGGATAGGATTGGAAGAAGACTGGTATGGGAGGATAGGAAGTAGACCTGGTATGGGAGGATAGGAGGTAGACTGGTATGAGAGGATAGGAAGCAGACTGGTATGGGAGGATAGGAAGAAGACTGGTATGGGAGGATAGGAAGAAGACTGGTATGGGAGGATAGGAAGAAGACTGGTATGGGAGGATAGGAAGAAGACTGGTATGGGAGGATAGGAAGAAGACTGGTATGGGAGGATAGGAAGAAGACTGGTATGGGAGGATAGGAAGTAGACTGGTATGGGAGGATAGGAAGTAGACTGGTATGGGAGGATAGGAAGTAGACTGGTATGGGAGGATAGGAAGTAGACTGGTATGGGAGGATAGGAAGAAGACTGGTATGGGAGGATAGGAAGTAGACTGGTATGGGAGGATAGGAAGAAGACTGGTATGGGAGGATAGGAAGAAGACTGGTATGAGAGGATAGGAAGAAGACTGGTATGGGAGGATAGGAAGAAGACTGGTATGGGAGGATAGGAAGAAGACTGGTATGGGAGGATAGGAAGAAGACTGGTATGGGAGGATAGGAAGTAGACTGGTATGGGAGGATGGGATAGGAAGAAGACTGGTATGGGAGGATAGGAAGAAGACTGGTATGGGAGGATAGGAAGTAGACTGGTATGGGAGGATAGGAAGTAGACTGGTATGGGAGGATAGGAAGTAGACTGGTATGGGAGGATAGAAAGAAGACTGGTATGGGAGGATAGGAAGAAGACTGGTATGGGAGGATAGGAAGAAGACTGGTATGGGAGGATAGGAAGAAGACTGGTATGGGAGGATAGGAAGAAGACTGGTATGAGAGGATAGGAAGAAGACTGGTATGGGAGGATAGGAAGTAGACTGGTATGGGAGGATAGGAAGTAGACTGGTATGGGAGGATAGGAAGAAGACTGGTATGGGAGGATAGGAAGTAGACTGGTATGGGAGGATAGGAAGTAGACTGGTATGGGAGGATAGGAAGTAGACTGGTATGAGAGGATAGGAAGTAGACTGGTATGGGAGGATAGGAAGAAGACTGGTATGAGAGGATAGGAAGAAGACTGGTATGGGAGGATAGGAAGAAGACTGGTATGGGAGGATAGGAAGTAGACTGGTATGGGAGGATAGGAAGAAGACTGGTATGAGAGGATAGGAAGAAGACTGGTATGGGAGGATAGGAAGAAGACTGGTATGGGAGGATAGGAAGTAGACTGGTATGGGAGGATAGGAAGTAGACTGGTATGGGAGGATAGGAAGAAGACTGGTATGGGAGGATAGGAAGTAGACTGGTATGGGAGGATAGGAAGAAGACTGGTATGAGAGGATAGGAAGAAGACTGGTATGGGAGGATAGGAAGAAGACTGGTATGAGAGGATAGGAAGTAGACTGGTATGGGAGGATAGGAAGTAGACTGGTATGGGAGGATAGGAAGAAGACTGGTATGAGAGGATAGGATAGGAAGAAGACTGGTATGGGAGGATAGGAAGAAGACTGGTATGGGAGGATAGGAAGAAGACTGGTATTGGAGGATAGGAAGAAGACTGGTATGGGAGGATAGGAAGAAGACTGGTATGAGAGGATAGGAAGAAGACTGGTATGGGAGGATAGGAAGAAGACTGGTATGAGAGGATAGGAAGAAGACTGGTATGAGAAGATAGGATAGGAAGAAGACTGGTATGGGAGGATAGGAAGAAGACTGGTATGGGAGGATAGGAAGAAGACTGGTATGGGAGGATAGGAAGTAGACTGGTATGGGAGGATAGGAAGTAGACTGGTATGGGAGGATAGGAAGTAGACTGGTATGGGAGGATAGGAAGAAGACTGGTATGGGAGGATAGGAAGAAGACTGGTATGAGAGGATAGGAAGAAGACTGGTATGAGAGGATAGGAAGAAGACTGGTATGGGAGGATAGGAAGAAGACTGGTATGGGAGGATAGGAAGTAGACTGGTATGGGAGGATAGGAAGTAGACTGGTATGAGAGGATAGGAAGAAGACTGGTATGGGAGGATAGGAAGTAGACTGGTATGGGAGGATAGGAAGAAGACTGGTATGGGAGGATAGGAAGTAGACTGGTATGAGAGGATAGGAAGTAGACTGGTATGAGAGGATAGGAAGTAGACTGGTATGGGAGGATAGGAAGTAGACTGGTATGGGAGGATAGGAAGTAGACTGGTATGGGAGGATAGGAAGTAGACTGGTATGGGGAGGATAGGAATGGGAGGATAGGAAGAAGACTGGTATGGGAGGATAGGAAGTAGACTGGTATGGGAGGATAGGAAGTAGACTGGTATGGGAGGATAGGAAGAAGACTGGTATGGGAGGATAGGAAGAAGACTGGTATGGGAGGATAGGAAGAAGACTGGTATGGGAGGATAGGAAGAAGACTGGTATGGGAGGATAGGAAGAAGACTGGTATGGGAGGATAGGAAGTAGACTGGTATGGGAGGATAGGAAGTAGACTGGTATGGGAGGATAGGAAGTAGACTGGTATGGGAGGATAGGAAGAAGACTGGTATGGGAAGATAGGAAGACGACTGGTATGGGAGGATAGGAAGACGACTGGTATGGGAGGATAGGAAGAAGACTGGTATGGGAGGATAGGAAGAAGACTGGTATGAAAGGATAGGAAGAAGACTGGTATGGGAGGATAGGAAGAAGACTGGTATGAGAGGATAGAAAGAAGACTGGTATGAGAGGATAGAAAGAAGACTGGTATGAGAGGATAGGATAGGAAGAAGACTGGTATGGGAGGATAGGAAGAAGACTGGTATGGGAGGATAGGAAGTAGACTGGTATGGGAGGATAGGAAGTAGACTGGTATGAGAGGATAGGAAGTAGACTGGTATGAGAGGATAGGAAGTAGACTGGTATGGGAGGATAGGAAGTAGACTGGTATGGGAGGATAGGAAGAAGACTGGTATGGGAGGATAGGAAGAAGACTGGTATGGGAGGATAGGAAGAAGACTGGTATGGGAGGATAGGAAGTAGACTGGTATGAGAGGATAGGAAGAAGACTGGTATGGGAGGATAGGAAGAAGACTGGTATGGGAGGATGGGATAGGAAGTAGACTGGTATGGGAGGATAGGAAGTAGACTGGTATGGGAGGATAGGAAGAAGACTGGTATGAGAGGATAGGAATAAGACTGGTATGGGAGGATAGGAAGAAGACTGGTATGGGAGGATAGGATAGGAAAAAGAGAGACCTGACATGGTAAGGTAGAAAGAAGAAATAATTTTACCTTAGAATGACAGGTCCATCCAAGAGCTTACCACTTACATATCACCTGTCAGATTAGGGCAGATACATTCAAAGCTGTTTACAATCACAAGACCATTTTCACTTTACATTTGAAATATGTAGGCAAAAGTCCTAACATATATATATATATTTATTGAATTATCAACTCCTCCATTGTATCTTTAGGTATAAAAGCTCCGACTACCCTACTGAGCCTCACATGCCTGCTTCTGGTCATCATTATTTGGTCTGAGTATTCCTGTGGAAGATATTTCAGGAACCTCGACCTCTTTAAGGTGAGAAGACTATATTCCAGCTTCTGTCTGTCTATCTATCTAACTAACTCATATCTATTTATCTGTCTGTCTATATCTCATATCTATCTTTATATATCTGGGTGTATATATATTTTTCCATGTATATTTGTGTACACCAGTATGTGCTTAAAAAACCTTGTTTACTTTAAAGTAAATATGAGATTTTCTGCCCATTTTTTTATTTTTATTTTAGTATTAAAAAAAATGAACCTGTAACAGCAAAATGTTTGTATCAGAAGGTCTCCAAAATTCTTAATTTTAAAAATATTTATTTCTTATTGGAACGCCATAATTCTTGTAGCACTGTCACTACCTGTCTGTCTGGCACTGCATGCAAATTAGCATATTTATATGAAGTGTCAGACAGAGAAGGGAAATGATCTCCCCACAAGGTGGTCTGTAATCAAAGGCAAACACTGAATCTCTTTATAATTAATCATTTGTTAGCATTTTGGCTAATATATTGCATAGGCAGCCTATAAGTAGATTACAGATCTGGTTTTCTTTGAGTTACAGTGTGACTTTGTTAGCCCTTTCAGGTCAGTGTTTTGCACACCCTGTGGCACTGTAGTTTACAAACTATCCTAATATTCCTGCAAACATACATGGTATATGTGGTAAAAGACTGAAAATCTGTGTCCATTGGCTTCTCATTGCTTTTTATTGACTTTCTATATGTAGACCAAAGAAGAGAAGGACCATTCACCAGCTGGCTGAACAGAAACATCAGATAAAGCAGTGATTCTCAACCAGGGTGCCATGTCACTGCCACATCATCTTAGGTTGCCCCACATTTTCTATGAAGACTAACAAAAATGGACTTTTAAATAAAGATTAATAAAAATTGTTCTGAACAATGTTTAGTTTTGTTACTATGATTGAAGACCTAATAATAAATGTATATTTATGTAATGTACCCTTCATTATGCCCTTGATAATGTACATTAAATATGTTAGGGGCGCCCTGAATTATTTAGATTAAGTGTGAGGGGTGCCCCAAACAGAAAAAGATTGAGAACCACTGAGATAAAGAGATCCAACAGCAACCCTTAGTAAGTTATGAGGTGTAAAATTCAGGGAAGGGATTAGGAAATGTAGGCTGGTTATTGGATTGGGACTGCTGAGACTGTAAGGTATGGTGCACATAGATGGGTGTGTATAGAGAAGGTTTATGGTAGCACAGAGGTAGTCACATTTAGAGCCACGTGCAATGATTTTAAAGTATGTGTGTATATGTGTGTGTATGAGTATATATGTGTGTGTGTGTGTATTTATATATATTAATGCAAAAGCCCGTGCACACGGGCCAAAGTGCGTAAAACCGCAGAACTACACCTCCCAGCATTCTGTTAGTTGGGGCTGTGTCTACTGAGCATGACTGCATCTGACAAACATACATCTGGTATTTTATATTATAGGATGTGTGTGCAAAAATGTGTGTGTATGTAAATATATTTGTCTGTGTTTATATATATATATGTATGTGTGTTTGTATGTATATGTGTGTATATATACACTAGCAGTATAGGACGGCGTTGCCCGTCTGTTTATTTTTCAACCAATGCTTAACCCTTTCAGCAGCAGAGGTCTACACAACATATTAGAATGCATTGCGTACCCTTCTGCCACTCAAAGGGTTAATGTAAGCCTCACTAACACAGGACTGTATATATAATGCTTATGATATACACACATGATTGTATGTATCATGTATATTAATGTACACACTGTACACACAGTGTATACATTAATATACATAATATATAGTCCTGTGTCTACAGTGTGTACATTAATATACATTATATATACACTCTTGTGTGACTCAGCGTCACAACCCTTTGACTACAAGACAACTATGCAATGCATTGCCTTGTGTACCCCTCTGTCACTCAAAGGGTTAAGCATGCTTAAAAAAAAAGAAGGGCAACGCCGTCCCACACTGCTAGTAAGTGAATAAATGATTTACAGCAACAGCAAAGTATTTTATGTACACAGACTAATGTATATACACAGACATTAATATGAGTGTTATTGCTGTGGAGCAATGTGATACACTTCTATACACACCACACAATCTGATTTCCTAAACACAGGGACACCAGGGTGATACACTTCTATACACACCACATAGTCTGATCTCCTAAACACAGGAACACCAGGGTGGTACATTTATATACACACCACACAATCTGATCTCCTAAACACAGGGACACCAGGGTGATACACTTCTATACATACCACACAGTCTGATCTCCTAAACACAGGAACACCAGGGTGGTACATTTATATACACACCACACAATCTGATCTCCTAAACACAGGGACACCAGGGTGATACACTTATATACACACCACATAGTCTGATCTCCTAAACACAGGGACACCAGGGTGATACACTTATATACACACCACATAGTCTGATCTCCTAAACACAGGGACACCAGGGTGATACACTTATATACACACCACATAGTCTGATCTCCTAAACACAGGGACACCAGGGTGATACACTTATATACACACCACATAGTCTGATCTCCTACACACAGGGACACCAGGGTGATACACTTATATACACACCACACAGTCTGATCTCCTACACACAGGGACACCAGGGTGATACACTTATATACACACCACACAGTCTGATGTCCTAAACACAGGGACACCAGGGTGATACACTTCTATACACACCACACAGTCTGATCTCCTAAACACAGGGACACCAGGGTGATACACTTATATACACACCACACAGTCTGATCTCCTAAACACATGGACACCAGGGTGATACAATTATATACACACCACAGAGTCTGATCTCCTAAACACAGGGACACCAGGGTGATACACTTCTATACACACCACATAGTCTGATCTCCTAAACACAGGGACACCAGGGTGATACACTTATATACACACCACACAGTCTGATCTCCTAAACACAGGGACACCAGGGTGATACACTTATATACACACCACACAGTCTGATCTCCTAAACACAGGGACACCAGGGTGATACACCTCTATACACACCACACAGTCTGATCTCCTAAACACAGGGACACCAGGGTGATACACTTATATACACACCACACAGTCTGATCTCCTAAACACAGGGACACCAGGGAGATACACTTCTATACACACCACACAGTCTGATCTCCTAAACACAGGGACACCAGGGTGATACACTTCTATACACACCACATAGTCTGAACTCCTAAACACAGGGACACCAGGGTGATACACTTATATACACACCAGTCTGATCTCCTAAACACAGGGACACCAGGGTGATACACTTCTATACACTCCACACAGTCTGATCTCCTAAACACAGGGACACCAGGGTGATACACTTCTATACACACCACACAGTCTGATCTCCTAAACACAGGGACACCAGGGTGGGAAGAGGGACAGAAGGTTTTGGATGTCAATGAGTATCCATACTAAAGAGGAACACTTGGGAGCTTTGGCAGTGTAACCCTTTTGGTGCCTGAGGGGTATCCAATGCATTGCTTGACAATGCGTTACATATCCCTGTGGAAGTGAAGGGGTTAACTGCTTGATAGTGAAACAGGATTGTATGCAGTGCAATGTGTTTGGAAGTTTTGTGGCACTGAAAGGGTGAAAATAAATAAAACATGTGTTAGTGTGGAAGATGTACTTTAATCATGTAAGGACCATCAGGGTATAAAATGCATTGCACAGCTCTCTGGTCCTTAAGTGTTAAGGTTGAAGGGGTAGTGTAAAAGTTGTGAAAGCAATTGTTTGTGAACCACTGCAATAAATGTAAAGTTTAGAGGCAAACATATTGGCACTGAGGAGGTCCCAGAGCAGGGAGGGTTAAAACGAGAACTGAGCAGACAGAGAGTGACAGCATGAACCTGGGACGGCTGAGGGGGAGAGAATGATAGATTACAGGCTGTCACACATTTCACTGGTATAAAGAAGTTTGTGTAAAGACTCACATGCACTGGGTTTCCTTTTGTGGAAGGTAGTTTTTCAGCAGAGGAGACGATGAGGTCAGAGAGCATTCACAGAGAGGAGCACAGCATTTGGAGATAGCTGTGGCACAGTAGGAGAGGTCAGGATACATGCAAGCATTTGAATTACGTGCAGCTGAAGGTGTAACTCTCCTGATTGATGGCATGTATGTGAAGGAGATGTATGTGAAGGACTGGCTATGTAAATTACCTATGTTTAGCACAGTAGAAGATACTGAAGTGATTCGGGGTGGAGTGTGTAAGGGTATGCAGAGTGCATGAAGAATGTGATGAGCCGTATGGTTAGTGAGAAAATGAACAGTAAGGTTGGCATTGTGTTCAGTAATTCTTTCAGCGTCCCGTGTTGTACTGTGTGCTCCATAACGTGATGAGTGCCAGAGAGATGGAAAACATTGCTTTTGGATAGCTCTGTGGCCCTTCCTATGTTATGGAGCACACAGTACTGCACGGGGAGCACCGATAAACATATGAAGCACACAGTACTGCACGGGGAACACCGATAAACATATAGAGGGCAATTGTAGTTGCATTCAGAATGACAGGAGGGTAGCCTTTCACTGCTCTATGAAATAGAACACAAAGAAAGCCTAGGTGGGGAAGACTTGGGACTCAAAAGGCTAAACACCTGAATCTTCAGTATTAACCCTTTGAGTGCCAGAGGAGCGAGCAACACATTGCAATGCATTGCATACCCCGCTGGCACTCGAAGGGTTAAGTCTGTTCATTGAGTGTCTGCAAGTGGAGCTGAAAGGTACATGTCCTGAGATGGAATGCAGTGAAGCGGCATTAGTGGGATATTAACCCTGGGAGTGCCAGAGAGATAGTGAACGCATTGCTCACCTCTGTAGCACTCAAAGGGTTAAACTCCACATTCCATCTCATCAGAAGTAACTTATAGCTCCACTTGCAGACACTCGATGAACAATAGTTGACCGTACTGGTATCAGTGAGTTATGTACCTTGTACAGTGGCAGCTTGCTCCCACCCCCTCACCTCGGCCATGTTGCGCAGTGTCCCGCAGGTCAGGCTAGTGTATCTCGCTGACACCATAGTAGACATGTAGTGGCAATGTGCAGACCTGTCCCCTCTTCCACAGTAGGCCAACTGTGTCCTCATGGTTTGTGTTTAGTTGTAAGTGAGTGTGTGAGTGAGGGACATGCAGCATCTACAGCAGGCTGATAGGTGGCTGAAGACAGGCAGGATATAGGTAGCAGGGCTGGTGTGTGTGTGTTTGTCTGTAGTGTAGGAGTGAATGGCAGCCATTTTGTTTTTTTCCTCAGTTGTATAGTGGTGGGCGGGCTGGATAGTGGGGGAAGGCCAAGTCCCTCCTATGAAAATCACGCCCCCATTGAATCATCCAATCGAAGCAGTAACTCTTTCTTTCTGCCGCCCCTAGGTGTGTTTTGCCAGGCACAAAGTCTTCTTTTATATATATATATATATATATATATATATATATATATATATATAATATATATATATATATGTACGTATGTATATGTAGTGGCATAACTATAGGGCCCGTCACTCCTGGTGCCCACAATCTCCCTCTGGCGCTCTAGTAATGCAGAGGTGGGACATGATATCACCTCGAAGCGCTCTGCATTACTAAGAGGACCGCACGGGAGCTCCAGGTAGGAGATGGGGCATTGTGGAGATTGAGGGGCATTGTGGTGATTGAGGGGCATTGTGGATTTTGAGGGCAATGTGGAGGGGGCCAGTGTGGTAGAGGGGGTCAATGTGGTCAGAGGGGGCATGGTACTTCTTGAACCAGCGCCCGGAGGCTTCTAGTTACGCCTCTGTGTATATGTATGTGTATGTATATTTTTGTACGTGTGTATATGTATGTGCGTATTTATCCTATATAATAATTCGCTAAATTGTGTGTAACGCCGCGACATGCGCAGTAGACACTGCTGCGCGTGCTGCAGTCATGTGCAGTAGAGACTGCCCGCGCCACTGCTGATACAGCTGTGTATTAGTCGTGGCGCGGGCAGTCTCTACTGCGCGCCACTGCCCCGCGACCGGGTGGCAGTGGCACTGTGGCCCGTGTAACGGGCTGTTCAACTAGTATATATATATATATATGAATATGTGTGTTTATGTGTATATATGTGAGTATATATATATATATATATATATATATATATATATATATATATATATATATAAATAAAATGGTAGGGATGGGAGCACTCACTCTTTCTAGCTGATATGCCCAGGTGCACTATCCTCATATGTAAGATAGACAAAGGTGTGGATGAAGAGGCAGCACCAGTGGGACTTGGTTTAAATGAATTTTATTAGTCAATAACTGGCTACAATATTGGTCAACGTTTCGGTCCCTAAATGGGACCTTTATCAAGACAATCTGAACAAGCTGGCGTGTTGGTTTAAATAGACGCCACTACAGCTCGTGCACGGCCCGGGAGAGAGTGGTGACGTCACCGCCGGGCCGCAAGTACGGAGGCCGGTGCGGAGAACGTCATCACACTGCCGAGAATAACAAGTATTGAAACATAATAATGAAATGCCGATGACCGGAGTGATGTGGTGTGAGCTAAACAGCCACACAGATGGAATAACCTAATATGTAGACAGGGTAGTGTTGCACCCGGTATAGCGCTACCACAGAACGGAACCTCGGCATGTGGTCTAACAGCCGAGATGTAAATACAATGTAATTATTAAGTGACAACTGCGGACATTGATTAACAAGAGTTAAAGAAATAAAATACCATTAACATGTTGGGAATGACAGAGTAAAAATGGGAATAAATGAATGGAGCAAACTCATGTCTATATACTGGAAAAAACGGAGATATTGAGTTATTGATCGATGGTAAACTATTATTGTTAAGATGAAATAGCAAGAGGAAAATACAATATCGAAATAAACACTGCAGTAGTGTAGGCATAGGAGGCATATGTGAGCCACATGAACGTAGTGGTGATCATGTTAACCCCTTCGCGACAATTGACATGTACGTCCTCTGTGGGTGTCACTTAGTGACAGAGGACGTACATGTACGTCCAGGAAATCCGGATCCCCGCGCGGCTGCACGCCGTTCGGGGACTCCGGATTCTAATAAAGAAAAAAAAAAAATGTTAGACGGGCGTTAAGTGACGGCCGCGTCTGCATGCGGCCGTCACTAAGGGCTTAATCGTGTAGATCTATATTGTCTAGAGCAAGGATTAAATAGCTTATAGAGTCCAAAAGGAGCAAACGTATTTGTAAACATACAGCATAATATAGCGAACTTAAATCATGGGATGAAGTGGTGCAAATTTGCATCAATGTAATAATCCGATGGCGTGACCACTTGAGTGATAAAGTTAAATGGCGATCAGCAATAAATAAGAGGGGTAGAGGAGGATGGATGGTCCAGCCTAAGTTAAAGAGGGGAGGAGACAGAAACAGACATTTATTACAACTTGAAGAAAAATGGATACACAGACTCAACACCCTGGCACCACGAGGGTTAAATGACAAGACTAATTACTCCTGTTTCTATTAAATATATTATCTTTGACTCCCATTCCTCCTGTTAACAGGGGAATTGAATGTTCACTCTAATCACACCACCAATTTTATTCATTAACTTGTGTGAACCTTGGTGTTATTGCGGATCTAGGAACTTTTGACCATTCCCATCACTAAGAGCGTTGCCATTCCTCCAGGTCCGGGTGGGCATAGATCCCATCATGGGTGTTGCCATTCCAAACACCCGGCCTTAATCGGACTGATTGGCACTCTCACTTCTCAGGGTCTGGTTTCTCGTCCATCTCCCAGGAGTCCTGTTTACCGCCACCACCGAGATAGTTGCCATTCCTCCAGGTCCGGGTGGGCATAGATCCCATTCAGGGTGTTGCCAATTTAAACACCCGGCCTCAATAGGACTGAATGGCACTAATGTAAGTGTTTGGACCTTCATCCATCTTGTGGACCATCCATCCTCCTCTACCCCTCTTATTTATCGCTGATCGCCATTTAACTTTATCACTCAAGTGGTCACGCCATCGGATTATTACATTGATGCAAATTTGCACCACTTCATCCCATGATTTAAGTTCGCTATATTATGCTGTATGTTTACAAATACGTTTGCTCCTTTTGGACTCTATAAGCTATTTAATCCTTGCTCTAGACAATATAGATCTACACGATTAACATGATCACCACTACGTTCATGTGGCTCACATATGCCTCCTGTGCCTACACTACTGCAGTGTTTATTTCGATATTGTATTTTTCTCTTGCTACCGTAAAATCTCAGGTATAATACGCACCTGTGCATAATACGCAGGTGCATATTATACCAAAGATTTTGGGGAAAACAAGAGTGCCTATGTATAATACGCACCCTTGTTTTCCCCCCTTGCTAAAGAAATTATAAAGCTGGCCGATCCCTTCCCTCCCTCCCCCGGGTCAAACCCGCTCTCAAAACCAGCCTTACTAGCTTGAAGTCCGCATTACCATTGGCTGTAGGCGGAAGGTCCTGCAAGCCCATTGATGGAAGCAGGCGGCAAAGGGAAGTGTGCCGCCCGAAAGGAAGCTGTGCAGAACTATTTATTTTGCCTCATCCACAGAAGAAGCGGACTTCAAGCTAGTAAGGCTGGTTTTGAGAGCGGGTTTGACCCGGGGGAGGGAGGGAGGGAAGGGATCGGCCAACCCTATTTTATTTTTTATTTTTTAAACTCTCGTGTATAATACGCACCCCCCACTTCACATAAGGTGAAGTGGGGTAAAATTGTGCGTATTATACCCGAGATTTTACAGTATTCCATCTTAACAATAATAGTTTACCATCGATCAATAACTCAATATCTCCGTTTTTTCCAGTATATAGACATGAGTTTGCTCCGTACTTGCCGCCCGGCGGTGACGTCACCACTCTCTCCCTGGCCGTGCACGAGCTGTAGTGGCGTCTATTTAAACCAACACGCCATCTTGTTCAGATTGTCTTGATAAAGGTCCCATTTAGGGACCGAAACGTTGACCAATATTGTAGCCAGTTATTGCCTAATAAAATTCATTTAAACCAAGTCCCACTGGTGCTGCCTCTTTATCCACACCTTTATATATATATATATATATATATATATATATATATATATATATATATATGTATGTATATGTGTGTGTTATGTATGTATATGTGTGTGTTATGTATGTATATGTGTGTGTATGTTATGTATGTATATGCGTGTGTGTGTATGTATGTATATGTGTGTGTATGTATATATATATGTGTGTTATGTGTGTGTATATGTGTATGTATGTATATATGTGTGTTATGTGTGTGTGTATGTATATGTGTGTATATATGTGTGTGTATATGTGTGTGTATATGTGTGTATATATGTCTGTGTATATGTGTGTGTGTCTGTGTGTTTTCACAGGAAGATTGGAGTAATTCAGGGGTAAAGTCACTGCAGTGTAGGGGAGAAGTACAGTCCCAAATCTCCCATTGATTTAAATCAGGGTTTTAACCCTTTGAATGCTAGAGATGTATCCTGCTCATTGCTTTGCAATGTTCTGTATAACTCTCTAGAATTGAAGGGGTTAACCTTCCCAATAAAATCAAAAGGAAGTCGGAGTCCCCCCCCCCTTTTTGGTGCAGTTGGTTTTCTCCTGAATGAGTGACTCCAGTGTTCCCTGTGCATATGGCCCTGTGTGTGTTTACCCCATATACCCCAGTGTTTGTCCTCCCAATCATCACTGCTTTCCCCTGACTGTGCCCATTTCTAATGTTCAGGCCCCAGTGTGCAATGTGTGGCTCTCCAGCCAGTATTGGACTACATCCCCAATTGTTCCCTGGCAACCAATGGCCATCACAAGATGATGACAGTTGTAGTCCAACCAAAAGAGAAGTGGAATGGAGGCCAGTCCTGTCTAATTTACATGAACAGACAAATACATCAAGTGAAATATCTCAGCGCATTTAAATGATATCTGTCAGTGGGACACAGAGGGTATTTAAATCTCTTCCCAGATCAGTTGTTGTGAGGTGTTAGTTCTACTTTCCTTAGAAGGAACACTGCACACAGGTTACAATAAGTCATTTATTTGTGGTCGGAGCTTACAGAGTCCATCGTGATGAAGTGAGTATTGCCATAAATTCCTTCACCTGCTGGAACCGAAAGGATGTCAGACAGCAAACCTGAAATGAGGCAAAAATCATCCAAGATAGTAATTTTATTTGACATTGAAGTACATGGAATTATTTTAGCAAAAGACATTGAGCATTCTTCATTTCTAGTAGTGGACAGTAAACATATCTGGAGAAGCAGTTAGAGTCAATTATATGAGCTGGAACATGATTTTTGGAGGCAGCAGTGGCGGCCCCGATCCGGAAGGAGTGACCGCAGTAATGGTCGCTGTTCAAACCCAGCCGGGATAAGAGCCATCTAACGTGATGAGTAAAGACTGGAGTAGACAGAGGTGCGCCGTGCATTGGTAATAGTGGGACGTTAGGAGGTTTGTCGTGTAGAATAGAGAGTAGTGACTTAATGGATGAAACTGGACACCAAGCGTCGTGTGTGGCGTGATAAGTGATATGAGTGCCTAGGGCTAATTGGTCAGTCTTAGACTGTGGGGGGAAGATGGTGAAAGAGTTATCAGACAGAGAAATGTGACCCAAATTAGGATAGGGTGAATGAAACCCCGAAACAGTGAACTCTCCAGGGCGGAGGAAACCAAAAAAGACTAAGTGCATGGCTGAAGAGATCACGTGGTTGGTAAGATAATCAAAGGGTTGAGTTGTGAGAAGGCTAATCAGTATTTTGAACAGAGAGCCGTCAATCGGAAGGCGAGTTTGTTGAAGAATTTTGTGGTTTTTAGCAAGACCTTTAAGGAGGAGTTTAGTACTGGAAGAAGAGAAGATAGAGGTTTGTGAGGGAGAGAGCAAGCTGAGATAGTGTTGAATCCCAGCTAGGTATAATTTAATGGTCAGCGGGGACAGGCCAAGGTCTGTGTAGCAGTAGGAGGCGAAGGCTAGGATGCTGGACACACTATATGGGGCATCAGGATTTAGTAATGTGTTGAAATTGGAGAATGATCTCCATGCCTTGGAGTAGTTCCTGATGGTGTTTGGAGTGAGAGCTTGGTTAATGAATCCCTCTGATTTCTTAACGTGGACGTTCAGGGCATAACGAGATTTGTGAATGTTGGAGGGGAGCGTCTGATGAATTTGGTTTGAGGATTTAGAGAGAAGAACTGCTGAAATTTAAAATGAGAGAGTAGGTCAGCTACTTGGTTATGATGACCTGGAATTAATGTGCAAATGAAGTTGAAATCGTGTGTGAGAGCAGTGTAGACATGTTTTCTGATAAACATCATAATGTTCCTGTTATTAGATCTACCTGACATAATGACATGTGTGAGTGCCAGATTATCCATGTGGAAATGAACAGATTGACCGGACCACTTATGACCCCATAGGAGAGCAGAGGCCACAATAGGGTATAGTTCAAATAAAGTAGAGGTGGAAAAGAATTGAGGAATATCCGACACCTCTGCTGGCCATTTCTCTGCAAACCATTCAGTGCCAAATATGGCCGCATATCCGTGACCAGCCGAGGCGTCAGAGTAGACTAAGGTGGGATTGAGGTAGACGGGAGGAAACATGGAACGACCATTCCAGTAGGAAAGGAAAAGGTCCCACATAGCTATGTCTGACTTGGCGGCTTGGTCAGTGATGATGCACTGATTGTGGTTACAACTTGAAAGTAAATGAAGAAGGTGTGAAGTGAAAGATCTGCCTTGTGGTAAGATTTTTGTGGCAATGTTTAAATGGCCTAAGAATGACTAAAGATCAGTTATGTGGCAAGAGTGCATGAAGGTAAACTCATGAACCAAGTTCCTTATTCTGCTGAGCTTATCATCAGGAAGTCTAGCTTCCATGAGAGAGGAATCTACATAGTAACATAGTAATTTAGGTTGAAAAAAGACTTGCGTCCATCTAGTTCAACCCTTTTCCTATTCCTGTTTACCATTGTTGATCCAAAAGAAGGCAAAAAAACACCCTCAATACAGCAATTTCAAATTCTACTCCGAATGGGGGGGGGTGAAATTCCCTCCTGATTTCAAATGGAAATCAGATTTCTCCCTGGATCAACAAGCCCTAAGTAAAATATTAATCCTAATACTAACGTACATAGCCCTCTATGTTATGCTCTTTTAAATAAGTATCCAGGCCCTTTTTAAAGGCGTCTAATGTATTCGTGTTACGGTTTTTAGGACACTCAGACCAGTAGGTGAAAATAAAACACACTTTATTTTAAAGCAAAATAATGCACAGGTTCGCCCTCTAGTGGCGGTAGGTAATACACAGATCGTGCAAACTGAGATATTACAATAGTAATAGCACAATGGATATACATGCAAGACAATAAGCAATAGGGTAGTATGAACCCCCAAGGGGTTAATGACCAGAAAACAGTCCGTCTCAGATGTGGAGGTTTGGCACGCCCTGGGTGTTAAAAGGCTGTGCTGGATAGACAAAGTTCATCAGGTACTGAAGACCGGACTGCCTCGCCAAAGTGTTTGGATATTAAGCAGAATAGGAATCAGCTTAGACCCCCGGGCGTAGCTACTGGAACTGCTTTGGTTTGTGCAAGTGCAAATAGCCCCCACGGACGTAACGGGAACCGGCCGGCAATGCAAGAGCTTATCAGCCTCCTCAGACTTCGCTGAATGCTGGAATATGTATGAGCGGCCAATTCAGCAGCAGTATCACGGGAACCGAGGCTCGTACTGGAGGTAGAGAGAGTGAGAACGAGGCAGCACTGCTAGAGTTAAAAAGCACCTTTACTTGAGGCTTCAGCGCTACTGGAAGGCTCTGCAATTAGAGGAAGGCATACGGATACAGACACAGCTCTGCACGGGTAGCAAGGCACTGCACTAATCGTGGGTAACACCAGGCAAGGCAGTCACACTGAAGCTGGCAACAGAGACTGGAAATGTCGCGGCGGCGACAACTGGAACGCAGGTCACTGGAACAAGCTGGAAGTCGATCTTCGGAGCAGGAAGTCAGCCGGGCCGGGTCGGAGCATGTAGGAGGTAGTCATACAAGCCGGGTCATACACAAGCAGGAACATCAGTCTAGCCGGGTCAGGATCCAATGGTGATACGCAGACGAGCCGGGTCATACACAAGCAGGAGAATGGAGAATAGTCAGGACAAGCCGAATCGGTACACAGGAACTCAGAACACAGGAACACAGCAACAGCACACTGGCTCAGAAACACCACGAAAGGGCATCTGACAGATGTGGTAGACAGGTATAAAAAGGTCACCAGGGGGCGGGCCAAACCAACTCAGCAAATCAGTGTCTGCCACAAATGAGAGTGACAGGAATCACAGGCACTGTGATAGTACCCCCCTCTCAAAGACCCCCTCTCCCTGCCTGAGGTCTGGGTTTCAAAGGATATTTAGAGTGAAAGCTGCGTACCAATCTAGGTGCATGGAGGTCCCCTTGATCAACCCAAGAACGTTCTTCAGGACCATAGCCCTTCCAATGAACCAAATATTGCAGCTTTCCTCTAAATCTCCTAGAGTCAATAATACTCTGGACCTCATATTCCTCTTGGCCCTGGACATCCACCGGCCCAGGAATCACTGGCGTAGTAGTATAACGATTGCACACCAAGGGTTTCAGGAGTGACACATGGAACACATTATGAATGTGCATTGAGGGTGGAAGTTCCAGAGCATAAGAAACCGGATTGATCTTGCGGATAATCTTAAATGGACCAATGAAACGGGGAGCCAGTTTGTTGAGTGGCACTTGTAAATTGAGGTTTCTGGATGACATCCATACCCTATCCCCAACTTGGAATGAGACTGCTGGAAGGCGTCTGCGATTAGCGTGCCGTTGCTGCCGCCTAAATGACTGACTAAGGGACCTCTGAACCTGTGCCCAAGTGGAACGAAGTTGTGCCAAATGCTCGTCTAAAGCAGGAATCTGCGCCTGAAAGGAGTCCGGGAGCAGACAAGGCTGGAACCCATAATTAAGGAGAAACGGGGATCTCCCGGATGATGAGTTAACCGCACAGTTTCTGGCAAACTCCGCCCATGGCAACAGGTCAGCCCAATTATCATGATGATCGGTGACAAAGCAGCGCAGGAACTGCTCCAGTCCCTGATTGGCACGCTCAGCGGCCCCATTCGTCTGGGGATGGTAGGTGGAGGAAAATGACAATTGGATGCCCATCTGACCACAAAATGCCCTCCAAAACCTAGAAACGAACTGGCTCCCATGATCGGAGACAATCACTCTGGGTACTCCGTGCAGGAGGACCACCTCTCTGGCAAAGACTGCAGCCAATTCCTGGGCCGATGGAAGGCCAGTCAGAGGCACAAAATGTGCCATCTTAGAGAATCTTGACCACCATAAGAATGAACGTGTAACCTCTAGAGGCAGGTAATTCTCCCAAGAAGTCAATGGATATATGAGACCAAGGACGGTCTCTGTTGGGCACCGGTTGCAATAAGCCCACGGGGAGATGCCTGGGGGTCTTGGCACGGGCACAGGTGGTACAAGCTGCAGTAAAAGCGGCGCAGTCGGCTCTCAGGGAAGGCCACCAAAATAACTGCGAGAGAGACCATACTAGTTGGTCCCTACCAATATGCCCAGCCGCTTTAGAAGCGTGATAAGTTTCCAACAGACGGACACGGAATGACTCATCTACGAAACATTTCCCCACTGGGGTTTCAGGAGGTGCCCTTGATTGTGATGCCAGTATCTCCTCCCCCAGAGGTGAGGTTATGGTGGTACGGATAGTAGCCAGGATATGATCTGGCTGAATGATGGGTACCGGGTCTTCCTCCCTCTCAGTGTCAGAAGCGAACTGACGTGACAACGCATCAGCCTTGATATTCTTCGAACCAGGGAGATATGACATTAGAAAATTAAATCGGGACAAAAACAGCGCCCACCTAGCTTGTCGAGAAGACAGTCTTTTGGCTTCGGAGAGATAGGTTAAATTCTTATGGTCAGTAAGAATTAGTACTGGAGTCTGAGTGCCCTCTAAAAGGTGTCGCCACTCCTTCAAAGCTAGGATGATGGCCAACAGTTCCCTGTCGCCAATCTCGTAATGGCTCTGAGCGCTGGACAATTTCTTAGAGAAAAAACCGCAAGGCTTTAAGGCGCCACCTCCCACAGGACGTTGGGAGAGTACTGCCCCAACCCCAACTTCCGAAGCGTCAACCTCCAATGTAAACGGCAGGGAGGGATTAGGGTGGGACAGTATAGGAGCAGATGCAAAGGTAGATTTCAGGGTAACAAATGCGTATTCAGCTGCCTTAGACCACTGAGAGGGAGAAGCACCCTTATGAGTCAGATCTGATAGTGGTTTTACAATCGTGGAAAAGTTCTTGATGAACTACCTATAATAGTTAGCAAAACCTAAGAATCGCTGAATGGCCTTTAACCCCTTAGGCCGAGGCCATAGCAGAACCGCTGCCAACTTTTCCTGATCCATGGCAATGCCACTTTTGGAGATTATGAACCCCAGGAATGGTACTTGAGATGTATGGAATTTGCACTTTTCTAGTTTACAGAATAACTTGTGCTTGCGAAGTCGGAGATAGACTTCTGAGACATCCTTAATGTGTTGGGAGAGGTTAGCAGAGTGAATCAATATATCATCAAGATATACTACCACACAGGACTGGAGCAGGTCACGTAATATATCGTTAATAAATTCCTGAAACACTGCAGGTGCATTGCATAAGCCGAATGGCATTACCAGATATTCGTAATGCCCTGTTCTGGTATTAAACGCCGTTTTCCACTCGTCACCCTCTTTAATTCTGACTAGATTATAGGCGGCTCGCAAGTCAAGTTTGGTAAAGATCGAAGAGCCCTTTAATCTGTCGAATAATTCTGTAATAAGTGGAATGGGATAGGCGTTCTTAGGCATCAACTTATTCAGCCCTCGGTAGTCAATGCAAGGCCTGAGTTCCCCATTTTTCTTTTTAACAAAAAAAAAATCCGGCACTAGCCGGAGATGTAGATTTACGAATGATTCCCCTCTCCAGGGCATCTAAAATATAATCCTCCATAGCCTTATTCTCCTCACATGACAGTGGGTAAGTGCGTCCCCTGGGGGGCACCGCACCTGGAGGCAAATCAATGGCGCAATCGTATGGCCTATGGTCAGGTAATGCGCTGGCCTCTCCTTTGCTGAATACGTCACTGAATTGCCCATATTCTGTTGGCACAGCCGGGGAGGTACACATAATCTTTACAGGAAAAGAGAGACAATTCTTGTTACAGTACTCAGACCAGGAATTAACTTCACACCTTTGCCAGTCAAATTGGGGATTGTGTGCTTGTAACCATGGAAACCCCAAAATAACTGAATGGTGCGGGGAACGAATGATCTGAAATCGTATCTGTTCCCTGTGACAAGCCCCCACAGTCATTGTCACTAGGATTGTCTCTAACGTAATGAAAGCAGGATCCAGGGGTCTGCCATCAATGGCCTCTATTGCCACAGGAGAGTCTTTTTTACATAGCGAAATGCCCTGCAAATCAGCAAAGGACTGATCCATGAAGTAGCCGGCTGCCCCGGAGTCCACCAGTGCAAGGACCTTGATTACTTTGTCCGCCCAAGCAAATGCCACCTGGATGGTGGGTTTAGTGGTGCTAGTATCTAGGGACTGTTCTACACCACCTAGGGCCTGTCCCCCAAGGTACCCTAGGTGCGTTAGTTTCCCGGCCTTACTGGACAATTGCGTAATAGATGCCCCGATTTGCCACAATATAGGCATAAGCCTTGCCTTCTACGATACAACCTCTCCTCCTTAGTGAGCCTAGTGAAACCTACTTGCATAGGTTCAGTGCTGTCGGCTGGTCGTTCAGGCAGAACGGGTGGTGTGGGTGGGTTAAGGAAACTGTTCTGGCCATAGCTTTTTGCTTTAGTCCTTTTAGCCAAGCGTCTCTCACGGATGCGGGAGTCTATTAACATGACATAGTCAATGTATTCATCCAGCTCGCCGGGTACCTCTCGAGCGGCTATCTCATCCTTAATATGTTCGGAGAGACCCTGGGTAAAGGCTGCAAGTAAGGCCTCATTGTTCCAGCCCACCTCTGCTGCCAAGGTCCGGAACTCGATAGCATACTCGCCCAGAGTGCGTTCGCCCTGCTGAATTTCCATCAGCCTTTTGGCAGCAGAGGCAGCCCTACCAGGAACCTCAAACACATGTCTGAACTTCATCACGAAATCTCTAAAGTTCAGTGTGCAGGGTCTTGCATTCTCCCACAAGGGATTTGCCCATGCCAAAGCTTTGCCCGTCAATAGAGATATCATAAGGCCGACCTTACTACGGTCGTTAGGAAATGCCTGGGGTGCCAATTCCAAAAATATCTCCAACTGGTTAATGAAACCTCTGCATAGGGAGGGTTCGCCATCATATCTTAAGAGTAACGGCGCCGCTGCCGTTAACCCTCTTGAGTTAGCAGAGGCGATTACAGACGGATTCTCCGGTGTCAAGACTGGGGGGACCACCGGATTAGGACCAGACTTGTCCAAATGTACTGTACGTTCGAGTAACGTCTGTAGAGCCAGTGCCAATTGGTCCAGGCGCTGCTCATGGACATCCATTCTCCAGTGGATGTTCTGAGTATTACTTTCACCCTTACCGTCTGAGGTCATGGCCCTTTCGTACTGTTACGGTTTTTAGGACACTCAAACCAGTAGGTGAAAATAAAACACACTTTATTTTAAAGCAAAATAATGCACAGGTTCGCCCTCTAGTGGCGGTAGGTAATACACAGATCGTGCAAACTGAGATATTACAATAGTAATAGCACAATGGATATACATGCAAGACAATAAGCAATAGGGTAGTATGAACCCCCAAGGGGTTAATGACCAGAAAACAGTCCGTCTCAGATGTGGAGGTTTGGCACGCCCTGGGTGTTAAAAGGCTGTGCTGGATAGACAAAGTTCATCAGGTACTGAAGACCGGACTGCCTCGCCAAAGTGTTTGGATATTAAGCAGAATAGGAATCAGCTTAGCCCCCCGGGCGTAGCTACTGGAACTGCTTTGGTTTGTGCAAGTGCAAATAGCCCCCACGGGCGTAACGGGAACCGGCCGGCAATGCAAGAGCTTATCAGCCTCCTCAGACTTCGCTGAATGCTGGAATATGTATGCAAGAGCCACTAGCCCCCTCGGGCGTAGTACCGGATAAGCTAACACTGAAGCCTTAAACTGCCACCACTCTGTATAACGGATAATGCACGGTAATAAACACCGGAGAGCCTTAGGCGCCCAAACGGCCCAAACAATGTGACTACTCTGCAATGGAGGATTAGAATTGCCGACGGTGAGCGGCCAATTCAGCAGCAGTATCACGGGTAACGAGGCTCGTACTGGAGGTAGAGAGAGTGAGAACGAGGCAGCACTGCTAGAGTTAAAAAGCACGTTTACTCGAGGCTTCAGCGCTACTGGAAGGCTCTGCAATTAGAGGAAGGCATACAGATACAGACACAGCTCTGTACGGGTAGCAAGGCACTGCACTAATCGTGGGTAACACCAGGCAAGGCAGTCACACTGAAGCTGGCAACAGAGACTGGAAATGTCACGGTGGCGACAACTGGAACGCAGGTCACTGGAACAAGCTGGAAGTCGATCTTCGGAGCAGGAAGTCAGCCGGGCCGGGTCGAAGCATGTAGGAGGTAGTCATACAAGCCGGGTCAGGATCCAATGGTGATACGCAGACGAGCCGGGTCATACACAAGCAGGAACACTGGAGAATAGTCAGGACAAGCCGAATCGGTACACAGGAACTCAGAACACAGGAACAGCACACTGGCTCAGAAACACCACGAAAGGGCATCTGACAGATGTGGTAGACAGGTATAAAAAGGTCACCAGGGGGCGGGCCAAACCAACTCAGCAAATCAGTGTCTGCCACAAATGAGAGTGACAGGAATCACAGGCACTGTGATAATTTGATAGCACCACCTCCTCAGGCAGTGAATTCCATACCTTTATTGTCCTTACAGTAAAGAAACCCTTCCGCTGTTGTAGATTAAATCTCCTTTCCTCAAGTCTAAGCGGGTGGCCCCTTGTCCTATATACTGTTCTGTTAATGAACAGGTCTTTGGAGAGCCCTTTGTATGGGCCCTGAACATATTTATATAGTGTTATCATATCCCCTCTAAGACGCCGTTTCTCTAGTGTATAAAAGTTTAACTTTTCTAGCCTTTCTTCATAACTAAAACTTTCCATTCCCCTTACTAGTTTTGTAGCCCTCCTCTGCACTTTCTCTAGTTCCATAATGTCCTTTTTCAGAAAGGGCGCCCAGAATTGAACAGCATATTCTAGGTGGGGTCTTACCATGGACCTGTAAAGAGGCATAATAATATCTTCCTCCCTTGAGTCAATACCTTTTAATACATGCCAATATCTTATTGGCCTTTGCAGCTGCCAGCTGGCACTGCATGCTCCTGTTAAGTCTATTGTCTACCATTACTCCCAAATCCTTTTCATTTGTAGATTTCCCCAGAGAAACACCATTTAAACTATATGTTGCATTTTTATTATTATACCCAAAATGCATAACTTTACACTTGTCTATATTGAATCTCATTTGCCATTTGCCTGCCCAGTTACTCAATTTGTCCAAATCCTCTTGTAATGAAGACACATCCAGTTCAGACTTTATTACCCTACTAAATTTTGTGTCATCGGCAAACACTGATACATGGCTCCCTATGCCCTCTGGGAGGTCATTAATAAATAAATTAAAAAGAAAAGGACCCAGGACAGATCCCTGAGGTACTCCACTTATCACGTTTATCCAACTGGAGAACCTGCCATTTACTACCACTCTTTGCATTCTATCTTTCAGCCAATTTCCAATCCACACACAAACATTTTCCCCTAGGCCTATTTCATTCAATTTGTACAGTAACCTCTTGTGTGGAACCGTATCAAATGCCTTGGCAAAGTCTAAATAGATCACATCAACCGCCTCTCCCTCATCTATATTATTACTCACTTTTTCATAACATGCGATCAAGTTAGTTTGACAAGACCTGTCTTTCACAAAGCCATGTTGACTCCTGCTAATAATATTCCTGTTTGAGCAGAATTCTTGAATATATTCCCTTAGCAACCCTTCAAACAGCTTCCCTACCACAGATGTCAAGCTTACAGGTCTGTAATTTCCTGGCTGTGACTTTGATCCCTTTTTAAATATGGGCACCACATCTGCTTTACGCCAATACATGGGCACCATACCTGAAATAAAAGAATCCCTGAAATTCAAATATAACGGTCTGGCCAGGGCCTGGCTTAGCTCTTTAAGTACCCATGGGTGTATACCATCTGGCCCCGGAGCTTTGTCTACCTTAACACCATTCAATTGTTTTAACACTTTTTCTTGTGTTAGCCAGTCCCATGTTTGCTGTGACTGTTCTGTAAAAGTAGTTTGCAGATTCGTGTCCATTGGGTCTTCCTTGGTAAAAACAGAAGAAAACAAATTATTTAACATATCTGCCTTCTCTCTGTCCCCCTTGACCATCTCACCCGTTTCAGATAACAAGGAACCAACATTATCAGACTTTAATTTTTTGCCATTAATGTATTTAAAGAATTTTTTTGGGTTGCTCTTGCTCTCCTTAGCAATATTTTTTTCATTCTCTAGTCTAGCTAATTTGATAGCCTTTTTACAGGTTTTGTTGGCATTTTTGTATTCTGAAAATGCCTCTACTGATCCCACAGCTTTATAATGTTTAAATGCCGCTTTCTTGTTATTTATTTCATGAATTACTTTACTGGTTAGCCACATTGGTTTTAATTTGCTTCTTTTGTATTTGTTTCTAACAGGGATAAATTTAGATGTGTATTTTTGCAATGTTGTTTTGAAGGCATTCCACTTACCTTCTGTGTTTTTTCCTGAAAATATTTTATCCCAGTCAACAAGACCAAGGGATGAATTAAACCTGCTAAAGTTGGCCTTTTTAAAATTCAGTGTTTTGGTGGAAGTCATACCAAATTGCTTTTTTGAATTTATCTCAAACGATACCATGTTATGGTCACTATTCCCCAAGTGCTCCCTAACTTGGATGTTAGAGATAAGTTCTTCATTGTCATTTATTACCAGATCCAGACACGCATCCCCTCTGGTTGAGGTCTGCACTAATTGAGACAAAAAATTGTCATTCAACAAGTTCAGAAACGTACTACTTTTAGCAGAATTCGCTGTTCCATTTTTCCAGTCTATTTCTGGATAATTAAAATCCCCCAAAATTATAGTTCTCCCTATTTGAGAAGCCTTTTCTATTTGCATTAATAGCTGTGATTCTTCAAGGTCACCAATGTTTGGTGGTTTATAACAAATACCCACTAATATTTTCTGGGCAGTTTTACCCCCAGTGACTATTTCAACCAACAGAGATTCCACTGTCATCACATATATCGTCCCGCAAATGAGGCAATAATATTGGTTTGACATACAGACAGACCCCACCACCTCTTTTGTTTGACCTATCTTTTCTAAATAACATGTAGCCCTCCAAATTGATTGACCAATCATGTGTGTCATCCCACCATGTTTCTGTTATGCCTATCAAGTCATAGTTTTCAGTTTCAGCTACCAGCTCCACTTCCCCTATTTTACCAGTTAAACTTCTTGCATTTGCAAGCATACAATTTATGCCACTGCTATGTTTCATTTGTGATTTAATTTTGATGTGGTTTGTAGGCTTCTCCCTATCATCTGTACTAACCCCACCCCCAGATCCACCCACCTGGTTATTAACTACATTGCCTTCCCTTTCTATACTATCTAGCCCAGTATTTATTGGCCCCTCCCCCCCTCCTAGTTTAAAATCTCCTCCAACCGTCTAGTAATCCTCTCCCCAAGCACTTGAGACCCTCTTGCATTCAGGTGCAATCCATACCTACTATAGAGATTGTACCCCAAAGCAAAATCAGCCCAGTGCTCTAAAAACCCAAAGCCCTCCTTCTTACACCAAGACCTCAGCCATGCATTGAGCTCCCTAATCTCCCACTGTCTCTCTGGCGTAGCGCATGGCACGGGTAGTATCTCTGAGAATACTACCTTGGAGGTCCAGTTCCTAATCTTACTCCCTAAATGCCTAAAATTACCTTTTAGGACTCTCCACCTTCCTCTTACTTTGTCATTGGTACCAATATGCACCAAGACAGCTGGATCCTCTCCAGCCCCTCCCAATAATCTGTCCACCCTGTCTGCAACATGCCGAACCCGGGCACCCGGGAGACAGCAAACCATTCGGTTGCTGCGATCAGAGCCACAGATTACCCTATCTGTTCTCCTAATAATAGAGTCCCCTACCAACACAACCTGCCTAGGCTTCACTTTCCTCTGGATCCCCTCTGTGCGAGAGGAACTGTTCTCCCGGCTGTTAGGGAGAACAGTCTTCTCCTGCAATTCCACTTCTGGGTTTGCCTCCCCAACATCTTCACTTAAATGAGCAAATTTGTTTGGATGGAAAAACTCAGGACTGGCTGCCCTCTTCCTCTTCCCTCCCCCACTGCAACCACTTCTAACTGTCACCCAGCTATGTGCCTGGTTCCCTTCTAGCTGATCTCCTCCCTCTTTGCTAGGTGACCCAGCTAGACTCTGCTCTGTTAGCAAGAGTCTCCTCTCAAGGTTGTCAATATCTCTCAGTGTTGCAATATGACTCTCTAGAGCTCCAATCTGAGCTTCTAGGAGGGCCACTTGCTCACACTTGCCACAGCGGTATGGACCCTGGAACTGCTGTTCCAAGCATGCATACATATGGCAAGATGTGCACTGAGCGAGATCTCCAAACTTGCTCATCATGTATGGTGCAAATGTGAGTTCCTAAAAATGTAAACAATTAATTTACCTGTGTTGCCCTACCTCCTGTGTTTCACAAACTGTGCACTTATTCCAGAGCACTTAGTGAAGAGCACGCTCTATTTGTGAGCAAGCTCTGTGAGTTCAGTACCTAGATTTATACAGGCCTACACAGGGGATTGTTCACAAACCCCACCCTTAATTAATTACACACACTCCCAGAAAAATACAACCTTTTAAACTTTTAACTCTTTATCACTGCAGTGATTCCAAGAAAATCAACGGTGTGGGAAGAACCGATGGTTTTGTGATCAGCTACTGGGATGTTTAGTTCTTGGAATAGGTGTAGAACTTTTGACAGGCTAAAAAGAACCTGGTGAGGGGGCTTGATTAATAAAAAATCATCCAGGTGGTGTAATGTGGTTGGGCAACCACAGGTATTCAGGATTAACCAATTCAGTGTGTCTGCAAAGTATTCGAATATTTTTGGGCTACTCCTAGATCCAAACACAAGACATGTGGCAAAATGGTATTTCTCTCTCCACCTGATACCGTGAAGATGCCAAAGAGAATGATGAATGGGCAGCAGTTTAAAGGCATCTGCTAAATCGGTTTTAGACAACCAGCAACCCTGGCCATGTTGGAGAATGTGTTGGATAGCATCGTCTACTTTAGCGTGTTGCATAGACATTTCTGAAGCAGGAATTAAAGAATTAATGCTAGGCTGAGTGGAACCGTGAGGGGCAGATAGATCAATGATCAATCTATGTTTATGGGGGTTGAACTTCTTAGTAGCTATGCCTATGGGATTGACCCTCCAAACCGGAAAAGGTGGTGAAGAGACGGGGCCTATGACATATCCATTCTTAATTTCGTGGTTGAGAAGAGTATCTACTATGTCTGGGGCTGAGGTGGCTGATCTGAGGTTGGGGCACTCTAGAGAGATTTCCAGGCACGACTTGATGCCTGTATGAAACCCAATATTAAATCCTTAAATGAGGAAGTTAGTAATAGTGGAATCAGGGAAATGAGACAGTAAAGACTGGAGTTTAATGAGATTAATGCGACTTAGTCATTTATTACTGTTGAAATTCTTAGGGCAGATGACCCTAGAGTGAGATTTGCAACACAGAATGCATTGATGGAGCATCCTACAAACACTGTAAAAACAGCCTTTTGAATTAAAGTTATTGCACATGGGCGAGTTCCCAATGTAATGAATGGTTCTACCCAACTTGTCTTTGGTGGGCCTATTGGGTGGTGGAGTAGAAGAGGAGTGTAAATGATTGTCATCAGAAGTAGGGAATTCTTCATTACCTGACCCTTGGATGCTAGGGCAAAGGTGTGAGGGGTGCGAGTTTGACTGGCAATGGTTGAAATTGGGCAACCTAAGACCGGTAAAGTGTCTACAAAACAACTCATTGTCCAAAAGACTCCAGTCTAAGTTATAATTAAATTGAGCCATAGCAGCGGCTGATTTAGCAGCAAAAGCCTTGTGATAATCGTAGAACACAGTGCCGCCGTATTTGTAGCACAATTCAACCAGTAAGTACAAATAGTTGTCCAGTTCCTGATGTCTCTGTGGAAAAGAGGAGCACATGATATTCCTATATATACTAAAAGCAAGAACAAACTCAGGAATGGACAGCTTGTGAGTCAGTCTGGGATCTTTTGATCTGATCGTAACTGACACTTCTCCACAGTTCACAGTTTTATTTTCTGTAACATCCTAGGAAGCCAGGAGGAGGGCTGCTAGGTTCACCTCCTTGCCCTCCAGGATGTCCCGTCGTAGGTGTTGTGGTATCATGTGCGCTGGTGTAATCCTAGGAGTAAGGAGTTAGTACCTGAATGGTCCGAAGAAGTCCCGACAGACTGAGAAGAAGTAATATTGGAATAGTTAGCCTCTAAATTGGTCAGCCAAGACTGAATTTTGTAAACTGCAGCAGTTAGGTCTGTGAGCATATGAATAACCTGACTAGGCTGTTCTTGAGATGGAGGAGGAGATAATGGAGATTAAACTTGAAAAGGGGGGGAGGCTGTGGATGAAGGCCCTGGGGAAGGAGGAATGGGCGTAGTGATGGAATTATCACATAAAAGGCGATAAAGTTCGGCTTTCCTGGCTGAAGCCAGATAAGGTATCCCTTGTTTTGTCAGTTCTTTAGATAGTTTAGCTACCGTCCAAGACCTAAAGGACGAAGCTGTGGTACTAGGAGAGCGTTTCTTTTGAATTGCAGTAACCGTTCCTTGGTTTGTATCAGAGGGGCCTTGAACCACTGCGTCTTCCATTGTAGAGAACTAGAAGACCTAATCAGCAAATAAAAAAAAACACTTATTAGGGTCTGAATAAGTTATACCAGACCCCCCTCTCCTTAGAAATATATTTATATATATATATACTAGCAACATGGGACGGCGTTGCCCGTCATGTTATGACCATTGGGCGCACGTGTTTGAAATGCAGACACACTGATAAACACAGACATATGCAGCATACAGGCAGACACATACCATACATCCCAAGTGTCCCTCTTTAGGAGGGACAGTCCCTCTTTGAGGGCCAAATCCCTCTGTCCCTCTTTCCCACCCTGTTGTCCCTCTTTTTAGGAGGTCAGACTGTGTGCAGGGCCGGCTCCACCTATAGGCGAGGTAGGCGCCGGCCTAGGGCGCACACGTACTGGGGGCGGGGGCATGGAGCGGAGAAGAGGTGCGCCCACACACACCACGCCAGGAACCACAACACAGTCAGGTCTATGTTGCTACAGCGCTCCCTCATCTGGTCGGATCTTTAGTAATGCAGAGCGCGCTGGGAGTCATGATCTCCCACCGCGCTCTGCATTACTGAAGAGAAGACTGCACGGGAGATACAGGTATGTGATGGGGGGCAAGTTGGAGCTGAGGGGGCATAGTGGAGCTGAGGGGGCAAGTTGGAGCAGATGTGGGGCAAAGTGGAGATGATGGGGGCAAGTTGGAGCTGTTAGGGGAAAGCTGGAGCTGAGGGGGCATAGTGGAGATGGTGGGGGCAAGTTGGAGATGATGGGGGCAAGTTGGAGCTGATGAGGGTCAAAGTGGAGCTGATGAGGGTCAAAGTGGAGCTGAGGGGGGGCAAGTTGGAGCTGAGGGGGGGCAAGTGGAGCTGAGGGGGGGCAAAGTGTAGCTGGTGGGGCAAGTTGGAGCGGATGGGGGGGCAAGTTGGAGCGGATGGGGGCAAGTTGGAGCGGATGGCGGGCAAAGTGGAGCTGATGGGGGTAAGTTGGAGAGGATGGGGGGCAAAGTGGAGCTGATGGGGGTAAGTTGGAGCTGAGGGGGCAAAGTGGAGCTGGTGGGGGCACGTTGGAGCTGATGGGGACAAGTTGGAGTTGATAGGGGCAAAGTGGAGCTGGTGGGCCAAAGTGAAGCTGATAAGGGGCAAGTTGGAGCTGGTGGGGGACATCTCTTACAGGCATCTCCAGAACAGGGGCAGAGTGGCTCAGGGGGCAGAGAGAGGACAATCATGAAAAGAGATTGGGTATAAGTAGGCAGGGTATAAAAGGGTGGGACACAAGGGGCGGAGCGAAATGGGTGGCAAAATTAGGTTTTGCCTAGGGTGGCAAAAATCCTTGCACCAGCCCTGACTGTGTGGTGTGTATTACTTTGCTCTACAGCAATAAAGCAATAAACTTCAGTATATGTGTTTATACATTAGTCTGTGCAAATTAAATACTTTGGTCTTGAACTAAATCATTTATTCAGTTACATAAATAGCCAGTAATAGGTCATGAAATAACCTAAAAATTCTTACTAATGCCCCGCCCACCAGCCACACCCCCAATAATATCACCTAAAACTAACGTGTCCCTCTTTGGCCCTGTGAAATGTTGGGAGGTATGCACATACACACAGTGAGCGGCAGAGACATGCAAAACACATGTACACACAGACACACTGGAGATGCACACATGGACACACATATGTAACAGAGATGTACACACACAGACACGCAACATATATGAGCAGAAACACATGTGCTCATGAGTTGTGTACCCCTCTGGCACTCAAAGGGTTAAGGTATAGAGAGGCATGTCAGAGTTAAATAGCAGTGGGAAGTGTGTTCATACCTGGGAACACTGACTTGTGAAGTCCCTAGAGGGGACTGATGTGGTGCTGATGTGGAGAGACAAATGGGGCAATCTGGGTTAAAAGGGGGTGGGGCTTAATCGCGAGTAGGGGGCGGGGCTTAACATAAATATGGAAAAGTGTTAGTAATAGGCTGGGGAAGGAGGAGAAGTGGGAGGGGAATGCAAGTTTACAGTGTGAGGGGTTTTAACACACTCCATGAGGGGTAAAACTTGATACAGAACCCTGTGGCAGTCAGTGGGTTAAGTGTGAATCTGATGGCTGTCTGTCCTGTGTCTTGCATGGCAAATGGTGACAGTGAAGAAGTAATTCAGCAATGAGGGCCTACCTTAACCCTTTGAGTGCCATTTTGTTCCCCTGGTGATGCAGCACCGTTCAGTGGCTTTACTACAGGTCCTGCTGAGGCCACTGGGAGTCAAGGTGAGTGACTGTGTGTCAGCCATCTTTCTTTCTGGCTTTGTGTGTGTGTATGGGTGTTTGGTGCTGTGTGAGTGGGGCATGAGTGTGTAATACCTGTGAACTTTTACTTGTGGAGTCCCTCATGTGGTGCTGATGTGGAGAGAGCAATGGGGCAATCTGGGTTAAAAGGGGGCGTGGCTTAATTGCGAGTAGGGGGCGGGGCTTAACATAAATATGGAAAAGTGTTAGTAATAGGCTGGGGAAGGAGGAGAAGTGGGAGAGAAATGCAAGTTTACAGTGTGAGGGGTTTGAACACACTCCCTGAGGGGTAAAACTTGATACACAACCCTGTGGCAGTCAGTGGGTTAAGTGTGAATCTGATGGCTGTCTGTCCTGTGTCTTGCATGGCAAATGATGACAGTGAAGAAATAATTGAGCAATGAGGACCTACCTTAACCCTTTGAGTGCAATTTTGTTCCTCTGGTGCTGCAGTACAGGTCCTGCTGAGGCCTCTGGGAGTCAGGGTGAGTGACTGTGTGTGTGTGTCAGCCATATGTATTTCTGGCTTTGTGTGTGTATGTGGTGCTGTGTGTGTGAGTGGGGGCATGTCTGTTTGGTGCTGCGTAAGTGGGGCATGTGTGTGTGTGTGTGTGTGTGTGGTGCTGTGTGAGTGGGGCATGTGTGTGTGTTTGTGTGGTGCTGTGTGAGTGGGGCATGTGTGTGTGGTGGTCTGTGTGTGTGAGTGGGGCATGTGTGTTTGTCTGTGGTGTAGGAGCAAGTGGCGGCCATATTGTTTTTTTCTGACTTTGATAGTGGTGGGCGGGCTGCATAGTGGGGGCGGGCCAACTCCCTGCATGATTGAATCACCCAATAGGAGTAGTAACTCCTGCTTTATGCCTCCCCTGGGTGTGTTTTGGCAGGCACAAAGTCTTCTTTTATATATATAGATATATATATATATATTTTTTTTTTTTTTTTTTTTAATTATTTTTTTTTTTTTTTGTTCCCGGAAGAGATCGGAATATCTAAACAAAGTGGAGTAATCTTCTGGAGAGCTGCCTATGTGGACTGATGTTCTCATCATAACCGGAAAGGGAAGAACTACCTTGAGCCCACTGTTATGATAAGAAACGTGTCAACTGGGTGACATTGGGACCTGTGAAATTACCCTTGATGCCAAAACGGGGGTGGGAAGAGAAGGCTAGGTATTTTTTTTTCTTTTTTGGAATGCAAAGAGGGATAACATGATGTTGAGCGTGAAATGGAAGACATGAGCCTTCTGCTAGAACGGGGAAGGGTTCATAGTGGAGCCACTGGAAAAAGTAATAGAAGGACCCTCAAGCCGTCAACAGAAGGTAAGGTGTAAGTAGCCTGCGTCCTCGAGGATGGCAGGGAGGTTGAGATTCTGGGTCAAGGTAATAGAGACTAAATTAGGAGTGAGCAGTTTGAGGGACCCTTATCTCCGCTAGGAGGTAAGGGTGAGAAACCTTCGGCCTCCACAAGGAGGTAAGGCGTGAAAAGAGAGACCTTCGGCCTCCCCAAGGAGGTAAGAAGCAAGTGTCCTTTGGCCTCCCCTAGGAGATAAGAAGAGAGTGAGCTTAAGCCTCCGCGAGGAGGTAAGGAAAGAGGTGACTTTCGGCCTCTGCGAGGAGGTAAAGTGTGAGAGTGAACCTTCAGCCTCAACGGGAGGTAAGGTGTGATTATCCTTCGGCCTTCACGAGAAGGTAAGGAGTGAGTGAACAGAGACTCCTTAAAGAGGTAAAGGGGGTGATGTGAGGACTAAACTGGGAGTGAGGTGTGTGGGACCCTTATCTAAGGAGTGAGAAACCTTCGGCCTCCACGAGGAGGTAAGGAGTGAAAAGAGACCTTCTGTCTCCCCGAGGAGGTAAGGAGCGGATGAGTGACCTAGGCCTCCACTGGGAGATAAGGAATGAGGTGACCTTCGGCCCCTAAGGAGTAAGAGTGACTTCGGACTCCACAGAAGGTAAGGTGAGATTGACCTTTGGCCTTCATGAGAAGGTAAGGAGAGAGTGAACAGAGCCTCCTAGAAGAGGTAAGAGGTGATGTGAGAAGAGAACTAGTGCTTGAAGTGAAGGTGTTTTTTTGGGTACCTGGCTCAAGCTGCAGAGCTGAAGCTATCCAAAAGATAGGAATGCTGGAAGACATAGGCATATGAGATGAATACATATGAGGTATCGCTAAATATATCTGTATGTTCACACACACACACACACATATGCTAATTTTTTTTTTTAAGTTATTTATTTCTTATATATATATATATATATATATATATATATATATATATATATATATATTTTTTTTTTTTTTTTTTTTTAGAGATAGTACCTAGTTGTCGTTGATGTACTGAGATTGAGCCCTCCCAAGTTCTGTGAAGATGAGGGAGGGGTCTGAAAATCAAATGAGCAATAGGAGTTGGGAACAATCTGCTGGCAAAGCTGAGAATATAAATGAAAACAATTATATTATATAGAAGTTGAATAACTGATACCCCCCACAGTAGTAGTAAATTAAGGCCATCAAACTATAAGCGACTACCAAACTGCCTGTAACCAAAATAAAATGAACACACATTTTTTTTTTTTTTTTTAACGGTAGAAAGTACCCATGGACTGAGCTAGAAATGAACATATAAGCATGTCCACCACGCAGACTCCCAGAGAGTCGCCAAAGAGACTTGAGTCATCTGAGCATCTTGTGTACTAGTGTTTGACCACATATAATACGCCAACATGACCCACCGCATTGGACAATTATCTGCTCGTAACCGGAAGACAGAACAGTGGCATGCAGGGAAGAAGTGTGTGAAAACTAACATAAAATAATAGCAAAGTGTCAAGAAATAATAAAATAAATCCATAGTAAGTGTGCATAAAAATGTGACTATCGATCAGCTGCTTTGAGCCTACCTGCCTTACAGGGGAAGGGTTCTGAGTACCCGGTGAGAAGCGGTGTCGATTGGAAGTGACATCACTTCCAGGTTCGTTGGGGATCTACAGAAAAGCTCTGTGAGTGAACATGAAACTTGGTCCAGTGATGAAGTGCTGGTGGCATTAAACGTGCTGAGGAAATTAGGCAATGATGAAACTTACCGTTACGATGACGGAAGCTTGCAAGCGCCGGATGAGGTTACTCATGTGATGGCGCCCAAGCAGACTGACCCATGACAGAGGAAGTGAAAGAGGGCTGGAAGGTTTAAGAAGACCTCCAGCTCCTCCCACAATTACAGGCGCCGCCTTACATTTGTAAATATCAGTTATAATATCAGTCTGTGATGTCATGTTCTGTTTTTTACAGACTTGTCAGCCTCACGTCATCATTGATATGGATAACAGCAATTAGCTGGAGTGAGAGCCATCACAAGTGGAGAGGGACCTTGTACCATCCAGAGAGACAGGCAGAAGGTGTAGAAATCCAGGTAAGTCCCTTATTACCCACAATACACTAGTTATCTGCTTGAGGACCAGAGGGGCGTGTAACAAATTACTTCTAAATACATCTCTCACCCCCACCCGTTTCTCTAGGGGTTACTGAGGTAAGCGCGCACACTTAACCCATCACTCAGCACCCATTGTATCTTTTTACCAAACACTTGGATACTATGACTTTTCTAGCACTCAGTTATTTAGTTGTAAATCTTAATTATGATATAGATATATAATGTCCTGTTGTGTCATTCCAGGATCTCAAGATCCAGCATTTAAGAAACTAAAGTCGGATTTACAGATCAAGCAAGATAAATTGGAGACAGTGATTATGGAGTTGAAACAGCGCAAATTCATACGAGATAAGAATGATTATGACTCAGGAAGAGTTTATACCTGGTCTCATTTTGCAGATAAGAAACCTTCAACTGGGTCACAGTCATCTGTTCTTAAAACTTCAGGAGGTTTGAAGAGCTTTGCATTTTCAAGTACTGATGTGGATTCAACAGATTTGGATTCGTCAACTTTTTCTGATACCTCTATTGGAGAAGCAGCCAGTACAATCTAGGGCTGAGTCTGTCTTCAGTGACTCTAGTGATAGATCTCCAACAAGGATTCCTAAAAACAGGAGGAAAGGAAGAGATCCTCGAGGTACAAACGTTCCCAAAGAAGAAACACATACGTAGAGGAAGAAGATCACCACAATCTAATGTACCCCAAAGGGGACAGACGATCGAGGGATTGTTATCAATGGTCAATTTATCATCCCATTCATTAACTGATGAAGCAAAAAGAGTCCTGATGAAAGGGTTAACATTTGCACCAACTACACACTTCAGTCTTTTTCAGACTACTCTAAATGTTAACAAATTTGTCAGGAAATATACTTTAAGGAAACATTTTTCTGTTTGTTCTTGTTTCAAGAAAAATGTGTGGCTATGGATTTGATGACTTTACATAATGAGTGTTCCGGTTTTCCTACTGTTGGTTTTGCAGCACCTAAAACTTCGCCTCATATCCATTCTAACAGCAGTTTCTATCCGGTACATGCCAGAAGCCCTCCCATTGATGTATTTCGGGAAGTTGTGGAGAAGGATCTGTCTCTTTTGTATAGCCATGTTCATGGGCATGTCCATGGGACGTATAGCAATCTCACAGCTCAAGAACGTAAGGCTGTGCATTCATTGGCAGAGAACTCATCCATGACTATCAAACAGGTGGATAAAGGGGGAGCTGTGGTTGTGCTTGATACTACTTGGTATGAGACTGAAATTCTGCGACAGCTGGAGGATACGGTCACTTACGAGAGGCTATTGTGTGACCCCACTGCTGAATTTTGCTGCCTGCTGGAGTCTCTGGTGAATCAGGAGATGGTGGAGGATTTTTTTTACCGGGTGGAGGCAGAATTTTTGAAAGTCTCCCATCCTGTGGTTCCTATCTTCCCCCATCTCCCGAAAATATACAAATCAGTGGAGAATCCAGTGGGCAGCTCAATTGTTTCATGAATTGACTCACTCAATGAAAAGCTTGGAGAATATGTTGATACATGTCTTCAGCCACTTGTTCTTAGGCTTAATACATACCTCAGAGATACTAAACAGGTTTTACAGGAGCTTGATCAGGTGGTTTGGAAGGACAAGTACAGTTAGATCAGTTGTGATGTGTCCTCCATTTATTTGTGTATACCACACGATTTTGGTTTAAGGGTGATACAGTTGTATTCTGCAAATATTTGTTGGATATTGTCTATTATCTCTTGACACATAATTATTTCCAATTTAGTGGTTCTTGCTATCGCCAGAGATGTGGGACTTCAATGGGGGCAAAATTTGCACCTATTTATGGGTTGCTTGGAAGAGTCCCACATCTTTAGAGATAGTAATCCACTTAGAGAATACAAAAGAAAACTATATTATAGTGGCGCTCACTGTGGGTCTATAATATACATCTAAATGCAATAAAATCAGAAATCACACAAAAGCTTGTACAGCATATGAAATGCGGAGCACTATCAACAATTGAAATGCATGAACATAAAGCAAAAGAATATGTATACATCAATTTATAATGCGTTCACTAATGGATTCTTAAATAAAGAAGAATTAGTCATACATACAGTATTAGTGGTGATAGTTCGGATGAAATGGATGATAATGAGATGAAAAAGAATGAGGTCTGAAACGTCCCAATATAGGCAGAGATGGATGGATGAAATAAATGGAATGGTTGATGAATAATCGTTATTTGGTGGTTCAGTTAGTCAAAAAGGAGAAGATTTAGTGATTCTTGTATCCAATGAGAGTTTGGCTGCTTGTCTAAGTCCCCGGAGTCCACTCGGGTCAATATAGTAAAAGAAAAAAATACAAGAGACAGCGCACAAAGGGATAACTCTAAGTGTAGTATAGATGTAAATACATGGATAGCAGAGCAGTAAAATAAAAAGACATATTTATTATAAAATAAAAAATATAATAAAATAGCTATAACAAGCTATGGTACAAAGTGAAATGTAATAAAAACTTGGAGGTGTATGGGTCTTATAGACCCTAATATAATTAAAAACACATTATATAATTCACTCGAGCATGGCTCGCTGGGAGGAGAATAGCTAGAACCGGGAGTCTAATACACTTCACCCCGTTCAGATAAAACTAGATCACAGGACACATGAAATATGAAACAGTCTGGAGAAATGGATAGTTATATGCGCTCACCAGATAATTACTTGCTGTAAGACCCGTAGTCAACGCACTCCAATGATGGGTCCGGTGGCGGGTGATACCGCTCTCGTGTTCTGTCCGGGCCTCTTGGTATACCAACTTAACCGGTGATTCTTCTCTCCTTCCAGAGTTGGCGTGTCTCCGTTAGGACTGATTCACTTAAGGAAACGTATAGTGTGTGCGCTTGAGTGGTATAGGAGGTATTTTTAATTTATCCTCCTATCCTTTGACTTCAGACGATATCTCACTACTAAATAAAAGGATTCAAATTTGCCCCGCACAGTAGACCAAACGAATTTGAGCTATATATAGACATTCATACATTTTTGAGGAAACTCACCTTAAAAAGATATTTTTTAAAAAAAGAAGGAGAAATAAAGGGTACTCAGGAAGAAGAATCAGCAGAAACACCAATAGACGATGAAACGCTAACTAATACTCTGCTGAACTTATGGCGAGAGAACATGCAGGAAGTAAACGCTAACTATAATAATACTTCACCAACAAGGGCACATTTCAGACATACAGCTTTGAAACCAGTTTCCAAATTCAATCCAATACAAACTAGAGGACGCCATCTGGACATTTTTTTGGAATTAGTAATTAAAGATATCAAAAAACTATTTCAAACTCCTTTGAAGATTCGATATAATCTATCTAAAAAAGAAAAATTGAGTCTAGATAAATTGATGAAAGAAAACTCACTGGTATTCAGACAGGCGGATAAGGGAGGAGGTGTCGTTATCCAAGACAAGGAGGACTACCTCAGGGAATCAAGAAGGCTACTTGAAGATAAAGAATTTTATGAATTATTGATGGATAATCCAATCAATACATACAAAAAGAAATATGACTTACTTATACTACAAGCATTTAAGGTAGGTATCCTCAACAAACAGGAATATGCTTTCCTGACAATACCTTACCCGATAATACCGATATTCTATCATATTCCCAAAATCCATAAAAACGTACAAAACCCACCTGGACGTCCTATAATATCAGGTATTCAATCTTTAACGAGCAATTTGTCTGAATATATTGACCATTTACTTCAACCATATGTTCAAAATACTCCTTCCTATATTAAAGATACCACACATATACTTCAAAAACTACAAAACCTACAATGGAAAAAAAGGATATCTACTGGTCACCTGTGATGTGACATCTTTATATACCATTATAGAACATAATGCAGGTATAATAGCAGTTGAGAAAATACTGAGAAGAGACAAAGAACTGCCACCAGAACAAATAGAATTTATTCTAGATGGAATAGCGTTCATATTACACCATAATCATTTCATGTTTGATGGCATTATCGACAGATCAGAGGGGCATCAATGGGAACATGCTTTGCACCCAGTTATGCCAATCTATTTCTGAGTATGTGGGAAGAAGAACACATTTGGAATAACCACATCCGAAATATGGAAATGTACGGGCGCTACATCGATGACATCATTCTGGTTTGGAAAGAAGGAGAACAAGCACTCAATGATTTTATCACTTCCATTAATGACAACCAACTGGGCTTGCATTTCACTCATACAAGCAGCCCAATCTCAACAGTTTTTTTAGACTTGCAAATTGTTATAGAATCCAGTGGGGAGATCTGTACAAGTACATATCATAAACCAGTCGATGTCAATGGTTTTATTGAAGCTTCAAGCAACCATCACCCAAAATGGCTCCAAAGCGTACCTTACAGCCAATTCCTTAGCCTAAAAAGAAATTGCACAAAGGAAGAGAGCTTCCAAAAAGAAGCAATTTCCCTTAAAAAGAAATTTTTGGAAAAGGGCTATCAAGAAACCACCATACAACAAGCTCTTGAAAAGGCTTCTAATATACCAAGGAGACATCTTCTGTTGGACAAAGGAGAAAACTCAGAAAACTCCAAAACCCACAATCAACAAAGCAACAAACCAAAAATTCATTTTATCACCAGATTTACATCTGCAGCCAAAAGTGTAGAACTTATTATTAAGAAACATTGGGACATATTAGAAGGAGATAAGATCTTAAGGAAAATCCTCCCAAAGAAACCATCCTTTGTATATAGGAAATCTTCGGATCTTAAGAAGCAATTAGCTCCATCTTTGATCAATCACAATTCTCAAAGGACACAATACCAAACCAATTTATTAGGAAACCCAGTATTAGGAACATACAAGTGTGGTCACAATAGATGTATCACCTGTGAACATATCCAGGATTCAAGTAAAACATTCTCCTCAGCACATACAGGGGAAGTGTTCCATAATAGATAATTTATTAATTGTACCTCTGAATTTGTGGTATATCTTTTGGAATGCTCCTGCGGATCACAATATATTGGAAGGACTACGAGACCTTTGAAAAGGAGATTTTTGGAGCATAGGAATAACATTATAAAAAATAATAAACAACACACGGTATCCAAACATTATATCAATTGTCCTGCTTTTAAAAAAATTACAGATTTAAAACTAAAAGGAGTGGAATACATTCCGCCTACATTAAGAGGAGGTAATAGGGTCAAAAAACTGTCCAAGCAAGAGAGCTACTGGATTTTTAAACTACAGACGTTATCACCAATAGGTTTGAATGAAGAATTAGATCTTTGGTGCTTCTAGGTTTATATCAATTAGTCATATTTATTATTAAAATATAAACTAATAGACCCTTTCCTTATTTAAAGATCTAAGTCAAATGCTTACTAAAATTTCCATTAAAATTCTATTTTAACCAATAAGGATCCAGTTATTACTGTTGCCTTGCAGCGCTGGGGTCCTGGGTTCAAATCCCACCAAGGACAACATCTGCAATGAGTTTGTATGTTCTCACCGTGTTTGCGTGGGTTTCCTCCGGGTACTCCGGTTTCCTCCCACACTCCAAAAAAACATACGTATGGGTGAATTTGGATTGTGAGCCCCAATGGGGACAGGAACCAATATGAGTGTAAAGCGCTGCGGAATCTGTGTGCGCTATATAAATAAAGGATTATTATTATATTATATTATTAAAATCGCTATCAGGGGTTTTAAAGAAATTAAAAAAATAAAAAAAGGGAAAAAAAACTAAGAATCTTTCCTATAATAGTACATTAAACCATATACTCTTTCAGGATATAATATAAACCAAATTTAAAGTCAAAAGTAAGAATGTCTCCAGAACTCTGTAAATATTAACTCATTGTTGGGCATAAACTGTTAAAATTGCAGTTATAAAATAAAGTCACTCTACTCAAGTATTATAATACACCCGAATATTGAAATCTATTTGTAGGACTTGAGTCATCATCGTTAGTCCCGCTATTATATAATAGGTCCGTGCCCTGACACAGCTAAGACAAAATAGAGTCATCAATTATTAATGACAGATTCAGGTCTATTACAAGATATGGGCAAATCTGATCTACTTGTGACATCACGATATTATATTAATTGTGGTTCTTAGAATATGTCTCTTTCCCATTTTTTCACTAATGAAAGTATTAGACAGGTGTTGTATGTAACAATGAGGAAGATACAAGACCAATGTTTCAATTTTTTGTTTATTGTCCATAATTATGATTATATTGTTACTTAGTAGCATTTGACCTTCACTACACGAACTGTGATTGGTTCAAAGAACAATTAAAGCCCGCGGTCTTTTTTTGATCGTGAACAGTTAATCTTGAGAAAGGGAATTTAGTTCCCGAAACGCGTTGATCATTACCACTGTTATCACACATCCTATTCTGAATTTGTGACTGCTATCTCTGGGAGCGGCAAATAATATCAGGACTATACACTAAATCTTCACTTAAGTAACGGATCAAACAAGAGGACCGGACGAAATATACCAGTTTCCAGCTGCCACTGAACTTGCCACTCAAGCGCACGCACTATACGTCTCCTTAAGTGAATCAATCCTAACGGAGACACGCCAACTCTGGAAGGAGAGAAGAATCAGCGGTTAAGTTGGTATACCAAGAGGCCCAGACAGAACACGAGAGTGGTATCACCCGCCACCGGACCCATCATTGGAGTGCGTTGACTACGGGTCTTACAGCAAGTAATTATCTGGTGAGCGCATATAACTATCCATTTCTCCAGACTGTTTCATATTTCATGTGTCCTGTGATCTAGTTTTATCTGAACGGGGTGAAGTGTATTAGACTCCTGGTTCTAGCTATTCTCCTCCCAGCGAGCCATGCTCGAGTGAATTATATAATGTGTTTTTAATTATATTAGGGTGTATAAGACCCATACACCTCCAAGTTTTTATTACATTTCACTTTGTACCATAGCTTGTTATAGCTATTTTATTATATTTTTTTATTTTATAATAAATATGTCTTTTTATTTTACTGCTCTGCTTTTTTTTTCAGTAATCCACTTAGGAATGACATTTTTTTATTTCAAGAGATAAATAGATGATCTTCTGATTATATAGCAGGGAATTTTTGACTTATATTAATGATAATACATATAATATTGTTTTCACCATGACCTGGGGAATGCCGGGGCATTGTGGAAGGGGCATTGTGGAGATTGGGGGGAATGTGGAGATGGGAGCAATGTGGAGATGGGGTCCAACGTGTAGGTGGCCAATGTGGTTGAGGGGGGCCAATGTGGTCAGGAGGGGGGCCATGGAAATTCTTGCCTCAGGGTCCCCGTGGCTTCTAGTTACGCCTCTGGCTGGTTCTATTTCAAATTTGCATTGTCTGCTTGTGGTATGTAGGCGTGGGTTGTTCTGTTGGGATAGTCACACTTGTGAAAATCCTGACAGAACAAAACTTTGGATCATGCAACTGGCTGGTCTTTACTGTCCATGGTTCTATTAACCCCTGCTGCTGAGATGTGTGCAGACATGATTTTGTCATTGTAATCCTTATGGTATATATGCTCTGAAATATTTTCATTAGATATTATCATTGTGTCGTTATATCCATACCTTATTTTAATTGCTTAAGATTATAATGAGGTAATGCAAATTTTTACTGGGAAATGTATTTTATTATTCTGTGTTTCATCCAGAGGTATGCATAATTGAAAACAGCAGGCAAATAGTTACATTCTATATTTGTCAGATCTGGGACCTTATGTCTTTCAGATAGTGTTAATCCTTGCAATATTGCGCATTGTGATTATCAAAGGGTTATCACCGGACCTGTGCCCTATTGAGCACAACTCACGTGACAAGTTTCTTGCCACTTAATTTTCTTGGTACATACAGGTGGGTATGTGTTATTACACTGCCACCTACTGTATTGTCTATAATTGTAAAGAACTGTTAACCCTCACTGTACTGCTGTCTTCAAACATTGCTAGATTATACCTCTGGATACTTATATATAAAGTTTAACCCTATAATTTCTTAAGTACTTGTATATTGTCTGTGTAGTTATCTGATATAGGCTATCATATTATAGCCTATGTCCTTCTGTGCAACTTTATATGTTGGGAGGTATGTAACATTAGTGTTCCTTTAACCCTTTGAGTGCCAGAGAGGTATCCTCTAACCCAGGGCTTAGAGTTTGAAGTCCTTTGCTACAAGCCAGACCTGAAAAGTTACTCGCCACTGCAAGTCATAGCATACCCACCAGGTCTGAAGTTCTACTCGTCAGGGCTGAATTTTCACTCACCATTGGCTAGTGGCAAGTGGAAATTTTGAGCCCTGCTCTAACCCTCTGAATCAGTCCAGCTCTGGGTCTACTCTCATACCTCTTGGAGGTCTCTATCCATGGTAAGAGTGACTGGACCTTTATTATCTCATTACATTGCTGCATGTAAAATGTTCTAACAGAACTATAACAGAGGAAGCTTGTCACTGAGCCCTAGTAATAACATGTTCAATGTCTTTTCCTATAGCAAACCGCACACCAAGCACGGACACATGTCCTCGGCTGCGATTACACGACACCTGGATACAGACTCCGTAAGTACTGAAATCTTTCTGTTTAGTCCTATATTCTATTCCATGTGATAACTGTACCAAGGATTCTATCCTGGATTTTGTCTGATGGCTGGTCCATGTGAGTCCCAGACATAACTATTGGCCAGCTTCCATGCTGTTCTGCCGTAGAGTCAGAGCAAAATCATGTGCAAGGCACCTTAGTGGGGGGCAACTCCCACTCATGTTGGGGGGCAGCAAAGCCGAACTGGTTCTGCAACAAAAAGCTTGTCCAGTGGGAAGATCAAACTGATGGTCTGTGTCTCCTTCAGCACAGATCTTTACATGCATCTCCCTTGCTGTCCCCAGCACTCTGGTAATGCAGAGCAGAGTAATGCAGGGTATGACATCATCTCGTGGTGCTCTGCATTATTGGACAGAGAGAGGACAGCACAAGAGCTGCTAATAGAGGTCTGTGCACAGAACTCTTCTTCCACACCACATGCCACTGAACCACCAAGGATGAGGCCCCATCCTGAGCCGGCAAAGGTAGGCATGTAGGAGGAAAGGGGGATTGGGAGAAAAGAGGGAAAATGATAGGAAGATTTAAGTATAACAGGTAGAGGGAAAAAGAGCAAGAGGGGCAAGAGACTGAGGTTAAACAGGCAGGGAGGAAAGATAATGGGGGACAGACAGGGGGGTAGAGGAACCGGGAACTGACTAGGGGGGCAGAGAAACAGGGGAAACAGACTAGAGGGGCAGATAAAAAGGGGGAAACAGACTAGTGGGGCAGATAAAGAGGGAGAACAGACTAGTGGGGCAGATAAAGAGGGAGAACAGACTAGTGGGGCAGATAAAGAGGGGGAACAGACTAGTGGGGCAGATAAAGAGGGGGAACAGACTAGTGGGGCAGATAAAGAGGGGGAAAAGACTAGAGGGGCAGATAAAGAGGGGGAACAGACTAGAGGGGCAGATAAAGAGGGGGAACAGACTAGAGGGGCAGATAAAGAGGGAGAACAGACTAGTGGGGCAGATAAAGAGGGGGAACAGACTAGAGGGGCAGATAAAAGGGGGAAACAGACTAGGGGGGCAGAGAAAGGGGGAGAAACAGATTTGGGGCTTCCCACATTTTCTCTTTACTCTGTTCCTTCATTTTGCCATCAATTGAAAGGCTCTGTGGTATCACTGGTATAGCCCCATGTTAATTGTAAGCTCTGTGGTATCATTGGTATAGCCCCATGTTAATTGTAAGCTCTGTGGTATCACTGGTATAGCCCCATGTTAATTGTAAGCTCTGTGGTATCACTGGTATAGCCCCATGTTAATTGTAAGCTGTGTGGTATCACTGGTATAGCCCCATGTTAATTGTAAGTTGTGTGGTATCACTGGTATAGCCCCATGTTAATTGTAAGCTGTGTGGTATCACTGGTATAGCCCCATGTTAATTGTAAGCTGTATGGTATCACTGGTATAGCCCCATGTTAATTGTAAGCTGTATGGTATCACTGGTATAGCCCCATGTTAATTGTAAGCTCTGTGGTATCACTGGTATAGCCCCATGTTAATTGTAAGCTCTGTGGTATCACTGGTATAGCCCCATGTTAATTGTAAGCTGTGTGGTATCACTGGTATAGCCCCATGTTAATTGTAAGTTGTGTGGTATCACTGGTATAGCCCCATGTTAATTGTAAGCTGTGTGGTATCACTGGTATAGCCCCATGTTAATTGTAAGCTCTGTGGTATCACTGGTATAGCCCCATGTTAACTGTAAGCTCTGTGGTATCACTGGTGTAGCCCCATGTTAATTGTAAGCTGTGTGGTATCACTGGTGTAGCCCCATGTTAACTGTAAGCTCTGTGGTATCACTGGTGTAGCCCCATGTTAATTGTAAGCTCTGTGGTATCACTGGTATAGCCCCATGTTAATTGTAAGTTGTGTGGTATCACTGGTATAGCCCCATGTTAATTGTAAGCTCTGTGGTATCACTGGTATAGCCCCATGTTAATTGTAAGTTGTGTGGTATCACTGGTATAGCCCCATGTTAATTGTAAGCTGTGTGGTATCACTGGTGTAGCCCCATGTTAATTGTAAGCTCTGTGGTATCACTGGTATAGCCCCATGTTAATTGTAAGCTGTGTGGTATCACTGGTATAGCCCCATGTTAACTGTAAGCTCTGTGGTATCACTGGTGTAGCCCCATGTTAATTGTAAGCTGTCTGGTATCACTGGTATAGCCCCATGTTAATTGTAAGCTGTGTGGTATCACTGGTGTAGCCCCATGTTAATTGTAAGCTGTGTGGTATCACTGGTATAGCCCCATGTTAATTGTAAGCTCTGTGGTATCACTGGTATAGCCCCATGTTAATTGTAAGCTGTGTGGTATCACTGGTGTAGCCCCATGTTAATTGTAAGCTCTGTGGTATCACTGGTGTAGCCCCATGTTAATTGTAAGCTGTGTGGTATCACTGGTGTAGCCCCATGTTAATTGTAAGCTCTGTGGTATCACGGGTATAGCCCCATGTTAATTGTAAGCTGTGTGGTATCACTGGTATAGCCCCATGTTAATTGTAAGCTCTGTGGTATCACTGGTATAGCCCCATGTTAATTGTAAGCTGTGTGGTATCACTGGTATAGCCCCATGTTAATTGTAAGCTCTGTGGTATCACTGGTATAGCCCCATGTTAACTGTAAGCTCTGTGGTATCACTGGTATAGCCCCATGTTAATTGTAAGCTCTGTGGTATCACTGGTGTAGCCCCATGTTAACTGTAAGCTCTGTGGTATCACTGGTATAGCCCCATGTTAACTGTAAGCTCTGTGGTATCACTGGTATAGCCCCATGTTAATTGTAAGCTCTGTGGTATCACTGGTATAGCCCCATGTTAATTGTAAGCTGTGTGGTATCACTGGTATAGCCCCATGTTAATTGTAAGTTGTGTGGTATCACTGGTATAGCCCCATGTTAATTGTAAGCTGTGTGGTATCACTGGTATAGCCCCATGTTAATTGTAAGCTCTGTGGTATCACTGGTATAGCCCCATGTTAACTGTAAGCTCTGTGGTATCACTGGTGTAGCCCCATGTTAATTGTAAGCTGTGTGGTATCACTGGTGTAGCCCCATGTTAACTGTAAGCTCTGTGGTATCACTGGTGTAGCCCCATGTTAATTGTAAGCTCTGTGGTATCACTGGTATAGCCCCATGTTAATTGTAAGTTGTGTGGTATCACTGGTATAGCCCCATGTTAATTGTAAGCTCTGTGGTATCACTGGTATAGCCCCATGTTAATTGTAAGTTGTGTGGTATCACTGGTATAGCCCCATGTTAATTGTAAGCTGTGTGGTATCACTGGTATAGCCCCATGTTAATTGTAAGTTGTGTGGTATCACTGGTATAGCCCCATGTTAATTGTAAGTTGTGTGGTATCACTGGTATAGCCCCATGTTAATTGTAAGCTGTGTGGTATCACTGGTGTAGCCCCATGTTAATTGTAAGCTCTGTGGTATCACTGGTATAGCCCCATGTTAATTGTAAGCTGTGTGGTATCACTGGTATAGCCCCATGTTAACTGTAAGCTCTGTGGTATCACTGGTGTAGCCCCATGTTAATTGTAAGCTGTCTGGTATCACTGGTATAGCCCCATGTTAATTGTAAGCTGTGTGGTATCACTGGTGTAGCCCCATGTTAATTGTAAGCTGTGTGGTATCACTGGTATAGCCCCATGTTAATTGTAAGCTCTGTGGTATCACTGGTATAGCCCCATGTTAATTGTAAGCTGTGTGGTATCACTGGTGTAGCCCCATGTTAATTGTAAGCTCTGTGGTATCACTGGTGTAGCCCCATGTTAATTGTAAGCTGTGTGGTATCACTGGTGTAGCCCCATGTTAATTGTAAGCTCTGTGGTATCACGGGTATAGCCCCATGTTAATTGTAAGCTGTGTGGTATCACTGGTATAGCCCCATGTTAATTGTAAGCTCTGTGGTATCACTGGTATAGCCCCATGTTAATTGTAAGCTGTGTGGTATCACTGGTATAGCCCCATGTTAATTGTAAGCTCTGTGGTATCACTGGTATAGCCCCATGTTAACTGTAAGCTCTGTGGTATCACTGGTATAGCCCCATGTTAATTGTAAGCTCTGTGGTATCACTGGTGTAGCCCCATGTTAACTGTAAGCTCTGTGGTATCACTGGTATAGCCCCATGTTAACTGTAAGCTCTGTGGTATCACTGGTATAGCCCCATGTTAATTGTAAGCTCTGTGGTATCACTGGTATAGCCCCATGTTAATTGTAAGCTGTGTGGTATCACTGGTATAGCCCCATGTTAATTGTAAGTTGTGTGGTATCACTGGTATAGCCCCATGTTAATTGTAAGCTGTGTGGTATCACTGGTATAGCCCCATGTTAATTGTAAGCTCTGTGGTATCACTGGTATAGCCCCATGTTAACTGTAAGCTCTGTGGTATCACTGGTGTAGCCCCATGTTAATTGTAAGCTGTGTGGTATCACTGGTGTAGCCCCATGTTAACTGTAAGCTCTGTGGTATCACTGGTGTAGCCCCATGTTAATTGTAAGCTCTGTGGTATCACTGGTATAGCCCCATGTTAATTGTAAGTTGTGTGGTATCACTGGTATAGCCCCATGTTAATTGTAAGCTCTGTGGTATCACTGGTATAGCCCCATGTTAATTGTAAGTTGTGTGGTATCACTGGTATAGCCCCATGTTAATTGTAAGCTGTGTGGTATCACTGGTGTAGCCCCATGTTAATTGTAAGCTCTGTGGTATCACTGGTATAGCCCCATGTTAATTGTAAGCTGTGTGGTATCACTGGTATAGCCCCATGTTAACTGTAAGCTCTGTGGTATCACTGGTGTAGCCCCATGTTAATTGTAAGCTGTCTGGTATCACTGGTATAGCCCCATGTTAATTGTAAGCTGTGTGGTATCACTGGTATAGCCCCATGTTAATTGTAAGCTCTGTGGTATCACTGGTATAGCCCCATGTTAATTGTAAGCTGTGTGGTATCACTGGTATAGCCCCATGTTAATTGTAAGCTCTGTGGTATCACTGGTATAGCCCCATGTTAATTGTAAGCTCTGTGGTATCACTGGTATAGCCCCATGTTAATTGTAAGCTCTGTGGTATCACTGGTATAGCCCCATGTTAATTGTAAGCTCTGTGGTATCACTGGTATAGCCCCATGTTAATTGTAAGCTGTGTGGTATCACTGGTATAGCCCCATGTTAATTGTAAGCTCTGTGGTATCACGGGTATAGCCCCATGTTAATTGTAAGCTCTGTGGTATCACTGGTATAGCCCCATGTTAATTGTAAGCTCTGTGGTATCACTGGTATAGCCCCATGTTAATTGTAAGCTCTGTGGTATCACTGGTATAGCCCCATGTTAATTGTAAGCTCTGTGGTATCACTGGTATAGCCCCATGTTAATTGTAAGCTGTGTGGTATCACTGGTGTAGCCCCATGTTAACTGTAAGCTCTGTGGTATCACTGGTGTAGCCCCATGTTAATTGTAAGCTCTGTGGTATCACTGGTATAGCCCCATGTTAATTGTAAGCTCTGTGGTATCACTGGTATAGCCCCATGTTAATTGTAAGCTGTGTGGTATCACTGGTGTAGCCCCATGTTAACTGTAAGCTGTGTGGTATCACTGGTGTAGCCCCATGTTAACTGTAAGCTCTGTGGTATCACTGGTATAGCCCCATGTTAATTGTAAGCAGTGTGGTATCACTGGTGTAGCCCCCTTTTAATTGTAAGCTCTGTGGTATCACTGGTGTAGACCCATGTTAATTGTAAGCTCTGTGGTATCACTGGTATAGCCCCATGTTAATTGTAAGCTCTGTGGTATCACTGGTATAGCCCCATGTTAATTGTAAGCTGTGTGGTATCACTGGTGTAGCCCCATGTTAATTGTAAGCTCTGTGGTATCACTGGTATAGCCCCATGTTAATTGTAAGCTGTGTGGTATCACTGGTATAGCCCCATGTTAATTGTAAGCTGTGTGGTATCACTGGTATAGCCCCATGTTAATCGTAAGCTGTGTGGTATCACTGGTGTAGCCCCCTTTCAATTGTAAGCTCTGTGGTATCACTGGTGTAGCCCATTGCAATTGCAGGATCTGTGGTGTCACTATTATATAATGATAACTAGTATTTATATAGTGCCTTTCTCCCAGTGGGACTCAAACAGCATGTGTGCACGCTCTCTGAATTAACCGAATCGGCAGCTGAATAATAGATGTTTTTATTACCCAATCAATGGCACTTATTTATTGACATTGGAAGGATGAAGGGCTGAGCTGACCTTGCCGGGATTCAAACCAGCAACCTTGAGGTTTGAGCAGGTCTCGGCAGTCAGGGTATTTGCCACTGAGCTATCTCTCCGGCTAGACTAGTCTATCTTTATTTCAACTCTGAGCTCTACGGCATCACTAGTCTATCCCCATTTCAGTTGTGAGCTCACTATCAGTTGTGAGCTCTGTGTTGTCACTAATGTAGCACCATTTCAATTCTGAGCTCTGTCTTACATTTTTAAATATATTTAAACCCATGGGTGCCTAATGTAATGCTTTGGTGACCTTTCTGGCATCAAAGGGATTAAATAATTCATTTTCTTTTTTATTAAGTGGACAATATACCTGAAACACACAATAGCCTCCTCCCAATAGGTAAACCAGATGTAAAATAAGTATAAACCTCATAGATGATTATATGATAATTCCATGTGATGACTATCCCCCGGACCTCTGCACATGGCCCAGGAGGAGTGTAATATGCACCACACAGTAAATACAAACAATTGGAGGCCAACACAGATACATGTCCTGTTTGATCTGCAATACAGCCCAATCTACTATATGGCCAACATGAATTCTGATACACAATATACAAACTGACCCACCCGGACCGGCTTGTAGAGTAGAGTTTTGTCAGTACAAGGGGCGGGAGGGGGATACTTTATCACTTAATTGCTGTTGAACTTGCATAGTATTGAAATAACGCTCTCCATGACTCAAATACTATGAAGATTAATCTGAGGTGCTTTTTGGATGAAACATTACTTTCCCTAATGTCATTGAGGGATGCAGCGACCATGGGGTTAAGCAGCGTGCCTATAGGAGGCAGGGCACTCTAAACACAAAAAAGACAAAAATAGAGAAAGCGCAAACAATAGAAGTGCAGACTGTAATGTTCTGTTGGAATTTAGCCTCCACCGTGTTCGTTGGACAGTTGTCCCCTTCAGCGTGCTCACCACCGTGCTCATTAGGAGAAATCAAACTTTAAACGTCCATATCTCTTAAACCACAGCGGTTTGAGAGATACATTTTTTGCATCTAGATCAGCTTTATAAGCTCTTCTAAATGCAAAAAACTTTTTTTAGACATTACTAACACTTTAAGTATTACTAATCCCTATAGCAAAGTACTACTTAAAAAAAACATATTGCCCCCAGTGTCATCTCTCAAACCTTTATGGTTTGAGAGATGATCGCTTCTAAAGTTGCCCTCCCCTTTCCCTGTAGTCAACGTTGTAGCTGACTGCAGGGAAGAAAGTCGTACGACTTTCAGGCGTCTCTCCAGCACAGCCGGATCGCGTTACTAAAAAAGAAAACTTTCACTGAAATGGTCTTCTACGTGTGCTTGGTTTGCAATTAATTAACACGATCGCAGCTCTGATGCAGAGCCGCCTGATGATCTCTGACCGGATTTCCCTGAGTCAGCTAGAATGCTGACTATGGGGAAGGGAGAGGGAGAGGGCAACTTTAGAAGCGATCATCTCTCAAACCATAAAGGTTTGAGAGATGACATTGGGGGCAATACGTTTTTTTTAGTAGTACTTTACTATAGGGATTAGTAATCCTTAAGTATTACTATCCCTTTAAGAACCTGGCTCCACAGTGGGATCATAACTTGGTTTTGGGCGTCCTTCAGCGCCCTCCCTTTGAGTCTTTGGCTACTATTCCTCTCTGTCTACTGACTTGGAAGATGACCTTTCTCCTAGCGATAGTGTCTGTTCGCCAAGTCGCTGAGTTGCACGCCTTGTCTTGCAAACCACCCTTTTTGGTTTTCCACAAAGACAAGGTGGTACTTTGCACTTCTCACAAATTTCTCCTGAAGGAAAAGAAATCGTTGTACCCTCCTTCTGTCCTGACCCTACTTCTGAGAAGGAAAGGGATCTTCACTTGTTGGATGTGGTGCGCTGACTAAAGTTCTATGTGCACCGCATTGAGTCCATTCGTCAGTCTGACAAGCTCTTTGTCATTCCTGAGGGTCCCAGGGCAGATAAACTGGTGTCCAAGGTTACTATTGCTTCCTGGATTAAGTCTACTATTCGTAAAGCTTACGAACTTAGGAAGAAGCCTTTTCCATTTCGTGTCACGGCTCATTCCGCCAGGTCTATTGGGGCCTCTTGGGCCTATAAGAATCAGGCCTCAGCTGCTCAGTTGTGCAAAGGGGCCACTTGGTTGTCTATGTACACCTTCTTTAAACACTACTGTGTTTATGTCCTGACACTGGCCGATGCCAGCCTTGGTAGGAAGATCCTAGATGCAGCCTTGCCTGTCTAGGTTTTTCCTCATTACTTTTCAGTACTCCTTAACTGCTGAGCCCAGTTGGCTCTAGTTCTGTGTTACAGTTACTGGTGTGTTATACTCCAGTTCTTGTGTCCGTTAGCACTCTATCTCATTATAAGGGATGTTTTATGATCTGATTGGTTCATATATGGTCTGCTGACTTTGGGGACCGGGGCATGGTCCTTGCCTTCATTCCCACCACGGGGAAACTCCAATGTTGGTACATCTCAAAGTTACCTGTAACCTGTATTGGACGACAGAGAAAAGAGGATTTTAATCTTACCTGTTAAATCTTTTTCTTTTAGTCCATATAGGTTACAGGTCTCCCACCCTAACAAGGGACCATGCTTGGTTATCCTGTGACTGAACGTGTGAGTCCTGTCGGGTTCTGTGAAACTCACATTTTTCCAATTTGCAGTATAATTTATTTTTATGAAGATGTGTTGTGACATATTTTTGGAATGGATGAGTATGTCATCAAGGTAAACAACGACACAAGACTGCAGCATATCCCTGAGGATGTCATTGATCAATTCTTGAAATACTGCGGGTGCGTTACAAAGACCAAATGGCATGACTAGATATTCATAGTGCCCAGATCTAGTGTTAAAGGCAGTTTTCCACTCATCACCAGCTCTGATCCGAATCAAATTATACGCAGCACGCAGGTCCAACTTGGTGAAGATAGAAGAACCTTTGAGCCTGTCAAATAGCTCGGTGATGAGTGGTATCGGATAAGCGTTTTTAGCCATTAACTTGTTTAAGCCACGGTAATCAATGCATGGTCTCAGTTCGCCATTTTTCTTTTTTACAAAAAAGAATCTGGCCCCGGCCGGAGAGGTAGATTTCCTTATGATCCCTCACTTAAGGGCATCAGAAATATATTCCTCCATAGCTTGGTTCTCATCACAAGACAATGGATACGTGCGTCCCCTACAGTCATAAGATCTGTGCTGGGGTAGGGTGCCAGCCTCTCCCTTACTGAATACATTGCCAAACTGCTAGTACTCGTCTGGCAGTGAAGGGGAGGTACACAAGATCGTAACCGGGTGGGTTACGCAATGCTCCATACAAGACTGAGACCAAGCAGAGATTTCGCACTTTTGCCAATCAAACTGTGGATTATGCAACTGTAACCAAGGAAATCCCAATATTACTGCATGGTGTGGAGAATTAATAAGTTGGAACTGCTGTTCCTCCTTGTGAAGTGCCCCAATAGTCATAGATAATGGCATTGTTTCAAAGGTAACCTGTGCAGGTTCTAAGGGTCTGCCGTCAATTGCTTCAATAGCGAGAGGGGTCTCTCTCTCAATCCACGGAACCCTGTGCAATTCAGCAAAGGTATTATCCATAAAATATCCAGCTGCACCAGAATCAGCCAGGGCCAAAACCTCCACTGGGCGTTTTGCCCAAGAAAGTACCACCTGTATGGTAGGTTTCAGTGTGCCCAAACCTGGGGACGATTGAACACCACCTAGGGCCTGTCCCCCAAGGTACCCTAGGTGTGTTTGTTTCCCGGACGTACAGGACAAGATCTTAGCAGGTGCCCATTCTTGCCACAATATAAGCACAGCCCTTGTTTCCTGCAATATATTCTCTCTTCCTTGGTTAGCCTAGTGAAGCCTAATTGCATAGGTTCACCTGGTTCCTGTAACTGTTCATTAGTCTTAGATGCCAAGGGAGGGATGGGTGGGCAAAATGTACTGCTAGAGCCATTACTTTTTGACTGTAGCCTGCGGTCTTTGGCCATTAATCTCTCATGGATCCGGGTGTCAATTAGGATAACATACTCAATATAGTCATCTAGATCAGTGGACAATTCTTTCGCTGCAATCTCATCTTTAATCTGATCACTCAGACCCTGAGCAAAGGCTTCCAACAATGCCTCATTGTTCCACCCTACCTCTGCTGCCAAGGTGCGAAATTCAATGGCATAATCGCTCACCGTACGCCTGCCCTGCTGTATCTCCATAAGGCGTTTAGCAGCAGAGGTGGTTCTACCAGGAGGCTCGAACACTCTCCGAAATGACTGCACAAATTCTCTGAAATTCTTTGTGCAGGGTTTTGCATTCTCCCATAATGGATTGGCCCATGCCAATGCTCTGCCAGTCAGCAGGGATATCATGAAACAACTTTACTGCGATCACTGGGGAACTACTCTTTACATTCCCTTAGTTCAGGAGGTTCCTTCTGATCCCTCTGATGTATTCCAGGAGCCTAAAAAGCCCCTTAGTTACCTTCCACCTAACCCCACTCTTGACCGCCTTGTGTCTGAGGAGTGGAAATCCCCAGACAAAAAACCCTCTGTGTCCAAGAAATTTGCCAAACTTTATCCTTTTTCTGAAGCTGAGCTTACTCAGTGGGTTCATCCTCCCAAAGCTGATGCTCCTGTTTCTAGGCTGTCTAAGTCTACTGCCTTACCAGTCTCTGATGCTTCTGCTCTGAAGGACTGGACTGACAAACTTAAGGTTTCCCTCAAGTGCATTTTTACCACTGCTGGTCCTGCCATGTGTCCAGTGTTCGCAGCATGGGTGAACCGGGCCATTGATGTCTAGACTGAACAGCTCACCCGGGCTGTCCATCAGGATGTGCCTTCCTCGGATAAGTTGTGCCTTCTTGCTAACATTACTAAGGCACAGCACTATGTTTCTGCTGCCTTATTTGATGCCATTCGTTTGGTGGCTAGGGTTTCCACCATGTCTGTGGTGGCCAGACGAACTCTGTGGTTCAAGATCTGGTCTGCCAACACTGCTTCTAAGAAATCCTTATTTTCCCTACCCTTTCAGGGTACCTCCTTGTTTGGGCCAGATCTTAAGGATCTGATCAGTGAGGCCACAGGGGGTAAGATTACTCTTCTACCCTTGGTTCACAGGAATAAATTGCCGCTTAAACGTAATCCGTATTTTCGTTCCTTTCAGAAGGAACAACTGTTCCCTTAGCTCGGCGTACCTCCTCCAAGCCCAAACAACAATGGAAGCGCAAGGTATCCTCCAAGCCCAAGTCTTCCAAGCCTTCTTCGTCATGACTCACCGAACCCAGGTTTTACTTTGCTGTGGGTGGTCATCTGTGACACTATCACAGCATTTGGGAGGGTTCAGTGGCGGACCCATGGGTTTTACAGGTGGTGACGAAAGGGTATAGGATCCCTTTCATCTCTCTTCCTCCCTTTCGTTTTCATCCTTCTCACATGCCTCAGGGTACAGAGAAATGCAGTCTGTTCAACAGCGCTGTTCAGGCTCTTCTGGACAAGGATGTTCTAGAGCCAGATCGCCCACAGGGTTTCTGCGGTTCTGGCTCAGGATCTGGTTCCAGTCCAGAAGCTATCCTTTCTAGTGTGAAAATTCATCTCCATCATAGAAGCGGTTCCATTTGCCATGGCGCACACCAGGGAGCTCCAGAGGCTTGTGATCCAGGTGTGAAAGGGTCAACCGGATCTTCTGAAGACGTCAGTTTCTCTTCCTCTTCATGTGATCTGAGTTTGTCATGGTGGCTCGACTTTTCCATTCTGCTGAAAGTCAAGTTCTTCCTAGTACCCTATTGGACCAAGGTGACGATGGATGCCAGCCTCTCCGGCTGGGGAGCGGTCCTGGGTCGCTTGATCGCTCAGGGTCGGTGGTCTCTGGAGGAGTCCCTCCTTCCTGTCAACATATTGGAGCTTCAGGCGATATTTCATGCCCTTCGACATTGGACATCTCAGTTTGAAGACTGTCCTGTCCGAGTAGAGTCTGACAACGCCATGGCCGTGGCTTTAATCAACAAGCAAAGCGGAACAAGTAGTTTTTCTGCTTGGTTAGAGGTCAAGGCTATTTTGTCCTGGGCAGAAGAACATGTTCCTTCCATATCCGCAGTGCACATTCCTGGCATAGACAACATCATGGCGGACTTCCTCAGTCGACACACACAGTGGACAGCGGTGAGTGGGAGCTACACCCAGAGGTGTTAAACCTCATTGTTCAGAAATGGGGTCTTCCTTACATCGATCTGATGGCGACAAGACACAACAGGAAGGTACCAAGGTCCTGCTCTCGGTGGAGAGACCCTCTGGCAGTAGATGCGAAGTCCATTCCTTGGTTATTCCCTCTGGCCTACATATTTCCTCCCCTCCCAATGTTGCACAGGGTTTTACAGAAATTACAGGTGGAGCTTTGTCCAGTCACTCTGATTGCTCCGTACTGGCCTCGTCAGTCTTGGTTTCCGGAGCTTCTGGATCTGTCAGTGGTGGAGCCATTCCAGCTCCCATACCGCCCGGACTTTCTTCTACAGGGTTACCTGTGGAAGGAGGATGTTCATCGACTAGCTTTGACAGCTTGGAAATTGAATCCTTAATATTGAAGAAGAAAGGTTTCTCTTCTGGTGTGGTGGCTACTGTGCTCAGTGCCTGCAAACCTGTTTCTTCCAAGATCTACCACTGTGTCTGGTCAACCTTTTGTTTTGGTGTGCTGACAAGGACCTGTCTCAGGATATTGATCTGCCTTCTGTCCTGGCCTTCTTGCAGGACGGTGTGGATAAGGGCCTCGGTTTGAGTTCCCTTAACGTTCAGACTTCTGCTCTTTCTGTTTTCTTTCAGAGGAGCATTGCCATCCTTCCTGATGTTAAGGATCTTAACTTGGTTTTGGGTTTTCTTCAGCGCCCCCCATTTGAGTCTTTGGCTACTATTCCTCTACACCTATTGACGTGAAAAATGGCCTTCCTCTTGGGGATTGTGTCTGTCCGCCATGTCGCGGAGTTGCATGCTCTGTCCTGTAAAACACCCTATTTGGTGTTTCACAAGGACAAGGCGGTGCTTCATACTTCTCAGGAGTTTCTCCCGAAGGTGGTCTCTGAATTCCACATCAATCAGTGGTACCCTCTTTCTGCCCAGACCCTACCTCTGACAAGGAGAGGGATCTCCACTTGTTGGACGTGGTGCGTTGTCTCAAGTTTTATGTACATCGCACTGAGTCTATCAGGAAATCGGACGCCCTGTTTGTCATTCCTGAGTGTCCTAGGGCAGGAAGACCTGCATCTAAAGTGACTATTGCTTCTTGGATCAAGTCCACTATTCATAAGGCTTATGAGCTGAGGAAGAAGCCTGTCCCTTTCAGGGTCTCGGCTCATTCTACAATATCTATTGGGGCTTCTTGGGCTTACAAGAATCAGTCCTCCGCTGATCATTTGTGCAAGGCGGCCACTTGGTCATCTGTGCATAGCTTTTCGAAGCACTACCGTGTTGATGTGCTGGCATTGGCTGACTCCATCTTTGGAAGGAAAATCCTGGAGGCAGTCTTGCCTACCTAGGATTTCCTTCTGTTCTTGGTGCTTCCTTCACTTTTTGTTGGGCTATCTTTGACCTGTTGGTTCATATCTGCTCTGGTGACTTTGGGGGCCTTGCGCCTGGTCCTTGCCTTACTTCCCGCCACTGGGAAACTCAATGGTTGGACATCCCAGAGTCACCTGTAACCTGTATTGGATGACAGACAAAAGAGGATTTTAGTCTTACCTATTAAAACCTTTTCTCTTAGTCTATACAGGTTACTGGTCTCCCACCCTGTCAAGGGACCATGCTTGGCCGTCCTGTGGCAGACCGTGGGGGTCCTTCGGGGTCATGTTCACAGGAGTCTTCTTTCCCTTCTACTATCTAGTCAATAGTTAGTGTCTCAAATCTTTCTGGAGCTGGTTGGCGAGCTGCAGCCAAGGAGGGAAGGTAGGCTCCACCCCCTGCATACAATTCTAGAAATGTTCCTGCCTTCATAAAAGGGCAGATCGCCTATCCAGAGTTACCATTAACCTGTATGGACTAAGAGAAAAGGATTTTACAGGTAAGACTAAAATCCTCTTTTTTTCTTAGTACAACCAATGGCAATTCTGTGGCCCAAGTGAAAGAGGCCTGAGGCTGATTTATTAAGCTGAAGTGGACAATTCTGGGGTAAACCAAGTCAACCATAGGGTAAAGGTTCTTTTCTCAAAACTGATTCCATTAAAAATATGGTTATTATGCAATACAAGCAGATATTATATGGATGTACAAAACTGACTTGTTTTATGGGGACAGGGGTACTTTAAAGGGACAGGAATAGTTGAATAAAAATGCAGCTCCTATTGATCCTTATAAAACGAGGGTCATGTAGCGCTGTATTTCAATTGTTTACGTTTTGTAGTTCAAGAATTGTTTCTAAAGGATTCCCTGCATCACGCTGCCTCTCTGAGCCGACCTGAAGGAGAGCATCGAGGGACAATCTTCATTGAGCATAAGGAAAATCCTGTCCTCCTTCGTCAAAGGGGACATAGTTTTCCTTATACTAAGTGAATGAAGATTGTACCTCACTGCGTGCTGTCCGCTCCCATCACTGGATTCAACATCTGAGGGGAGGTGGCTAAGGATCGGTAAAAGGGACGGGAGGGGATCCTTTAGTATTGAATCATCGTGGACTACAAAATGTAATCTAATGAACTCCTGCTCTACATGAACGACATTACAGGAGGATCAATCTGAGATGCAATTTTATTCAGCTATTACTATCCCTTTATCCTGCAGTAGTGGAAAAGTACCTGCAAAGTCCAATTATATTCCAGTTATTCATGTTTATTAAATGTAGTATTGAAAAAGTTACCTCAGCTCACCACTTCATTCAATTATTCTGGTGCCGGAGAACTCGATGGGTCAATGCCGCAGTTTGGCCCGTTGTCAGTAAGCATAAATAAAAGATGATTCTCGCACACAGGATTCAGTTGATCAAAAGTGTTAACATATTTTTATTTTAATTAATCACCATTGCACAATGTTTCGGGGAAACATCCCTTCGTCAGGTGCTCCTGACGAAGGGATGTTTCCCCGAAACGTTGTGCAATGGTGATTAATTAAAATAAAAATATGTTAACACTTTTGATCAACTGAATCCTGTGTGCGAGAATCATCTTTTATTTATGTTTATTAAATGTGGAGACGTCTTGTTATCATTGATCAGGGCAGGTGATGGATCTCTGATTTCCTGCCCAGTTACATTGCAGAGAAAATCATCTCACAGCCAGGTGTACTCATGATGTCTTCCTTTCCCTCTAGATGCGTTTTCATTCCAGACCAGGATGCATTCTTCATAGTATATCGTAGCGGCATTTGTTTGAAAGGGAATGGAATTGGTCCGCCTCCCTGGACACATCTGTAAGATGATGAAGGCCAGATCTGAAGCATAGCGAACTGTTATAAAGCAGGTAAGAGACAGAAATCCCGAATGTGTTGTACAAATGAGGTACACTGAGGGAACGGATTAGGAAATGTAGGCTGGTAGGTGCAAACAGATGGATGTGTATAAAGAAAGTTTATGGTAGTGCAGAGGTAGTCACATTTAGAGTCAGGTGCAATGATTGTAAAGTGTGTGTGTATATGTTTGTGTATTTATATACTAACTAGCAATGTGGGACGGCGTTGCCCGTCATATTATTTACACAGAGAGACATTGTGTGAAACAGAAATATGCAGTGTTACAGACATGTACTTAAAGAGACAGACAGTGTCACACACTGTGAAACGCATACATACAGAGAGACACACACATACATGACGTATGTCAGATATGTAGAAAGTGTGTGACAGACGCAGTAGTGATGTAGATATGCTGATAAGAGTTGTAAAAAATGGTGCGCATGACTGAATCAGGCAAACATACATCTGGCCTTTTATATTATAGGATGTATGTGTGTATGTATATAATGAGTGTGTGTATATGTGTGCGTATATATATTCGCACACACTTTACCCCTTATTCAGCACCCATTCTAACTTTTTACCAAACACTTGGATATTTTGACATTTGTAGCACTCATTTAGTTGTAAATTTTAATTGTGATATAGATATATAATGTCCTGTTCTGTCATTTCAGAACTACACGTCTGTCACCAACACCAGAAGATAGAAGAGAAGGATGCACAGTGCTGTCCGAAGAATTTGTAAATAGTTGTAAATATTTAATTTGTTAGTTAGTTATAGTTAGTTAGTTAGTTATAGTTAGTTAGTTATAGTTAAGCAATAAAATATTTTTTTTTTAAAAAGTTGCATGTGTACAGAATTGTTTCTTTTGCAAAAAAAGTATAAAAATGAGCAATTCTTGGGGGGGGGGGGGGGGGATAAAACCACAGGTGCTTATATCAATTCCCTAAATTTCGGGTTGGTTGAAACACCAGGGGCCCGATACTATTACTGCTGGTAAAACAGGTGGTTATAGCAAAGACATTAGCGCCGAAAAAAAAATCAGCCATGTACCCCAGGAATTCTATTGCTAGAGAGGTACATGGAAAAAAGAACGTTGTTGGCCAAATTCCTGTTTTTGACAAAATCCTCGTTATGGTTGTTTATTCCCATAACTCGCGCTAAATACTGAGAATTGTGGGAACATCAAAGTAAAAAAAAACCAACCTGTCCTTATCTGACAATGTCAACCGAGTGTGGTCTAAAACTAGTCAGAAATGTAACACCTGTTATCTGCTACCCGGCTTCTTCATTAATCTCTCCTTCATTCCTCACTTCTGTCTTCAGTTCTTCAGTCTTCTTTTCTTCCTCTGATCTTTTTCTTCTTTTCTTCATTCCTGTATTAAAGTAAAAAAATGTTTTGTCTTTTTTAACAAAAATAAAAACTCTCCCAAAGATGCTACAGTTAACCATTTGAACACAGCAGGGGTGGCCCTTCGGCACTCAAGGGTTACTATTTGTGGCGCCTTACTCGTATCAAATATAAATTGTCCATATTGTGTCCATGTGATTATAATGTTAAAATCCTTTATGGACCGCCACAGATTCATCCTTCACTTGGCCCATTGCCGAATCAGAATTTTGACTAGAGACTGACTTTTATATGTGTCACCGGTTTTTTGATGAACACTCAGAACAGCTTGGTAAGGTTAAATGACTTTATTGAAATAAAGATCACACACGTAGTTAGGCCTATGGGCCCACACATACAGAGCAGAAATACATGCAGATATATACAGTAATAGCAAGCCAGTAATCGCGATGTAAGTGTGAAAGATGACAATCTCTGGCAACGGAGCTTCTGGCTTAAATTTAACAGGCAGCAGGCAATACAGTCTGAGAGCTGACCACAGGACCTTGATGGCAGATGGACCAGGAGGAAGTGACTGGCACAACCCAGAGGAGCGAGGCAACACTGCTGGCACAACCCAGACGCCTGGGAGGCACAGAACCCAGAGGAGCGAGGCAACACTACTGGCACAACCCAGACCCCTGGGAGGCACAGAACCCAAAGGAGTGAGGCAACACTGACCCTGGCACCGGATGCCAATGGACCGAGATAACTCTCCTAAGCAAACCCTAGAACGCTAGGGGTGGATCGCAACACAGTGAGATACATATAATGTAGGCAACCAGTGTCCCCTCTACTGAGAATGGTACAATGTAACGCTGGCTCTTGAGCCTAAGGCTACTGCAGATAGGAATATGCATGACCCTACCTGGACTATCCAGGTACGCAAAGGGTCAATAGGTAACGCCCTGTGATATACTGCAACTCCCCAAGGGAGTGAGCCCAGCGCTGTAAGGGAGGTGGACACAGAGAGATCAGAGTAACACAGTCAGTGCTATGAACACCGTACCGGTACTTCGCGTGTGCACACCGCCAAAGGCGGTAAGGAGAGTAGCTACAGCACGAATGCTTAGCTAATGGTTGACAGAGTAATAGCGCCACGCGGTGCAACCAACTAGCATAACGGCAAGCCACTGCAAGTATAGCAGGAGTGGAATGGAGCCCACCAGGCGGTAGGCTAGATACTCAAGGCAACAGTGTGTCAATACGCTTGACACGGAATAGGCTTGCAGCCAGGTATGGTCAGAAACAGAGCGGGTTCACAGCCGGATAAGTTCAGCAATGGAGCGGGTTCTCAGCCAGACACAGTCAGTAACAGAAACGGGTTCTCAGCCAGACACAATCAGTAACAGAAGCAGGTCCTCAGCCAGATACAGTCAGTAACAGAAGCAGGTCCTCAGCCAGATACGTGTTACGGTTTTCTGACACACAGACCAGGATATGAAGTAAAAACACAGTTTTATTGAACTGGATAGTAAAATAGTGCCCCTAAGGGCCAGTACAAGAATAACAGTAATGGTAAAACTGACAAGTGAATGCACACAATGATATAATGGAGAATAACCCCTAAGGGTTAATAGGTGCACAACAGCAGAATAGGATCAGGATAGGCCAACGCCCAGGATATATCGAACAGTCTCTAGCAAGTAATGATAGAAATGGTGTCTGACTGAATACACTCTCAAGTAGAAATAGGACTGCGCCCTTATGACTAAAGCTGAACCAATACCACCTCCGTGGGCTGTCTGGGAATACTACTGCCAGTGCTGGAAACCAGAACCATAAACGCCCTTACTAGTTTACGTAATAACCCTGCGAGTGCCAAACAGATGGGGCCAGGACACCCCTTGGATGCCACAGTGAAGGTTACTGCACAAGCTGTATGGAGCCGGCGCACTGGAAGTGCGGCTTGAAAGCGTACCCTCTATCGTGAATAGGCCGGAGCCAGAGCACCCCTCCGGTGCAGCTACTACTGTAGCGAGCGGACTAACAGACACCGAGCACCGGCCGTCGGTGCACAGAGGGAGCTCGTAAGATATATAGAAGAACACCAATAAGTGGCTCAGCAGTTAACCATATACTTGGATATTATGGAAGGCACACCACAGAGACCAATGGCACCGCACGGGTTAAGTGGTTCGGTATGAGAAGGAGTGACAACAACCAGCATAAGGCAGAGTACCCTACTTCACAGCTTACTGCCGAGAGAGAGAAACAGTGAGTCTCTATACAGTTCAGAATGTCGCCGGAGCGACTGCAGAGTACTGGAACACCGGAACAGGAACCGGACAGCAGCAGACTTCACCAACGAGAAGCAGGTCAGTCACGGAGCAGATTCATCAGCCAGCAACGAGTCAGATCACGAAGTCGGGTCCTCAGCCAGAATCGAGTCAGATCACGGAGCAGGGTCTTCAGCCAGAATCGGGTCAGATCACGGAGCAGGGTCATCAGCCAGAATCGAGTCAGATCACGGAGCAGGGTCGTCAGCCAGAATCGAGTCAGATCACGGAGCAGGGTCGTCAGCCAGAATCGAGTCAGATCACTGAGCAGGGTCGTCAGCCAGAACCGGGTCAGGTCACTGAGCAGGAACCGCAGAGTAGTCAGGCAAGCCGGGTCGGTACACAGGAGATACTGGAACTAGCAACAAAGCGTAGGAACAGGAACACCACGAAAGGGCAACTGACAAGTGCCCAACCTCCAGCATATAAAGGAACATCCTGGGCGGGCCAATCAGCTTCCTCCAATGCATAGGTATACAGCCAAGATTGACAGCAAAAACACAGGGACCGTGATAGTACCCCCCTCTCAAAGACCCCCTCCCCTGCTGGAGGGTCTTGGTTTCTGAGGATATTTAGAGTGAAAGTTGCGCAACAAACGTGGAGCATGGAGGTCCCTGTGGTCAACCCAACAGCGCTCCTCTGGCCCATACCCTTTCCAGTGGACCAAATATTGCAACTTGCCTCTAAATCTCCTGGAGTCAATAATGCTCTGGACTTCGTATTCCTCTTGGCCCTGCACATCCACCGGCCCAGGAACCACCGGAGTGGTAGTATAGCGGTTGCAAACCAAGGGCTTCAGTAAAGACACATGGAACACGTTGTGAATACTCATATTAGTAGGTAGATCCAATGCGTATGCCACAGGATTGATCTTGCGAATGATCTTAAATGGCCCAATGAACCGGGGGGCCAGTTTGTTCGAGGGCACTTGCAGGTTGAGATTTCTGGAGGAGAGCCATACCCTATCCCCAACCTGGAAGGAAACCGCTGGCCGCCGTCTGCGATTGGCATGCCTCTGATGTCTGAGGAAGGACTGACTGAGGGACCTCTGCACCTGTGCCCAAGTGGAGTGGAGCTGCTCCATGTGCTCATCCAGAGCCGGAATCTGTTGGGCCTGAAATGAGTCTGGGAGTAGACAGGGTTGGAACCCATAATTGACAAGGAACGGAGAGTTCCCAGACGATGAATTAACCGCACAGTTCCTGGCGAACTCCGCCCATGGCAACAGGTCGGCCCAGTTATCATGATGATCAGTCACAAAACAGCGTAGGAACTGTTCCAGTCCCTGATTGGCACGCTCAGCGGCTCCGTTGGTCTGGGGATGGTAGGCTGAGGAAAAGGACAATTGAATGCCCATCTGGTCACAGAATGCCCTCCATAATCTCGACACGAATTGACTCCCCCGGTCAGACACTATCACTCTGGGAACCCCGTGCAAGCGGAATACTTCTCTGGCAAAAATTAATGCCAATTCCTGGGCCGAAGGGAGGCCAGAGAGGGGCACGAAATGAGCCATTTTAGAGAACCTATCCACCACCATGAGGATAAACGTATAGCCCTTGGAACTTGGCAGCTCTCCCAAAAAATCAATAGAAATATGGGACCAGGGACAATCACCATTAGGCACTGGTTGGAGCAGTCCCACCGGAAGATGTCTGGGAGTCTTGGCCCGGGCACAGGTGGCGCAAGCAGCAGTAAATGCGGCACAGTCAGCCTTCAGGGAAGGCCACCAGAATGTTCGAGACAATGACCATGCCAACTGATCTCTGCCAATGTGCCCAGCCGCCTTAGATGAGTGGTAGGTCTCAAGCAACTGGGTACGGAACAGCTCGTCCACAAAACACTTGCCGACTGGGGTTTCAGGAGGTGCCCGAGTTTGTGACGCCAAGATTTGCTCTCCCAGTGGCGAAGTGATGCTGGTACGAATAGTAGCCAAGATCTTATCTGGCTGAATTATGGGGACCGGGGCCTCATCCCTGTCAATGTCTGTGCAGAATTGTCTAGACAGAGCGTCTGCCTTAATATTCTTAGAACCAGGCAAGTATGAGACTATGAAATTGAATCTGGACAGAAATAGGGCCCATCGAGCCTGGCGAGATGACAACCTTTTAGCCTCGGATAGGTAAATCAAGTTCTTGTGGTCCGTGAGGATCAACACTGGGGTTCTTGTGCCCTCCAAGAGATGTCGCCATTCTTTTAATGCCAAGATGATAGCCAACAACTCCCTATCACCAATTTCGTAATGGCTCTGGGCACTGGACAGTTTTTTGGAAAAGAATCCACACGGCCTCAGGTTACCCCCTTCCTTGGGGCGTTGGGATAGAACTGCCCCTACCCCAACCTCGGAGGCATCAACCTCTAGCGTGAAAGGCAGGGTGGGATTAGGGTGGGAAAGTATAGGAGCAGAAGCAAATGCCTTTTTAAGTGTTTCAAAGGCCATCTCAGTTGCCTCAGACCATTGAGAGGGATCAGCGCCCTTATGCGTCAGGTCAGAAAGAGGTCTCGTAATGGTAGAGAAGTTTTGAATAAATTTTCTGTAATAGTTAGCAAAGCCTAGAAACCTTTGGATGGCTTTTAACCCCTTGGGTCGTGGCCATTGTAAGACAGCATTCAACTTCTCTTGGTCCATAGCTAAGCCATCAGTAGATATAACAAAGCCCAAGAAGGATACTTGGGAACGATGAAATTCACATTTCTCTAGTTTGCAGAACAATTTGTTCTTGCGTAATCGAAGCAGTACTTCAGAAACATCCTGGATGTGCTGGGTTAAATTAGCGGAATGGATCAATATATCGTCCAGGTACACAACCAGGACTGCAACATGTCACGGAGGATGTCATTAATGAATTCCTGAAATACGGCAGGTGCATTGCATAACCCAAATGGCACAACCAGATATTCGTAGTGGCCTGACCTAGTATTGAATGCCGTCTTCCACTCATCACCGGCTCTGATCCTTATAAGATTGTAAGCAGCACGTAAATCGAGTTTCGTGAAGATAGATGACCCTTTCAACCTGTCAAATAACTCGGTGATGAGTGGAATGGGGTAGGCGTTTTTGGACATTAGCTTATTGAGTCCACGGTAGTCAATACATGGTCGTAACTCGCCACTCTTCTTTTTCACGAAAAAGAAGCCTGCACCTGCCGGAGAGGATGATTTACGAATAATCCCTCGTCTAATGGCATCCTCAATGTATTCCTCCATGGCCCTATTCTCTTCACAGGACAATGGGTATGTCCTACCCCTCGGTGGCACCACTCCCGGGGGCAAATCAATAGCGCAATCATAAGGCCGATGCTGCGGCAATGCACCAGCCTCACCTTTACTGAATACGTCACTGAATTTGCAGTATTCAGCTGGCACAGAAGGAGAGGTACACATAATCTTAACTGGGCGCGATAAACAGTGACCAGAGCAGTAGTCAGACCATGACCTAATTTCACACGTTTGCCAGTCAAACTGGGGATTGTGCATCATTAACCAAGGGAACCCCAGAATGACTGCATGATGAGGTGAATGAATAATCTGGAAGCGCACCTCCTCCTTGTGGAGGACCCCAACAGACATAGTGATGAGAATAGTCTCCATTGTGATAAGGGCTGGTTCAAGAGGTCTGCCATCAATAGCCTCAATGGCCAGCGGAATATCCCTTTTAGACAGAGGAATATTGTATCTTTCAGCAAACGCCCGATCCATGAAATAGCCTGCTGCGCCAGAATCTACCTGAGCAAATACCTCCACAGCTTGGTCATCAAGGAGAAAACTCACCGGTATGGTGGGTTTTTTGGAACTAGGATCTGGGGACGGTTGTACACCACCTAGGGCCTGTCCCCCAAGGTACCCTAGGTGCGTGCGTTTCCCGGACGTACCGGGCAAGTGCGTAGTAAATGCCCCTTTTGCCCACAGTACAAGCAGAGCCCTTGTCTTTTGCGATAGGCCCTCTCCTCTTTAGATAACCTAGTGAAGCCAATCTGCATAGGCTCCCCTGTTTCGAGTGCCTGACCAGGAGGAATGGGAGGAGAGGGTGGGTCAAAACGCCTGTCGTGTCCATGGATTTTGGAACTAGCCCTTTTAGCCAGGCGTCTCTCGCGTATGCGAGTGTCAATGAGTATCATATATTCTATGTACTCATCTAGATCAGTAGGTACCTCCCTGGCAGCGACTTCATCCTTAATGGAGTCGGATAAGCCTTGTGCGAAGGCTGCCAGTAATGCCTCATTATTCCAGGCCACCTCAGCTGCTAGAATCCGAAATTCTATAGCGTACTCCGCCACAGTACGATCGCCCATCTGTAATACCATCAATTTTTTTGTCGCAGAGCTGGCTCGCCCTGGTATCTCAAATACTCTGCGAAACTGTTTAACAAATTCGTTAAAGCTCAACGTACAGGGTTTAGCCTGTTCCCATAAAGGATTAGCCCATGCCAAGGCTTTGCCCGTTAACAGAGATATCATGAACCCCACCTTGCTACGGTCATTTGGAAAAGCATGGGGCGTGAGTTCTAGGAATATCTCAAGTTGATTAAGGAAACCTCTACACAGTGTGGGTTCGCCATCATATCTTAGCGGTAACGGCGCCGCCGCCGTAAAACTTCTGGGGGGAGCCAGTAATTGCCCAGTAGTATTATCCGGTGTCATAACTGGGGTGACCACCGGATTTGGTTTATCAAGGTGTACCGTACGTTCAAGCAAAGTTTGCATGGCCAATGCCAATTGGTCTAGGCGTTGCTCGTGAACGTCCATCCTCCATTGGAGGTTCTGTGTATTACTGTCACTTTTCCCGTCTGAGGCCATGGCCCTTTCGTACTGTTACGGTTTTCTGACACACAGACCAGGATATGAAGTAAAAACACAGTTTTATTGAACTGGATAGTAAAATAGTGCCCCTAAGGGCCAGTACAAGAATAACAGTAATGGTAACACTGACAAGTGAATGCACACAATGATATAATGGAGAATAACCCCTAAGGGTTAATAGGTGCACAACAGCAGAATAGGATCAGGATAGGCCAACGCCCAGGATATATCGAACAGTCTCTAGCAAGTAATGATAGAAATGGTGTCTGACTGAATACACTCTCAAGTAGAAATAGGACTGCGCCCTTATGACTAAAGCTGAACCAATACCACCTCCGTGGGCTGTCTGGGAATACTACTGCCAGTGCTGGAAACCAGAACCATAAACGCCCTTACTAGTTTACGTAATAACCCTGCGAGTGCCAAACAGATGGGGCCAGGACACCCCTTGGATGCCACAGTGAAGGTTACTGCACAAGCTGTATGGAGCCGGCGCACTGGAAGTGCGGCTTGAAAGCGTACCCTCTATCGTGAATAGGCCGGAGCCAGAGCACCCCTCCGGTGCAGCTACTACTGTAGCGAGCGGACTAACAGACACCGAGCACCGGCCGTCGGTGCACAGAGGGAGCTCGTAAGATATATAGAGGAACACCAATATGTGGCTCAGCAGTTAACCATATACTTGGATATTACGGAAGGCACACCACGGAGACCAATGACACCGCACGGGTTAAGTGGTTCGGTATGAGAAGGAGTGACAACAACCAGCATAAGGCAGAGTACCCTAGGTCACAGCTTACTGCCGAGAGAGAGAAACAGTGAGTCTCTATACAGTTCAGAATGTCGCCGGAGCGACTGCAGAGTACTGGAACACCGGAACAGGAACCGGACAGCAGCAGACTTCACCAACGAGAAGCAGGTCAATCATGGAGCAGATTCATCAGCCAGCAACGAGTCAGATCACGAAGTCGGGTCCTCAGCCAGAATCGAGTCAGATCACGGAGCAGGGTCTTCAGCCAGAATCGAGTCAGATCACGGAGCAGGGTCGTCAGCCAGAATCGAGTCAGATCACGGAGCAGGGTCTTCAGCCAGAATCGAGTCAGATCACGGAGCAGGGTCGTCAGCCAGAACCGGGTCAGGTCACTGAGCAGGAACCGCAGAGTAGTCAGGCAAGCCGGGTCGGTACACAGGAGATACTGGAACTAGCAACAAAGCGTAGGAACAGGAACACCACGAAAGGGCAACTGACAAGTGCCCAACCTCCAGCATATAAAGGAACATCCTGGGCGGGCCAATCAGCTTCCTCCAATGCATAGGTATACAGCCAAGATTGACAGCAAAAACACGGGGACCGTGATAATATGGTCAGCAACAGAGCGGGTTCTCAGCCAGATACAGTCTGTAACGGAAGCGGGTCCTCAGCCAGATACGGTCAGCAACGGAGCGGGTTCTCAGCCAGATACAGTCAACAACGGAGCAGTCGTAGAACAGCAAACTCAGGAACGTTGTCAGGCAGTCCAGGTCATACACTATCAGCAATAACAGGGCAAAAAGTCAGGAACTAGTACACCACGAAAGGGCACCATAGTGTAGACATGACAGAGGTTATAAAGGCTATCACTGGGTGGCGACAAGGACACTGACCAATCACAAAGGAGATATGGAAATAGAATAGTCAGAATGTCGCCGCCTGCAGCCAGGAGCACGGGCACAGTGATATGTAGTTCAAGAGTAATTGAATGATAAAATATTCCCCTCCCGCCCCTTTTACTGATGTAACACTGCTCACCTCAGAGCAGCAAGACTGTCCAGATGGATCACACAGAGGGACAATCTTCATTGATCATAAAGAAAAATCTGTCAAGGGGGGCAGGGTTTTCCTTATGATCACAGTAAGAAGATTGTCCGATCAAGTGACCAGATTCCACATCTGAGGGGAGGCAGGTTACACTAGGTAAAAGGGGTGGGAGGGGGATACTTTATCATTCAATTACTCTTGAACTACAGCTCTGACTGTAATGAAATAACACTCTCCATGGCCCAAATACTATGAAGGTTAATTGGAGCTGCTGTTTTTGTGAAACATTAATATCCCTTTAAAGGTGAAAAAGTCACATCATAGAGAAAAGTGATCTGTTTTAGGAGTAAAAGACCCAAGAATTATATAGCATGTATGGCCCAGCAAAAAGGACAGTCCAAGGACAGGGGAGGGTATTGGGAGTGATGCATAGTTTTGGATTTTGTAAAGTTGATATTGAAACCAGCTATGCGTTGGTAGTCTTGAAATATGCGTATGAGAGAGGGGAGGGCAACGTAGGGTTCCCCAAGAACAGAAGAAAGTCATTCACAAAGGCTGAGAGCTTGACCTCCTTGTCGCCTACTAGAAGTCTGTAGTTTGTTGTAGATTACTTAACAGCGGGTCTACTATTAAAGAGTAGAGGTGACATCGGGCATCCATGACTGTTGCCTCTGAAGAGTTCAAATGGAAAATTAAAACCACTGGCAGTGAGTTTTACTTGTGCAGAGGAATACATTAGTTTAACGCCTTAAAGGGATAGTATTACTTCAAAATTACTATCCCTCATATTGTAGCCCTTAATAAACTGAGTTAAATGACACCAGTGGCATCTCTCAAACCTTTATGGTGTAAGAGATAGCGGCTTTCAAAGTTTCCTCTCCCCTGACGTCAGCGTTCTGCTGCCAGCAGGAGAATCCAGTCCCGGGACAGGCGGAGGCTCTTAAACAGAGCCGATATCTCGTTATGGAAGGAAAAATGATTAATTGAAACAGTCTTCTACGTGTGCTTGGTTACCAAGCACACGTAGAAGACTGTTTCAATTAATAATTTTTCCTTCCATAACGAGATATCGGCTTTGCTGAAGAGCCTCCTCTTGATTCAGAGACCGGATTCTCCTGCTGGCAGCAGAACGCTGACAACAGGGGAGAGGAAACTTTGAAAGCGGCTATCTCTTAAACCATAAAGGTCTGAGAGATGCCGCTGGTGTCATTTAACTCAGTTTATTAAGGGCTACAATATGAGGGATAGGAATTTTGAAGTAATACTATCCCTTTAAGGACCCATGAGGTGCCAGGATCGTCATGGGTGGACTTTCCCATAAGGACCCATAGCGGCTGCACACCATTCGGGAAGCCCTGAACCTGATCACGACAAAAAGCTCAGTGATCCTTAAGTGCTGGTTGTCTGCATGTGCATCAGTCCTTAAGGGATTAATGTAGTTGAAAAGGAGAGGGCCACATCCTTGTGTGACTAATATGTGGTATAAATGAGTCCATACAATTTTGTCATATGCCTTCTCAGTGTATCCAAAAAGTTGGTATTGTTAAGGAAATCAGAGGACTTTACAATAATCCCAATGGCTATACTAATACCAGTCACCTAAGGAGCCTCTTTTTAGCAGAAATGAGCAGATGGAGAAAGATCATGGCCATCAGATGGAGGCAAATGATATTGTGGAATCTGTGCAGGCCGCTTCCAGGTTTGCATCAACTGGATCTTCAGGTTCCCCTGTGGTTCTCAGCCAGGGTGTTGTGGCCATGGGCGGATTGTCCTATCGGGGGATCAGGCATCCCCCGGTGGGCCGCTATATCTGCTTACTTTTAAGTCGCGAGCCACTTTGTCTTGACTGCAGACTCTCTCTCTCCCCCTCCGGTGCGCACTGAAGGAACTGCAAATAAATTACAAGTGTTGTACAGCGCTGGCCATCTCTCCCCCCCTCCGCTTCACTTTGTCTTGAGTGCAGAATGAAAGGAAGTTAGTGGAGAAGAGAGATGGCCAGCGCTGTACAGACCTTGTAATTTATTTGCAATTCCTTCAGTGCGCACCGGAGGGGGAGAGAGAGAGATTCTGCACTCAAGACAAAGTGGATCGGAGGGGGAGAGAAACGGGCAGCGTTAGTTGTCTTGCAGTTCTTTCAGTGCGCACCGGAGGGGAGGGGGGGGGAGCCCGGGCTGGTATTCCCCCTACAATCCGCCCCTGGTTGTGGCACTTTGGTGTGCCCTGAAAACTAGCTTGAGTTACCACTGATTTCCTTTCAAATCTTAGACAAAAATGGGATTCTCAATTTTCAAATCTATACTAAGGGAATTTATTAAACAATGTGTTAGGTTTTACAGTCATAATAATAAAAATAAAATCATTAACTATATATTTTTGAGCCAGGAAAGATTGAGAACTACTGATGTTGCCTGCCAGGTGTGGGTAGCCCTACCCAGGCTGCCCATTGTAGCAAGGTCGATCAGTACCACAGTTGTGCAGCAGCAGAGGTGGACACACCACTGTCTTTAAAGTCCTTTTTGGGGAAACATCAAGTCTAGGGAAGTTGGAGTTGGAAAACTGGCACACGCTTGCAGTACATGGGGTCCTCACAGACTGAGCTACTATGTTTTACATGGCAAACACTGCCCGTGGGGACTAAGCAGAGCAGCACAGCACCCATTTCCGAGGCAGATGAGGTGCTGCATTCAGGAATTCACCCATCAGATGGCCCTTTGCTGCAGTGCATGGCCTTGCCAGTGGGGCACAGCATGCCGTGGGGTCCTCTTAGAGTGCAATGCAAAGATAAAACCAGGGCCTCCATGTATTTGCACTGTAACCTGGAACTATATGTAAAGTCAGAGCCTGTGAAACTGCTCCGCTATACGATATGATATGAAACAGAAGACAGAGAGAGAGGCAGAGGTGACCTTCAATTCTCTGCTACACTACCTAAAGAATATACTTAAAAAGGGAGACCACTAGAAGATCCTCTAGAATTCGAGTCGGTGACTCTGGTCTTCTGGGGACACAGCCACCCCCCATTACTGGGGCTGTAGAGGCCTTCATATGTGATTAATGAGCCGGGGCCCTCTGCTTTGCTGGGACCCATACACGGGTACTGCCTGTAGCCTCTTGATGGCAGCCCTGCCTCATGGACAGGTGCATGGGCATCTTCAAAGAAACCACATAGATCAGTTAGCACATCCTGCCTAGTTCTGTAAGGAGTGCAGAGAGTGTAGGCTTTTTGTTTTATTTCCTTTTTTCAGGTCATTAACTACTGTGGAGGTGCTCTTGCTGGTTAGCTCATTAGCTATTAAATCCACGGAACCACAAAAATATATTTCCAGGGACACTTTCCCTGTCCAACATCACTAGCAGTCCATAGTACCGCTTATCATATCATCAAAAGAAACCTTGTACAGCAGACCCTTTGAGTGCAAGATGGTTATGCAGTGATTTAAATAAGCTTTCAATGTCACATAGACATTTTGGTAGCTTTGTTTATTTCAAACAATAGTTTATGATTAAGATATTTAGATTTATTTATTTCAGTTTAAGCAAATTAGAGGGTACCCCCTGGTAGAAAGTGGCAGTTGGGATCGTCAGCAGTGTGTCAGATAAATAAATAAAGCTATATTTATCACAATGTATAGTTTTATATAAAAAAAAACAGGCAACATAAATGGAGGTTATTTTGAAAGCGCTTTCAGAATCACCTATTTCTTACAAAGGACAGTTGTGCTGCATTTCTATAGCACAATAGACAGTATCCACAAGTAAATACTACACAAATTCTCATAAATCATAGAAATCAGGGGTGTCCAAGTTTGGACTTCAAACGGTACCAACAGTCCATGATTTAAAGAGCACAGGTGGGCCAATCAAAATCAGTGAGCTGCTGATTAACTTATCTGTGCTTAATTAGGGAAGTCCTGGCCTGTTGGTGGACCTTAAAGGGATAGTAATGTTTCATAATAAAAGCAGCTCTAATTAATCATCATAGTATTTGGACTTTGGAGAGTGTTATTTCAATTCTGTCAGAGTTGTAGTTCAAGAGTAATTCAATGATAAAGTATCTCCCTCCCTCCCCTTTTACTGATGTAACACTGCTCAGCCAGAGCAGAAGGGAGGTGCCCAGGTAGATTGCAGAGAGGGACAATCTTCAATTAAGATAAAGGAAAAACCTGAAAAACTTGTCAAGGGGGGCAGGGCTTTCATTGTTCTCATAGGAAGAAGATTGTCCCCTACTGTTATCTGTCTGGTCAATGGACTGCATTCCACATCTGAGAAGAGATGGCTTACACTAGGTAAAAGGGGCGGGAGGGGAAATTTGCTTGTGAATATCTCTCAAACTATAAAGGTTTGAGAGATAAGACTTATATCATGCTTCATGTTTTTTTAATGCCTACAAAATAAAATAAAGATAAAACAAAGTATTACTATAACGACTCATGACTTACACTGGGTAAAAGGGGCGGGAGGGGATACTTTATCATTCAATTAGTCTTGAACTACAAATCTGATAGTATTGAAATAACACTGTCTATGGCCCAAATACTATGAAGATTAATTGGAGCTTCTGCCCAGTCCTTTTGCCCAAAATATTATATTGGATTAAACCTTTGAATGCCAGAAGAATGTCCAGTACATGTGCTTTGTATAACCCACTGGTAAGAATAACACAATAAGCAATGGAACAGAGACATCCCTATCAACTGGAATTTTAATGTCTAGCCTGTGAGTCCACTGTTTTGCCCCAGGATCACTGTCCATTCCTTCAAAGTTACTTTGTTCCCTAAAAGGATCATTAATTAACCATTTGATGATGTACAATACATTGTGTCTGGTCCTCAAAGGGTCAAACTCTGCTATACGTTTTTGGTCCTGGTACCTAAGTAGCCTCCACAGTCAGCCCTGTGCACTAATCTCTCACATACTCAGAGCACGATTGAAATGGGAATAAAATAAGCATAATGATGTTAATGTACATAATAAGATTGCTCCAGACCTCGTATCTAAGTGGCTGTGAAACAGGACAGATAATTACTTTAATTCACTGTCTAAATAACAGTGTGGGTGTCTAACCCTCATCTATCCGGCCGCTTTCTTATCAAGACAATGGAAGGAGAAATCAGCCAAGGTACAAAATTCTGTCTAGTTTTCACTAAACTACAAGTAAGTGAAACAGCAGCACATACGTGTAAAGACAGATTAGTGACATTCTGGAGCAAACAAACTGCTCTAAAGTGGACAAGTAATTCCAAAAATCCTATTGCTTTAAATGCGGCTTTTAATCCCTTTGCAATGCGTTGCATACCCCTATGGCACTGAAAGGGTTAATCCCTAAAATACCAGAGGTCTCAAACATTTCAAACAGAGATTAGATTTGTAGCGGAATGCAGGAAACGTGCACAATCACTATTTCCAGTCTGGAAACCATTAGCGGATTGGTTTGCGCATGATTTTGTTGATTTGCGCATGAAAAAGATTAGTGAACAGCTGCGCATATATTTTGTGTGGGCGCGTGAGTGAAATAGTGAGTGCACCGAATGCAGGAAGTGCTTTTGCGAATGACTTTATACGTCTGTGTAGTTTTGTCGTAAAAGCTAATTTTTCATGCGCAATTCAGTAAGCGTTGGGTATATGGCTTCCTGCATTAGAACATGAGCAATATCAATCTGCACATAAAAATGCCTTCAGCGCACGCACATGTGTTTTGTATTCTGCCATTGGTTTCATTATCAATTTGCTGGACATTGAGGAAATTACTGTTTATCTTATTTGCTTTGACACATACAGACAGACACACAGTCAGACACGGACATGAACGCATTTTTATATTAAGATTTATGGACAGATGCTAATGCCAGTCACAGACTGTGGGAATGTAAGGTATACTTCTGAGCCACAAAACCATCTTGGTGAACATGATACTGTATAATTCATTATGTTACTTTGTCCTCCAGTTTAATTCTACTACCCATCACTGTGATATGTTTAAAGGGATAATAATAGTTAAAATGTAAAAAAAATATGTTGTAGGGTTTATCCCCCTGAGTTAAACAAGAGCACTCCCACTGCTGAAAGGTGTTTCATTCAAAAGTTATTAATTTTCAAAGTTGAATTTTTTAGGTGCAATATCACAGTGGCCTGAAATTGTACAGTGGCGCTGTTGCTACACCATCCTATGGAGATTTATGGTACAGGGACCAGAGCTGTCCATAGGATCATGTAGCAACAGCGCCACTGTACAATTTCAGTCCACTGTGATATTGCACCTAAAAAATTCAACTTTGGAAATTAATAACTTTTGAATGAAACACCTTTCAGCAGTGGGAGTACTCTTGTTTTACTCAGGGGGATAAACCCTACAACATATTTTTTTTACATTTTAAGTATTACTATCCCTTTAAAGGGGAACTGTCATTCCTATACAAGTTTGGTTTATAGTGATCTTATAGCAATAAGCTGTAATAGTTGTTTTATTTTCATATACAATGCTATGGCAAAATTTAAGATTTTAAAAATGAGCCGGGGCAGTTACAGCTTTGTGCCAGAGCCTTCCAATCTTCATCTGTTCCCTCCCCAAGTATTGTCACGTTCCAACCTTCTCCAATGACAGTATTTCTCCATGTAAGCTGGATCAGTCTCTAGCCAATGAGAGAGCTCCAGCTTAAATGGAGAAATCATCCATCATTGGAAGAGGTTGGAATGAGGCGCTATGTGAGGAGGGGAGCAGATGAAGATTGACAGGCTGCGGGGCAGATTTGTACCCGCAGTCTGTCTGGAGGTAAGGCCAGGCTCATTTTTAAAACCTTAAATTTCCCCATAGCACGCATTGTATAAGAAAATAAAACTACTATTACAGCTTATAAACTTCTATAGGGGGGATAGTTCCCCTTTAAAGATCTAAAGTGGCTAACACTGCAGTCTAGATGTACCCTTCACATTTCTTGCCTAGTTTATAACCACTTTTCTGGAAAGCTACCAGACGACCTGCGCAGTATGATCACTCCAGCTCTTCATACTAACTATCCACACCACTGCTAACAACTCACTGACTATTCCACACCACCTGAGCAGTATGATCACTCCAGCTCTCCATACTAACTATAACCTCCACTGTTATCAACTCACTGACTATTCCACACTACCTGAGCAGTATGATCACTCCAGATCTCCATACTAACTATAACCTCCACTACTAACAACTCACTGACTATTCCACACTACCTGATCAGTATGATCACTCCAGATCTCCATACTAACTATAACCTCCACTGCTAACAACTCACTGACTATTCCACACTACCTGAGCAGTATAATCACTCCAGCTCTCAATACTAACTATAACCTCCGCTGCTAACAACTCACTGACTATTCCAAACTACCTGAGAAGTATGATCACTACAGTTCTCCATACTAACTATAGCCTCCGCCCCACTGCTAACAACTCACTGACTATTCCACACTACCTGAGCAGTATGATCACTCCAGATCTCCATACTAACTATAACCTCCACTGCTAACAAATCACTGACTATTTCACACTACCTGAGCAGTATGATCACTCCAGATCTCCATACTAACTATAACCTCTGCTCCACTGCTAACAACTCACTGACTATCCCACACTACTTGAGCAGTATGATCACTCCAGATCTCCATACTAACTATAACCTCCACTCCACTGCTAACAACTCACTGACTATTCCACACTACCTGAGCAGTATGATCACTCCAGATCTCCATACTAACTATAACCTCCGCTCCACTGCTCACAACTCACTGACTATTCCACACTACCTAAGCAGTATGATCACTCCAGATCTCCATACTAACTATAACCTCCACTCCACTGCTAGCAACTCACTGACTGTTCCACACTACCTGAGCAGTATAATCACTCTATCTCTCCATACTAACTATAACCTCCACTGCTAACAACTCACTGACTATTCCACACCACCTGAGCAGTATGATCACTCCAGTTCTCCATACTAACTATAACCTCCGCTCCACTGCTAACAACTCACTGACTATTTCACACTACCTGAGAAGTATGATCACTCCAGATCTCCATACTAACTATAACCTCTGCTCCACTGCTAACAACTCACTGACTATTCCATACTACCTGAGCAGTATGATCACTCCAGATCTCCATACTAACTATAACCTCCACTCCACTGCTAACAACTCACTGACTATTCCACACTACCTAAGCGGTATGATCACTCCAGATCTCCATACTAACTATAACCTCCACTGCTAACAACTCACTGACTATTCCACACTACCTGAGCAGTATGATCACTCCAGATCTCCATACTAACTATAACCTCCACTCCACTGCTAGCAACTCACTGACTGTTCCACACTACCTGAGCAGTATGATCACTCTATCACTCCATACTAACTATAACCTCCACTGCTAACGAATCACTGACTATTCCACACTACCTGAGCAGTATGATAACTCCAGATCTCCATACTAACTATAACCTCCACTACTAACAACTCACTGACTATTCCACACTACCTGAGCAGTATGATCACTCCAGATCTCCTTACTAACTATAACCTCCACTGCTAACAACTCACTGACTATTCCACACTACCTAAGCAGTATGATCACTCCAGATCTCCATACTAACTATAACCTCCACTGCTAACAACTCACTGACTATTCCACACTACCTGAGCAGTATGATCACTCCAGATCTCCATACTAACTATAACCTCCACTGCTAACAGCTCACTGACTATCCCACACTACCTGAGCAGTATGATCACTCCAGATCTCCATACTAACTATAACCTCCGCTCCACTGCTAACAACTCACTGACTATTCTACACTACCTGAGCAGTATGATCACTCCAGATCTCTATACTAACTATAACCTCCACTCCAATGCTAATAACTCACTGACTATTCCATACTACCTGAGGAGTATGATCACTCCAGGTCTCCATATTAACTATAACCTTCGCTCCACTACTAACAATTCACTGACTATTCCACACTACCTAAGCAGTATGATCACTCCAGGTCTCCATACTAACTATAACCTCCACTGCTAACAACTCACTGACTATCCCATCCCACACTACCTGAGCAGTATGATCACTCCAGTTCTCCATACTAACTATAACCTCCGCTCCACTGCTGACAACTCACTGACTATTCTACACTACCTGAGCAGTATGATCACTCCAGATCTCTATACTAACTATAACCTCCACTCCAATGCTAATAACTCACTGACTATTCCATACTATCTGAGGAGTATGATCACTCCAGGTCTCCATATTAACTATAACCTTCGCTCCACTACTAACAACTCACTGACTATCCCACACTACCTGAGCAGTATGATCACTCCAGATCTCCATACTAACTATAACCTCCGCTCCACTGCTAACAACTCACTGACTATTCCACACTACCTAAGCAGTATGATCACTCCAGATCTCCATACTAACTATAACCTCCACTGCTAACAACTCACTGACTATTCCATACCACCTGAGCAGTATGATCACTCCAGATCTCCATACTAACTATAACCTCCACTCCACTGCTAACAACTCACTGACTATTCCACACTACCTAAGCAGTATGATCACTCCAGATCTCCATACTAACTATAACCTCCACTGCTAACAACTCACTGACTATTCCACACTACCTGAGAAGTATGATCACTCCAGATCTTCATACTAACTATAACCTCCACTGCTAACAACTCACTGACTATTCCACACTACCTGAGCAGTATGATCACTCCAGTTCTCCATACTAACTATAACCTCCGCTCCACTGCTAACAACTCACTGACTATTCTACACTACCTGAGCAGTATGATCACTCCAGATCTCTATACTAACTATAACCTCCACTCCAATGCTAATAACTCACTGACTATTCCATACTACCTGAGGAGTATGATCACTCCAGGTCTCCATATTAACTATAACCTTCGCTCCACTACTAACAACTCACTGACTATCCCACACTACCTGAGCAGTGTGATCACTCCAGATCTCCATACTAACTATAACGTTCGCTCCACTGCTAACAACTCACTGACTATTCCACACTACCTAAGCAGTATGATCACTCCAGATCTCCATACTAACTATAACCTCCACTCCACTGCTAGCAACTCACTGACTGTTCCACACTACCTGAGCAGTATGATCACTCTCTCTCTCCATACTAACTATAACCTCCACTGCTAACAACTCACTGACTATTCCACACTACCTAAGCAGTATGATCACTCCAGATCTCCATACTAACTATAACCTCCACTCCACTTCTAACAACTCACTGACTATTCCACACTACCTAAGTAGTATGATCACTCCAGATCTCTATACTAACTATAACCTCCACTGCTAACAACTCACTGACTATTCCACACTACCTGAGCAGTATGATCACTCCAGATCTCCATACTAACTATAACCTCCACTCCACTGCTAGCAACTCACTGACTGTTCCACACTACCTGAGCAGTATGATCACTCTATCACTCCATACTAACTATAACCTCCACTCCACTGCTAACAACTCACTGACTATTCCACACTACCTAAGCAGTATGATCACTCCAGATCTCCATACTAACTATAACCTCCACTGTTAACAACTCACTGACTATTCCACACTACCTGAGAAGTATGATCACTCCAGATCTTCATACTAACTATAACCTCCACTGCTAACAACTCACTGACTATCCCACACTACCTGAGCAGTATGATCACTCCAGTTCTCCATACTAACTATAACCTCCGCTCCACTGCTAACAACTCACTGACTATTCTACACTACCTGAGCAGTATGATCACTCCAGATCTCTATACTAACTATAACCTCCACTCCAATGCTAATAACTCACTGACTATTCCATACTACCTGAGGAGTATGATCATTCCAGGTCTCCATATTAACTATAACCTTCGCTCCACTACTAACAACTCACTGACTATCCCACACTACCTGAGCAGTGTGATCACTCCAGATCTCCATACTAACTATAACCTTCGCTCCACTGCTAACAACTCACTGACTATTCCACACTACCTAAGCAGTATGATCACTCCAGATCTCCATACTAACTATAACCTCCACTCCACTGCTAGCAACTCACTGACTGTTCCACACTACCTGAGCAGTATGATCACTCTATCTCTCCATACTAACTATAACCTCCACTGCTAACAACTCACTGACTATTCCACACTACCTAAGCAGTATGATCACTCCAGATCTCCATACTAACTATAACCTCCACTCCACTTCTAACAACTCACTGACTATTCCACACTACCTAAGTAGTATGATCACTCCAGATCTCTATACTAACTATAACCTCCACTGCTAACAACTCACTGACTATTCCACACTACCTGAGCAGTATGATCACTCCAGATCTCCATACTAACTATAACCTCCACTCCACTGCTAACAACTCACTGACTGTTCCACACTACCTGAGCAGTATGATCACTCTATCACTCCATACTAACTATAACCTCCACTCCACTGCTAACAACTCACTGACTATTCCACACTACCTAAGCAGTATGATCACTCCAGATCTCCATACTAACTATAACCTCCACTGCTAACAACTCACTGACTATTCCACACTACCTGAGCAGTATGATCACTCCAGATCTCCATACTAACTATAACCTCCACTCCACTGCTAGCAACTCACTGACTGTTCCACACTACCTGAGCAGTATGATCACTCTATCACTCCATACTAACTATAACCTCCACTGCTAACAACTCACTGACTATCCCACACTACCTGAGCAGTATGATCACTCCAGTTCTCCATACTAACTATAACCTCCGCTCCACTGCTAACAACTCACTGACTATTCTACACTACCTGAGCAGTATGATCACTCCAAATCTCTATACTATCTATAACCTCCACTCCAATGCTAATAACTCACTGACTATTCCATACTACCTGAGGAGTATGATCACTCCAGGTCTCCATATTAACTATAACCTTCGCTCCACTGCTAACAACTCACTGACTATTCCACACTACCTGAGCAGTATGATCACTCCATCTCTTCATAATAACTATAACCTCTGTTCTCCATCTAACAACACACTGAGTATCCCACACTACAAGAAAGAAGCCGTCGATCTGCTGTCTCCTTCAGAGCTCTGAAAATCTGTAATAACCTACGGAATAACCTTCTCCCAGCCTGGAATCCCCAAAGATAACTGCTTCTTTGTATCCAAAAACAATATTCAAAACTATATTTTTTTGTATATGTGTTTATTTTCTTATTGTTTCTCTATTCCGTGTAAATACGTAAATTCTTATTGCACAAGATCTCCAGGACATACTTGAAAATGTGTTCTTCCTGATAAAATACTTTCCAAATAAATAAAACATTTTCTATAGAAAAACAAAAGCTGGTACAAATACATCCTTCCATCAGCTCCATGTCCAGTAGTAGAATATTATTCCTCCTCCAAGAACTTCTCTTTGATTTTGTTTAAATGTAATTATAATTGACTGGTCAATTCAACAAGTTAAGAGAGTCTGTGATGAGATTAAAATAAGGAAACTACTCAATCATTTTAAACTATATTTTAAAACTGTAACACGTGAAAATAGAGGAACAATCCACTGAAAATGGTTGTGCTGTCAGAATGGAACCCCGCATACAGTCGACCCTGTTCGCGGGGTACTGTAATCGCGGCTCCCTGTCAGCATACGGCATCAAATAAATGTAAGTGGTGTGCAAGGTCTCCGTAGTGTCGCGCATCACATTCATATTCACATGCGCATATGAATACAACTAATTCTCAACCACACTAAGCTGGACCACAAAAGAACCTATAAATAATGTCCAAAAGGAGTACTGAGATGGTCCGAGTCCATAACAAGCATATATAGCTCTTGGACGGTCTTAAAACTTGATTCAGTGATTTAAATAATGTTACCCATCTCAGTTCGTGACAATAAAGTGCTTGGGGCCAGAAACAAAAAAAGCCATATGTGTATCGACCAGTCATAGTACATTGTGAGTCATAAAGCCACTTGTAGAATACTGTCAAATCACAAAGCTCTAGTGTTGGGGCCATAAGGTTTTTTTCTCCTGTTATCAAAATAGTACTGTCCAGACATAGGATTATCAGGCATTCCTGAATCCGAATATAAGAGTCATAGGTATACTGATGGTGATATGGAGTCCAAACTGTGTAATGTGTAGCCCCTGTACACTGGAGGATTACACTAATCATGCACAATGTTTGACCATGAAACCATGTTTCATGTTTGAAATAAGATGTCCACTGAGTGTGAAGGATCCATCAGTGGATGACCCCTAACTGGGTCAGGTGATCCGTGAGGTATGGCTAAAGTTACCAGAGTTTACCAAGCTGCAGTCAAGTCCTATTGTGGGTCAGCGTTTGTAGTGGTAATGCCCCTACAGAGGGGTTCTATGCCCACTGAACCCTGGAGAGACTGTGGTTGGAGATAATAGCATAAAAAAAGGGAAGACAAGAGATTCAACACTCTCCGTCATACATAAATGAGGATTTACTATCTTCCCTATAAAAAGCTCATAAGGGGTAATCTGTCATTTAGACCTTTAGGCACAAGTGTGTCAAGACTTTGAATCCAGCGTGCCTCTCTTTGGAGCAACAGTTTACCCCTGTAACCTCCACGAGGTGGTTCAAACTGTAGATCAATAGCCATGTAGCGGAGATCTGCCAAAGTGTGTTTTTTTTATCCTCGAAATGTCTTGCAACAAGTTTGTCTGTGGTTTTACCTTGAATGGCTTCCCGTATACTAGACCTGTGGTTTGCCATTCTGTCTCGTAGACTTGTAGTGGTTTTGCCTATGTAGAATAGACTGCATGGGCACATAATAAAGTAAATGACATGATGGCTGGTACACATGAGTTTATGTCTTATTTGTATAGGGTGCCCAGAGTTTGGATGTTTAAAAAATGATTCCGTGAGCAGGTATTTACATGTAGTGCATCCTGTACATTTAAATCATCCTTTTTTGTGTGCTGGAAGCCAGGATGAGTAGTGGTCCTTATAATGTCTTGGGTCAGTTTATACCAAGATGTCTCTAAGATTCTGGCCCCTTTCATAACACATTCTAGGTGTGGTCTTAAAGGATATTGGTAACGATTTATTAGTGGCCAGGATGGACCAGTGTTCTTTCATGGTCCTTTGGGTCTATAAACTGGAATTGGTGTAGGTTGAGACAAAAGTCAGTCTGTTGTCTGCCTTTTTCTGGAGGGGTCCGTTTAATAAGTCAGTCTGTGTTTGGGTTTTGGCCTGTACCAACGCGTCATTCAGTATATCTTCCTTGTAACCCCGCTGTCGGAATCTCTGATAAAGATCATCAAGTTGACATGATTCTAATGATGTGTCCGTATTATTCCTCGTGATGCGTAAGAACTGAGCATAAGGCACCCCTTTTTTAAGATGTGTTGTGTTAGATGAAACAGCTGAAGTGCAGTAGAGTATTCCTATTGGTGGGTTTCCGAAAGTTGGTTGTACCCAAACCATCTAACTGGCAGAATACTGTGATATCAAGAAAATCCACTTATTTTGGATCAACATTATTGGAAATCTTAATTGGGGTGTTCAGAGCATTCAGCTTGTCTACAAACTGGGTGAATGACTCCACATTACCTCTCCATATCAGGAACAGGTCATCTATATACCTGCGATAGAAAATAATCTGGTCTGGCAATAGAGGTGCAATATGGTGTGATTCAAATTGTGCCATATATAGATTAGCAAATGTTGGTGCAACATTGGAGCCCATTGAAGTGCCTGAGATCTGAAGACAGAAGTTACGTTTGAATCCAAAATAATTTAGAGTTAGGCAATACTCCAATAGTTCCAAAAGGAAACCGACAGGCGGTTGTGTGGGTAATTTCGGAGCTGTGATGAATGCTGTGGCTACTGCTCTTAATCCCATCAGGGATATGAATAACAGTATATAATGATTTAATGTCTATGGTGGCAAGTATAACCTCATCACCCAGATCACTTACCTTGAGGATATGAGAAATAAAGTCGCCCGTAGGATGATAATTGTTGCAGCCAGTAGTCCAGAAATTGGGCCACTGGTTGCAGCAAAGATCCCCTGGTGGACACAATGGGCTACCCTGGTGGGGTGGTGCAATTTTTGTGAATTTTTGGTAGAGTATAAAATTTAGGGCAAACAGGATGCTCAACAGTAAGGAATCTGCGTGTGGGTTCATCCAGCCAACCATGGGCCAGGGCATTGGACAGTGCATCGTCAATCTTGCATTTGTGGCGAGGCAAAGGGTTGGCAGGGAGCTTCGTATACACTTGAGAGTCCTCTAGTTGAGAAAGAATCTCTGATTTGTAATAAGCATAGTCTAAGACTACCACTGCTCCCCCTTTGTCAGCAGGACGTATCACTATTGTGGGGTTTAGTGACAGATTATTACGTGCAGAATGTTCAATATTTGTAAGGTTATGATGTGGAATTGTGTGAGGTTTCATTTTAGCTCCCTCCTCTATCAGCCGTATATAGCTCTTAATGGATGGGTTTACACCAGGCGGTTGGTATGCACTCTTGGGAGAGGAAATTTGATCCTTGCTGTTAGTGATATTTTGGAAATGATCTTTAAGTTTCACAGTTCTATGGAATTTGTATAATTCAACTGTAGACTTAGAATAATTTTGGTTTGTTACCTGTACAAAGGATAAGCCTTTAGATAATACACTCATTTCGGCAGTAGATAGAGGGTGCAAGCTTAAATTAAAGACTATGTTTTCCAGGTCGGTGGTTTTAGTGTCACTTTTTTGTTTGCTGTTGCCCCTTCTTGTGTGAGGTCTTTTGTGATGCTTGCATATCTTGTGGTTACCCCCCAAAAAAGTCTCCTTGGGGGTGGTCACAGAGGCTACAGTGTCTGAATCTGAAGTTTCCAGAGGAATTGTCTACCGTGGGTAGATTTGGTTTAATGATTCTTCTACATATGCATGGGGCGAATCTTGGTCTATCTTGTGTGCCAGTCAGCCACTTATAGACCCGGTTTTCCTTATAATCTTGATTTACCTTCAATACTTTTGCAGATTTAAAATGGTGTAATTCAGTTTTATAAGTCTCAATAGCCTCTGTTAACCTTTCAGACCAGTTGTTGTCAGGATCAACAGACAAGGTGGGCATATGTGTTGTTTCAAAACTGGTGATTTTTGATTTTACCAATTTTAATTCACGGGAGGCTTCCTCTGTTACAAGTAGGATGAGGTCATATGAACATTTATTGAGTATACAGCACCATTTACGGCAAAATTTGGGATTGGTGCGTCCTATGGTGGGAATATTAGTAATTCGGAAGCCTTGTGGAATGTGTTAGGCTCGATAATAATCAGACAGATATACACTGTGAAGATGTAGATCTGTTTCACGTTGTTTTAATTTATTTAAAGAATTAAAAAGATCAAGGGGTGCCTTAACTTGCAGGTGTTCCACAGCTGTTTCTGAGAATAAGATGTTTTCAGCTTCTGTGGTTGAGAAAACTAGTGGGTCCGTGGGTTGTTCCAGGATAGTGACCGCTGGGGGTTCTTCCATAACCTGTACAGAGCGTTGTGTCGCCATCCGAACTTTTGGAGCATGAGGTCCTTCTTATAGACGATGCCAGTAAAGGATCAAATGAACGAGGGTGCACGTACTACAAAAAGTATAATCAAAACAAAATGGTGGAAAGCACTCACTCTTGTAAATCCTATCTGCCCATGTGCACATTCCCAAGGTATAATGTAGAGATGTTGAAAAAGTGGGAAGCACTGAAAATAGTCGTGCTGTCAGAATGGAGCCCAACATACAGTCAACCCCGATCGCAGGGTACTGTAATCGAGGCTCCCTGTCAGCATACTGCATCAAATCAATGTAAGTGGTGCGTGAGGTCTCTGTAGCGTCGCTCATCACATTCATATTCACATGCGCATATGAATACAACTAATTCTCAACCACACTAAGCTGGACCACAAAAGAACC